>CM036913.1:25196997-25886997 GCA_020800305.1 Porphyrio hochstetteri | reverse complement strand
GAGCAGTGCTGAGTGTTTGACTGTCTGGGAAATCTCCTGAACTGTAAACTCTGAGTCAAGGATTTCTTGGTTTGTTTAAATTTCACTAAATTAAAAAAAAAAAACCGCAACAAAATAAACCTATTTTCTATAATGTGGAAATAAAACTTTAGTCAGAAAAGTGTTAAGGAAAAGCAAGTTGAGGAAAAAATGCATCTAGGGTATACATAACAGTCTGTGATGCATCATTACCCTAGAAATACAGCCTGTGACAGCAAAGCCACGGCTCCATTACTTGCGAGTGACAAACTCCATCAGCTGTGTTGCAGAAACAACAGGCAGGGAGAAAGGGAACAGGCTCAAGATATTTTACTTCCATGCCTGGTTCCAGCGCTGCTACAGTTACCACTGAGAGAGGATGATTAATTGATCCTTAGCCCTAGCAGCTCCTAGGGGTGGCTGCAAAGCTTTGGCAGTCTCAAGGGCAGCTTCCCAGAGTCCCAAAAAAACTATTGAAGGGGAAAAAAAAAAGAGTTTGCCCTTTTGTGCCTGGAATCCGGATGTCTGGCAGAGGGGGCAAGGGCGGAAGGGAGTTGTAGCTCTGCATTGTCCTTCGCCGCTCGCATTGCTGACACACCCCGATATCCTTCTGCTGTGCAGATCCCTTTCAGCTGCCTGGTCTTAGCACCTTTGGCTGTAGGAAAGGCTGGATGCTTTCCCAAGTAGCACCCCAGCAGTCCCCTCCCTACTGTTGCAACTGAAGATATCTCACGTTTGCAGTGCTTTCTAAAGCACGTAGGCTTTGATATTAAGCTTGATTTTTCAGGGTCTCCCCGGTGTAGACTTTTTCCTAACTTGCTTTCCAGGGGTGGTTTCACCTTTGCACCTCCCTGTTACGTACTGCCACAGGCTCCTGAGTGGTTTTGAGCTTCTCACCCACTCATGCTTTCTCTTTCCTCCATCCCCAGGAGCCCAGGCCTTGCCCTACACAATCCTGATCAACCACAGTGTCTGCTCCCCTTCAGCCTTCCCTGCTCTCTCACTGGCATCACTCCAGCTCTGCTACAATTCCTGATGTTCACCAATATGTTCACTTCTACATATGTTATTTCTGAACATTCAGGGTCTTCTGGGCAGGGCCTGCAATAGGGAAGCTCTGAAGGGCATTTTAGTTTTATGTACAGCTCAAGGCAAGGAGAGACCCCCTGCACCCAGGGGTGAGGTGTGCGTGAAAAGGCAGCTGGGGTCAGGCAGCTCCAGTGGCAGCATCTCTCTGCTGATCAACTTGAAGCACATTTCTGTACGCAAGTCATGGGAGTGTGTGGCAACACTGATTTAAATGAGCTGATGCAGGTTTAGTTCTAAGCCACATTTTGCTCAGGGTTTCTAAGGAGTGGTTGCAAATATAATTCTTTGCCCTTGGCTGTGGAAGGGCTTATGAATTACACTAACCATGGCTTACAATCGCATTTTTCCCTCGCTGAGCAAGGGTGTGGGGGGAGTTTCCTAAGGAGGCGCCATCAAAGTGAAAACATCATCACTCAT
Source organism: Porphyrio hochstetteri (assembly GCA_020800305.1). Lineage (NCBI taxonomy): Eukaryota > Metazoa > Chordata > Aves > Gruiformes > Rallidae > Porphyrio > Porphyrio hochstetteri. The sequence goes on along the minus strand of CM036913.1, from coordinate 25,885,473 downwards.
TTTCAGTCAGAAGAAAAGCACTGCTGCCCACAGCCCCTCAAAGGCAGGCTGTGGTTCTGCAGCTGGCTGCTGCTGCTTGAGGTCGGTATCCCACCGCCAGCTGATGCAGGCTTCCCACCGCTCTGCACTCCACGCAGATGCACCAAATCCCCTATGCTGTGCATGCTGAGCACTCCTTGACCCCACCCCATGCCCCCTCCCCCTTTTCTGCTTGCTTGGGACCTGCTGAGGCATTTGTGATCTCGGGTCTGTTTAAGATGGAAGTAGTTCTGCACAAGGCCGTGGGGGCACACGGGCAGGTATACTGTAAGGCATGTTCCTGAATGCATCCGAGCCTCTGTGCTTGCCTGTTTTGCAGGCTGCTAGCTTTCCTTTTGGTTCTCTCTCTGTTATAGAATTGCTCTGCAAAATTTTGTGTCTCTTCACATCCTCACATACTTTTTTTTTGGTCATTCATAAGAGCAGTGAGCAGCCTTGGCCTGTGGTTTTAAAGTCTCTGAGTGGTAACAGTTGTCAGTAAATGTAATTTTTATTCAGTCTGTGATCTGTAGTGCCACGAGGATATTTCTGTATGGAACAGTTTCAATGGCCAACTCCCTTTATTAGTCATTATTTATAGAAGTGCTGCCATGAGAGACTCTCTTTCACCCCTACTTTTTATATTTCCTTCCATGTTTTTTAAAATATGTTTTAAGGACATTCTTTTTCAGCAAACCAAACAGATATGGTACATAAATGAAAGGTGACCTTTATGCACAAGGAAAGAGTTCTCATGAATTGCAGGAAGTAATAGACTATATGGGAAAAATCACCTCCTGCTCTTTTTTTAAAAAAAATTATGTCCAGCATTTCCCCAAAATTCCAGGACTGTATAACAGAGCCTTAAGTAGCAGCTAGAAGCAGACTCCTGAGTATTTCATATTATTCAGCTTTACATAGTTCCCTGCCTTTGTCCATAGACAAAAGGCTGCAGTCTATTAAATTCTTCTGCTCAATTTGAAATGAAGGCCATATTAAATAGACTTCATTGTGCATTTCTATAGATAGAAGATGCTTCAGGGGTTATCAGAATGCCTGCTGCAGCCATCTACTGCTATTTGGTATAAGTAAGTGCCTATTTAACCAGGCTTTGAAACGGAATATGACGGACAAAGCAACATTACACTTTCAATGCCCCCATTCCCATTATTTCACCTATTCACCATGTTTTTCTAATAAACATAAAATCCAGACTACAGCTTCCAAAATATATCTCCTAAGCCTGCCCTTCTCCTTCACCATCTGCAGTACCTTCCTAATTTCCTTTGCTCACAAACTCCCACCTCCCGATAAACTGGCTCTTCCCTTATGACTGCTCTGTGTTACAGACATTCATTTACTTCCAGTCATGCTATTTTTCCTCATCCTGTGATTGTTTCCTTGGTGTCCAGCTAAACCTACCAAAACTTTATGCCAAGCATATCCTCTCCTTTCAGATAAAATGGCAGAAGCGCTCCCCGTTTCCCAGGCCAGCAGGAAGGGGCTCTAATCTATTCCTCCCTGCCAGCACTGGCTACCAGGAATTGGATGCTTAGTGCCTCTCCCTCCCTGCTGCTCATAAAATGTGTTTCATCTTCTTTTCTGCCCTCCTAAGAGCCAAATAATGTTTGAGGAAACAATTCTCTTTTTCTTTCTCCCATATCTGTCATGGGTAGACCTTACTGAAGTACTACCTTTGGGAAACTAGTATTTTTGGGTATGTTAACCTTGTCCTTCCATTTGTTGTTCCTGATGTGACCAGAGAGAGTGTGACAGAAGAGCAGGCTTCGTAGTAGGGGATACTCACTGTATAGTCACTCATGCTGCTTGTTTATTGGAAGGACGCGTTATTTATCTAGGGTTAGGATGTTTGATCCTTGATAAGATGCTGTGCTTTCTAATGAGAATTAATTTTTCAGATGAGAATCACATTCACAAAACCCCTCCAGGCCCAAAAATGGAATGGTGAAAAGCGAATAATGTGCTTCTAGTATGTAACTTGAAGGTGTGCTCTTACTGTCCATCAGACACTCACTTGCCCACAAGCATCAGCAAGGACAAAAGCAGTCAGGCATATTTATGAAAATATCACAAGCTGCAACTCTGACACCTTCCAGGGGCACTATATCATTACAGTGTGCTATAAAAGTTCCAAGATTTTTCCTCCTTGACTATTCCCAAGCAGTGTCCTGACCTATGTACGCAGGTCAGGTCTGTGAGAATGACATGTCACTGATTTAAGTAAGTTTTCTTCATTCTTGGTGTCTACTTCCCTGAGGTACTCATGTGAGGCGACTGAAAGTGCTAGTTGGTGGTGGTATATCAGATTTTCTAAAATATTTTCAAATCATCTTCTCAATGTGCATGTATAATAACATGGGCTTATTCTTCATGGCTGCATGCTCAAAATCTACCACCTCTAAATCCAGACTCCTCAGTGGTATAAATGTCTGGTAACACAGTAGCCAATCAAATCCAGTGAGACAATCAAGACTGGATTTCTTCCTTTCATCTTGAAATGCTCACTTAATAAAATAACCTACAAAACCTGAACCAAACCAAGGGGATATTAAATATTTTTTGAAAAAAGATCATATTATATACAAGTGCTAAAGGATGACTTAATTGTTATATGTTAATATGTTTGATCTGGGGAAACATTGCTGGAAGATAGAAAGTTAGGAACCGTGTTGTGGGGATGATTTCTTCTACTTTCTGCTAGCACTCCCATTAACTCAAAAGACATCTTCTTCAAGTGTGGTTATTCCTATACAATTTACTTAATGAAGCTGTACAAAACCCACAGTCATCCCGATTCGGTGGAGGGACTGGTTCCTATAAGACAAGAATTACTGTTCTGAAGCCCAGACAATAGAATATTTTTGCATACTTTGTGCAAAAGCATACACCTGGTACGTTTACCATGGGATTCTTTAAGTTATAATTTTTTTGGTTTCCCTCTCTCCCAGATAAAGGGTAGCATCTCCTGAGATTCTTTTTGGAGACACATAGCTCAGAATGGCTTTTTCTTGATGTTGTGTGGATGTATTAATATTTGGTTTTCCTCCTGTTCGTCCGGTAAACACTACGTGTTTAATTACTTTTCTCTGTCTGCTTTTATCTTTCTTCTGCATTTATGGTCAAGGCAATTTGATACCAAACAGCATCTGCTAGAAAGAAGGTACAAGAACAACTGCAATATTTCCGCTTTTGTACTTATTCTTTAGTAAAACTTACTATGTTTAAAGTAAGATGACTACTTCTAGTATAATACTCCTAGCTGGATAAAATTCTTAACATGCATGTTTGTTTATCCAAAAATGTAGGAATTAGTCCTCCTCTTATTTACAGTAGCTTAACCCTAATATCTCTGATGTTTTTCCTGCCTCTGATTTACATTGTTATATGTGAGATCAGAATCAGGTCCACAGGGACCGACTGATCCTTTCAAGATACTGCCTATTTCCATTATGGCCATGAAAGACACCTCCAGTTTAAGAAAAGGTTGACAAGCTTATGAGTCACATGATATTCAGCCCAAAATTCAGTGCCATGAGAAGCACTTTGAGCTTTTCAATTCAGTTCAGGCTAGCATAAGACAGGAGCTGCAGTGCTCAGCAAACTGCAAACAGAAAGGATCACTGAACTCTCCTGAACCAAAGCATGAACGGAGAGTGGTTCTCACAGAAGTCTTTTCCCAGGGAGCACAAGGGAAGGAGAGAGAAGACACAAGGTCATCCAAAATGATTTCTTCAATCCTTCAATGATTATGTTCTCAAACTTTCCTGTTTCACTCTGTGTAGTTTCAGCTGTATGTGGCTTGACAAGATAAGGAAGGCTTTGTAATACTGGAGAAACAAACCCTGTTTAAGTAGAGAAAGCTGCTGTAACAACACCAAGACAGTTCACAAATCCATGGAAATTTTCCATAATTGTTTGTGTAATGTTTCATGAAGCAGTTTTTAAATACTAAATTGTCACTGATTTTTTTTTTCAGGACTCTTGGTTCATCAGCATTTTATTGCAGCATTTCCTTTAACAGTATTTAAAACAGTCAAAACGTTTGGGCCAGTCAGACTCAAGCTGGCATGTTTTCATTAGCCAAAAGCATTTTGTCCTAACAACCATCCTGACTGGCTTTTGGTGGTTGATTGTATTCTTAACTTGCCAGAACTTTAAAATAGCTCTTTTGAACTTAAATGATCGTTTACAAGTCACGAATGGGAGAAAAATAAATTGTCTTTGTTTTCTTTGCTTGATTCAGTTCTACAGAGGGATGTTTGTGTTTAAAGTTGTGTGAGCTGATGGGCTCCTGGGAATGATTGGTAGTGAGATGGCTGTGATTTTGGGACTTGTGAAATTTACTGCTCAAGCTGATGTTGAGTCTCACAGAAGATCCTGAAACTTGGCAAGGTGCACCTTTGGACCTGCCTGGTGGTGGGTACCAATGTTGGTGGAAAGATTGGGGTACGCTCTTGCACTCAGCACCAAGACCAGAAGAAGGCATCCCAGACATCAGGGGCCAGAACCACATCTCTGGCAATGCTCCTGCCTCCCCCACCTCACTCCCCACCCCCCTGCAGCTTATTTCTGTGGGTGATAGATACTCATACCAAACCTTAGAATAAAAGAGCCATTATCTCTGTACACTGCTACGTGAGAAACAGAATTAATCATAATTTTAACATTTTATTCCCATTCCTGGGAATGGCTACATTTCCTACATCTGTATCACCTGGCCAGGATGCTTCTCATGTGCCTGGCCTCCCGGGTCCTCACCCAGGATGTCAGCAGGGCAGCCATCAGGACACAGAAAGTGCATATTAATTTTGTAGCTGCAGATACAAAGTGAGACAAAATCAATAGGAAAGGTAGGGTGGCTCACCACACCATGCCGCTAATGCCTCTGGGTGACAGCACAGCTGATCTTTCATATGGTAAATGGTCCAGGTCAGGCCACAGAGACATTTCAAAACGCACAGAGTTCATGGTGCTCCGGGGGCCTTAGAAGCAGCAGCTGCAGATCTGAGAGCATTTCGCAGTGCATCCCGGAGCAATCGGGAGATGTAAGGGAGAGCTGCAGGCACACCCGTGGCACAGCTTCAGTCTGCACCTTGCAGGGCAGAGCGCCTCTTTTTCTGTGGGGGGTGACTGCCCAGCCATCAAGTGTTTCATTTCTGCACCAGTGAAGAGGCACCACCCAACTAAACAGCAGGGCTGTGTACCTTTGTGGTTCAAGGTCTTTAAGGGTTTCCTGTGGATCTGCTGTAAAATAATATAAACCAAAACTGGTGCAACACGTGCAGCTCCAGTCCCGTTCTTATCTATCTTTGCTGTGGCTCTTGCTCTTCTGCCCACCTGAAGTTTCCTCTGTCCAAACAACCTCACAGCCTCTGATTTAACGAACTGAGGCTGGGACCTGGGCTGAGAGTACTTCTACTGGTCTAACTTTATTCCAGCACTTGTAAAATTATGGAAAACACAAGGTCTCCAAAAGGGCAGGGTCACTGTTCATACTGCCTCCTTTCCCTGGAGAAGAATGGGATGCAGCTCTCACCTTGGGCTTTTTACATAACCAAAACTACTTTGCAGGCACCCCATTCCCTTCTTTCCTTCTCTTTGTTTGGGCTTTCTCCTTTTCTCTGACAACTTGGTGTAAATCTGTGGATTATAACAAGAAATATCCACCCTTAGGAAAGTGTGACCATGTAACTCCCAGACTTTCAGAAGCACGCTGGTGTCCTGCACTCCTTCTTCCTGTCTAAAAATCTTTCCAGGCTTATAAGCTTGGGGACCAAAGGGTGTATGAGGACACAGTTGTCCAGAACCGATCATTTGACCAACTGCAGAGCCACGTACATAAAGTGATTAATGAGGAATGTGTCTCAGCATGACAAAATGGTGAGGAAGCTCCCCTGATAGCTGCAATGCCTCAGAAAAAAACCCTCTTTTAGTTTATTCTAGGTTTTATACTGATAAGTTGTGGTTCCTTTGCACAGAGTGATAAAGACCCTAAATTCTTCAATAGAGTAAAATGTCCAGTGTCACTTGGTACCAGATGATAGGAAAGACAACAGTTCTACTGAAGATACTTAAACATGTCCTTTAACCAGATGTTAATTTCTGTTCTGCGCAGAACACTTTTCATACACTGACATGAAATAAAAAATAGTTTAAACAAATTCCCACGTCTACCAAAAGCTAAAAAATGAACAAAATACATAAAATACTGGGTGGTGGTGGGAAGGTGTTCCCTTACACTTGTAACAGACCATTAAATCCATACAATAGGAAGACACACAGGCTTAGGCTTTGCTTACAGAGCTGGCAATGTCCTGCTCTGAAGTACAGGTTGGTTGGGTTTTTTCAAGAGAGTGCAGTAAACTCCTCAGAGGGCTGGATTCTGAGCTCTACAAATAAACCTCACAATACATTAATCGCAAGAAGGTTCGTAAGTCTAGTCTTCCTTTTCTTTTTCTATGTGCATTTTTGGGTGGTCTCAGAAATTCTGTTCTTGAGTTTTTCCACCCATAGCAGATGGAACAGGGTGTTGAGTCTTTAATAAACAATTGTTTGCCTTTAAAATGCTTGCTTGGAGTTGAACCACCACTCTAAGAAACAAACAACTAATTCAAAGGCAAACCATATTCGGTGGCATTGATTAAAAATTGTCAGTGATTTCATTGTTACATCTTTGAGAAATAATCTGAAATCATTCATAGATGATTGAGGGTTCAACTTGCAAAGTGGAAAGTAAATTAGGACACAGAAGGTCTAGAAAAAGGGGACCAAATGAAACTCTTCAGCCCTCCAACGTAAGAATGATAAAGGAGCATAAAGACTGAGGATATTCACAGAAGGGAAACACTTCTGCTCTTTGAGCCCAATAGAAAAATGTTTGGGGTTTTTTTCCAGATTAATGATTTATATAGCAAGGCTAGAATGTTGTCCTGATTTGGCTAAAAATATTGGGAAAGTTATACTGAATTCAGTGAATAGCCTTAAGAAAATTTTTTTAACTTGTTAAAATAACTCTCATTTTTCAAAATGAAGTATTTGTGGCCTTTTAAAAAGGAATCTATTGATGGTTGCATTTAGTTACATTTATTTTTCAAATTACTAATGAAATGAAATGAAGTATCTCATCATATTATATCAGATTTGCCTAACACCCCCACCTCCCCCACATTTTACTTTTTAGCCCCCTCCCTGATTTTTCTCTTACAGTATTGCACATCAGCTCCCCATTAGTCACTTAACTCCCGTCACATCTGGAAGCCTCTGCTTCCTACTTAAAGAAAACAATTTTCTTCTGGGATTGGGAAGATGCAGAAATGTAAGCTCCCTTCCTGAAACCAAAAGTGTCATCTCAGATTTATTTTGGTATACAGTAAAGCAGGATTCATCCTGTGCTATTGTTTTACTCTTCATATGAGAGTGGGATAAAAAAGAGGCTTTCTTGTGTACGCCAGCTGGAAAAGGCAGTTCCAGTGCGACCCCATGTCACTGCTGCATTCAGTAGTGCTGTGTAGTTGGTGGGACAAGAGAGCTCCCTAGTGTCCCCAAGGAATCTGCTGGGCCCCGTAACATCCCTCTGGCCCTCGCATTCACTCCAGCTGGCACTCACCCCACATACATCCTTCCTGGGGTGGACACATACCCATGTGTCTTCTGCTGTTTGCTGGGGAACAGGCAAGGATGGAGGGACATTTTAAACTTCTCTGCATGATTCCAGAAACTAACCCTTTCCACATTTAGTAGGGTAAACCCAAAGACAAAGCAAAAAGGCCAACATTCCCTCAAAGATTTGAAGATAAGTTGACCATTAGCCAGCTGAAAATCTGGACTGTAGTTACTTAACGAATATTAATAGCAAAAAAAAGATGGTTAAACGTTTAGCCATTATTTCATAGGTTGAGCTCTGTCTGAGTTTTAGGACCTCAGCCAAATCAGTCCTTCTGTGAAGTGAAGGCAGGAGCTTTTCCTTCATCTCTGCTCACAGGAGGTGGTGAAAAGGCATGCATTATGGATCACAAAGCACTGGCATACCTGAATGGTGGCAGCTATATGTGCATTGCAGGCAGAAGGAAATGCATGCTCAATGAAACAGAGGGTTCAGCTGCACTTGGGGCCATGAAAAAAAGTAATTTTCTTTCTTTACCCAAAAATCTTCCACAAAATACATGGGAAAAATATATAAAACTTCCTTCTTAGGAAGTCTCCTTTTCTCTACCTGCCTGCAGATGGGACAGATGTTAGTTCCTGAGCATTTTTCCCTTGTTGTGGTTTAGCCCCAGCCAGCAACTAAGCCCCATGCAGCTGCTCACTCATCCTCCTCTGGTGGGATGGGGGAGAGAATCAGAAGAGTGAAAGTGAAAAAACTTGTGGGTTTAGATAAAGACAGTTTAATAGGACACACAAAAAAAAGGAAGATAACAACACCGTTAATATATACACAAAACACGTGACAAACAGCACGATTTCTCTGCATCCAAAGTCGATGCTATGCAAGACCCTCAGATGCTGTGCAAGACCCCCAAACTACTCAGCATTTCAGCCCACAAATGCAAGAAAAGCAAACCAAGTAATTCATTCCTTGCTTCCCACAGACAGGTAGGTGTTCAGCCATCTCCAGAAGAACAGGGATCCATCATGCCTAACAGTTACATGAGAAGATAAATGCCATCACCCATCTGTCCCCACCGAAACCAGGACACACCTTTCCGGCATGGCCAGTCGAATGCTGAGAGCTCATTCTGTTTTCTTTTTGCTTGTGCAGAGTGGTTGGATAAGAACAATTTTGTCTGTGTTAACTAACCTGTGAAACAAACCTAGTATCACTAGGTAGACTTCCACATGCATATTCTTGCTACAGGAAGTACCTGTTAACCACGCACAGACAGACAAGTTACGATCTATCTAGAGCAACACCACGCCCTTCTCTGGCACTCACAGATTTTTATTGAGAAAAGGAATAAAGAAAAATGGTAGTTCTACAGTATTTGGGAGATTGGCTCAAACTTGCCCAATCGTAATGCAACCTCTGACCTATGTTAAGGCCACGAAATGCCTGACCTGATAAGGGTGCTCAAGCAGGGAAGAGAGCACAAAACATGTTTCCAGCCCATGCTGGTCAAACACAAGGTGAGTCCCACGGCTGATGGAGCATAGAGACTAGAAACCTTCGAAGAAGTACAAAAGGGGCGGATGGAAAGGGATGGATCACTGTGTCTTCAAAGGCAATCCAGTTTTGGTACTATCTAGGAGTTTATCATGACATCTCTCTGTGCCTACAGTAGGCCCACACACTCAAGAAAGAGTCTGTATATCATGATACACCATTGGTCTGCAGAACTTGGCAGAGTCTGGGTAGGAAAGCTCTCACACGCTTTCCAGTCCTTCCTGCCTATTGTTGGTTTTCCATTACTCTGCTTCTGGATGGCCCTGGAAAACCACAAGAACTCAGAACTTCCTTTCTTGTAGTGTTTCATCACTTTGGCCTCAAAATGAAACTAACCAAAATGAAAACCAGCCGAATAAAAAAATAGATCCAGTAAACAAATAAAGAAGCAAACCCTAAGACTTCAGAAACTTGGTTGATTTTAATCCTGTATCTGGTTTTGGCCAAACTGTGCATTCATTTTTAGTTCTTTTCTTCCTTGCTGGTTCATACATTCTTCACAAGAAGAATCACATTTTCTTTCAGTCCCTTCCCAGTCTCTGATCTTTACTTCTGTTTCGCTGCCGTTTGGCAATTGCTTTGCCGCTCTGCTACTGCTTATGTTGTGAGACCACAGCACTGATGATTTACTACCTAAAACTCCCAAGTTTTTGGTCTGCACCTTGTAGAACATGATGACTTGTTTCTTTTCTTTTAGGATCTCGAATATTTTTGGCACTTAGGTTGATGGTAGCATGCAGACGTTCTCTTCTAAATCCACTGAAAAACTTTGCCCCATTAAACACAGTTTAAATTTTAAGGCAGGGAAAAGGTCAGTCCTAAAACCTTCACCCAAACTGAGGCAAATAAGACCAATCAATAATTAACACTGTTTACTTCCAGTTAAGTCCAAATTCCTGCATACAGAACGCTTCTCATGGCACGTCAGGCTTGTCAGCTTCATTTTCGATTTTACCTGCCAGCAAGTGATGCATTCTGCAGGTTTTTTGTATCTTGGGTTTCATTTGCTTGTGGTACTAATTCTAAAAAGTAAAGTGCACAATGGGAAGTAACTTGGAGACAGCAGGAGTTTCACAGCACAACTGCTGGGAAGGGCCTCTGCCTCTGATAATTACTTTTAATACAGATTATTGAAAAATAAGCTGTTCTGTGCCAAAGGAAATGTATTTAGGGTCATGAAAGAGGAGGCAGCTGCCTGTGGAAAGGACAAGTGGCACTGGAACCAGCGTGGATTTATTCAAAGGAAAGGTACTGCCTGATCTTAAAGAGCCACCATTTCAGGTCTCCTCGGTGCAGGGCCTCTCCCGAAGGGAGAGATGAGACATGGCCAAGCTGGACCTTGCGTGGGGAGGCTGTGTGGGTGGATGCTGGCCAGGAGAGCTCCAGCCTGGGCCTTCCAAGGCCCACTCCAGCAGCACCTCAGGAGGCACTTTAACCCTGGCCCCACCATGAAGGGAGAGCGTGCTATCCTCCCAGCCGTGCCGCTCCTAATCTCTCACTGCTTTATGGTTTTAGCTTCTTTGTTTTCCTTGTCCTGCTGCCAGCGGGGCAGACAGTGCCAGCAGTCAAGGAGCAGCTGCCTGCCAGGGCTCTGAGGTTCACGTCACGCAGGCAGGACTGCCGGGGGAGTGCCAGGGAGAGAGCGAGAGGGGGTGAGATTAGGTGAAACATTAGCCACGTCCTCTTGGCTTCCCTCCAGAGCCTTTCAATTATTTCTTTATGTGCTGTTGGTGCTCTGCTTGTTTGGCATTTGAAAGGTATGCTCTGAGAGGATTTCACAACGAGCTGCCATTTTACAGTTCAAAACAGATGCGAGCTTATCACCCATGGAAATTTATGTCTCCCTGAACCCCTTCCTCTCCCCTCCCTCGGGGCTTACAGCAAAGTCACTCCAGGCCGATCAATCATGAGGACTGTGTAATAGGCTAAATATAATGTGAGTTATAAAAGTCTTGAAGCTGCTGCTCATTTTGGGATTTGAAGATTCAAATGTCAGACAATACGGGTGACTCTAGTAGCTGGACAATAGTAGATCAGGGCCAAATAGTCCTCTAAGATGATTAACGTGACTTGCAATCCACTCACCTCAATGCCATTTGCCAAACTGTGTCTCCTTGGTTTCCCAGGATCTGGGGAACAGGCAAATATTCATCCAGTTCTTCAGGAGCAGAACTTCACCTAGATCCAGAAAAATAAGGTTGGAAGGCAAATCGAACTGTGCCTGTATTGCTCCTGACAGATGCTTGTCTAACCAGTTCTTAAAGATTGAATGGAGACTTCACCAGTGCCTCAGGCCACCTGTTCCAGTGCTTTCTTATCCTTCCCATTGGAAAGCTTTTATTTATCATTCCAGATGGGCACATGGGTTGGGTTCCTTGTCTACCTGTTCAACCTCATAAAGGCAGAGTAGCAAGTTGCAATGCTACTGGTGACTTGTAGAGTATCCTAAAGACAGTACTTTCTTCCAGTCAGGGTGGGTATGGTGAGAGCAACACTTTGACAAAGCCTGGAGTGCAAATTCTGATGGCTCAAGTACAGCTTCTACCCAAGATGAACAGCAGAGCGGTCAGAGATGTAAATGCCGGCATGAGCGTTCGCAGCTTGTGTAAGCATTGTAGGATTGGATCTTAATTTTGTGCTGGGATTTGTAAGATCATTGTCAAGGGAGACTAATGCACTGGAGATGACTTTAATGAAGTGCTGTTCTTTAATGGAGCAGGAGATTCAAGTGCTCAGGGATCAAATATTTTATGTTTAATCTGGACTGGCCCTTTGACAGATTTTGTTAGCTGAACTGTTATGGTAGTGTTGCATTAACACTATAAAAATGGGCAGGGGATTTTTAAATTATTTTAAATTTTTTTTAATATGCAAGGGATAGGCAATATTCTGACTAACTTCCAGACAATTAGCACTGTTTTGGAGCTGGTTTCCCTTCTGCGTCTCCTGGCAGACATAATGAAAGAGTAGCTTGGGAAGACATGCCTGAGATTTGACACATGCATAGCTTGCCAAGAGAGGTCACTGCAGCATCCTCAGTGGATGCATGCACAAAGGCATGAGAGAGACACTCACAAGTGTAGTCTGAGGGGGCCACTGCCTACCTGTAAGGGTTTGGATCTTGCACAGGACTCTTAAACCCAGATGTGAAGAAAACTCAGCACTCCCCTAATCATGGGAATAACCTTAATAGCATTAGGTATTTCAAAAAAGGCTATTTTGGGGTTTTTTTAAAAGTTTTATTTTATATTCTTATGTGTGTACAAAAGAAAGGCAGTTGCCAGTTCTTTTAGAAGGGCAGAGCCTGATACCCTCTTCTGTAAGCACTCTCTCTGGCCTCCTCAGAGTAGAAAGTTTCCAGCTGGACTTCAGACTCTTAATTTCTAATTAATTTATTCTAGATCCCACCAGCCCACATCTGCTCTTTTCTCTTGCTCAACAATTAGTTACGTAACCTGAGGAAAAAATGCTATTAATTCCTGAATCTCCAAGCTCAGTTCTTGCCCTTGAGAGTTCTTGCCCATCTCTCTCTCCTCTTCCCACAGTTCCTGGGTTCTCCATCCCAGGGTGGAGGAAAGCAACACTGGAGATGCTTCACTTCCCTCCCACTGCTCACAGTCCCAGTGCTCAGGGATAAAGTGGGAAGGGCAACAAAGCACAGGATGAGCCAATTTCATGGACTGATATCCAGAATGAACCATCTTGCATGGCCTTCTGTATAACATGGACTAAAGAGCTTCCCTGTATTCATTGCTGTTTGAACTATTCCTTTTCTTTGAGTAAAACAGCCAAGTTTAATTAACCTATGCCCAGTGACAAAGAACCTATACTCTGCTCTGTGAAAATTGTTCCAGCAGTTAATTTCTCCTCTGCTGAAGCAACATACCTTGTTTCTAAGGCAGGTTGTCTAGACAGATGTGTGTGTGAGCCCACATCCAAATTTTTGCTCCAAATACAGGTACTCCTAAATTACACCTGTATGAGCCCTTCCCTCTGCTCCAGTCAAAAGCTTCAGCTTTTGGAAACTCTTGCTGGGAGTCATGTTTTCCAGTCCTCAGTCATCCAGTTGACTCCTGTCTGAAATCTCTTAATCTATTAATAGTCTTCTTGAATTGTACACACGAGGCCAGGAAACTTTTACACTGAGACTGGTTATAGACTGTCCATAGCCTCCAGAGTTCCCGGGTTCATACATACAAGGATTCCTCTAGCTCTTTTTTTCTGACTTATTTTTTCTAGCAAACATTTCCTCCTTTTGTGCTATCTGCCTTGGTCCCCCTGCAGAGTAACTACTTCTAAGGGCTCCATTAACCCTCTGTGAGGGTGCCCTGCAAGATTTGTCCTCTGATGAATGACTTTACTTTTGGCTGTGCTAAAGTTCATATCAAAAATTGGTTGCCTCTGTACAGCTTGCCAAGCATGTCACATTGCTCCTTATCAGGGATTTGATTTCTTCATTATTGACCACTCCATTGTTTCATGTGACTTTGGGTCTGTCCCTGCTCACAGGGCAATCCATGCATTTCACATCAGATAAAGTACATAAGAGGAGGAGGAACAAAGACCCTCTGTCCCACCTGAGCTCCTGAACCACAAGGCTGAATCACATTTCTTAGACTTTAATTTTGGCTGGCTACTAGAGAAAATAGGGCTGTGGAGGAGGACCTCTCACTCCTCTCTTCTAGTTGATGAGTGTGTCGAATTTGCTAGGCCTGCTCAAGCCACACCAGTGGCCCGTAGGCTAATGTCAGCCCAGGTGACATCATCTCACTGCTCCTGGAGGAGATAGGGATTATTACTGGAGCTGTTCCTGCAGGGAGCCGTGCTAAATTACCACATGCAACCCCCTCATTGTGCTGTAACCCAGATTACAGAGCAACCGCCACCTCCCAGCCCCTCACCACAGCAGTGCAGAAACGTTGTTTGGGGGTTGATGATGGATGAGAGTAGAGGCAGCTGTTTGCTTCAGGGGATGCTGCCTGCTTCTGTGGGTTGTGCCACCAGTATTGGGTGCCAAAGCTGATAAAAGTAGACCGGTAGTTATTTTAGAAAATACTGGGCTTCTCCACAAGGCACAGGACCCAGTCTGCATGAAACTCAATGCTGAGGTGCATTCAGAGTTCACCCATGAGACTAAGCCCTTCAGGACACCTAGGTGCTGCGATGCCTAATCCCGGATGCCACACAGTTGTGGGCATGAGAGTTCAGTGTGTGGGAGTTGTTGGTGAGTCTGGGCTGTGCAGAAGCCTGAGAATGCTGAGGTCCAAGAGAGAGGTACCACATGAGTTTCAGAAGTGGCAGGATGGGTTGTAAGTATCTTAAACCTTGATCACCCCCTTCCTTCCCAACCCGCAGACACTTGCATGCTTTACTGGATTTAGCCATCGTGATTTTGACTGCAGACCCCATATATTGTTTCCATCTATATTTGGGCTCTTTTTGATCAGTTCTGCCACTGTCTGTTCCTCTTCAGCTGCTTTCCATCACTGCAAACTTTTCCCTCAGAGAGGTCCTATAATTTGAGATATTTGCCAAAGTTTAACTGGTCATAAACACAATGAGCCAGGTTCTGATCTTATTTATATCTGCAAGCCTAATAGAGTTCCTCTGGATTTGTACTGCTGTACACGAGAACAGATCCTCTCCCATTTAATTTGCCCTACTGCATACTTGCTAAGTGCTAACTGCATAGTTGGCTCAGTACAGAACCCAGAGGACAAAAAGGCTGATGGGTAAGAGGGCTGTTACCTCCTTGATGCAGCTGCCTGGGCTGTTTGCACAGAGTGCTGTAGTCACAGCAGCGGCTCCTCCCACAGCGCTCTTGCACCAGCTCTGAAATTACTGAGATGGGTTTTTTTCTTTAAACACACTGCTAACCTTTAGGTGTCTTGCTGACTTGCTTGCAATCAGATTTAAATGTCAACACGATGTTAATGTTTAACAATTATCACCAGGAGGTTCTCACACCTCTTCCTTAGAAGATACAAAAAAGCCCAATGCCTACCAGTTCCTAAAGGCCTATCATCAGTTTGAAGCAGATTCTGGTGATATGTTGGACCTTTATCAGTTATTATCACCTGCAGTAGCCCCTGGCACAGGATTGCTCTAAAATATGCTCTCCCTTGGGCGCCTTCCAGATTTCTCCAATTGCAATCTCCTCACAAGCCAGAGAGAGCTTGTATTGTGCAAAACAAGAAACAGAAAAAACAAAAACTGAGAGGATAAAAAAATAGCCTGAATGATTTAATTTCTGTTTTAATTCCAAAAATCCATGAGGCCCCTGACATTTCCCACACACAATTCCTTTCTCTGCAGCACAAAGAAGATACATTTTAAACAGTCCCGTTAATGGAATTATATGTTGCTACTGGATAATGCTCTGCTGTGGAGAGATAATTGTTGAGGCAAAGCTGAGGTATTTATTGAAGATAAACACTGAGGCAAAGCCAAGATATTTATTTTCTAAGCACCAGACAGTAATGCAGGCGAAACATATAATATCATTAGTGTTATTACTAATGCATTGGAAGCTCAAACACGCCCCGTCACAAACTCTTGTTAACTCAGCAGAGGCAGAACTGGGCCCCAAATGAGAAATGCACCCAGGTTGATAGAAACACCAATGCCAGAGGGCAGCTCTGTTGACTGTATCATGAGCAGGGTTGACTCTCTTGGCTTGTCTGCCCTTCTGTAGCTCAGGAAGGTGGCAGAAGTACTACCTGGAGATCTGGCCGCTTGCAGGTGAAGCATCAGGAACAGGCACATGTTTGTCTCTGAACTTTGGTGAAGTACAGGTTCATACAAGCACATGGGCAGCTTCAAGCAGAAGCAGAGCCTGGTACCTTGTGGTAACAGAGAAGGACAGGCTCTGTGCTACACCTGGGAGGTGTGTGCAGCTGCTCCTGCATGCTTGGGTGTGGTGAGGCTCCTCTGGGAACATGTGAGTACAGGTTTTCTTTAGTCCATGTCCTGTGGATGCCGAGAGCCCTGGCTGTGTTGCCTTGTAGGAGGGAATCCCAGCTGGTGTTGGGTGTCCTTCATCCTAGCAGTATCCACCCTGCATCTCACAGCAGTGCTGAGCAGGCTCCCAACTTTGCTGTTCACAGCAGTCCCTGGTTTTGGCATTGCCCTTGATAGATGTATAAAGCTGAGTTATCTCTTTTCCACCATTCTGCCCAGGGACGAGTGCAGGTCCCAAGTGTGTGAAGGTATTTAAACACCTCTCTCCCATTGATTACACTGGTCATCAGGCACCTAAATACACCCATGGGCCTGAGCAGAACTCCCTATTTAAACAGGACAGCAACATCCTAGAGTATTGTCTGCATCTGAACACATTGGTTTCAGATTAGCTGCAAAGTGCATCGCAGAATCACAGAATGGTAGGGGTAGGAAGGGACCTCTGGAGATCATCTAGTCCAACCCCACTGCTAAAGCAGGATCACCGAGAACAGGTTGCACAGGATCATGTCCAGATGGGTTTTGAATATGCCTCTACAGCCTCTCTGGGCAGCCTGTTCCAGTGCTCATTACCCTCAAAGTGAAGAAATTTTCCCTGATATTGAGATGGAACTTCCTGTGTTCCAGTTTGTGCCTATTGCCCCTTGCCCTGTCACTGGGCACCACTGAGAAGTGTCTGGTACCATCCTCTTGTCACCTGCTCTTTAATTAATTATAAGCTTTGATAAGATCCCAGCAGAGTCTTCTTCAGGCTAAACTCTCTTAGCCTTTTCTCATAGAAGAGATGCTCATGTGCCCAAATAAGTTTTGTTAGCCCTCTGCTGAACTCACCAGTAGTTCCTTGTCATTCCTGAACTGGGGTGTCTGGAACTGGACACAGTAATCCAGACAAGGCCTCACTAGAGCAGAGTAGAATATGTACACCCACAGAGACTACACCATGCCACCTTAATATACAAAGCCGGAGGACAATACAAACTCCTTAGATTTGCTCTCCTCCTCAAGACTATGACCCAGATCCCTTTTTACAAACATAACTGAAAGTTAGGCCCAAACATGCCTATCTTATGCATGTGACTGAGCATCCAAAGTTGTGTATCAGCATCAGCTGAAGGAATAAAAACTTCCAGGATCTCCATCCCTTTAAAGAAATCAGACCACTTCAGACCAATCCAGCCCTTCCATATACATACTTAAGTATTAAAACACCCCAAAGGTGTAGCTGTCCTTTAGTTGGACTACGATGGATGCTTCTGTTGTATCTCTGTCACTAGCAGTTTCCCTCCTCAACCCAAAGCATACCGTTGTCCTGGGAATTGCTCGTTTGGTTAATTCTGCTCCTGTGGGGTTAACTGCAGATCACTACAGACTGGCTGTGCTCCTCCGTGACCTGCTGCATCTCTCCTTCTAACTGTCTTGTGAGTTTCCACCAGTAAACTGGATGCCGAGGGAGATGGTGACCCCAGGGCTTGGCCTAGCGCACCGCACTGTCAGGATGCAGCCATGTGTCTCCACAGGACCGACCCAAAGGGGTTTGTCATGGTGCAGACCTGCCTCTGTGGGGTATGGCCAATCTTACTGGGAGCTATGAATTCAACCTCAGTGTTTGCAAGGCTCTTCACAAGGTTTGCATATAAAAAGTTGGCAACCACAGAGATGCCAAGGGAACATAATGTGATTCATGCTTGTACAACAAGTGCTATGAGGTAAGTTGACCTGATTACAGAATAGCTTATTTCTAGTTTTTCTTTCAGTTTTGGCAAACTCCCACAAGAGTTATAATTTTGATTGTAGTTCTTCACTGAAAAGGTCGTATCTGACATGTAGATATTAATTATTATTGCTTGTATTTTGATAGCATCAAAAGTCTCCAGCAAGATCAACAACAGTCACTGGATACTCATATATGTACAGCCATGTATGTATATGTCCCAGGCTAGCCCAGATTGTTAAAGGAATCCGTGTACGGTGTACAAACAGAAAAAACATTGAGAGTTTACAAGTGTCAGGTTATTCTTGTGGTTTTGTCATTAAACTGCTTCTATAACTGCTCAAATGTTGAAAGAATAACTTCACAAGAAATATAGGATAAAAAAATAAAAGTTGTATAGGGACTTCTGGTAGTTACCTGAGTTTCAAACCTTATGACTGTTTGTACCATGTTATCTCCTGAATTATCTATACCTGTTGTGTAGTTGACAATACATGTTTTGTCAAGTCAAACAGGCTTCCTTAGAAAGGAAGAGATGAGATTATTATTGCCCAAGTAGGATTCTGTGTGTTTAATGCCAGGGTAGTCAAAGCTCTTTCACGACCATAGAAAATACAGTTCACATTGTGTTTTCCATAAATCAGCATTAACTTCTTTATATGAGTAAATGCATTTGCAAATAAAGACATAAAGGCAAGTTGGTTTGCTTTTGAGAAATCTCAGCACTGTTCTAATGCCAACTGTGTGATGAGCAGTATATGTGAAAAGGAGAACTGTAAATACTGGATTACTTATTGCTATAATATTCAATATTATGACAATGAGGGATGAATTAAACATGGTATTGGCTTGAGGAACCCCTGCCTTCTCGATTCAACCTCACAGAGGCTTTGAGTATTTAGCAGGAGGCAGCTGGATCTGTCTTAGGGCACATATGTAAGTACTCTAACAACATTCTGTCTAATCCTTTCTGCTTCACATCAAGTAGATGGGAGTCTTGCCCTCTACTCCTGAACTGCACAGATAGAAAAAACAAGGGTAAAAGCAGTTGTCATTTTGGTGCAATCAGTGCACAACAACATAAACTGTTTTGATCTGTCAGTATTTCAGCATAAAAACTGTGCTTTGAGCAGGAGAAATGTGGAGGTAATTTTTTTCAGTCATCCGTGAGACAAAATGGATTTCTCTGTTGGGTTCCTGGAGATGGCAACCAGCAGAAATGGCATGCTAGCTGGAAGTCTCTAGCAGGGGCAGCACTGTGCTTTTCCCTTTCACAGCTTTATCAATTTGAGGGTATTTGCAGACCCTGCTGTTCAGAGTATTTCTGTTTGCACGTGCACCCTGATCTTCCTGCAGTTGATGCAGGCGGCGTATTCTGCTCTACACAGCCTCTCAAGTCAGGAGTGTGGTAGCTTGGCTTTGCAGCAGTGGTGGGCATGCATGCCATGATGTGCTCTACCAGCCACCCCTCATGGGTGGGGCTGCAGCAGCAGTCTCTGCTAGTGGGATACCAGTTAACGCATTTCTTTTTATTATTGTTAGAAAGACAAGGCCAAACACAGTTGGAGCAGGAAGTTCTGTGGTTTGTGGTAGCCTTTAGCTCCTTGGGAAGTTCATTCTGCAGATTCAGAACTACAAAAAAAGTTCTAACTTCTGCCCAAAGGATTTTTTTTCTTACCAACAGAAGTTCTGTACCTCAGAGGATTGTGGTTGAGAGTGGCTGAGGCTGATCATAGTTTCACTGTGCAACTCTCTGCCTTTTGTAGTGGCTGTGAAGGATCTTAAAGATGAAGAGCCTAACTATGCTTGAAATGCCATGAATGGCCAGGGTGGAGAGCAGACAACAGGTTAGATTAATTCATAGCAGCCCATGTTTGTCTGTAATTTTCTGTAATATCAGGAGTTTGATATGACATGTAGGGTGAGGAAGATCACCTTCACCTTCCCAGGCCCTGTCATGGAGGGTGTCAGGTGGAGTTTTCACACCAGGAAGGGAGCCTGGCAAATACTTCCTGCAGAAGCTGTTCTGTAAGTGTGTGGTCAGTCAGGAGCTCAGAGCTACTACCCAGTTACAGGCTGACTTAACCAATAGTGGGAGAGCTGCACAGTGGCTACAAACTCTTCAGAAAATGTTTACCTCTATGTGGTGGTTTGACCCTGGCTAAAGGCCAGATGCCCCCCCCAAAGTCACTCTATCACTCCCCTTTTCAGATAGAGAAGGGAGAACTATATATTGAGAGGCTTGGGAGTCGAGATAAGGACAGGGAGAGATCATTCCACAATCAGCATCATGGGCACAACAGACTCAACACAGAATAAAGGAAAGAAAACAGCTTCTAGCTGCTTCTTGCAGAAGCCACCCCTGCAGCCCCCCCTCCTCCAGCAGAACCCAGACAAGCAAAACTACAACACTATTTATCAGAAACTTCTTCTGCAAGCAGCTTCATACATCTCATACATACAGAGACTGCTGATCACAGCTGAGGTCAACAGGCATTTCGATGTTAATTTTCATAAGTGTATGTTTGAGTACCCATTGCATATGCTATTGTGCCCTGTCTTCATCAAGGATGAATACAATGCTTGCTGGTTTTGAAAAAAAGTGTGTTAATTATGTGAAACGCTGAGCCCAGCCCAAACATCAAAAGGGCTTGTAGGTTCTCACCTCCTCACTGGAGGTTTTCTTGATGAACCCAGTGATCTGTGCTATACTATGCATGTCCATATTCTTTGTCTTTACCTTCTATTGGTTTGCATATATGTAATAGATCTGAAATAATTATGCTTCCCATAATTCTTCCACACATTCCTAATTGCAAAATTCATGTTTCAGTTTAAAAAACCCTTAAATTCACACTAGAGAAGTTTTCATTATTTTATGTTTTGCTCTGGTTATCATAGAATGAGGAAGATCTTGTACCTGCAAGGTGAGGGAACGGGAGGAAGGATGGATGAGAGGTGGCAAGAGGTGAAGGAAAAGAAAGGAATTTTATGTCTTTTTCTTCAAGAAGCATTAATATTTAGTAGAAGAATTCATAACAGATTTTAAATGAACTTTGACAATCTTGATAATAGCAGTGTTTACCGAGTGGAGGGGCAGTCCCCATTTCTACCAACTTTATGTCTGCTGAGAGTAGTGACTGCTTTTCTTATTTACCTGTTGTGAAAATTTTGGGAACAGGACTTTTTGCTCTGTGTCTCCTAGGGTTTTGAAAAGCCACCAAATTAAAGAATTAACAAAAGTGATGGGCAAAGTGACTCTGAGGTGTGGAAAAATCTCAAGTCTCTCCTCCACCTCGTGCTTAAGATCTCCTGCTGCAAGATCTCTTGCTGCTCCAGCTCCAAAGGAAATAGGAGACCAAACTGAAGGGAATATCTTCCTTTAGAAAACACAATTTGTTGAAATTACTGCTCTGTGTTGGTGACACTGTTTTAGGCACTAACAGGGGCAATGATTTGAGTCCATTTGTCTCTGAATGAAATTATTGGTAGGATTGTGCCAGAGTTAGCTGGTGAATTCTTCAAAGCAACATCAATTGATGGCAATGACAACATTCCAGAAGGCTTATTTAAAATATAGAGCGTATTGTGTAATTCTTTTTATTTGTCTGTTGCACAATCTATTTGCTGATACTTGTTTCTCTCCCTCCCTCTCTCTCCCCTAGGCTATCAAACAAAGCTGCCCAACCTTACACTCATCCGTCAACCTTGAGTTATTAAGAGAATAACTGCAGAACGTTTACAAGTGGATGGGATGGAGTGCTGGCTGCTTTTCAAGAACACAGAGTCAGTGCTACAAACACTTTGCAAGATGGCAAATTTTCTTATGCTGCCTGTTCCTTGCTCTGCTTGAACCTGCTAGAAGGAATGGTTTCTTGAAGTTAGTGTAACTAATCTGGGTTGATGCCAAAACTGAAACCTAGTATCAGATCATAATTTTATCTGAGTAAAAGATCTTCTTTTTTTGTTTAGGGGTTTGGGGTTTTTTTGTAATTATTTCTCACAAAGGCATTAGGATATATTGTGTGGAAGGAAGGCATCAGGATAAGTGCAGACATCTGAGGACTTGTGTTATATGACTTTCTCAGGGATAGACTTAAAAAAATCAATGCATGAAAGTAGAGGTTAAGAGATTGTGTCTCATGCCAGAAGTGTAACAAAATGAAGATAAAACGGGTCATGCTAAAGGACTTTTTCTCACTGATTAAAAGAGTTTGTGATAGAGTGGAGTTGCCATGTAATAATCTAAGAATCTGATCAGCAACTTAGGGTGTGCACAAAGACATCTAAGCTGGTGTGGTACAATTTACTCCTACATCTTGAAGAGCTGGGAAACAGAGTGCAGAGGCTCCATGCAAGCCAGCACTGAACCAGAACCAATATAGCCCTGAGTGTTGTGCCAGCTGAACACGGTTGTTCTGCCTCTCCATCCCACCTGGCACATCTGCATGGTACTTTGCTGTGCTGTGTGGACTTGCCAAATCAGCTCAGTGATACCTTGGGGATCTCTGCGTCATGTTCTCTCTGCAATGTAAATGTACCCTTGGAAATTAAGCTAATCTGATTTCTACAGGGGTAGGAGAATGCTTTCTGGCTAGCCAGTATTGCTGTAATTAAGAGGGACAGTGGGAAGAACAAAACATGTCAGTTTGTACAGTGGCTTTCCAGACAACAATATCCCGGCAGGCACTGAAAAGCTGGTCCCTCTGAGCATCCTATATTCTGTTCAGTGCAAAGCTTCAGGCTCTACTCTGCTGGTTTAGGGGCTCACAGATCCAGAGATCAGCAACAATTACGAAGTTGTTCCCAAGAGGCAGCAGTCAGCTGCTGGGAGCTGCCACTGGGCACTGGATGATGTGGGGAGAGGCTCTGGAGTCCAGAGAAGCAGCCAGCACAGCCAGCCGTAGCACACAGACTCTTACAGATAGCTCTTTTGTTGTGGGTCCATTTTCTCTGCCTTGCCTTTGTGTGAAGTAGATCAGGCTCAGCTTTAGCAAGGCTGTTTGGTGATGGACACCAAGCTCCGGAGGCAGAAGAACTGAAGATGAGTCAGGAGTATGAGGTCATCCTGGCTGACCACAGGGAACCAGAGCCTGGGATAGTCATGGGGGCTCCATGGCAGGAGACTTGGCAGCCAGGGGCTGGGCACCAGGAGAGGGGGCATCTGATGAGATCAAGGAATGTAATTTACAGAATTATAATTACAAAAGTTATCAACTTTGTATTTATAAATTATTATTTTCTGTGTCAGTTCAGGAGTTGGCCACAACCTTTTGTTTATAGTCTCCAGTAAATTTGGCATCTCAGAGGGCGTTTAATATCAGGAAAAGTAGCATAGTTACACTACTAAAATATGACCAATTTTCAGCAGCTTACACACTGCCTGTGCTGCATCCACTCAATAACAGCACTGCTTGCTGACTCCACCCTGGATGCACAGCAATTAGGTGGCTTTTACCCGTCTGCTTCATACAGTGAAGGTCCTCAGCACCAGCAGCACAGAGTAATGTTAGGGAGCAATTACCAGTGTTGTTGCTGGTGAAGAAATTTAACAAATTGAGCCATGAATACATGAAACATGGAGAGTAAATTCTTGTGATAGCCTCTACACAGGAGGGAAGCTGAACAAACACTGTTAGTTCTTCTCCCTCTAGTTGCTCTCTTCTCTTTGTCAGTTCATTTCATATCTCCCTTCTGACTTTTCTTCCTACTGCATGTTGCTGTGATGTCCATCACACCTGATACCACCCAGCCTAAGTAGAGCAAAAGGATGTTATTGTCTGTTTATTTGTATTTCTGCTCTCCCCATAGTTTTCCTCATCTTCTTCTTCCTTATGAGGTCCAGAGACAACATCATTGCATCCTGCATGTGCCAAACCATTCCAGTAGCTGAGAGGTGTGGTGGAGTCTAATCTGAGTCACACAACCTTCAGTTCTGTATCTAGGCCATCCAGTCCTGAGTTATTTCAGGTAATGAGTTAAAGATAAATCTCCAAGCCATTAAGAAGACAGTATCAGTTGCTGCTGTGTTGTTTTCTCTGCGAACAAAGTTCCTAGGAGCAAAGATTTCCAAGCTGATAGGACTGCGTTGTGGGTTTTTTTTCATTGTCTCATAGACTAGAGCAGTCACTTTCCATGCCAAACCAAGAATGGCTGTGAGAATTTTCTACAGAAGGACCACTCACATGAAATAAATCTGTAAGAAACAGAGTAGACCATTCTTGAAAGCAAAAACTCTCAGCTGACATCTTGGCTTGGATTAAAAATCCTGTTGTGTGATGCTGAAAACCTTCAACAGCCTTCTGCTGAAAATCTTTTAGGAGAAAATAGAGCTCTAGTTCTCTTTCTCCCTCCCTCATTTTTAATGAGAATGTAACTGTATTGAGGGAGAAAAGTGGAGAGCATGATGAGAGAATGACCTGGTGATTTTTCTGAGATTGCCAAACCCACCTTGCTGTTTATTGTTGGTGGGCATAACCCATCCACAAACAACTGGTTTCTAAAGGTTGGAGCTGTAAACTCACAATGACTACTATCACTATCAAACTAAGTGCATTAGGATCATGAAACACTTGAACACAAAAACATAAGTCTTGATTTGCCATTGTCGGTCCCCTGAAATGCCTGGCACTGGCAGAACAGCTCTTTGAGGCCTGTGGAGCAGCTGCTCAGCTAGTGTAAATCAGCATAGGATGTTGTGAAGTGGAAAAACATTGGTACTGCTTAAAGGCTGTTTTAAAGAAATCAGTGAGTAACTAAATGTTTAATGTGCCCACTGGGAAGGGTGTAAAATAGGAGTCTAATTTGCAGAAAAGATTTAAATTATACATTAAAAAAATTTAAATAGTGACCTAGTGGTTAAGTTCCAGGCAGGCTGTGCTGCAGATCTCTTTCACTGCAGGTCTGTAAGAACTGATTAGACCAACATCTGCCACATAAGGATGTATTCTGCTCGGGTGGAGGAGCTGAACTGGATGCGCTCTGGAGATCTCTTCAGTGCTTGTACAGCGTGGAAAAATGAACCTCAGCATAGAAACAGTTACAGGATTAGCAAAACACCTTTGGCTTCTCACTTCCTGCCCCAGAGAGGCCAGAAGATTTGCAAATCAGTTCAGTCCCATGTGTTAACCTCCATGTTATTCAGGCAGTTTCTAAGCCTGCCCTTGATTTCTGAGCAGAGCGGGGCGAGGGGACAGGCAGTGCACGTAAATCATTCCAGCGAATTCACTAGCAAATGCTAAATCATTCCAGTAAAATTTTAATATTCCTTTTCCTGCTAAAATGAGCTATAACAGCTATTTAGCTACGCTGTAGTTAACTACACTATATAAGTATCTCGTTATTACTGTATAACTATATAAAATATAGTTATAAAACTGTATACTGTTGTTAGCTATTAAGTAGCTATAATAGCTATGTGTGGGGTTTTTTTCAGGAGGTATTTGTTAAAGCATTTGAAAAGCTTCCATTGGCTTTAAAGGAAAATGCTT
Source organism: Porphyrio hochstetteri (assembly GCA_020800305.1). Classification (NCBI taxonomy): domain Eukaryota; kingdom Metazoa; phylum Chordata; class Aves; order Gruiformes; family Rallidae; genus Porphyrio; species Porphyrio hochstetteri. The sequence goes on along the minus strand of CM036913.1, from coordinate 25,860,113 downwards.
CAGGATTAAAAGGAGAATATTAGTGTATTTTGACATAAATTTGTTTCTACAGTAAGTGGTAGGCACATCAGAGATGTAACAGTATCACAGGACTGGAACTGAAGTGCACACTCTTCCAATGGATTTTGCTAAGCGTGGTACATTAAAAAAGATATTCTTCCATTTTAGTCTGACTTCTGACATTTGTTCTAAGAAGCTGTAGGTATCCTGGGAGCTCTTTTATCAGACTGCCTCTCTTGTGTGGGATTCTCTGTGCCCAGTTCCTGCTTTGTGAGCAGTTTAAGGACCCATAGGCTGTATCAGAAGAGGAACCAGACAAATGTACTTTGAGAAGAACACTGTAGTTCCTCCAAATCCCTGTGTTACTCGGGCCACTTGGGCGAAATTGGTGTGAGGCAGAAAGATGCTTTGCCACACAGCACTCTTCAGACAGACCGAGCTTGGCAGGGGTGTTTCTCAAATGAGGCCCGCAGGACAGGTTGTGTTGCTGGAAGGTTTCCAGTCACCAGCAGCACTTTACACAGCTAAGCTGTGTGGCCTGACACTGGAGGGATGGGCAGATCACACTGGTTGTGCTAAGGAAAAGAGGCCAGATCCCTTGTGAAGCCTAGAGACAAGCCCCCCTCCCCACTATCCACCAGTGATCAAGGCCAGGTACAAGTACCAACATGCACATTACACCAATGTGCCTGCGTGCTGTCTGACAGCCAGAGGAAGGCCAATGAGTGGGGACTCGTGCCCATCATAAGCACTCAGAAAGCAGAATATAAACTTCTGGGTTTATAGGAAGGCATTTAAACCTTTAAACCATTTTTAGAAGTATCCCATGGGTAGTTGACAGTGACATTGCTAGATGCTTGTACTGCTGACTGACACACAAGCTGCCAGGCCAGCCAACATGCAGCTGCTGGTGGTGCCTTGTGGGACCACTCTACTGGATGGCAGAGCCAGCTGGGGACCAGCTGCACCTACTGGTTTAGGGAGAATGTCACCCAGGGGCAGCTCTGCTGCTTGCAGAGCCAGCTCCAGTCTGGTCAGTGCAGGTAAGTCTGAGGATGAAATTGTGCAGCACAGCTAAACTGAGCTTGCTGGCTTTAAATGGGGCAGTCCCACTCCTCCCTCCTTCCTGCCCCTTCCCTGCATTGCCCCCTTCGTTTTCACCCTGGTAATAATAAAGCTGTTACCTCAAGAAGCCGTGCTGGGCTCTAGCTGACTACATGCAGACCCACCTCAGGTCCCCTCTGTTGCTTTCCTGGTACCAGGACTGCAGAGTGGGCACACTCATGGTTGGCATCGCTGGCATTAAGCCCCAGATGGTAAATCCAGACAGATCACTGAGCGCTGAAGAGAAGAGTGTGCTTCTAAATAACTTGACTTGCTCCGTAGTGGGATAAGTAGGCTTGTTATCTCTGGCTGTGTGCCAGTGCTGTGTTGTCCCTGGGCAACACTATCTTGATGTCCCTGTGTTACCCTCTCTGGTACCTGTATTATATGGTTTCTGCAATTGTCTGTGGTGTCTCAGCCCTTCTGTTTCACCTGAAATTTCTTTGAATTGTGCACTTCTCCTTAATGTACACTGTGCCATTTCAAAGGAGGAAAAACTAGTTTTCACTCTGTCCTTGTGACCTCTAGTTGGAGTCTCACAGAGTAGGGTACAGCAGATTGCCATCTCCCAGCCTTCAGTAGTATGTTTTGTACCATGAAGAGTTCATCTCTGAGAAAGAACAGAAGCATGTGGAGATTCAGGATATTTTTTAAAGTAGCACACTGCAAGAGGAGGCTGTGAAGCAGGAGTCTAGGTGTCAGAAAAGAGCACAGCTGATTTTCAATTCAATGAAATTTTTCTGAAATTTAATTTTTTTAAAGTCAAAATATTTCCAAAGCCATGTCAATTTTGTCAAGAAGAGTGGCAGGCAAAGTAATTAAAGAAGTAGGCACACATCACGTTCTGTGACAAGGTCATTAGGTAATATCCTAGACTAAGATCCTGACTCATTCCCTACTTCGCTGCACTCCAGGTGTTCAAGGATGGAAGGACTTGTCAGCAGCACAAAAGAAACTTGTACAGGGGATGCTGCAAGACCAGTGCTTTGCTCCCAGTCCACGTGTCTTGCAAAGTGGAAAAGCAAGACATCTTACTACTTTTGACAGTAGAGTTATTTGAAAGTCATTATTTTCATCTCTAAAGAACAAACGCAAAGATCAAATCTCAATACTTAAACATGGTCATAAACAAGTCCGGAGACAGTAAAAAGGAGATGGTAGTGGTGTGTATGGCAGAAGGCTAAGCTGGTGGAGAAAGCAGGGGATCAGAAGCTGGTGGATTTAGAGGTGGTTATGTTTTTGCTCAGCCTAGACCTGAGGCTGTTTCTGTCTGTTTGAGGGGTCTGTCAGCTCCTCGGGGTCCTCCTGAAGCAGTCTGTGAATCTCATTGGCTATTTTAGCACCTGTTGTACCAAGACTGACTGTGGTCACACATACATGCCCATCAACTCTGCTGGGGTGGATGTATAGAGAGAAAATGCCTACTGCAAAAAGTGTGTGGGCAGCCTGGGCTGACGGGCACTGTGGTGGGATAGAAAGGACAGCAGGAGTGAGGGTTTTGCAGGAGAGAGAAGAAATGGGGTACAGAGAATTTGAGATTGTGTCATGATGCCCAAAGAATGTTTCAAGCAGAGCACTGGATGTGAGCATGAAAGCCCCAGGCAGCTGTAGGTGTATGAACTGGCTGTGTCACGGGGCTTGAGGTTCAGAAAGGCATGTTGGGCGGGCACCACTCTCTGAAGCAGCAATCCAAGAAGTCTCTGTGCAGCTGCTCCCAAAGCTCGGGGCTGCCTGTGCTCACAAGGGAGGACCTGCTGTGCCCTGGGCACCTCCAGCTCTGCTTTGCTGCTCGGCCAGAAGTGCTGCAGCCTGCGTGGCTCCGTGCCCGGGTGCCAGGAAGGGCGGGATGCGGGAAGCTGGCAGCTCCTGGTCCCCCTCCCTCAGGGCCCATCCCGCCGCCTGTTCCCAGAGCACACCTAACACCCACGGACAGTGTTCTGTTGCCTGCAGAGCTCAGCAGGGGCCAAGTTCTTTGAAAACATGCCTTGGTTATAATGGAGGAGGTAATGGTGATGGCACTACTGTGTGGGGTTTTTCTGTAGTTAATGGTGCAGTGGTTAGTGTGCCTGCCCAGGGAAACCTCAATTAGGTCTTCCTCAGCCTGCAGAAGCTCAAGCATATGTTTCCCAAGAGAGCAGCCGGGTAAGCAGGCCAGCTGTGGGAGGGGAAGAATCTCAGACCTTGTTGTTGAAGCTGGGTCTTGGCTGAATAAATTATACAAGACTCAAAGGGGCAGGAAGGGAACAACCAGGGGCAGGGTGACTGCAGCCCAGGGGCTTCAGCAGAGCTGGGTAGGGAATAAAGCTTGGCTTATCCCCAGCTCCATAGCTCTTTCTCCACCTGAGCCCATGCAAAAGATGGTGTGGCACCAGATGTGAGGAGTGCCTTTCTTAGAAGACATTAACCTTTCACCACAGGGCTGGGCTCCTTCATGTCCCTCAGCCTTTCTTCAGAATCCTTATTTCTTGGTGGCTGCAATCTGTGTTTGAACCTGCACGGCTTAAGGATGGCACTAAGGATAGCTATTTCTTGGGCAAGTGCTTTATCCAGCAGGATATCATATAGGACTTGGGTACTGACACCACCACTGTCCTGTGTTTTAGAAGAAACTGCACTCCTTGATTTTTTTTTGAGGAAATGGTTATGGGAGTTGTCTTTGGGAGAGATTTCTTGGAGGTGGGTTCTAAATAAATGAATGTTCCTAACTTCATTTCTCCATGAGCATTCCTGACTCGGGTTCACAGAAACATGGGATAATGTAGGTCAAAAGAGACTGCTGGGTGTCATTCAATCCAACCTCTTGCTCAAAATATGGTCAAATACAACAGGTTGCTCAGTGCCATGTCAGGATGAGCTTTGAATATCTGCCAGAATTGAGACTCCACGACCTCTCTGGGCAACCTCTTCTGCTGTTTGATGAGCCTCACTGTGAACATTGTTGTTCTTGTATCTACAGAATTTTCTTTACTGCAACTTGTGATAACTATCATTGTCTGTCCACCATGCACCTCCGAGGAAAGCCTGGCACCGTCCTACCTCAGGTAGCTGATGGCAGGAATTATGTGCCCCATTGCCAGGTTTTGTGCCAGCACGGCTCCTGGCTCAGCGTTGCTATTCAGAGGTCCCCAACCCTCCCCACACACTGTGCTTCAGCAGCTGGCATAGCATCCTGCTCTTGGTCTGGGGGGACAGCCCTGTAAGTCCGTGCTGGATTTGACACTGTAGTACACTGACCACATTGTATCCCACTGCATTTCCATCTATGGTCAGGATTCCCTTGAAGTTTCCCCAATTCCTGTTTAAATCTGCAACTCTGCCTGAGTAAAGAACCACGGAGAGTGGCCAGCTACTATTCGTTATAGAAAAAAGTAGATGCTTTAAAGCAGGTAGTGTTGAACATTTATAAATCACCCCCAACATCATAAGTGTTTCCAGATATAAGCAGATACTCAGGAAGGAGTGTGTGTGAAAAGAGAATCTGTTTATTATGTCGTCACGTTATACAGCGAAACCATTTGCTGCTTTGTTTGCACCGAGGTACGGGCCCTTTGTAGGCAGCGGTGGCACGCCAGCTCTGTGTGTAGGTTCCTCTGTAAAGATTATAGAGGGAACACATGGGCTGCAATGTGTAAAAGGAGTTTTTCCTACTGAATAAAGATGCAAAAGATGTGCTGGACGATATTACCTGTTTATTTGGTAAAGGGACCGTGGTCTCAGGAGTGCCTGAGCTGGCTGCGTGTAGGCCTGGAGCAGGTCCAGAAAAGTCTTGAGCTAGTCTTAGCCTGAGCTAATGAGCCCCAGTAAACTCATGTCTGCTCAAAGTAGGCACAAAAGTGGCATTATGTAGGGCCAGCTTAGGTCTGTCAAGGGTTGACTTCTCCACCCAGGACCAACCATGTAAGGGTGCCTCATCCTTGTGCTCCTGGGCTGGGGAGACCTGCAGCAATTTGGCTGCTACCAAACCTGCCACCACAGGCATTTACACTCTGCTACATTTGAGCTAAAAATACCTTTCCATTAAACTAATTTAGTCCTTTTCCATGAAACTTCCCATTTAAAGTAATTCATGACTCTACATTCCCATGATCAGAACAGTAGAAAGTTGCTTGCATGGACTTCTCCTTGCTGTCTCCTAAGCCTTTACCTCTTAAAGGAAGCTGGAAGCAGAAGAAAATCTCAGGGAATGTGCCTCTGTTAAATGGGGGGCTGGGGTTTGGTGAAAGTAGCAGCAAATCCTTCCCTTAAAAGATAATTGTATTGAGAGGAATACATGAGGAATTCTTCCACGTGAGAGGAAGAATTTGAGGATGGGAGCCTAGCAAGACAGTGCACTTCATCACTTCTACCAAACACACACTGTGAAGACCCAAACAGAAGCTGGCATATCCCACGTCTCTGCTACCATGGAGTTTTCCATCTGTCCCATGTCTCAGCAGCTCCTCATCTACTGCAGAGTGTTCAACCAGATCCTCTCCTCCCCTTCACTGCAAGGGTAAAAGCCAGTTTCCCTGCCAGGTGAGCCTGCCAATGCTCACTCACAAATGATTTTTAACGCTAGTTTCTGATAGTTTGAAGGATAAGATGTATTAGGTATGATGTCAAAACCAAAGTGAAAATCACAATGGACCGGAGATCACCAGGAATGTAGAAATGACTGGGCCAAACCCCCTTGTGTATGCATGGCTGAGAGTTACAAACTGGTGGTGAAAGCAAGACAATACAGTCTCCATGACAGCAAATCCATCAATAGCATAAAGTGCTTCTGCCTGTTTGTGTCTTCCTCTCTCTCTCTCACTGGGGTTAACTTGCTAATGTTTGCTGTAATTGTTTTCTGCAGGATTTATCAACAGTGGATTATAGGCAAGATTACAGGGCATGCAGCAGTGGTTTACTTCTTGTGGTATCCAGTGGCTGCTCTAAAGGTGTTTGCAAGACCAGGTCTAACTAACAATAAACACAAGCACTCGGCAGCAATCGTTTTTTTCAGACTCTCCGTCTGAGGTGATTCAGCACAGAAAGATGCAGTCTCTAATAGTGCATTTTTCTTCATGTGCCAGAACTTTGTAACTCCTCAAAGAAACCCAACCCAATATTAATGCAACACACAACTACAAATGCTCTTACCTGACGTACTGTGCTGAATGCATTTGTAATGTTAAATCAGGCTTTGTGGTGCACCGCGCTGTTGCTCGGACCTCTGTTCCTTAAAGACATCGGCCCTGCTCTTACAGACAGCAATGCCTGGGTACAAGACCTGAGAACAGAACCTACTGTCCTCTTCTGCTCCCATTCCTCCCTATCACCCACTGCTAAACTCATGCTGAGGAGCCAGGAGCCTGCTGGCAAACATTCTTAGGAGCCCCACAAGACTGGCTGGGCACACTTGCTTGCTGACCTGGAGAATCTCCTTGGAAGGCTATCTGGAGAAAATGAGAATAGAATACAGGACAGGCAAATACCTTTTTGGTGATAAGAGCAAAGCTGTTCCTGCTTTGTTTTGGAGAACTCTTTTTCAGCATGGCATTTGCATGGGTTCTTCTGCTATTCTTCTCTAAATCAAACCGTCACCTGTGCAGCTTCCTGTACCAACGCAGGGTTTTCTCAGGAAATATGTTGACTGCTGAATACAATTCATTTATCAGTTTGAGAAAACAAAGACTCTGAGAAAAGGAACTGTATGTACAAAGATATGTGTTGTAAGGCCACATTCTTTCTAAGGGTAGCATGTAGACTGCTGATGACACATCGGGTTAGAAAAATAATCAGCCACATCTCCAAGGAATGTTCCCTACTTCTGCGTTTGTTTAATTCTTTTGGGCCTACATGTAAATACAGGACTGAATTCTTTAAATCTAGAAGCCCAGCTGAGCAATCGTATTTCTTTCATTTCAGTTGTTAAGCCATACAGCCAGGGGACCATGACTATCTTTTATTCTTTGCTACAGGACAAGGAGAACTTTTGTGGGATTGATCTTTAGGACACAGGATCAATTTCAAGTCACTTTGTGTTGAAAATTGTGGTGAAACATGCCCAAGTTCTTTCTCTGTGCACTTACCCCCGCCACTAAAAATAGTACAGCTTGAGCTAAAGGGATGGGGCACCTCCTAAAAATGTAATGTGTGCTCTTTTACTTGGACTTTATTAAAAACAGTAGCAAATTCTGAAGATATTGTCAAGGGTTAATTTTGCATCTCCCTGAAGCCTCCTCCTAAGTACTTTTTTTTCTGAATGATAACCTCACCACTCTTAATGGCTCTGTAACACTCTCTCTCCCCTGCTCTCTCACCCCCAAATATTTAGATTACTGCCAAGCTCTGTTTTGTTTTCACAGAGTTCATTACTCCTCAGATTTCCTTAATGTGACACGTGGCATGTGCCCAAGTACCTCGCCTGTGCCGTCGATTCCAGGCAGGAAATCTGCCCTGCTCTTCTCCCAGAGGCTCTTGCCTTCACTCTGAGATGCTGAGCTGCCATAAATTAGAGGCAGGTGTATGAAGGGAAATTGAAATGGATCCTGGTTTCCTCCAAGTTTAAATGGTGAAGGAGCTTCCTGTGCTGCTGAGCTACCCCTGGAGCAAGAGGAAGAATAGCCAAGAGAAAGCCAGGACAGAGACCTGGGGGTGGAAACCACCAATGCTCTCCCATGCTCAGCCATCATCACTAATGAGTCACATGTGTTTAATGATGCTCATTAGAAAAAAAAAAAAAGCTGTGTGTTCAGAGGCAGTAAGGATAAAAGGGTTTTAAGAAATTATGCAGAAATCCAGGGAAGAGTTACATTATTGTTCATGTGGAAGCTGGAACCACAACTCCAGTTAGAAATGGATGAAAGGTATTTTTTTAAACTGTTTTGCAAGACCCAAAAAGGAACCATTTAGGGTATTTATCTTCTTTTTCAACTTGTGAAAAATTTTGTACCCTCAAAGTTTTAGTTTCTCTATGAATTTCTTCTTTATCTAGTAAGGACAAGAAGGTAATTGCAGGCCCCTTAAGCTTTGCCTCCCCTCTCACAGCAAGGAAATATGTACATTTTTCTTTCATTCTTCTGTAACTTTGCTGAATCTTGTCAGGTTTGTGAAAATGTAAGTGGCAGAAAGGAAAATGAAATTAACAGACCTTACTCTGTCATTACTCAGAACTCCTCTTGTTCCTCTCATAATGCTTCCAAAGATGTGGAAGCTTTGAGAGGCTGCAGAATAACAAAGCAGGGGGAAAAGAGAAAGAAAAGTGGAAAACAAACAAACCATGAAGAAAAAGCTTTTTTTGATGCTATTTTTCCTTCTGCCATAGTCTAATGGACATCAAGGAAAGAACATCCTCATAACATTTGGAAAATCTGAAATAGAAAAATGTCTTATCTGATTGTTAAATGATTTTACAAAACTGTGAGATTTTTAAAGGGCATTTTTATTAAAATTTCTATGCCAAATTGACAATTTATGGTCCACATAATAAACATGGATTGGAATCATTCCTTTAATGCTCATGCCTATCCAAGTGTTTTAGAATTCTGTAAGAAATTTACATTGGTGCCTTCAAGCACAACTGTGTATGTCTAGGATATTTTCTGGGTGCCATTAACGATGGGCAGTGCACTGGGCACCAGAAGTACTGTTTCATTTTATTTGATTCCAACTGTTATGTACTGATACATATATATATACACACATGTATACATGTCTATAAACATGTATTTGTATATTTATATATGTGCTTGTGTATGCATATGTATAAAAGAATTATGAACTCTCTAAATTAGAAATGAATGTAAAAAGTTACTTAGTGAAGGGAAAGCAAGTGTCAATCTTTCTTTTTCTGTCTTTCAGCTTCTTGCTTTGTGTTTCTAGGATGCAAGTCTAGAACTCCAGAACCTCAGAAATTTGAGAACATGAGAGGGTTTTTGTTTAGTTGGGTGGTTGTTTATTTGGTAGGGTTTTTTTTTTCTCTTCCAGAATTTTGAAATTACTGAGATATTTAGGGGGAAACTGAATTCTAAAGACATCTGGGATAGCCATATGCTGCAATAACAAGGTAAAGTGTGAAGTAACTACAGCATATGAAGTTGTATTTGGAACATCTCATGCACTTATATTTCCCAAAATGCCATAGTGACCCATGGATTAACCCAGTGCATATATAGCCTGTGCAATTCCTTCCTATAGCTTTTAGAAAGCCTTAGAAAGCTTAAAATAGTCACTTCACTATGTAATCTGTATGCAACTGAAAACAAGGGTGGGGAAAACCCCCCTAACTGAAAGGTGTGGCGAAAAAACAGAGACAAATCCCAGTTGCAATTAAATGCCTATTTTCCTTCTCACCTTTTCTCTCTGTTCTCACCTTGGCTGGCATAGAAACACCCTTGGCAATGATGCAAAGTTTTGTATCTGAATTCTGAAGCCAGTCTGGTGTCCTCAGTCTTACCAGATAACATCCTCACTCTTATTTATTTGTACTTCCTGAGAAGTTTGTGGATTTGAATATGAGGGAGTCAAGAGACTGAGAGAGTCTGGAATGTTAGCAAGTCAGGAGCCACTTTCACAGTATTTCCAGTCTAACCAGAAATCACAGAGGATTTCTACTCCTAAGGAATTTCTAGGGAGAATTTGCAGATGGTGGAGTTTCATTGGTAGAAGACTGGAGAAGGCCCTTTTTTGGTCATGCTGTACTCTAGAAACCATTTAAATGTGCAAGTTACCCTTTCAAGACTTGTGGCTGCTGTTCATTTTGACCGCCTTGCATTTCAAAACAATCACTCTTCTTGTAGATGGGAGGAGAGACGTTTCTGCCCTGTTCCTGTTGTCCCTTCTGTCAGGGAGCAGAGCCTTGCACTGGCCGAGGAAGGGGTACAGCTGCTCCTTACCCAGCAGCCCTGGCCTCACATGACCTGCAATGCCACGGGTCTTTGTAGGGATTAGTACCAGCATTTCCACGACTGATTTAATAGCAGCTGAGCAGCTTTTTCTTAAACAGTCCTGGTATTCCGGAAATCTTCACACTCAGCCTTTATCTTGCCCAAAATCGCCAAACAAAGAGCGGCCTCTGTACTGCCTGAAGTCAGGAATTTGGTACCTGCACCTGTGTGAGCCACTTCAGACCTGCTTGTGATGGAATAATGGTGATATCTGGCACCATTTATGCAACCCTCTTATGAAGTTGAATTTTATAAATACCTGGGCTAATTCCCACTTGTCTACTGGGGGAACTTCTCTGAGAAGAATCACAGAATCACAAGGTTGGAAAAGACCTTTAAGATCATCGAGTCCAACCGTTCCTGTCCTGTGCTAAACTGTATCTCCAAGTACTTCATCTACCTGTAAGAAAGAAGAGCAGTTAAAAAAAGATAAGGATGATTTGCAGTGGCCAAATAGTTACAGCAGCCCACTGGAAGCCTGGGGATGGTGACTGGACCTAAAATTTAATGGGGACTCTGCATAAGAAACAGCACAGACCTTCTTATCAACTCATATCTGTTAACAGCTGGGCTGCTGTATTGCATCAGCTGGGATTTCTTCATTGTATTAGGTGCAATATACTGGGAAGTGTGACAGGGCTGGATGCTGTGGTTAAGTCTGGGGGGCGGAGGAGGGGGCATGGTGTTTAACTCACTATTGGAAAAAGCATGTTTTCTTGCAGATGTCTGAGTTCCCAGCAGCAAAGGAAAGCTGAAAAGATGCATGATGTTTTGATGCCTCAAAGGCAGCAGTGCTGTGAAAAATTACCTCTTTCAGTCAGGGAGTCATAGTGCTTCTACGATGACTTATCTAAAAGGACTGAGAATATATAAGACAGGAGAAGCGAGATTGCCCCATTAAAATACTGTCCTCGATAAAGGCATCCTCATTGCTCTACATAGTCAGCTTTCTACATGAATTAGGTTTGAATCTTTTCTACTGAAACATGTTAGATGCAAAATTGTTTTAATGGGAGAAAAATGTGTCCTATTCTATGGATGTTTATTGGTCTGTATAAAGAAAAGCCCGAGGGCAGAGTTGGTATAAAATGGTGAAAGTGATGACAAATCTGTTTTCCTGTTCAGTGTTTTTAAGAAGTATTTATAAGAGCAGATGGTGGGCAGCAGCAGAACATGTTCGGTTTTATCAAGACATTTGGCTAACAAGCACAGACTGAAATGCATTTCTTTCCTTCTCGACTTAATAATTTTAATTAGAGGCAAAAGGTGTGGTAGTCTCATTGTCTGGAGGCGTATGTGCAATATTGTCTTGGTTGGGCAGGACTGGGTGGGAGAGAATATCACTGCTTCTAATGAAGGGTGGTGCATATCTGTGCGATCTCTATTTTTTTTTTATTGTCTGGTAATCTAAAAAATGCAAATTCCAAATATGCTATTGCACAACATAGATACACTGAGGCTATGCTTTCAGTTAGTCAGAGAACAAAAACATGGCTACGAAATGTGTGCAAGTAATACCAAGCCGCTGGAGAAGAAAGGCTCTTTAACAAGTAGTGGGACATACATTTATTGTCTTGAGGGGGAATTTTCAAAGCTACCTGTGTAACTTAGCGGTCTCTGGAACTCCTTCACTATTTAAATGCTTTTGAAAATCTCAGTTATTAACTAGTCATTTTCAATTTCATATACTCTGTCCCTAAGGACATCAAAGTGTTCTGGAAATAGTCATTAAGGATCATATGCTTTAACCAGGTCTAATGGTATTCTCTTCGCTTACCCTATTTATCTCTGGTCATATTTTAGCTCTTTTGCAGAGCTGCTTGCGCAGGTGATGATGTGCCTTTTGTCCTTTACCAGCTTGCCAAGCCCCAACCCACAGCTGCATGTCCTGCTCTTGCACACCACAGTGGGAGGTGGGGAGTGTACCAGAGTTGGGCTGGTCCCAGAAGGAAGTGTTCAAATGAGATTCGTACCCTGAGCAGCCCTGGCATGATATTCTCACCGTGTGCTCCCCCTCTTGTGTACGGGTTATGAAAATATTGAAAATGCCTTCAGCTCACAAACATGCATTTGATAAGAGCTGAGGGCTTCTAAGGCTTTCTGTGAGAAGCCGAGCTGGCTTCATGCTTTGTCATCGTAGTCCTTGTGAAGGTGTCTGCCTGATATAGTCACCACAAAGAAAGGTTGTAGTATCTACGTAAAGAACTTGCTAATTATAAATCTGTTTTTTGTTTCACATGACTGTGAAACTTTAAACCAATAAAAGAACTGATTTTATAAGATCTTATTGAAGGTTTTTCCCTTATTAACTGAAGTTCACTTCTTGAGAACTGTTTTAAGGGCTGTTACGAGCCTCCTGACTGTAAAATGCCAGCACAACTCTATCATTCATTACTTTACTGCCTTTTAGTCACTACTGTTTAAAAGTGTATTGAGTTTGCACGACAAGGTTTTGGTTGTGGGGAGGTGTCATGTTTTAACCCAGATGGCAGCTAAAACAACCACACAGCCACTTGCTTGCTCCCGTCGCCCTGTGGGATGGGGGAAAGAATCTTAAAGAAAAAGGTAAAACTCGTGGGTTGAGATGGTAACAGCTTAAAAGGACAAAAAGGAGGATGATAATGGTAATGATAATTACAAAGATAACAAAAAGAGAATGTGCAAAACAATTGCTCACACCTCAGAACTGATGCTCAGCCTCCTGGCCAAGTGCCCCAGTTATATGTGGAGCATGAGATCATACAGAACCGAATATCCCTTTGACCACTTTGGGTCAGCTGTCCTGGCTGTGTCCCCTCATGGCTTCTGGGGCACCACCCACCTTCTTGTTGTCAGGGCAGTACAAGAAGCTGAGATGTCCCTGACTGCTTGGCAACAACTAAAATATCAGTGTGTTATCAACAGTATTCTCATCCTAAATCCAAACCAGGGGAGCTACGGGGGTGCCTTCTGTGAGAAGCTGCCAGAAGCTTCCCCTGTGTCTGACAGAGCCAACACCAACCAGCTCCTGGATGGACTTTGGGAAGTGCCAGCACTGGATGTCCCACAGTAAACCAGGGACAGCAAAGAAATGAAGGCTGGCCTCTGAAAAAGACATAAGCACAATATTGCTAATATCAAGCTGTCTGCATTTACCACACGATCACAATAACGTGTTGCTTACCTGTGTTAGTTACCAGAGCTGTTAAAAGACCAATGATAACAGAAAACATACTAAAGACAGATCAGAAAGTTTAATAGCTGAACCTAAGAATTTCAGCCTTGTTTTACTTAGCTTGTTTTAGGGTGATGCTATTTAAACAATGTCTGCATATGAAGATGTGTGTAGGCACATATGCCTGTCTCTGTTCAAAGGTTTTGGACAATAAGCACAGTGCCCTCACAATCCTTAGTCAATGCATGTTGCTTTGTGATGCTAGATCAGCAAACCCTGGTGGTTTATGGCAGATGAGTATCTTGTTCTCTGAGGAATTGTTACGGGTTTGTGGATGCAACTGCTGCATTAACCTAGGTACAAAGTTGGGACTGAACTCTTCCCTAATGTGCTGTCCCATGAGCCAGGTCCCTTCTGGGAGACACAGTGCCATTGCCCTCTGAGAAAAGGGATTTTACTTGTGGAGAAGTAATACCAGGCTTACTTCTCCTTTCCTCTGGGTCTGTGCTCAAGGAACACTGATCTGGGGTGTCTCCAATAAACTGTGCCACTGTCCTGGGACCCCCCTACTTATTACAAATAGAAAGGACATCTCTTTTGCACTACACGTCTGTTGGTTATATTTGATCAGAAGGGCAGGTTAATGTGCTAGAACAATTTACATTTCAATAAAATAGAATTATTTAATGTTTTTAAAAGTTTAGAGTGCCTACAAAGCAGGTTTTTTGGATGGGGTATTGTTTTGCAGACAGGATAGTCTGTGTTTCATGGCTCTTCTCTTTGTACCTGCATATAACACATTGTAATACATAAAATAGCAGTTGTAGATATTAGTGTAGATATCTGAAATCTAGATAAGCAAACCCAGGTTCAAATACAATGAATGCATTGCACCTAAATGAGGAAGTGCTGACAACATTTTCTGGCCTTTGTTAAGCAAGAGGAGTGAGTAGAAGTTGTTCTTGGTGTAAAGACCCCTGGATTCATGATTCCTGACAAGGTCAATTTTTTTTCACACTGTGTTTTCTACACATGTTTTGAAAGCCTACTTCTGTAAGCAGATAACTTCAGGTTGCTTCTATAGGCAGACCGACACATGTGTGGAGGTTTGTAGATCTGATCTGAAATGGCACAGCTGGCACTGCTCTACTGCCTTGAGAAGAGCTACTTTGGTTTACATGTGGTGAGATGCTGGCTCTGAGCATCCAGCGTGGTTCACGCTATTGGTCTGAGATGAAAATGTAGATTTTGCTGGCTTACAAGGGTAGGAAGGGTGTATCTCCTATAGGGTGTGTCTGATCAGTTATGTTTCGTAGATTTTGTGTACTGTTTTTGAAAAGAGAGATAAATGGTTTACTAGTAACAAATCTGTCTCACCCCATCTAATCACCTGGAGTAAAAGCTGTTGAAAACAAATTTGCTCGTTCCTGTGTGGCAAAGTATCAACATCAAACCTTAACCTTTCCTGAGACTGCAGCAGTCTTGCAATCACTTGCTCTCATTGCTTCTCTTACTGACTGTGGCCAAATATCAGAAAATAAATACCTTCCTGACCATAAGCTGATTTATAGGTAAACAAGTCTGATTTTGCACGGCCTCCTTCCCTGCTCTTCTGCCCTTAAATTAATACACCACTCTGCAAGTAGATCCACCGATTTCATACCATGGTTACGGATGTGTTAGATCAACGTTGGATGCTGACCCAATTCACATGCTGCTATGCAACAGGCAGGGCATTACCTCTAAGTTTGTTTTATCTAACACCAATCAGCTGACTTTGTTTTAGGTGATAGAAAATTGATGCAAGAATGAGAATAAAAAAGCAAAGCGTGAAGTTTTTCCCATTTGTTTGCAGAGATGTAGGGATGACCTGGAATGTTTAGCACAAGGGATATTCACATTTGGGGGTGATATAAATTCTGAACTTTGGCCTTTCTGCTGTTGCCTGGGGCTGACTGGTGACAGAGGTGATGGACCTATCAGAGCCCTGTCAGAGTGGATATCTAAAATGGGCTGTGGAGCATGTCCTGCAAGCTGCTATCTGTACCCCGGGTACTGCTTGGTGGGTTTCACAGGGGACTTTGCTCCTGTGGTGGAACTCAGTGATCTCAGAGGTCTTTTCCAAGCTGTGATTCCCTGCTGCTAAGGAAATACAAAGGCTCTCAAGTATGTTTTCTTTGGTCACTTGCCCTCCTTGGCTCTTGGCTCTTGGACTTGCTCTTCAGGAGTCCAGAGCTCCAGATGAGGTTATCCTTCCAGAGAGCTTCCCAGCTCAGCCTTGAGAGCAATAGCTTGACACCAAGCTTGTTGTCTCCTTTCCACCCCCTTCATTCCTTCCAGACAGGCTGAAAGGAGGGCCGAGTCAGCAGAGGACGGTGCTGAGTAGGCAGTTTTGGAGGTAAAGATTTCCTGTCTGACAGCCTGTTGACAAGTATCAGATAAAGTAATTGTGACTTGACAATGAACCCCACATAATGCAGGGAAGGAGGACTTCTGGCATGGGAAACGTTTTGCACTCACTGAACATTGTCTTGGAAAGTGTTCAGGAGCGGGATAACAATAGGCCATTGTTCCTCTAGGGAAAAGACAAAGGAAAATGGTGAACACCACAAGAAGCCATCAGGGTAGAAGCCTAACAAGAGCCATCTGGACACAGTGGCTGGGGATAGCGAAATGTTTCATTTCTCCTCTTATTGCAGCTGACAGAATTACAGGGAAGAGTAGGGTTGATGCACGGGTGCAGCCGATGAGCTATGGCTCTTTGAAGAACTGGGCTAGTATGTTCAGACTTTGTGAGGCTCTGTCTTGCTCATGTCTTTCCCTCTCACACACCCAGGACTGACTGTCAGAAATTCCTATTCACTGCTCAGCCTCTCTGGCTTCTCTCTCTTTTTTTTTTCCCTTGTACAACTACTGGATTTACTTCTAGTGAGCTGTAAGCATTAGGTCAGAGAACAAGCTGTTGGTTGTACATGTGGTAGAGATCCTGAACAGGGATAAACTGGGAGAAATTTCAGTTCCAGTAAATGCCACATACCTAATCTGCATATGTCCATGCAGCAGAGGCTGCGTGTGCAACTTCTACAGCTCTGCAGAAAGATTTTTCTCTCCTCAGATTATGTCTGACATAGAGCTTTGCTTCTGGCATCATCTCATGATATTGTGACTTGGAAAAAGAGTGTGTATAGGGCAGGACAGCTTACTGGGAGCTCAGAGAGGAAAATACTAGAAAATTGGATTAAACTGGCTCTGAAGGAGGAACAGTGGAGAGCTGGCAGTTAATTTTTGGTGACTGGCATAGCACACACCTCCAGAGAACCTATGCATGCATGCTATCAAAGAGATTCAGTAGGCAAAAGCTGAGGTCATACGCAAAGCACAGAGCAGACTTTCCACATACAATTCATTTCATACCATTAACTGATTTCATGGTTGATTTGTCAGGGGGAAGTCTATTTACTAGAGCAACCTAGGTAAATATGATTGATTACTGTTGTCGGCTTCTGCGATTGCATTTTTAATGTTGTCATTTCAGCTATGGATTTCAGATATCAGAAGGGATAGAAAGAATATAGGAAGGAAGTGACCATTTGACTTAAGATTAACATCAGATATACAGCAAGCAGAAAATTTAAGAACCACATTTGGGACTTAAGAGACTAACGAAACACTTGTTATATATAAAAACCCATTCTTCTGCTATGTAAATTTCTAAATGCCAGCTGTTATTTAGCATCATAATTATTATGTGATATATGAATGGCAGGGTGAAGTCATATAAGGAGTGTTTTCTGGGTTTATACACTCAACTATATAATGTATGTATGCATTCTGCATGTCCAAAACAGTAATTAAATTGTATTAAGTAAACTCTGTGTTTTGGGAGGAAGAATTTAACTTGAATAAATAACCATTAAGTGCATTTGCTGTAATTTAGAAAATGCTCATATCATAAAACTCTGTTGCTAGTACCCAAAGAAGATGTGTAAATTACATTATGGGGAGATGACTGCAGAAGCACGAAACAGTCTGTATCTCCCCCAAAAGAAGAAAACGCACAGGGCTCCTCTAGTAAAATAACAGGAAGAAATAGCCAAGTTTTCAAACAGATCTTAAAGGCTGAAAAATTAAAGATTATTCAATGAAAAGAAGATAGCCAGTGTTTATCCTCAGCCTATGTTAATTTTCTGTCTGCATATCTAGCCCCTCTTTCAGTGGATCTCTACTCATGTTCCAAGCAGGCAGTCCATCTAACTGAAGGAAATAAAGGACATGGAGGATATGTTCTACAAGGGAAAATCGGTATCTTCAAAAGCATCAGGAATGATTTTGAAGTGATGGGAGTCTGTAGAGCATGTATGAAACACAGTCCACTTGAGAGGCTTTTAGAAAAGTGGCTAAACAACTGCTGAGCTGAAACTGGGGTGAAACTGGGGGAGTGGGATATCTGATTCTTACTAGAAAAAGGTTAATGTTACATCCATCTTTGAGCAAAGCAAGAAGAAGGACCTGGGAGGAGGAACTGTAGACAAGTGAGCCTCACCTCAGTCCCTGGAAAGATCATGGAGCATGTCCTCATTGAAATAATTTCCTATCAGGTATGGTCAGAAAGGTAAACCAAAGGAAATCCTCCTTGACAAACCTGGCTGAAGTCTGTGATGAAATGACTGCCTGTACCGGTGGGAAGAGAGTGCTGGACAGAGTATATATTGACTTTAGTAGGAGTTTTGACATGTCAGAGGCAGGCAAGGAAACCAAGAAGTTTCTCAGAAGAGAAAGATGATATAGCATGTGGCTGTAGCCACAAACTGGAGGTTCAGGCTGGACATTACAACAAATGTTTTCACTAGGCAGGTAGTGCAGCACTGGAAGAAGTTGCCTGGGAAGTCTCTGGAGTCTCAGTCCTTGGATGTTTCCAGGACTTGATCAAAACAGCAGCTGACCTGATCGACTGGCATTGGCGGCAGTCCTGCTTCCAGAGAGAGGTTGGAGTCAATGGCCTTCACAGGCCTCTTTTGACCAGCATTTCTGTGACTGTGTATTTGGCACTGACCTTCAAGCAGCCCTTCAGCAAAGCGAATAGTGAGATACCTTTATTCCTCCATGTGACATAGTGCAGCCACACATGTCACAACTCTTGTTCAGACTTAGACCCTGCTAATACAATGGTGTCATTCCTGGCTCGACTTCAGTAGCACTTTGTGTGGTGTGTGGGTGTAAGAACTACTGAAGATCCCTGTGTTGGACTGCAGCAGGAATCCATATGCCAGGTAAGCCAGGAAAGGAGCTTAAGGCTCTCTCTTCACCCTGGCAATTTGTTATCTGCAGCGTTGAAGAGAAAGTGGGCTTCATCGACTCCTTTGCATCATCGAGTCAATGCCATTTTCCATTGTGCAGGTTGGCAGGAGCGGGCAGGGCTGGCTGATCCCTGCCCAGGTCCTTCCACTCCCCTCTGCAGTCATGGTGCCTGCACCGGCACGCAGCACGCCACACAGGCCGCTGCACATGGCCCTCCCTGGATGGGATCCAGGAAGATCCCATCACACCGCTGCACACAGCCCTCCCCGGCCAGGAGGGATCCGGGAAGATCCCATCACGCCGCTGCACACAGCCCTCCCTGGCCAGGAGGGATCCGGGAAGATCCCATCACGCCGCTGCACACAGCCCTCCCTGGCCAGGAGGGATCCGGGAAGATCCCATCACGCCGCTGCACACAGCCCTCCCTGGCCAGGAGGGATCCGGGAAGATCCCATCACGCCGCTGCACACAGCCCTCCCCGGCCAGGAGGGATCCGGGAAGATCCCATCACGCCGCTGCACACAGCCCTCCCCGGCCGGGAGGGATCCGGGAAGATCCCATCACGCCGCTGCACACAGCCCTCCCTGGCCGGGAGGGATCCGGGAAGATCCCATCACGCCGCTGCACACAGCCCTCCCTGGCCAGGAGGGATCCGGGAAGATCCCATCACGCCGCTGCACACAGCCCTCCCTGGCCAGGAGGGATCCGGGAAGATCCCATCACGCCGCTGCACACAGCCCTCCCCGGCCGGGAGGGATCTGGGGCGGTAAATGGAACTCCAGATGCGGTTTGTAGGTTGTTTTGGGCAACATCATTCCCCTTCCTGGGGGAAAGCTGTGATGTGACAGTGCAGCAAGCAGGAAATGATCCAACAGTTTTCTGCACACATCTCAGGCCATAGTTATGCTACAACAAATACAATTTTGCCCTAGAAAGTGCTTATAAAATGATCAACAAAGAAACACCATTTTGTGTTGTAACCTTTGAAGAGACACAAATGTCTGTTTCTGATTGCCCAGATATTGCCTGTGTTGAGTTGTTTACTGCAACACAGGGTCTTATTCTTCACTGACTAACTTCCCTTACAGAGCCTGCCAAGCACAAATTAGGTCAACCTAAGCAGCAGTATGAAATGTAATTAGCCAAAAACTTTCTTAATTAGTGCTGTTATTCAGGGTGGGGAGAGCTTAGCTCACAGCGAATTGGGGTAGGGCACACTGGTAGAGAGACTCTTCCTAAAGAAAGGTGGATCTAATGCTGGATACCTGCCCAGTATCTTTTGAAACTTCAATTGCAATGTTTTATGACCACAGTGAGAACTGTAATTTGTGCCTGTAGGGTGCTCTGCATTGCCCTAATAGATTGCAATAAAACAACAAACAACAAACTAATCATTCTTATGGACAGCACCTGCTTGCAACTTCAACCATCGATTCTGGGTCTTCAGGCACTCTGTGTCAGAGTCACAAAAACCTTGGTAAGGAACTGTTTGACAGATTTGATTGGAATGTTCTAGATTGAATTTGCAGCTGCTATTGCTGTTTAGATATTAATTGGCAGGCTCCTGCACTTGACATCATGCTCAGTGTATAATGCTGGGGGAAGAAGAAGGAACAGGGGGATGTTTGAAGTGGTGGGGTGTTTCTCTTCCCAAGTCTCCACTACATGTGATGGAGCCCCACTTTCCTTGGAGATGGCAACACCTGTCTGCCCATGGGAAGTGGGGAATGAATTCTTTAGTTTGCTTTGCTTCTGTGTGTGGCTTTTACTTTACTTATTAAACTGTCTTTATCATGAGTTTTCTCACTTTTACCCTTCTGATTCTCTTCCCCATTCCATTGGACAGAGAGAGTGAGTGAGAGGCACTGTGGTGCTTAGTTACTGGCTGGGGCAAACCCAAGACCATAGTCAATTCACAAGAAACTTGTGCTAGCCCTTATCTGAACAGTATTTGAATGAAGCGAGATTTCCACTTTTTGTCATCAAACAACTTTCACATTATCTCACCTCTCCCCTCCAGTCAGTATAAACCACTGACCAATTTTGTTTAAGCAGAAGAAAAACTAGCCCAGCTTTTAGTTTCTGCTTCACTGCTCACTTTTTACTACCCTTATGATCTCCCATCTGGAGTGAATACAACAATTTGCATTTTTCCATTTAGAAATGCTAGTCTCTACTGATGCAGGACAGGGAACTGATTAATAACTCTGATTAACGTGTAATAGATTGATGAGAATCTCCTGGGTTAAAAAGCTAACTATAACATTAGTGGGCATAGACTATAATGAAAGTACACAAGGGCCAGTATGGAAAAACATGCATGGGGACAACCTACAAAGCTCCAAAAAGCAATGATTGTTGAACTAGCTGTGCATGAACCAACTCATGTCTGAAGGCAGCCTAGCTGTTCATGTAGAATTGCGCTCCAGCTACTAGAGCCTGGAGATAGGCATGATGTTGGGATAGCCTGTGCAAAGTAACATTCCCCCTGGGCGAGATGACTGCAGTGCGAAGCAGAACCCCAGACTGCATGTAGGTAAAGTCCTTCACTGAGCTTTAAAATATGGCCCAAGTGTGGTATGCACTTTGTGCTGATCAACCACACCGAGGTTTCTACATACTGTTATCATCATGAGAATTGCTTTTTAGCAGGGAAATTCACATCACTTTCAGAACACAGAACACCCATTCAAGTGCCCTAGACTGAAATCTCATTATCTGGACAGTACAGCAAGTCTCAGGGTTTGCCCTGCTTCTTATCTAGGTCTGTTTTACTGAGAAAAAAATGTTATAATATCCTAGGAGTTGGGCTGTATTCATGATCACATTCTTTCAAAAGCTGAGAAAGTGACTCCTCTAACACATGGTGTGCAACTGGAAAGCCAATCTGATTATTTAATGGTCATATCAGTGAAGCAGTGAAAATGTTATTGAAGCTCATTACCTAGACAATAACTTATTAAGATTTATTTCAGCTTTGTATAATGCCTGCAGCCAAGGCCACTAGAAGCCTGTCACAAAATGTAAAGGTGTGTGCACATTTTTTATCTAGCATGGTTTGAATTTATCAGTGATTTTTGTGCATCTATTTAGCAGGAATGACTGTGTGCAACTCAGCATTAAATACCTAAGTGCATATATACAGAGGTCAGATGATTAACTCCTTCCTAGCTGAAATGGTCCTACAGTATTGATAGACAAGGAAATTGCAAGTGTTGTCATCTAGCAGAACTTGTGCAAAGCATTTGACACTGCCTCACATGACATCCTTATCTCTAAATTGGAGAGACGTGGGTTTGACGGGTGGACCACTTGGTGGGTAATGAGTTGACTGGATGGTCACACTCAGAGTTGTGGTCAGTGGCTCAATATCCAAGTGGACACTAGTTACGAGTGATGTTCCTCAGGGACTGGTACTGGGACTGGTGCTGTTTAACATCTTACACCATCAGCAAGTTTTCCAATGACACCAAGCTGTGTGGTGTGGTCAACATGCTGAAGACATCCAGAGGGACCTTGGCAAGCTTGAGACATGGGCCTTGTGAACTGCCTTAAGTTCAAGAAGACCAAGTACAAGGTCCTGCACATGGGTTGGGGCAATCCCAAGCAGGGATGGATGGGCAGACAATGGATTGAGAGCAGCCCTGAGGTGAAGGACTTGCAGGTGTTGATTGATGTAAAGTTCAACATGAGCCAGCAATGCACACTTGCAGCCCAGAAAGCCAGCCATATCCTAGGCTGCATCAAAACCAGTGTGACAAGCAGGTCGAGGGAGGGGATTCTCCCCCTCTACTCTGCTCTGGTGACACCCCACCCAGAGTCCAGCTGTGGGGTTCCCAGCACAAGAAGACATGAAGCTGTTGGAGTGAGTCCAGAGGAGGACCACAAAGATGCTCAGATGGTTGGAGACCTTTCCTACAAAGACAGGCTGAGAGAGTTAGGCTTGCTCAGCCTGCAGAAAGCGAAGGCTCTGGGGAGACTTTACAGCAGCCTTCCAGTATCTGAAGGGGACCTACAGGAAAGCTGGAGAGGGACTGTTTACAAGGGCATAGAGTGGTAGGATGAAGGGTAATGGTTTTAAGCTGAAGGAGGGTAGGTTTAGATGAGATATTAGGAAGAAATTCTTCCCTGTGAGGGCGGTGAGGCGCTGGAACAGGTTGCTGTGTCTGCCCCCTCCCTGGCAGTGTTCAAGCCAGGTTAGATGGGACTTTGGGCAACCTAGTCTAGTGGAGGGTGTCCTTGCCTATCGCAGTAGGGTTGAAACTAGATGATCTGTGTGGTCCCTTCCAACACAAACCATTCTGTCACTCTATGATCATGTTGACAGCCTTTCTATATGAGTGCAAAAATCAATCTTTCCTCAACCAGGGGATTAGCCAGCTACACAATAATGATCAGTGGTTTTAATATGTGAATTATGTGTCAAATCTAATAACCAAAGTCTGCCTAAATAAAAGCATGTGTTCAAAAAGATTAGTGGATTATTGCAGGCTCACACTGTCTGATGCCACTTTTCATGCTTCTTGGATGGCTTTTAGTACATCTTAGCTGCTGCCAGTCAACACATGTGCTCTTTAAGCATGGAAAATAATGCTGGAATTGAGGAGAGCAGTGGTGGTGGTTTGAATGAGAGGGCTATTGGGTGAACTGGTGACATAAAAGGCTTTTCTTTTTCATCAGAAGGATTTTCTACAAAGGCTGGAAGAGATCCTGCTCTTCAGTTAATACATATCCAGTTAATACATATATATCATCCTCATGTAGCTATTAACTGTAGCAGGCTTAACCAGCAGACAGTGATTTACTTCCCACATTTTCTTGCCAGTTGCTGCAGATGCTGCTCTTCAGACCTGTGTTAACAGCCACTGCCAGAGGGGTACACTGGCTTACCAGGGCTGGCAGCTCACAGCCGTACACCGTGGTCAGGGTGCACGCCTCAAGCCAAAAAGAAAAGGGTTTGATGTGTTAGGCTAACAAACACATGGGCCAAATGGTCTCTCATGACTACAAAATTGATTAAATTTCCTATTTTGTACTGGATGTCAGTGGAACTATAATGCTCACACCTTATGATGTGGGGACTGTGCTATTTGTGCTGCATCTTCAATAACCTGATTTTATATACTTGGATCAATAAGCTTCTAAATGATGGTGAGTATCTACTTAGTTTGATAGCATTGCCTACAGCACACCAGATGCTGAGATAATGATGGTTTTGACAATACAATAGGCTTTAAAGGTTTGAGTTAAAATGGTACAGTCTCCCCTTGATGATTTACCTGCCTAATTAATTTTTGGGAATTCTGTGTGGGAATGTTGTGACTCTTCAAAAATTATTGTCATTAAATGAATTGTTCTTTACAAGACTAGCACTCCACACTTTGCAGGATGTAATACTTTCTTAGCAGTGAAGCACTTCTCAGCGTCCTCATTGCCATTGCACATCTTTACCTATAACTTTGGTTAAATGGGAAGTTTACCTGCCTTAACTTTTCACGAAGCATCCAGAATATTTCCTCATCTATAATTTTCCCTCTTATTCTGGACTTGCAAGTCAAATACCCTAAAATATTGATGCTTTCAAAGCCTCTTGAGCTGTTTCAAGATAAATTCAGGGACATTTTTCAAAACCTAAATACTCAATACTTCTGTTTAAGCTGCAAGCCAGTTTCACAGTTCAAGGAACAACTGACCACATCTGGTATCACATACTAATGTTATATTGGTCATAAACTACGTATTGTCTGATTAAGTGCTAAGGCAATTGATCCTTAGCAGAAGTGATTGCACAGCTGTTGCCAAGAAGGTTCAGACTTGTCCATAACACTGCAGTAAGTTCCCATTATTCACAGTGTTTCTGTGAAGCTGGACATGGCAGATACCTAGTTTGTAAAAATTTCAGTGCATGAGACAGCCCCCTGTCACCTCATGCACAGCATCATTCACAGACAACATGTGCCCGAGACAGGTGCAATCCCACAGAGTCAGATTCAGATCTGTTTTCCTAGTCACCTTTTGCACTTTCTATATTCTATGTACTATTGTAGGTAGCTGGTGTGCAGATACGTTGTCATTAATTTCTGTCATAACTTCAGGGTCTAAATGTGTTGCAGAGAACCCCCCGAATGCTTGCAGAAGGCCTTTGCAGTTACTCTAGTTCCAAAATCCCTACTGTTGCGACTTCAGGATCAGCTACTGCCTTCCAAACTACCATTGCATCAGATGTTGGTGGGACTATTTTGCTTGCTTATTTAAATATTGCTTAAAATTTATTTCAAATATTGATTTCCACAATCTAAGTTCTTAAAATGAGAACAATAGTGACTTCTGCCAATGCAAGAATGGCCAGGCAGTAAGATGCTGCCTACTCTGATTCTACTAAGTTCCTGCAAATTGCTGAGTGACCATCAGCTTTCATACTTTCTAGAAGATGCTTTGAAAATTTGACTTCTGAACACACAGCCCAACTTAACAAAATGAAGCCATTCCAGTTGTTCTGCTCATTGCATGAGCTCAGTTCCTGCTGCGTGTCCATGGGTGACAGGAAGCAAGCTCCCTGCCGCAGCAAGTGACATCCAAGCTGGCTTCTGGTGAGCAGTCCTGCAGGTGCAATGAGGTATGTTTCCTCCTAGAAAGCCAGGATCACAGAAGATGTGGCAACTAGAGGGGAACACGTAATCATTCCCAAATTGAAAATGGAAAAACTTTCACTCCCCACACAAAAGCTGTAAGGTTTGCATTTTTTTAACACTTATTTTTAATACCTACTATTTTCTGTAGACATTTTTCTACTAAAATTTTGATTTGTTGAAACACACTTTTCCATTGGAAGTAATAAATGATGGATACTTCCTTACCAGAGCTTGTTAAAACCCAAATACAACATTCCTTGTGGCATTAGTAGGCTAATGTACTATATTATAAGGGTCATCTTTATAAAAGGATGTTCTATACTGCATAGTCTCAGTGCTGGAAAATAGCCCAAGCCAACTCCTGCTGCAATAATCTTTCCTTACCCTTTGTGCTCCCTGCCTTCTGCAGTATACTGACAATAAATAGCCATGTTCTCTCAAGTACTGTGCCCAGTGGCATTGTACCTGTTGTAAAAGTATCTGCTGTACACGTCTTGCTCTTTGAATTCAGCTGATACCATAGGAAAAACACTATTTATAGTCCTTTATCAGGCAAACCTCTATCTGAACTGACTGGGTATGGGGTTTTTTGTTTGGGTTGTGTTTCTGTTTGGTTTTGGTTTTCTTTTCTTCCCCTGGGTGTGATCCACACAATCAAGCCATTAATTGGTAGACTCACAATGAAAGGAGAGTCAGAACCTAGTTTGCTCAGAAGGCATCTACAAAGCTTAAGGTGAGATTAAAGCAGTATCTTGTGAAAAGTCTGTGACTCTTTCCCTCTTAAACAACGAATCATACTAATTGCAGGAGGGGCAGAGCAAAGAAGTGAAATAATAGCTGTTACCCTAATTACTTGGAGTCTCTATTTTGTGTTAGCATGAGGCTTTAGGTGTGCTTACTACCTGGTTGCTTTCATTAATGAGACTTCATAAAT
Source organism: Porphyrio hochstetteri (assembly GCA_020800305.1). Classification (NCBI taxonomy): domain Eukaryota; kingdom Metazoa; phylum Chordata; class Aves; order Gruiformes; family Rallidae; genus Porphyrio; species Porphyrio hochstetteri. The sequence goes on along the minus strand of CM036913.1, from coordinate 25,834,079 downwards.
TATAAGCTAATAAAGAACGCAGATGGGAAAGATTTCAGGCTAAGTATGAGAAATTTATTGCTGGCTATCAAAGACCTCCTCCTAAAATGCTAATTATTTTAGACCTAGTCCTTTGATCACTACAGATAGTGAATGTTAATCAAATAAAACTCTGATACAGTTCTTGTTATTCTAAATGGGAAGTGTAAAGTAGTCTGTCAAATTTAATTGTTCGTTTGGGCTCTATTGCTATCATTTTGCGAATCTCAAAGCCCAATATTAGAGAATATCCTTCTTAAGAAGAATGTTACATTTCTGGAGATGTGCCTGAATACCACTTGCTTGAGAGCACAAGTATTCCTCACTTCTGAGAGCTAAATTAATACTCCCACTGAGTACTGCAGGAAGTTGCAGTGCTGGGTGTATTGTGGGCTTGCATGAGGCAAGACTGGACACAGTATTTCTAAGTTAGCTGAAAGGTGGGATGACGTGGCCTGGCAGACTCTTCTGACAAGCCCATGGAAAGGCTGTGGCATGGTTCCCCCAGCTTTCATGGTGCTGTCTAGGTTGCAAAAGTGAGGCCACCTCTACAATCCCATGTCCATCCTACTAAGCCATGGCCACTGGATCTTGCAAATGCCCCATTCTGACATTCAGATCATGTAGCCAGCCAAAATACCATTTGCCTGAGAATGGTTTGGAGGGAAAGGAAACAACTTTGTTGTCTTCTGCTTAACAATCCTCTGATGGGGGAGCCATAAGGTAACACCAAAGCCTTTTAAGATTAGGTACTTTGAGAAGCCTTTTTGATTAGGTACTAGGAGAAAAGAAATATACCCTGGAGGAAAAACATTGCAAGAGAGGAAAAAACCCCACTTTTTTCCCCTTTTCTTAGAGCCAGGTAATGCATGTTCTACTACACCAAACTCTACACTAAAGCTGAAACCATTATGAGATAATGTTTGTAGAGTATTTTTTAACATAGTCTTTCAGGTATGAATAAAGACACTCTGATGGGGAAATGCTCATTAATTTCATACATTTTAGGATTTTTTTAAAGCAACCTTGTGTGTACAGTTCTGATAAAACACTTCTGTGAGTATTTTTATGTGGATTTCTCCTGTCCTTTTTGAACTTAGCTTCTAACCTCCTGTAGATGGTATAAGAAGGAGTAAAACACTTTGCAAATACATAAACATGTATAGTTCTGACTCTGTATCCATAAATCAGCACTTTTCCATATAATAAAGGGAAATTTCTCAACAGAGGCCTAGAAAGGAGGTGATTGTGGAGGAGGTACCACCACTATCTCCAGGGGTCAGTGTGAAGTACTTTTAGAAAGGGGACAAGAGCTACTTCAATGGCTCTGAAGGAGAGGTCCTCTCTGTAAGAAGGTTTGGGAGGGGGTGAAGGGCAGACACGTGGTGTGGTGCCTCACCCCATAAGGTGCTGAGAGTGGCTTTCCCACCCTCCTGGCAGCCAAGCATGCATGTGCCTCACAAGTCAGGAATTGCAGTCCCCGGGCAAGCTCCTGCCACAGGCAGGGGCAGGGAGCAGTGGGGTGGGAGCAGCACCTTGCCAAAGCACCTATGCTGGAGCCTGGGGCTGCCTGGGAAGAAGGATGCAGCCAGCGTGGTGAGGAGGGGCCCACAAATGGGAGAGGCAGGGAAATTCCAGAGGGTAAAAGTTATGCCAAGATGTGGGGACACCTCAGGGCATCTGCAGAAAAGACTTGCCCTTCCCAGAGGCTGTTATTACTATTTATTAGTTCAAGGGCAAAGAGCACAGGCTCTCCTATGCCTCTCCTCCTACCCCAATGGTAAAGAGCTGCCATAAGCCAAATTAATCTTTAACAAACAATACTTCTGCCTATTTTTCCTGGGAACTTCATATCACAGTGATAGTGGTGGCTGGGTCTCCCCTAAGCACATGCAAAGGGGGAGGCATAAGTCTTCCCTCATGAACCCTCGAGATGCTGCCAAAATAGCCTCTGACATAGTGTCTGGCACACAACATGCTAAGAGGAAATGCTCCCCTGCCCCAGAGTCCTCCCCTGTGTTTGCGAGAGTTCAGATTTTGCCAGATAAGCACAGGAGGAACTGGTATTTAAGTATTTTATTTCAAAATGGAAGTGTAAAGTCTTTGTAAGGCCTTTGGTTACAAGGCAAAAATTGCAGGGTTCTCATCAGAAGTGGGTTCTCAGAAGTTTTTTGCAAAGCAGATGGCATGAAGCTCACCTCCTCAGAGCTCACCCAAAGCTCTGTTGCTCTGGACACACCATAGTGGGATTCATCTCAGCCAGAAACTTTGCAGAATGCAACCTGGAGAGGAGATTTATCATTTCTTCAAATACACTGGCAAATTCTATAGCCCTAGTAGGGAAGTTGCTTGCAGTAATGTTGGGAAAAATCCTATTTTTCTGTGAAAAATGGTATTCTACCATACACACATGCACATACACATCTCCAACTGGTCATTACTCCACTGAGCCAGGAAAACACATGGACCATGGTCCATCCCCATCCTACCATTAAGTTAAACATCATTTTCTCCATTCAGCTGCACTGGCAGCAATGGAAGTGAAAGTTTTTTGAAAGGGTGACCACTTGGCATCCATACTGTCCTTGCAGTGTCTTTTGTCAGCAGATACAGGGTGGTGGGGCTGATGCATCAGCAGAGAAGAATAATACCTTAACTGCATTGGGATGTGTGCCCTAGGAAGCACTCGTACCACAGGGAAGTACCAGTGCTGGCCGTTGGTGCACTCTAGTAAGAAAGTGGTCTGGGGAGAGGAGAATCAAGATTTAAGCAAGTATGTGCAATGGTGATCTGGTGAGAAGGCAGCTGAAGACGGGATTATGGTGTTTTCACCTTGGCCATGTAGATATCTATGTGGTCAAATGATGATACTATAGTTCTATGAAAGCCATGCATAAATATCTATGTTAATAAAGAAGTAATCTGCATTAGAATTGGAAAATGTAATAGGAAATCAGATGAGAGTTTTTAGATAAATCTTATTTTGATTTCATGCAGTGCAGCTTTCATTTGCTGCACAGTATTTTATTTAGGTGGTGTTTAAAAGCTTCCATGACAGACCAGGCATCTCTTTTGCACAAACACAGACTCACAAGATTCCCTGCTTGGGCTCTGGGCCATTTTTTCTCCTGTATATTTTCTGTTGCAGTGTCCAGGAAGTGTACACATGCAGAAGACACCCTTTGGTCTGTAACAGTGGCAGCGTTGCTGAGACATATGAGGAAAATTCATGAAAATTTAGGTCTGAGATAATGCTGGCGTGAACACAGTCACTATCCACAATGAACTTACAGGTTTGAAGGCAAGAATTACCAGGGGTCTTGCAATTTCACTGCTGGCATGTTACTTGGATTGCATAAATGATGGTAAAAATAGTGCATAATAGCAGTAAGTATATAACCTCTGGCAGAAAGTAAAAGATGGCATGCAAAGCACCAGAAACCAGCAGGTAGTTCTTCAGTTCAGCATGGACATTGTCCTTCCCACACAGTAACAGTCCCTCAAACTTGGCTGAAATGTGCTGTAGCTCAAACCTATTGCAAAGACATAAAATCTTCATTGGGAGCAAATTTCTGCTTCGTCTTTCATTCTAGTGAGGAAAATATTATTGAAGAAGTCCACTTCTCCTTTAACCACCGTCCAGAAATGCTTTTAATGATCCCACCTTTCATGGTATGACATTGTTCTGGTTTCAGCTGAGACTGAGTTCACTCTGTCAGCCAGTAGAGCGCTGTGTTTTAACTTTAGTATGAGAATAATGCTGGTAACACACTGGTGTTTTGAATTGTTGCTATGTAGGTGCAGTGCTTACACTAAGTCAAGGACTCTTCAGGTTCCCACGCCCTAGCAGGCGCACCAGGAGCAGGGAGAGCACAGCCAGGACAGCTGGCCCAGGCTGGCCAAAGGGATGTTCCCTGCCATATAGCATCAGACGCTATATATAACTGGGGAAGTGAGTCAGGAAGTGGGATTGTTGCTTGGAAACAGACTGGGCACTGGATTGAGGTGGGTTTTTTCCATTCTACCTGTGGTGAGCTATTACATTTGCACATCACTTGTTTTATATGTTATTGTTATTACTGTTATTATTCTCTTCCTTTGTTATCCTATTAAGCTATCTTTAAAACTGTCTAAAACCCCATGAGGTGTCCCCCCACCTTCCATTCTCTTTCCCATCCCCTGTGGGTATCAGGACTCAGTGAGTGGCTGCACGATGCTTAGTTACAGGCTGGGGTTAAACCACAACAGATATAAACTTCAGTCACTTAAAAGACTATGCATGTCTCAGGTATCACAGAGAACATTTTCTCCTGGCAAATGCCACCAATAAAAGGATACTGGATAGGGAAACAGAGTTACAGTCAATAAATGTTAATTTTTCTTTTGGTAGGTGTTATGAACCTCTTGAGATGGTTAAAAAAATAAAATTAAAAGTAACTCTTGGGCAAAGGAAAGTTCCAATACAGAGGAAAGAAAAATCTTATTTCCACCAAGTCTCTGAAAAATTACAAACAGTAAAGCATGTGGGATAGAAGCCATCTTCCCCTGTTACTGTTTATGGACAATATCCCACACACATGACCAATGCTGAGCAGAAAAAAAACTGTAAGTATATCTAAAACATACTTGATTAATATACCTGTAGTTTAGTTTAAACTGTACCAATCAGGTTATCTGTGAGAAATTAATTTTTAGAACCATTTTTATATGGCCCTTTGTAGGAGGTAAAATACTAAACTTGCTTTTCTTGAATATCTGTGACAGTAGGATTACTCTAAGTTTAATTATTGATAAAGAACATTATCATAGAATTGATTTATTCATCACAATCACCTCAAAATTAAAATAACAAATTATGAAAAATATAAACATTATTTCTGCCAAATAATTTCCAGTAAGAATTTTTTGAGATTTCCCTTTTGCAATAGCTCTTTTGTGAATGCAAAGCATTTTTTTTGTTTATGTTATGGTGCTTATAAAATGGGCAAAATTTTTAATTAATTGTTCAGTTAGACATGGTTTTGGAATCAATTTTCAACCAGCTGGATCTCTGTGGATTATTCTCTCAGTGCTGTTCATGACATACAATATTACTAAATGTCACAAATCACCCTGAAACATCACGTATTGTACACTGTAGATTATTTATTTTGCCAAGTCCAGGTTTTTATTTCTTAGCTTTAGAGTTTGGAAACAACCCCAAAGGTAATAGGGAAGTCTGTGAACCTTCTCTTAAATATGCCTCTTCGCTCTCTCCCTTTCCTGTTTTCTTGGCCTCTCCAGGGACACATAATCAGTGCAACTCATGTAGTCCTTGTGCAGTTGTGTACCAGCCTTCTCAACCTTTTACATTTCAGCCCCCCACAAATTGAAGAGGCTGTTTTGAAAACTAGGCTTTTTCTTTCCTTCACAAAGTCTAGCTACTTTACATGAGCAATGAAGCTACATGTGAGTGCCTCCAGCTCTCCCACATCTGCAAAACAAGGTGCTATAAATAAGATGTCATAGGTTGCCTTGTTTTTTGTTGCCCAAAACAAAATTCCAGAAAGCAAATAACTATAACAGGTGGTTGCTGCACATACTGTTTCTCTATCATTACACAAAGAGATTCGTAATACACAATTTTAAACAAAAATCCCCAAGGGGAGTGGTTAAGCAGGGGTTTCACAGGCCCACCTCTCAAGCCTGTTAAGGTCCCTCTGGATGTCATCCCTTCCCTCCAGCATGTTGACTACACAGCTTGGTGTCATCAGCAATCCTGCTGAGGGTGCACTTGATCTCACCACCCATGTCTCTGATAGAGAATTTAAACAGTGTCAGTCCCAGAGGGACAGCAGACTTCACTGAAGCCAACCAAGTCCCACACACATGGTCATAAAGTGAAAGCAATGTTAAAATTATTTATTTATTCCTACCTGTGCCCAGATGTCACAAGTGCTGTTGTCACATCTCTCCTAACACCCCACTCCCCTCAGTACAGCAGCCCTGCTGGGTGGTCACTGTGAATGGGATGGAGAAGTATTACAGAATAACACAGAAAATGTAAAATGAAAGCCTTGGTGCATTGAGCGGTGTTCCCCAGGGCTCGGTGTTGGGTCCAGTCCTGTTTAATATCTTCATCAATGACCTTGATGAGGGAATAGCATCCACCCTCAGCAAGTGCTGATGATACAGATCTGGGAGGGGTGGCTGACACGCAGGACACTGCGCTGCCATCCAGTGAGACCTGGACAGGCTGGAGAGCTGGGCAGGGAGAAACCAGAGGAGGTTTAATAAAAGCAAGTGTAAAGTCTTGCACCTGGGGAGGAATAACCGTCTGTATCAGTACAGGCTGGGGGATGACCTGCTGGAGAAGAGCTCTGTGGAGAAGGACCTGGGGATCCTGGTTGATGACAGGCTGGCCATGAGCCAGCAGTGTGCCCTGGGGGCTAAGAGGGCCAATGGGATCCTGGGATGCATCAGGAAGAGTGTGGCCAGCAGGTCTAAGGAGGTGATCCTCCCCCTCTACTCTGCCCTGGTCAGGCCCCACCTGGAGTATTGTGTCCAGTTGTGGGCTCCCTGGTATAAAAAAGCCAGGAATCTCCTGGAGAGAGTCCAGAGAAGGGCTATGAAGATGATTAAGGGCCTGGAACAGCTCCCGTATGAGGAAAGGCTGAGTGAGCTGGGGCTGTTCAGCCTGGAGAAAAGAAGATTGAGGGGGGACCTAATTAATGTTTATAAATATCTTAAGTATGGGATGCAGGGGGAATTGGCCAACCCCTTTTCAGTGCTCTGTGGGGACAGGACAAGGGGCAATGGCTGCAAATTGGAGCACAGGAAGTTCCTCACCAACATGCGGAGGAACTTTTACCCAGTGAGGGTGACAGAGCCCTGGGACAGGCTGCCCAGGGAGGTGGTGGAGTCTCCTTCTCTGGAGATATTCAAGACTCATCTGGACGCCTATCTGTGCAATATGAGCTGGGGAGCTGCTTTGGCAGGGGGGTTGGACCCGATGATCTCTCGAGGTCCCTTCCAACCCCTACAACTCTGTGATTCTGTGATTCTGCCAGAAGAGCATTCTTCTGGTGGCATCCTGAGCTGAGGGGTGCTGAGATACATGTGACAGTTACTGAGCAGTAAGTACGAATAGGGATTTTTCCCTGCAGAAGAAGGGCCCTGTATTCATTTGGAGCCTGTTTTGTGGTGTCGATTGACTCCGTAAGGGAAGAAATGATCTCCCTGGTGCTGTGCTGCCAAACCGCACTCAGCTCTGACAATAGAGAAAGCCAGTGAGGAAGGGAAGTCTCAGGGACTGGGGCGCAGGAGAACACAGAGAAGGGGACTGGGAAGTACACAACCCAAAGAGATGTAGCAGACCCAAATAAAGTGTTAGCTTTGGTTTGGGAGGGATGCATTGCTGTCCAGTGAAAAGGGCATCAGGTGTGAAGTCAGAAGGCCTGGCTTACATATTGCACTGCTACTCTTACTGTGTGCTGCTTTGGGTCACCTCTCTGTGCTTCTGTTCCCCATCCCAAATCTGACAACCTAATCTGGCTCTTAGGGGTCACTTTACTCACCGACAGCATCGCACAGAGCAGACCTGACTTTCACCCACATTTCAATAGCAAATAGGGGTAATCAATGCTCTTCTGGCAGTGTGACTTCACCTGTGGTAAATGTGGACACAGGACTTGCAATGCCTTGCTCTGCTGTGTTCACTCAACTTCTGTTCAGGAATAGAAGTATTTACCAAATAAATAAAGACTGAAAGCAGAAGAAAAAAATATTTCTGGATTTCTTGCTCATGGTGGAATTCACTGCAACCAGAAGAAGCAAGCACAAGATCTAATAGGTACATTTAATTTTTCTTGTTAAGATTTCGAGGCTTTTAAGTGACTCATAAACCTTTTGCTGACACCATGCAGTAAGGAAATCTTCAGCAATTCAGCAATTCCTTTGAAGAACTTAAGTAATAAATAAGTAGGTGAACTGGTGAGTCTGTTACACTCAAAATATTGTTCATGGGCAAAAAAGAAGCACATTTTTACATCTAAGTAAATAAAAAAAATTGTTAGCATAATGGAAAATTTAGCAGTCTAATTCTAGAATAGTTACTAGCCTAGATTTAATTATTACAGAAATAGAATAATAATGCTTTTAGCAAAAGTCTGGATGATAGTAATAATACAATTAAAATTGTAACAGATGCAGTTCTTAGTATCTATCCTTTTTCTTGGGGTAATGTTCACCCTTCCACTGCTCCTTTGGGTCCTGAAGTCAGCAGCTTTGGGCTGCTGGAGAGGGTAACTCCATAAGTCATCAGCCTCTGAAGTCCCTCTTTGGGAGGTTGTATTGATGCTGTGGGTTTCTTCTTCCTCCCTCTAGGATCCACCTGGGGCCATTTTATGTTTGCTAACATAGCAATACACCTTTCTTTTTCTTCCTTGGTCTGAGCTGCCACATTACATCAGAATTTAATAAATGTGGTTCCCTCTCCATATTGGAGACACTGTTTCTTTGTTCCCTTAGCTATCCCTAAATCCAGATCTGCATTTATTTAAGTGACCTCATATCAGTTGCTTATAGCCATGGGGTCTCCGGTGCCCAGTCTGTAGCCTGTCCCTTGTTGTCCTGTACCTGTCCAGCTTCAGTGGCCTTCAAAAGACAGCAAGGGCTCTGCTCCTCAGAGACGTTCTTACAAGTGGTTTTTCTTACTGAGAAAAAAAACTAAGGTACAGTTTAACCCTGGCCAGCATCTAAGCACCACACAGCTGCTTGCTCAGTTCTTCCTCTTCCCCTGTGGCATGGGGGAGAGAATCAGAAGGGTGAAAGTGAGAAAACTTGTGGGTTGAGATAAAAGCAGTCTAATAATGATGATGATGATGTGATGATGTAAGGAAAAGGGTGGAGGGGTGGGGTGGCTAGCAAACAGAAAAATAAAAGGCAAGAAAGACAAGTCAATAAAAACAATTGCTCACCACCAAACAACTGATGCCCAGCCAGACCCCAAGCAGGGACCCACAACCTCTCCCCAGTTTTACTGCTGAGCATGATGTCATATGGTGTGGAATATCCCTTAGGTTCAGTTGGGGTCAGCTGTCCTGGCTGTCTCCCCTCCTAACTCCTTGTGCACCCCAGCCTACTCACCGGTGGAGTAGTGTGAGGCAGAAAATGCCTCCACTCTGTGTGAGCACTGCTCAGCAGGAGTTAAAACATATTTGTGTTTTCAGCACAAATCCAAACCGCCCTCAAACTTGCTACTATGAAGAAAATTAACTTTATCCTAGCCAAAACCAGCACATGTGCTATTGGGTAAATGAAGACAGAGGCAATGGGCTTTACTTTCTAAATGAAATAAAATAAAAACTTCAAGCACCCCTAAGTTAGCTACATCAATAGCACTTTGAAAAATGGGTTCTACTGAATAGTCATGATTTTGAAATAATTTATTTCAACTTTTAAAATTAACTTTCTCTAAGCAGCTTCATTGTGCACTACTCTCCCGTAGCCTGAGCACTGCCAGAATCAGATATAATTGGTATAATATTATTTTAATTGAGCAAGATGGAGAAATAAGAACCTGGGCAAGATACTGCTGGCATATCTTTCTAATTCATCTTCATCCAGCAAGATTGCTGATCAATTAAGAAGCCATTTCTCTGATGACGCTACACCTATTCCTGCTGCAGAGCAGTTCCTTGCTGATGCTGAGGGGCACTGGGATCCCCAGAGACTGGAGCATGTCTGACTGGGTGAAGTGTGAAGCCCAGCAGCCTTGGGGAGACCAGGCAGATGTGAGCAAGGAAGAGGATAGGATACTGACTCTTTGCTCCCTGAGGCCCATGGTGATGGGGCAAAAAAACCTAACAGTAATATGCAAGACTGAAGCTAGAAAAACTATGAGGTGCAAAGTCCTGTACACTGAGGCTCATAGAAAGCAGCTGTGGGTATATACTTACCTCAGAAGTACGTGTTTTAGAGGGATTTACTCAATGTGTCACTCAGACCAAAAAAAATGGCAGGGGTAGTGGTGTCCTATTTAAATATTTTCCTTGGTTGCATTTCACCAAGATTTACATCCTTAAGTATGTCATAGAGGGGTTATTTGAGCAAACCAACCAGTAGCTGATGGCAGAGCTGAAAAAAAACAGAGGCCTCCTGCAACCCTGCCTATCGAGCTGCCACTAGGCCACTGTGACCTTCTATCTGTCCCAAGGAGAGTACTCTGTATTGCAAAAATAAAAGCCAGTTCAATATGGCAAAAGTAAGATAAAGTTCAAAGGCTGTGTGTTGTAGTGGAGCAAATACAGACTAGAAATTAACTTGCAAGCAGTAGTGGCAATTAATCATGGAAGAGCTTTAGATGCTGCGAGCTCTCCAACTCTCATTTCTAAATAAAATTGTCTCCTAAAAAATATGGAGCCATTTGGAAACGAAGTCATTTGGGCAAGTGCTGTGACCCATCTTGCTTACAATGTAAAATGAAAACTTTCCTGACACACAGTCTATAAATTGATCTATACACTTCCAAACCCTTGAGTGGCAAAGTGACGTAAATACTATTTGATAAATTAGTAATTAATTTGATCTTTTATTGACTCATGGCAGATTTTCTTATAATATGTCCCCATAATTGAAATTACCATGTTCTGGATTACTATTTGCAATATTCCAGGAAGTGAAATTACTCTGTTTCTCACTCTTTCTTTTTTTTTTCAAGTAAAACATCAGACTTATTAACTTCTAATCTCTAATGACCTTCTTAAGTTTTCCTATTTCAGACTTCGTGTAAGAAAACGTGAATGTGTCAGCCATCAGTGCTGTGAATCTCAGCCTAAACCAAGTAAGTGTGCAGACAAAGTCCTGACTGATTTATGGTAATGCAGAATTTTTTCATAACCCAAAATGAATCCTAGTCTTTCTTCTTAATGCAATTCTTTGTTGTCCTTAAATGTTATCCTTAAATGACCTGCAGGTAAATAATGATGTGTTTGCCTGTATAATCAAGTTCATGTTAGGTAAGATGATAGCAGTAGACCTTTATTTCTCAGCTTTGGACCTCAGCCAGTTTATTTTCAGTTGTCCAGTAGCCCACACTAGGAATGACCAAAATTTTGATAACAGATCAGGCAGCTGGTTCTAATGGTGCATTGTGCAGGTCTATCCTGCCTTTAAGAATTTGGGATTTTTGTTGAAAATAATGTCGGTATTCTGATATTTTCCCTCAAAGCCCTATCTTTCTGACACATTTTTTTCTGAAGCAAATAGCTACACAAACACATCTTGTAAATAGGTTTCTCACTTTTGACTGCATCAGAATACAAGTAAGTGAATAATGTTACTTGTGACTGTACCACTGGATTGTATGGATATGGGCTGGACAAGCATGGATTGGATTGGATTGGATTGAAGGGAAGCAAGCATATGTGATCAGGCTCAAACTTGGATGACCATGAGGTAGCTTGGCTGAGACCAAGAGAGAAAGGGCTCATCTGGTGCATATTGGTGGAGGGAATTTTCAGGGTGCAGAAAGATTCAACTGGGCAATGTTAACTGAATGGGTAAGAGCTATGGGCCTCCCCCCCTTTCAGGCTTAGTTCCAGATTTGTAAAGAGGGTTTTGCTTCATCCCCACCATTTATTCTACATACATTTGTGAAAGCCTTTGCTATATTACTTGAAGTGGTGATATATCACACATTTGACTTGCAAAGGAATCAGCCCCTTCTTTATGCCTGCCTTGCAGGGCTCCTCCAAGAAGTAGCTCAGCCATATCTGATGATGATCTATCTGAGGCAAACCTTTCCCAGTCCCACCCTTCTGTGTATCGATAGGGCAGCAAATTAAAAACTCAAAGCCTCTGGCATAGGGGTGGCTGTTTCAGATGCAGCAGAAACTGAAGATACCTCATCCTATCTTACTTTGATGTTAATCAGATATCAAGACATTGGCAGGTTCTTCAGCACTGTATTCAAACCAATGATGTAATTTCTACAGGTAGGCTTGAAGCCCTTGGCAAACTGGCCCTGTTTGTTTCTGCAGTGCTTACGAGCTGTTATTGCTATTCCTGACTGAAAATCAAGGCCTGCAGAAATTCAGCTGATGTTAGAGCCAAATACAGAATTCTGGAGCTGTCTACTGCTGGGCACACCATGGCCTCAGGAATACACGTACCTTCTGCGCTGGAGCCACCATGCCTAAACACCATAGGTATCTTTTTCTGAAGAGTCACTTTGTCCAGCTAAAGCCATAGCTATCTCTATAAGAGTTTACATGTCAAAATGTAAGCTTAGTTGAAATGCCAAGCATGGACATACCCCTGGTGGGTCAAGAGTCTCTCATCTTTTCTCCCCTTTCTTGTCTCAGAAAATGCTTGTGGATTACACAGTAGTCCCAAAGCCCCCTCATGCCAGCTCATGTATGCACAGGAAGAGCTTCTCACTTCATGCCTTATCCAATGTCACATAACTTTTATCAGGCACATGACTTTATAGATTAACATGTAACAATTAACTCATCATCTCTATTAAACAGCACCGTACCATGACCAGAGGCACCAAGGTAAAGAAAATAATGTCTGATTCATATCTGCTCAGAGACTCAGCCTGGTCTTCAGTGACTACTTCTATGCAGCTTTTTTTTCATTTGTGCTGTCACTTAATTCTATACTGTGCTCCCTCATAGCTAAACTGGAAATGGATTTTCCATTTTCTTTATGTTTTCTCCAAAAGAAATGGCAATTTACTTAAAGGCAGCTTTTCTGTAACTAATTACAAAATTCAACTCTCTAATGATATGATAGTCTGTGAAAAATCACATACTCTGCACCATACATACACCAGAAAAACACAAGAGTGGCTCTGCAGGGATGTGGCAAGCAATTCGGGCTTCTTGTACGAAAGAAACCCAAACAAGACAGCAGATTGTTACCTGCACATCATCCAAATTCAATAGCAAACAAATGCATGGCTTGCCTCCTTACCTGCATCTGGGCATGTAGTGCTGTTTAAGAGATCCCAGGATACATGAGACACCCAGATGCTGCTGACAGGTATTACACGTGGGAAGTCTGTCATGTGATATGAAGATATGACAAACCTATAGCCAGGGAGGAGATGTGTATCCTGTAGTATTCTCAGGTAGCACTAGACAACTGTACAGAAGCAGCTGAAATGTGACTTCTATGTCTATAACAAAGCATGTTACTGAGGTTTTTTTCCTAGTTGACATGTGTCAGCTCATGGTTTGCATCCCAATGCCCATCATTATATAAAGCAATTTGCATAAAGGTTTGATAAGTGTTAAATCAGGATCAAAAATTCAAAGTAAAAATTGCTGTTTAGCTGAAGATTTATTTCTTGTTATTTGTCTTTTCTCCTCCTCTTTATTCCTAGTGGCATCATCAACTCTTTCTGTGCCTATACAAAACCTGGAAGGTGGGGGGGGAGGTGCTAGTGTTCCTCTCTCAGTGCAGAGTCACACGAATTCCCAGTGTGCTCATTGCTCAGAAATGGCAGGCATGGCAGATGCTTACATGCAAGACCAAGATGGAAATAAATGGAAAACTTAACATAGCTATAAATAGGCAGAGCTATTATTTAAGCTTCCACATATAGGAATTAGCTGCCTTAAGGAGGATCTTTGGTCTGAAAATTCTCTAAAGAGGATAGATAACTGGAGAGGCTCCAAATTATCTTAGCCAAGCAACAAAAGCTGGTAGATTTCTGTTTAAAAGGTATTGGGGAGGACCCCAAAAAAAGAACAGTAACACCTTTCTGAAGTGTGATAAATACAAGGAGCTTAGTCAGTTGACATTACTGAAGATAGTACGGGCAACTCTATTTCTATAGGGAGAGAACATTTTTCATGGTAGTAGCTACCATATCTAACAGCAATATGCAAGAAAAACTGTGAGGTACAAAATTTTAACTGTGAAGTTGATTAACAACTGGAGGACCTCAGTGAGGGCTGTGATGGATTATCCACCACCTGAAGTCTTTATATCAAGACTGAATGTCTCTCTCAAACCATTTTGTTATTTTCTTTTGAGATTCCTGTACTTCATACAGAAATCACTGGGAGAAATTCTGTGGTCTGCATTTTGCAGAAGGTGACAACATGGTCCATTTTGACCTTAAAACCTATGAAAAAGATCAGTCAGTTTCCTGCTCTGTAATTAGAAGTCATTCCACGATAGGTCAGAGGGTATAAATGAAGAAACATGATTAACTCTAATCCAAGAAGAACCATATCAGTTTCCTTACAAAAGGAAATATCAGACAGTCTTGTCATTGCTGTCAGTCTGTTGCTGGATGACAGAAGATCAAGCACCGTGTTTATATAGCATCTAGCACAAAAGGAGGCTAATCTCTAAAAAGGTAGGTGCACCGATGGAAAACTGGTAGCCTGAATAACGGGAAGCATTGTCCTTGGGATTACTGCTGAAATACAGCTACAGAGGAGTTTCCTGAGGCCTTCAGTCTCCAGGTTGGCAGTTCATGAGAACACCAGCTGATTGCTAATTTATCAAATTGAAATTCTACATATTTAATATATATTTGACTGATATTCTCATTCTTTACCATTTTGAAGACCATGGGCAAGTTTAGTTACTGATTTCTGTGGAAACAGGAATCGACTCTTCAAATATGCGTAGAAATGGAAACCTGAGTTTGATCCTGGTTTCTTTGCCACTCAAGACCAGGTTCAGTAGAAAGGTTTCTGGATCAAAGAAGTGAGAATCTGGTCCCATGCTTCAAGTTTAATTTTGAAATCTTCATAACAGAAATAAAAGCTGTACCATTGTCTGGGAGATGACAAAGATTAAGAAAACAACCCCCTCCAAAACAAACAATATCATTACAATGGCAGAAAAAGGCATGTGAATAAAGCAAACCGGATCCAGCAGATGGAAACTCGATGGCACTGTAACATTACCTTCCCTCACCGAGCTCACCCAGTCTGACGTTCAAATAAACCAGGCAGAGCTGTGCTTGAGAGGGATTAGTTCACTGAAGGCGTCTGACCCGGGGTCAGAAGCTGAATGATAAACTGCATGGCTCCAGGCACTCGCCTCAGGATTGAGCAGCAACCTGCATGGATATGCCCTGCTGAAATGCATCCAGATGATCTGGTTCATCAGGTCAAAATGATCCTGGCTTCCCACCCCACCCTGCGTCCCACCTGGCTCGCCTGTAAGCACGGCTGACTGCTCTGTTCCTCCGGCTTCCCTGTGGCACGGAGTCGAGGCAAGCTGGAGGAAGGCCGCTGGTCGGCCCTGTGACAGGCACACGTTCCATTGCACGCGAGGCAGCAAAATAAACACAAACGTGGCGTTTTCAGAAAATCTGCTCTCTAAGTCAACATGAAAATCCCTGCTGACGTCAGCAGACACAGGCCTAAGTCGGTGTTTGTCGCTTTTAAGACTCACTCACCTATCCTTGTAGGTGGCAAAGCAGGACACCCTGGCACGTATGCATCCATCAGGTGCTGACACTGATGTGGAGACAGTAATGTGGAGATCAGCATCAGCCCTCGGGTTTAGCAGGTTTTGGTTCTCCTCCAAACCTAATACAAAACTGAGGAACAAATCAGTCAGGGATCTGCAAAGCTCGGTACCAGAGGAAGGTGACCTCCTGCAATGTCCTTACAGCCTGGCCACACTGCCTCCAATGGTGAGGGAGAAATGCCACAGAAGTTCAGGACCTGACAACTTTGAAAAATAAGGTGAAGATTCATCTGTCTTACTTCATTCATATCACAAAAGTCTTTTTTTACCAATAATTTACATCCATTTTGATGTATTTCCTAGCTAGACATAAACAGTGAGCAGTCTTTTTCCCATGTGCATCCCTTTACATTTTCTCCATGGTGGGCCCGACCACCTCCTTGAAATAACAATAGTGAGAGGACAGTTGGATCCAGCAATGACTTTCTTTGTATTTTCTCACAGTGCACAGATAAAAAGCCAAGAATCATCTCTTCACTTGAGCTACCTCGGGCTGTTCAGGGTAGAAGTAGTTGTTGGGACAGAGTTACACACAAGCTCCACCCTGCATTCCTCTCAAGACAGACCAGGCTCTCCCGTCCCTCCTCCCCTTACCTTTCTCATGCCCTGGAGAAACTTCTCTGCCTGCCTTCTCTGCTCCCACACCTGACTGGAATCCTTGCCCTTCTCTCCATACATTATGCCAGATCCCACACCCAGTGTAAATGTCCTCCCTTTCCTTTACGCAACTGTGAGGGAGGCTGCAGGCATCCCAGGCTGGAAGTCTTTCTGCAAAGCAAGCTTAGCTAGAGCTGAATGCCGTAGTAACCTCTCATGTGAAATCTGATCTTCACATGCAATGCTCTAGTGTGGTCACCTCTGTCGAGGTAGCCCCATGTTTCTGAGAAATGTGTGCCCAGGTGTTTGTGCAGAGAAGAGCTGCCTTCCCTTCCCCATGCTGAGGCAGGGCTCAGGGAGGTGAATGTGCTGCTCCCCCAGCAAGATTTTTCTCATGCGGCTTCATACCGTGACCAGGTGTGAAACTGGGTCCCGAGAAAAGCACTTAGTAGAAAAAACCCTCACAGTTAAACCTTCACAAAAAGAAGAGTAGGCATCTAAGTTACTGGCGTGGATTAGCTCTGCCAATGGTGCCTGGAAATGCCTATGTGTCTGCTCTGTCACTGGAAAACAAAGCAATTTTGTTTTAAATTGCCATAAGAGCGAGGAGCAAAATTAACTGGGGTGGGCAGGTGTATTAGTGAATGGGATATAAGGAAGTTAGCACAATTGTATGACACTAGAACATCAGAAGGCATCCTTTTACACAATATTACAAAGAAATTTCAACAAGGTATAAGATCCGTGCCAACCAGCATTGCCCCAGAAGCTCTCATTACAGCACCCGCACTGGCTGCCTGGCAAGGAGCTCTGCAAGACTTTCAGTTTCTCTAATAAGAGCTTGCTCCTGCCAGCTGCTGAGCATTCCCATCTTCTGTCCCCTTCAGCTGAAGACAAGGAAAGTCATATCTGCATGACAAGAAGCTTTGGCAAGATGAGAGGCTTTGAGGGCCAAAACGTTCCTCACAGATCATGTTAAACATCTACATATTTAAAATAAATAATAATCCAGAACTTTGAAAAATCAACAGCTCTGTGTCCTGACATGTAAATCTCCTTGTTTTCTTCCCCCTCTCTTGATCTGGGTTTTAAAAACATGCTGGATTGTGGAAAGCCATTCCAGCCCTGCATAATGAAAATGCAGTCTGTGGAACAGAGGGATTGTGGCTGAGCTGTGAAATACAGGATGTGCAACCTCTGCTGCTGCCGTAACAACTCTTTGGCATAAATTGGACAAAGCAAAAAATGTTGCCCATGAGTAGAAGGAAGTGTCTTGATTAAATGCCTGGAGGAGAATCATGCATGTCAAGCATGTTCTTGTCAAGATCACTCTGGAGAATCTGAGGCAATCAGTGGGTTCCTAATTTTGAAATTATCATGTCAATCTCAGGATACAGAAATAGTACTAGGATGGTAAGATTGTGCTACGGGCATCTATTGTATGGAGCATCCTGTGGCATTCAAATCATCATGCTTTCTGTAAACACTGAGGGCATATTTGATCTGTGGATTTTTTGGACCATTTAAAGGTTTGATAGTGGCCCAGAATTTTTTGTGTTGCAATTGAGGAAGCAGCTTTTCCAGAGTCGTTCAAAGCAGAGACTACTGTAAGACAAGTGGGTTTTTGAACACTCTTGGTACTTCTTCCACTTACTGACTGAGGATATGGTGAACATCAGTCAAAATCCTGGAAGACCTAGATTTCACAGATGATATCTGAATCGTTGGCCAGATGTGTTGGCATGTAACTGAAAAGACTGACAACAGAGGAGGGAACTGAAACAAGCAAACTTACAAAGCAGGAAGCTGCTAAAGGCAGTGCAGATAAAAAGGATACTGAATAATGTAGCAAAATACCCAGGCTGCAAAAGTAGAGTCATTCAGGCTGGAAACTTTGTGAGTTGGTCTTAGGACATAAAAAGAAATAGTAATTCTGGGACTGGAGGAAAACCAGTAGCTTTTACTGTTTCAAAGTGTTGTGGAAATTAAGGTTAACGGAGAAATAAACTTCAACTCTGAACACAAATGTGAGAGGGAACTTTAGTGAACAGGTCAGAGACTGGGGACCACAAAGGAACTGATGAGAATACCTCTAAACATTGCTACCCCTCCAGCTAGCAGCAAGCCTGGGACTGGAGTCTACAGGGAACAGAGGAAAAAGGAAGACCATAAAGGTTTATGCTAAAGAGGATACAGCTGGCTTGGAAAGACATCAAACAGCACTCTAAGACATAGATGAGTTAAGGATCATCTCAGAGGCCCTAAGTGTCTCCTAGGTAAGTAGTGTTAGCAGGAGATTTGCTCCAGTATGTCTTTACATAGGTAAGTGTCTCTGATTACACTGGAAAATGGAGCTGTTGAATAGGTTTACATGCATTCTCGCAAGGGTGATGCTTAACTGTGCATTAATGATGCCCTGGCTGCTTAACAGTTACCTGGTTGTTAGATATGACACCTGCAATATATGCAGATATATTTGTGCTCTGTACTGATGGCTGCTGATGTCCAAAGCAGCTGTTGGGACAAAGACACATTTCAACTTTTTCTTACTCTGTCACGGCAGTGACCTTGCTCTGCTCCCCTCCCTTCTCTCTTCTCACTGACTGCTGATCATTCCTGTTTCTCACTTTGTTCCACACCATTCAAAACATTTCTTTTTCTCAGCCACTTGTCATCCCTTCACCTTAGCCATCAGCTTCCCCCACTGCCCTTAGAGAAATCTTACTGTGGCAAAGAAGCAGGGACCACAAGGCTGACTTGGGGTTATATGGAGGAGAAGAGACCCAAGAGTGGAAGAGAGGAAGGCACCTGTATCTTCAGACGTGCTTTAGGAAAAGGATGTGGAAAACAGAAGCCACTGTCCTTTATGAAGGGACCAAGTTTCCCTCCTAGCAATCTACTGCATAAAGTGCTGTCACAGGAGAAGACAGAGAAATATTTTGTATGCCATATTGGCACAAAGTTAGCTAGCAATGTTGGGGTGAGCTAATCAAGCCATCAAAATAAACTATATAGAGCACACGCATAGCTTTCGTGTCAAGACCCCTGCAGAGTGGTTGCACCACGAGTGGTTATCAGTCCAGGAATAAATTAACCATCTAACTAAAACACTATTTTTTATCATGCAGGCTATTGGAACGAGACAGACTTGGAATTACTGACATTTGGAAACTCTTTTTCAAAAGCATCAGCCAACAAATGAGGAACATCCAAGCCAAAGAGATGATGGTAATGTACAAAATAAATAATGCAGACGTTGAATTACTAATTAATTAATGGCATCATAAACAAATTTTACTGCCTACCCTTTCAAAAAGTGTAAACTCATCTGAGTAAAAGTAACAGTCATGATAAACTGAAGTGAAAATTATTCTGGATATTGAAAACATAGAAATAAAAAAACCTTAAAAAACATTTTTGCTTCACTTCCCATCTGAGGTTTCACCTGAGACTGGAACTGCAAAAACACCAACGGAAAAAAAGGTATCTCCAGGGTAATGATGTATCAAAATGCTTCAGAAAGTTCTTAACATACATGGAGAAGAACACAAAGTCCTCAATGTTTTCTCCAAATATAACTCCTAGTTATCCTAGTATTCGCTCATCTTTAATTGCCAGTGACTTCACTCATGACTTATTGACACTTCCTGCCTCAAGAAGCTTTGCCAATAAATTAGTTGCAACAGGGTGGCAGTGACACACACATTTGTTCATGCAAACATTTGCCTTTGAACACACCATCATTAAAACACATTTCTGTAAGCTGTAGTTATCTTACCTCAGAGCTGCACACAGTTAGGCTGTCTATCTCCTCCTGTTCTAAGCTCCAGGTCCCAGTGATTCCCAACCCAACCTCAAAGTGAATTATCCTTCAGCTCAATTTTTTTGAACCACAGCTTTTGGCTGAAAATGCTTCAGGGAACTCTCAATTTATCATAAACTCACACAGTAAGGCAGGCATAGCATTAAAAGCCCTGCGGTGAGGTAAACCCAACCATTCCTTGACCCCGCTAAAAGTAAGCTTGACATATGAAACTCTAGCTGTTCTCCCAGTTGCCTTGGCTGCTTCCTAACATATTTTCTGAGAAACAGCATCTGATGGAAAATAGTTTCCTCATCCCACAAAACTACAAAATTTCAAAGTCTTTCCTATCCTGAGTTGGAAGGAGCTCAAGACCTTTTGAAGGACTTTGCAAAACCCACCAGCCAAGAGCCTGGTCTGAGGTGTTCAGCACTGATTGCCCTTCTCCCAGGGCAAGCAAGGCAGCCATTTGTTCTACCTGCCCCAAGGTGAGTGACACCGTTAATTTAAAAAAACCCAATTATTTCTCTAAAATATGAATTATTTCTCTATAAAATGAACCATTTTCTAGAACAAGCACAGGAGCTTCCACAGAAACCACTTAAAAACACATTCTTATCGCTTCACAACAGAGAAAACACTCGGGAGGGAAAACAGCAAGTGTTGTTCTTTGGCCTGGAGCTGGCAGGGGGTGTTTCCAGACTTGGGCTCTTTCCTCATCCCAGAGGAGGACTCTAATCACCCCGTGGCTGGCTGCTTGTGGGAAAGGGACTAACAGGATGTTATGACCAAATCGCCTGTTTTAGCCTTACAAGCACTCCTCTTTCTCTCTCTTGCTTAGGGGAACAGTGAAGAAAAAGGGAAAAGAAGAAAAAAAGGGAAAAGAAGAAAAAGGGAAAAGAAGAAAAAGGGGCAGGGAAAAGGTTTGTATGCTTGCTAGTAAAAAATTCTCAAGCCTCAATTCTCAGAGCAGGCAATATCTGATGAAAAGCATTTGGTTGCAAAATTTGTGACCAACCTAAGTTAAAAACTGCTATGCAGAGGTAGCTCTAACCCCCACAGCTCTCACCGGGCTCCTCTGTGTTTGCTTTTCCATATCCCCTGGTAAATTTGCACAAGGTTTCAAGGTCATCTGCTGCTGTGCATGTGCCCTTTGCCAGCCTGGTTTCTATGACATATTCAGGAAGCTACATGGTGACCTTTCCAGTCTGATTTCAGTAGTGGCTGCAGCCCGGGGCGAGACACAGCCTGTGTCCCCTCAGAGGCTGCCTCTCTCCCCCAGACCCTCGCCCTGGCCGTAGGAAAGGACACGGGAACGCATCGCCGCTGTGAGCGGGATGGGGGCTGTTGCCAAGTGACCGCCTATCTCATGAAGCAATGCAGAGCTGCTGGGGCTGCCTGACCCTCCGGGACAATTTCTGACGCTTGGCCCATGGCACGCAGCTCCGGGGCGGATGTGATTTCTTGGCTTTGCCCCCAGCACACCCTGCCTGCCAATTTTTCTGCATTTGCATTCTGCCGGTGCTCCCAACAGAAACAGCGCTGCTCCCATAACACCAGCCACACCTGCCGGTGGGTCACAGCGGCCCGATTCACAGCACAAACCCCACAGAACTTCGGCCTGCCCTCCTACCCCTTCTACAGCTGGCCTGGGGTGTCCCATGTGGTGCTGCTCTCTCCCAGGAGGATAAGAATTGAGCCTTTTCTGCTTCAGCCTCCTGTTCCCTTTGCCCATCTTGCAGCGGCACCTTGTTCAAGTCAGCACTTCCAGGGGAAAAAAACCTCCAGAGGAGTAATTTTAAAGGCTCTGTTGGTTGCTGGTCTAAACATAAAGGGGACAACAGAGGAGGAAACTTAATTTGCAGCTTCTCAATAACAAAAAACTCTGTAGAGCCTGGGACTAAAATATTAGAGAAAGAGGACCAGCAGGCAGGGTTTGTCTGCATGAACAGGGAGCTCTGCAGAGTTAAAAAAAAAAATAAAAGAGAACATCAGAGCATGAATTCATGGCTGAATTAAGAAGACCTAGCTGAAGAAACACAATTATTTTAGGCTTGTTTTTCATTAGTAGGTACAAACGAGTATGCATGGAAAGTAATCCCAACTCATTGTGCACCAGCTGCTATGAGGGAGTGCAGTAAGGACAGCTCAGGCACTGGTACAAGCTGTACACAGCCCTGAGACACAGTCTATCCACGAGCTGCTTCCACGAGCACTATTTCACATGCCAAAGGCAATGCAATTGCATGTGCTCTTGCTTTTCTTTCTCTTTTTTTCTTTCTTTTTCTTTTCCAGTTTGTTCTTTTATTTATCAGTCTATAACTTAACAAAAGGATGACATCACTTAGTACAATGTAATTAGACTAAAAGAGAGAAGCTGGATTTACTAGGAAGAAATCCTGCTTTTGCTCCAATGCTTCCTGCCTGTTCTGGATATTTAAAAATGTTCAAAAAGATCAGAAGGAGAGAGTACCCGTTCCATCATCAGCAGATTTTTCCTTAAAATCTCTGGACATCAAATTTACACATTTACTTTCCTAATCAGCATTGGTAATTACTTATAGCCTTACCAACAGGTATCTAATGACATAAAAAACCTCAAATTGCAGAGCATCACACACATGATTTAGCCACTCTACATCTTCTGCAGGAGGTTTGCCCCAACCCCCTAGACAAATTTCAGTAGTGCTGTCCTGCTAGATCAGTCCACCGTTTACCTGTAGGAGCTTTCTTCCCTCAGCAGTGCTGCTCCTATTTCACAGCATGCAGATGCTACAGGTGAGCTAGTCAGCTGATCTTCATCTCTTTTACCTACTGCATAGGTGTCACCTTACTGAAGAGGCTCCAACCAGGTGAAGCAAGGATGCACCAGGGATAGGGACTGAGGGAGCAGCGATTCAGCATCTTTCATAGAAATGGGTTGCACTGCGGTGCAGCTTGCAGCTGCCTGCTCCTGTGACCTGTGGAGCCTTAGGATCTGTCTGTCTATCTCACACATCAATGATGGGAGCTCAAGAAGACAACCCCACGCTCGTTTATGCATGGATAGCAATGCAGAGAAGGAGCACAGAGTTCTGCTCCAGCTGAAAAATCCTCCAGAAACAGGCAGGCAGCCTGTGATGAGCCAAGCCATGAGGTTCTGTTAGGCCATGGTTCCTTTTCCAATCCCATAAACAGCCCAAGAAACTTCATTCATGTCATTCTCTCCCCGGACTCTGCATGGTCCCTTGCACAGGCACAGCACAGGGTCTCACCACACTTACTCTCAGCAGAGCTGAGCTACAGCGGTTGGCCTTTTCCAGCGGTATTTTCTGCTCCACCCCTCCGTGTGCTTCACTCTTCACAGAAAGTTTTGGACACGGCGAATCCTGTCACCTGTTCAGCCTGTGCTGCACTCGACAGCGGTGTCCCTCCAGGACCCACGGGCAGGGACACAGGAGAACAATCGTGGGGACTGGTGTTCGCACACACCCCTGGCAGGGCGCAGCGGCCCCTGCACCATGCGCAGGGTGTTTGCTGCCGTGGGGTGTCCTGCCTCTCTCTGCTCATGCTGCTCTGTGCAGTTCTCTCGTTGCACAGGAGAAAGCACTAGCCTCAGGGTCCTTGGGCTGGGTTTTTTAGGAATACATTGATTTGGACAAAGGAAGTCACCTTTTGCTAAAAACAAGAGACGCCTGCTGTGCAGATCTAGCAGCAATATGCATTTGGGGTCATTTAACTTTAGGGCTCACTCTTGGAAGAACAGCTAAATATTCCGGCTTTCTAAAGGTGAAGATACATGTTTAGTTGTGCTCCATTTAAAGCATACAGCTAAGGCATCTAATACATAGCCAAAGGCAAAGAGCACTTTTTAAGGACTTTGGTTGCATGCAGATTTCTGCATACTCTGATGTGCTAGCACCCTCGGGTTCCCCCCAGCCAGCAATACGTCTCAATGCTTTCTGCTACTACAGTTCAGCTTCCCTCGCTGGGCTCATGCCACACTGCTCTGCACTCTGACTAGTTTACACCCAGGAAAGGCAGGGCTTCTTTGGGGTAGGGTGGCTGAGCAGGGCTACGGGCTCTCCAATGTCTCTCTCCCTTGCTGGGTGAGCCTAAACAAGAACATTTAAACTTGTTATGTTTCCACTACTATGCTTATGAAGGCAGAAAATGGTATGTCCTCTCTACAGCTCTTGAAAATTCTACAGATGTAAAGTGCTATAGAAGAGCAGAAGAATGGAGTAATAAC
This sequence comes from Porphyrio hochstetteri, assembly GCA_020800305.1. Taxonomy (NCBI): domain Eukaryota; kingdom Metazoa; phylum Chordata; class Aves; order Gruiformes; family Rallidae; genus Porphyrio; species Porphyrio hochstetteri. The sequence continues at coordinate 25,809,945 of CM036913.1, read as the reverse complement.
TAACTACCTCTTTTCTAAGAGAGAGCGGTAAAATTGCTGGGATTTTAATTTGGGATGATAAGTGGAAATAATGACTTCTTTTTTAGATATGATTTTTTTAGATTGCCAAATTACAACAGCCAGTATTAAATTAGACTTCGTAATATTGAAAACTTATGAGAATAATGAGTGCAATGAGACACAAACTTCTGTTACATTTCAACTTGAAAAAACCCCGTGTTGTCAGATCTTTTTGTGTATCTACAACACCACCAGTGACCCAGCAGCAGTGCCAGGCATCAGTGATGTCACAGGTTCTGCCCCACAAGCCTGGCTCCGAAGAAAATCATGGGGTCATACATTGTCCTCCATGTCTATGAGCTTGACATCCAACATGTTCTAATGACTCAGAATGAGGTAGGAAACCAGGTGCAAATTAGGAAAAAAAGCAAAAAAAGAAGTTTTCCATGTATGTCTTGCATCTTTTCTCTGGGAGAAGCACGTTCAGGTTCCTCTGCCAACAGTCAAGCTGGCAGTCACTTGCGTTGTGCAGCACTGAGCTGGTCTCACGGGTCACCAGGCTGGCCCTGAGCACGGGCAGAAGGTTGGTTTGTCTGTAGAAGATGGGTTGCACAGAGATTTTACGGAAGGTTTGCTCTGCAAGTGGTGTCAGAAGGCCATTCTCTTTCTGTGTTCAGATGGCCTGCAATGTGAAGAAACTACTTTTCCACATAGCTAGAGGCTCACAATGGTCACACAGATCATATAATATCATGTGAATCTAAAATTATCTTAAGGAGCTGCTTGTGATCAAAGTCTATGATAAAATGAAAATATATTCTGTAGTCATCAAGACTTAGTGTGGCAATAGAAGACTGGACAACCAGGATGAACTCATGCTTCTTCTCAGGCAAAGCTGGTTTTTAACCTTCAGTCTTGCACTTACTCTTTTCTGAAACCACACTCCAGTGGAAACCAGTTGCAGTTCTGGCTAAGACAGCCCCATTTAACATCTGTGGACTTAATGAAACTTTTTTTTTTAACTAAGGACCTTCTGGCTGGCGTGCTTGCCAGTCTGTTGGGGACAGGAATAGATCCAGCCACAAGAGGGGTAACCAGCATGGTCCTCATTGGATAAGAATGGGTGTGTCTAACCTTCATTCCAATTCAGTTCTGATCTTGCAGCTTCTGATCTGGACAGGGGAATACCATCTGAGCCTGAAAGGTCATCAGATGTGCTACCTCTGATTAAAACTCTGATCTCTCAGTTTAAGTTTTGCCCCTCTAGGGAAGGCAGGGATACAGCAACTGGCAATGGGCAAACCTGATTCTGTTTCTCTAATTTCAAGCAATAATGGCAGTTATCCATGTTTTCATCAGCCTGAAGTGTGCAAGGAATACAGAATAGGCAATACTAACCTGAAGTTGAAGCAGAAGCACTACATTTTCCTCTCTCAGTCTGAACTGTGCCTTTCCATAACTGTATCTACAGCAGCTAAGGGCTGAACATTCCCCTAGATGGAGTCCCATTGCAGAACTATCCACATCATGGATCAGTACTTCAAAACAAACCTCTACTGAATTTCTCCTGGTGGTGTCTTTCTTATTCTCTTGTTCCAAGCGCAAGGTGAAAAGTTTTGGGTTTTTTAAACTTCGCTTTCTTACTAAAAATAAAACTAGCACAGATGAACTTTAAAATATGTGTAAGGAGTCTCATGTGATCAGAGGATCCAGTGCTGACAGGGACTCTTACTCGATGTAAGTTGAGTGATGATGTTCTCAGCCAGTGCTAGTGGAGAGAGTGCTCTTGTTTGCAAACAGCATAATTCTGCTTTTAATTTATAACATCAGGGGATCACTTCAAAGAAACAGAACTAATCTTAACTTAGTATTTGTAATACCACAGTTTAGATCCATCAGCACATTTAAGTAAAATTTAATGTAAAAGAGACCACTGACTTTCATGATAAATCCTAATACAGAAGCTGGAAACATTAGGTCAAGATCTAAGGTGGAAACTGTATTTAGCTTTAATGCCATTTGCCATTTAAAGACTTATTAAAACACTTTCCAGAGCTGTGCCAGCCCACGCTGCTGCCTAGGAGCAAGCCTGCAGCTGTTTGCTTGTAGCACACACAGGACTTCTCTTGGTGGGCTTTGGTGTTTCATCATTTCATAGTGGTTGTGTTCCACTGAATGCAAATCAAGTCAGTCATGTTTCTGTGATAAAGGCCGCCCCTGCGTCCCTACTGCAGCCCAGGTACACTGGGAGCAGTAAGGCAGTGGTTTCCTGATGTGATTTTTACCACAGCGGACTGACATTACTGGCATGCTCCCCTGTATCACCACCCAGCACCACCAGCACAGCAGGGCACCGGCAGAGACCGGCGTGTACCGGTGTGACGGCCTGCACGGCCGGCCCACAGCCGCCACTGTGCCGCGCTGAGGTTCGTGCTGTATGCCGGCCTGGCCGGACCAGGCCCCAGGAGGCAGGTGAAGAGAAGCACGGCTGCTATCTTACCCCATGGATTGCACTGATGGAGCTAGTGAGGCTTTCTAGGCCCGTTGCAGAAATGGTCTTTTGCTTTACTGTCTCCATTGCTATAAAGGAGAAAAGTATTTTTCCACTTTCCCATAAAACTGTGGCTGGAAGCAACTGAAGGAGTTTGAGTCACTCAGTAACAGTGATGGGCATCAGATAAGAGCATAAAGCAGAGATCGTTCTGCTTTTCCTCTGCATTCTCTGTCAAGTAATTAATTGCTTTCAGGCACTTAAAAGTTGTTTCATGAACTAAGACTTCCATGATCCTAATAATTACAGTACCCACAAAATTTTCATCAAAACCTCTTCAAAGCAAAAATGATTTTTCTAATTAACAGAAACTTTTTTCTTCCCCAAATCATCCAAAGATCACTTCTTGGACAAATCTCATGGCTTCCACTTCCTTTTGGAGTTGCTGGCAAAGAAACCTCTTCCGACACAAATCACCTGAAACAACATTACCATCTAGTGGAGAATTCGATTCACCGCTGATGTGCATTCCTTAATGCAGAAATACTACTAATAATGCAGTCACAAATGCAGAATTACAAAGGCAATTAAATGCCTGAAGTTAGCTGGCTGCTTTCATTGACAGTGTAAGAGTCGTTGAGTCATACAGTGGCTCGGTACCATCAAAACCATGCTAAATGCAGGGAATCAACACAAGGATCTACGTAAGTTTTAATTCCCTGAGATTTTCAGATGGAAATGGTGTTTGATATTTCCTCTGACAAAGCAGCTAAATCTGTATTTGGAAAAAAAGATAAGAAAATAGTGATTACTGTCTATATACAATTAAGTAAAAATTAGAGCTGGAATTTAATCAATACAAATCAAACCCAAACTCTCATCTTTCAAGCTGGTGTAAATGGAAACCTTGAGGCAACCTCAGCCATGTGGCAGCTTCTGGAAACTTCATTAGGCCCCACCAGCTGTCTTTCACATGTTCATCCCCTTGCGTGCAGGTCTGACGTCTCTGGCACTGTGCAGCACTTTCATGTGTGCAGGACAGATGCCGACAATTAGTCGGCGTCGCTAGCGGCAGCAGGACGGGGCTGCTGGTTACAGGCCTTTCTCTTCCCGCGCCTCCGTCCTGCCCTTTCTACAGTTTTTCTCTGACGCTGGGACTGTTTATCGGGTTTCTGTAACGTGTCCACCAGTAGCTTGCCCGCACAGCCTTTGGCCCAACAGCCTCCGCAATGAGGCACAGTGCTGGGAGCGTGCGGCGCGCACAGCAACCCTCTCAAAGCTGTCTGCTCTCATCTGTGTCACCCTTGTCCTCCCATGGTTTTTTCTTGATTGCCACATCTACTTCAGCGTTGTAGCTGAATGGTTTGCAGTTCTGTACTTGGACAGCTCATCAATCCCCCGTGGCCTAAAACCCTCTGATTTAGGCAAAAGTTAACTGTTGGGAAAAAACCCGCACCATCCTCTGGGGACACTAACGTTATACAGCACTCAAATGCCAAAGGACAAAGTCTGATAGACAAACCAAGCTCAATGAATGCTTTTAAATCCACCTGTGACCAGGGCCACATTTTTACCAGTAGAAAGTACAAGCACATATATGAAAAGCCGTACCAAGCGTGCTTGTAGAAGCACACATGTGAAAAGCCCTACCAAGAACTTGGTTCAGCTCCTCTACACTCCTGGGTTTTTTTCTGTACAACATGTGGTACCATTTAGAAAAACTACATGTTGGGGAAGTTGATGTCTGGAGGAGACACAAGCGTTCCACACAGCACAGCACTGTGCCGCTTGCATAATGCTGAACAGCAACATTACGGCTCCTCCTTCGCTCAGGGTCACATTTGCTGCTCTGCTTTGGAGATTATAGGCTTAGGTCTTAAACTCCAAGGGTAATAAACACATTAAAAAAATAACCCAGCAACTAGAAAGGAACCCCTCCCCCAGAGGCAGTTTGTTATCCCAGGGAGAAATAATAGGGTACCATCCTGTTCCTGTTGGAATCAATTATTAAATTCCCCCTGGGGATAAATTTGGGTCCTTTAGTATCAGGTTCTAAAGGAAAAATAAAATGAAACAATAGCACCAAAAGAGTAGTTAAAATCTCTGTGAAAAGTTTTATTTTTAAAAATCAAATTTCTTCCCTTCCTGGTAAGATGGAGCAGGGTAACACTTCATGATGTTGGTGTTTCTCCCCTTATGTAGACAGAACATGCTAGACCTGAGAGACAAAGTCCTCAAAACGCAAGCCAGTTACACACTGCCCAGTGTAAACCTGTGTTATCAGCCTGATTCTTGTGATGGGTCTGGGTATGACAGCTGTTTAATTGTCAAACCTCTCTGGTAACAGCAATGGCTACATGGCCAGGGTAATCGCTTGAGGCTTCACAGTCCTGTGCAAAGGATGGCTGAACAGAGTAGGGAAAAGCTCTTTCCTTACAGTCAGAAAATAGTTGGACAAACAGCCAAGTGACTTAATGCAAAGGAATGAGCTTGGCCATTTTTCTGGAATACGCAGCACATCTTTTCTCAATTCCATCTGATCTCCAGTGTGACTCATGACTGCTTCTTTTGCCTCCAAATTAGGCCAGTTTGGTAGCCAGCAAAACCCTCAGCGTATGCTGAATGTCCCGGGGCTTGGCAGATTAACACAGCCGGCAGCTCTTGGGTTGGCTATATTAAAGGTTACTCCTACCTATACAAACTTCAATTAATGATCCAGCTCAGCCCAGTGCCTTGCCCAGCCATGTAGCAGGGGAAGCTGGGTGATGATGAGGAATGTACTGGAAACATCAGTAAATCCTGCAAGCTTCCATAGCGGGGTGAGACACACAGTCTTTGCCCCCCCCAGACAATTTTTTAGAAGATATGAGCTTAGGAATGCTTCTGAGTGGTCTTGATTGTTATAGAGGTATGCAGTCCTAAGGGAATCAAATGTTTTAGTGCAGTGAGAAGTTACACAATGGGACTGAATTTGTGCTGTAGCTACAGAATAAACATCTGGATGATGGACAATGGTCATGACTGAGGGGGATTTAGGAGCCATGGGCATTGCCAGCAAATTTAACACGAGTTCCCAGAGTGTGCTAGGAAAAGAAGATCTAACATCATCTACAAATACAGAAATGAATGACTAACCCCTAAGACAACCACTGGAGTATCACACAGTTTCTGTGCCTGTCTTCCAACAATTATAAAAACCAGGAAGTGGCACAGAAGCCTGTGACATAAATGGCCAAGGGCTGGAAAAATGCTTCACAGCGCTTGCATACTCATTGTAGCTTAGTCAAGAGGAAGCCTTGAAGTTGACACTCAGAGTACATCTCCATGGAACAGTGTAGGCTAACATGAGCGAGCTCCTTCCACACTCCAAGCTTCTGGGCACAGGCTAACTCCAAACTGGGAGTCACAATCAGGACTGCACTGAGCCCAAACGACACCTTGGCCAGGAAGCAGAGATATAAGGTGTTCTGGGTGAAATTAACTACATTTAGTAAGTTCAGCCTATTTCAGATCACAGCCAGCTTTTTAAAAATCTATGTCTAGAAAAGTGTGGAGATGTACCTCAAGAAAGTAGCCAAGGCTCAGGACCTGAGGGAGGGACTGGATTTGAAACAGGAACAGGACGTGCCCTGACACACATCTTTCAGTTGCTGAGTGAAAAAGCAAGATGCTGACAAGCATAAAAGCTTTCAGACTGCCATGCCCTTGGCTTCCTTACTACAGGTGAGAGGGCCAGCAGTACCAACACCTGCTGGGCAGCAACTGTACTTGGTGACAAAGGCTATGCAGGTGAAAACATGAAATCTTGTATGAACACTCTACTGCAATGGTTAATTTGCCCCAACAAAAAAAGATGTCTGTTGGCTCTACAGTTTTAATAGGATCTCTCTGGAGGTCACACAAAGGGTTTGGGTAAATGCCTGCTGTCAGCTCTTCGACTCCGAAACTCTCATTTCCTCATTCTCTCACATACACTCATGTTCCTTTAATCACAGAACTTCCTACTTCTTTTTAAAGCAAAAGCTGACAATGTAAGTTTTTATCCTCTGTTGAGGCATGAGATTTTTAAAAAACGGAAACAAGAATTTACTGTACTTGGGGCACACATTCAACAAATAAAATAATAACTAGCACAGATCCAACCAAATGTCCAAATATATATTCCTTAATTTGTCTACAATTTTAAGCAATTGTTGCCTTAATCTGAACCTATTTAGTAATGACTTGTGAACATCTACCTCAGTTAAAACAGCACTCCTTTCTGGAACAAAGATGCTTGGAACAAATTATCAGACAATCAGAATCATTCCTTTATTTTTAAAATTAAGTGGTAATAATTTTAGATGCATAAAGATGTTCTGAAGATAGACCATGCTGTTCAAGCATGCTTTATTTAGGCTAACAGAGACTTGTTTCCCATCCCAGGCAGAGCTTGGCAGCTCCCAGATGATGGATAATAGCTTGATACGGCACCTTTAATGCTAGCCAGCATATCTAAACTAGCACACAGCAACATCAAGTCAGTAGTTAGATCCCCATCATACAACCCCATTAAATCCTGCAGGAGCCATGTGAGCCACCTGCAGTTTCTGCAGACATAATTTCTGTACAAAGTAGGGTCAGATACCTACATATGTCCTGTCTCACCATCCTTTTTATTTTCTTCCTGCAAAGGCAGTGTGTTAAAGAATCTTTCTACTCAGCTCGTGTAGTTTAGCAGCTTAATGCCAAACAATGATGTTAAGGTCACAAATCTGACAGTCAAACAAAACCCAAATTTTGTGAATAAATACCTTTTTTCTTCTTGTCAAAGGTAAGGTAGGGGGCAGGGATTGCCAAAAAAGTTTCAAGCATGGGCCTTATGATAACGGACCAGCATCGTGGACGATTTCATTCAGCTCCAGCAAGGTTACCTATTGTAAAGGTGCCTGTGGCCAGAAATTGGTACTTAAATTGTTACTTGGTCATTGTGTCTAGGTACTATTGACACTGAAGCTTGTTCTCAGCACTGTGAAAAGTCAGTGTATCTCAGAGGCTGTTGGAGGATATTTCTGCATTAAAAAGTCTGCCTTTATTTTCCACTACAGTAGGAAGCAGCCTTTCCTGGCCAGTTGACTAGGTTATGTGACCAGGTTTTATTTGCTTTCTCCACTGTTTGAAAAGAACAGCACCTCTTCTTCATCAGAGAAACCTTGCTTGCTCTGATTCTGCCTGCCTCTGTGAACTCCCATCAGGAACTGCAAAAAACCCTTAAGTTTTTCTGAGGCATATCCAGATTATTTCACTGTGCTCAGATTTGCACCCCTTTTTGGTTCAATGGATATTTGAACTCATACCTCTTTATGCTATGTCAGGCATCCTACTGCAAGTCTTGCAAATCTTATAGCTTTATCATCGCTGGCCCGACAGATTCTCTTCTTGGCAGTCCCTTCCCCTTTTTAATAAGCAACTTAGTTTTTCCTTCTCTCAAAATGAGCATAATGCTTATTATTTCTTGACAAGTTTACTGCATAGAATGCACTCTGTAATGCTCTCTGTAATGATATATAATCCTACATATTCCTTCCTTACATACTGTTAATTATATTGATGTTTTGCCAGTTGCAAGGTTCACTGCTGCTCTGTATCTGTTACCTCAGTCTCTAACCACTGCAACCACTGTTGGAGATTCCTTACCAAGAAGCCACTGGACACCATCAGTGTAGCCAGCCATTAAATACTCACCAGCAGCCGCAGGTCAGGGGTTTAGCTTGCTCTGGGATCAGATTTTTTGTGATATGCCCCAAGAGAAAACTGCAAATAACAAGCTGGGGAGACACACATGTACCACTAATCCCATCAAGAATCTAAGGTTTCAGGAGCTTAAAGTCCCAACCAGCAGCTGACCCTTCAAGCTCATCTTAACTAATACATGGAAAAAGCCCCCTCTGAGTCAACTGCTGCCTTGGCAATTCCACACCTCTCACATTACGTGACATTTCACTGTGTAAAGAGCCAACAGCATCTTAAGGATCACATGCTGGAAACATGGAAAAAGACTCTATATAGGAGCATTATAAGCATTTGTTCATCCTATAGCAGCTTATAAAAAATAATCTAAGAAAACACAACATGGAAACTTCTTAAACGCTAGTTAAACTGTCAAAAAAACCCACTTTCAAGTGAAGTAGGGCAAATCAAGTGGTATCAAGACGACTTCTTTCCTGAGGACCATCTTGATTAGACTGACTTATAAATAACTAGTGGGAAATGGAAACTTGCTATCTCATTAGTAATGGAAGAACAGACAGATACAAAAGGTAATTATCATATTCTGTTTTTAGCTGGAAAATGAAAAATGTATTTATATCTCTTTTCTAGACAAGCACTCTAGTGTGAATTGCTAACAACAGGTATTACAGAAGTGCTAGACAGTGACAGCAAGAAGTGGGCATCCAGTTGAGCCTAGGATCAGTACAGCTCTTCTCAGAACATCTTTGTTGGTCATTTTATTCCTAATCAAAGGCAGAATCCTGCTTCCAACTCTGTCTGTAGCAGCAATTTCTACTTGTGAAACACAGCACTTTAGAAATGTCAGGAAAATTTCCGAGTCTCTGGGATTCTGAAATGTTGCATGAGAAAAGTTGGGGATGGGGAACTAGCAGAAGCTTCTCCACAACCCCCGTTTTAATCATCTCTGTTCTCTCTGTAAGAGGAATTTCATCATCTTTTAGCATCTGTAGCCCCAAAGCTTTTCTAACACCATGGAAATAGGGGATACAATTAGACAGAATTAAAAAATCCTTTTACACAAAGGAATGAGCAGTCTTCTACATAATGAAATACTTACTGGTTTGCTTTGGGTTATGGTGAAAAGGCCTACTTTGAGGGACTGAATTCCCACAGCCTCAGGTTTCTTTAGATGAAAGGAACACTTTCTGGCAGCTACATGAGCAAATGAGTACCCAGTGATCCACCCTAATTTAGGTTATGTAAATCCTAGTGGGTGTAAGCCACACATGTGCCTTCTGAAGGCAGTGCCTGGATTGCGCTCCCGACGGGTAGCTTGGCTGCCAACGTCCTTCCCCCTCCCACGTACCTGCTCCAGTAAAGCTCTGTCAGAGAGGGATTGCTTAACATCCAGGGCGTGACACGGTATAAATACTGTGCAGTGATCTAAGGAGCCTCCAGCAACCATGGCATCCATCCAGCTGTAGTCAAACACAGACTCTTCATTTTAAGCACTTTTTTGCTGTCATCAACATAGTCTGCAAAAACGGCTCGCTGCCTCAAGTGGGGGAGAACACGATCACAGTACTGTGAAACAGATGGGAGACTAGTAAGGGCCCTTTTACACAGTGTGACTGCTGTGTTGGAGGTCCCTAAGCAAGCTCCAGGAGAACTGGCCTGCTTGCTCAATGAGAGCAGTGGCATGCAGAGACACCTCAACAAGCTCTGACCAGCCCCGCACTGGACCCGGAAGCAACACAGGCCTGTAACTTGAACTGCGCAGTGGGGCTGCGTGTTGGGGAGCAGCAAAGGCAGGAGCTGCTCTGAAGGGAAAGTCAGGCAGGAGCTAAGGGTGACAAGTAGGAAGGCAAGGGGGGCAACTTACTGACAAGGATGCTGTCCCACAACACTCAGAAAGGACAAGCAAGGCAGGTCAACAGTCCAGGTCACCAGACAAGGCCATGGTCATGAGGCAGATCTGGAGTCAAGCCAAGAAGCCAAGTCCTTTAGTCAGGAACAAGGGTACATGGCCAGACACAAGAGTGGTCACAACATAGCTCAGGCAGGGACTGAGCACTGGCGTCTCACCTTAAATACAACTCCCAAGAGATGGTGGCAGGGTGAGAAGCACCTGGCTTCTTTCAGTTTTTTGCTGGATGGCTGCAGAGCCAGCAGCCACTGCGGGCAGCAGTGTCCCAAAGCTAGATGCCTGCTAAGTTGCGTTATCTAATGAAGCAGCCAAAACCCCAGGAGAGAGGGAATTGCACTGAGGACACTGACACTGTCCCAGCTGACTAGGCTAAGAAGTGGTGGTGTGCTCTGCCATGTTGACATATCAGGCTGTTCTATTATGGTGGAATTGCAGTTGTGGATTGGAAGTCAAAAAAACCTGTATTCAGTTCCTTGAATGTTGGAGGAAGATCCTAAAGGAGGAAAAGCACTAGCTACATTGTCACCTCTGCTCTGTGTAGGTTACTGTCCCTCACTCAAGAGGCTGCAGTTTCATGACTTTGTCCTAAGTAACAGCAACTCTTAAGATTATGATGTTTGATAAAATCCCAAGAATACTGGTTGGCTGGTGATGCCATACTACACTGCTTGCTACTCGGGATTGGTGGCAGTGCACCTACTCCAGCATATCAAGCAAGAGCTGGAGGAGGTACCTGGCAAGGAGACAGCATGTTTTAGTAGGACTGCATTACTGCTGGGAGGGAAGTACAGCTGTCAGGAGGGGACAAGGTTCCAGCAACTGTGCTTCGCATTTTGCATTGTTTCAGCAGAGCACTGCATGGCTACCGAGTACACCTTACAGAGCTTCTGGAACAATCTTTCCAACAACCAGCATCACAGTTCGACCACAACTTAGAAGATCTGGAGTTCAGTGGAGCAACCAGTGAGAAACTGAAATACTTGGTGCAAGTCACCGAACTTCTTTGTGACTCAGTTCTCACTCTAAAGAAGGGGAAGCCTGTAATATGTGCCTTTATGAAAGTGCTTTCACCTTCCCACATTACAGACACTGTATCATCATTCTCAGATTCTGTATTAACTAATGATCTCTGGAAATATACAGCAGGGTAAAACATAAAAGTATATCAAACCACCAGAAGCACGGAGCTTCACAGAACCTACCACAAACTACCACTTGCACTGGTTGGAAAAGACAAACCAGAACCAGGTGACCACAGTGCACACACCACAGCAGGTCCTCCAGCTCTGCAGAGCTGTTCACTGCTACATTTTAACTTGGATTTTCCAGGAGGGGTTCATATTCAGGGTTCCTGCTGAGGCCCAATGCTGCAGGTTTTAATTATTTTTTATTTTAGAACATTCTCTAAATTAGAAATTACTGTTCACATGGAAGACAGTGTGTGATGACAACTGCTGGTAGTCAGACAAAAGGAGATCTAATTTTACACATCCTTAAGGATAGCTCAGCTCCAGACCATAGCTGGAGAAGGACACAAGTACCTGGGACTAGCTTTGGGGTCTAGTACTTCTTTCTCACACTTTCGTAAGGGAAAAGCTCCAAGCTTTTCCAAAGCTGGGAACTGGGGAAGTGATGTAAGTGATATTACCTTCCTCCACACTCTTCCACTTTGTCCCCTTGAACCAGAGAGACCTGGTGACAAAACCCACCATGGGATGGGGAAAGACATACTGAAGCAACATGTTGTGTATCTGCTTCAGTGTAAGCAGCAGGACGACTTAAGATTCACTATTTCATTCATGTTCAGACCCAGGACCAGGGCATGACACGGCCCCTCCCTTTGCCAGGCATCTGCACATTTAACACAGCCGTATTAATCTGCGTATGTACAAGCAGAAACTCCATTTGTACTCACAGAAAATGGGACACCCTGCTACAATGACACAAGAAGTTGCTTGCTGCCCATTCACTGCACTTGAGCATTCTGAGAGCAGCGACTTCAGTTCTCATCTAAGTGCCTTTGCTTCTGGAATTACACGAATTCTCAGCTTTGGACTGTAAGTAATCTTCCACTTATGCTGGCAGAGAAGCAGAACATCACAAAAAAGGAATGCATCCCTAAAGTCATGTGGAACGTCCTTCCCCATAGTCAACATATGCGGATGCTGGGACCAAGATCACAACTTGGATCCTCAGCATGTCTGGAGGAGCCTGAGGACTAAAAGCTTTCACTGATAAGCTTTGTACATGCTACTGTACTTTTAGGGAAAGACTCATCTTGTATGTTTCTGAACTGACATCCCACCAACTATGTTTTTGCTTTTAAGTATCAAGAAAAGTACAAACGTAGGTGCAGGCATATATTATGACTATTTTTATTGCTCTTGTTAAAAAGTCAGTGTATGAATTATGGCACTAGGCTGTAAAAATGCAACATTACAGAGTGCTCTAACAGTATGAGGTCCATTACAACAGGATTTTAAACATGAAGCATGAGCTTCAATGTGGATTTCCAAACTAAAAAAAACACGCCGAAGAGGTAAATTGATTAATAATAACTGATTTATCTGGAATTTTTGTACTAAGTAAATACTGAGTGGATTTGCAAGAACAAGACAAATTTAAGACACAAGAGTCAAACAAAGCTTCTAGAAATTGAAAAATAAATTCTTTTTTTCTTTTTGACCTATGTAGAGGTATTTGTTCTGCACATTACATGAATGTTACAGCTCTCCTATTAAAGTAAAGCCACAATGCATCAGTGGGATTTGCATGAGAAAAGGAAAAAGCAAAACCAAAACCTTTTCTACAATGCTAGAGGAAAAAAACAACCCCGTGTGCTTTGAAGTTTTAAAAATAAAACCAGCAAGTGAAGAGGGAGAGGAAAAAAAAAGAAAAAAAAAAAATCACATCTCCTGGGCCAATCTCTGTTAACTGTGCTTGGGGACTGAAGAAAACTATGGCTCTATTTCTAATTCTGGAACAAACCCAAACAACTGGGTATCTGTGGGTATTATTGCACTTGTAGCAGCGGTGCTTTAACTGGCCTGAAAACTACTTTCACTGTATTAACTGAGACTTTTTAATTTATTTTTTTTTACATGTAATCTTACTCAAGAGAAGCACTGTAAAAAGAATGTTATCCTAATTCGAATTGTCATACCCTTTATAAAACAGTTTAAGCAGATCTGGCACAACATGAAGCTCCTGAAACACCTCCCCTACTTCAGAAAAAGTCCTAAAGAACAACACTTCCCAGAGGGTGCATGGGCACAGAGTACCAAACAAAAAGGGTAAAAAAATGACAGTGGGCATTCTTTTCCCAGTAAAAGGTTGCCTTACACCACACAGCAGATCAGAAATAAATAAGATGAAACTTTAAGAGTCTGAATATAAAACCTTGGACAATGTTACTAGAGTCACAGACTTTACCAAACCACTGTCAGTATATTTTGTTAAGCATAACACAGTTACTATATACAGTATGTTTATCAGATAATACCAACTAACGATACACTAAATTAATGGCTGTTAAACAAAAAGTATATTAAAATAATGTAATTATAAAAACAGATGACATGCCCCCAATTATGCATAGTTACATATGATGAAGTCCAGCTCTCTGGAGTCCAACGGATTGACACCTTCAAGCATCAGGAAGCAGTTTTCTGAAGCATAAACAACATAATTAACACAACCCAGTCAAGCTGTAGGGAAATTACACTGCCGAAAAGATCTTGAGTCCAATCACAAAACTCTGTAAATGTTACCACCTCACAGCTGCTATGGGGCAGTCATCCTTTCAAAGGCTTTACACTGCTGTATTTCTCCAAGGACCTTCTAAGGGATGTGCTATTTAATGTAGTGGCGATCTACACACAAACAAAATAGGTGACGAACACAAAGCACTTGGGTTTAGAAGCACTTATGGGAGAACCCATGACATCTTTACAGTGTGTTGTGTATGACTGCACGCACTATTGAGCTTGTCCTGCTTATTATTCTGTGGCATCTTACTGATCATGGTTCTCCTATATACTAGGAAGAGCAAGCTTTCTTCCTGAGAAACCGGCTTCTCTGATAATGGGCCACCACCATGCCTGTATCTTGCTTTGCTTCAGTAAGGCATGTACAATGAAGGTGACAACGTCAAATCCCCACGGACCATGACAAAAAGAGTCAGTTCTTCCCTTTATTTCCTGCTCAGCTTCTCTGCTCCATTACACCTATGAATATCAGTCAGCATCCATGTGTTCTTGTCTAGTAAGCAGAGGCTTCCCATCTGTAGCACCAATCTTTTTCCGCATCTCTTCCACGGCTTTCAGCAACGCTGCTCGCTCCTGCTCAAGCGTGAGAATGGACTGCTTCAACTTGCCTTCATTGGTCAACAAAAGCTCTACTGTGGCTTCAAGGTTTTGGATCTTTCCGTTAGCCACCTTTCAAGGTAAGAAGGAAGGGGGAGGAAGAAGAAGGAAAAAGAGGAAATTCATTAATAACTGATACCAACTTGGAACTATTTTTGAGATCCACTAATACATATATAACACTTTCCAAATGATGAAAAATGCAAAGGTAAACGCAAATATGAATGCTAAGACAGCTGGAGAAGAGGAGGCTCTGGGGAGACCTTACAGCAGCCTTCCAGTACCTGAAGGGGCATACAGGAAAGCTGGAGAGGGACTGTTTACAAGGGGTTGGAACTAGATGATCTTTGAGGTCCCTTCCAATCCAAACCCTTCTATGATAAATAGTTTAGCCTTTGAGGGCACATTACTGACAAATCACAACCCACATTCTCTAGTGATGCATTTCCTCCCATCAGCAACAGGTTACCTTTCGCCACAGGAAACAAAGATGAAGCCCACCTCTAAGACAAAGGGATTGCTCCAACACTGCAGCCAGTTAAACTCCCCAGTATGATGTTAGGTGCTAACTTGCCAGCACTTGGGTGGAGATGAACTTTGTAAAACAAGTGCTTAGCGCTGCAGTCTTTAGAGGCAGAAGGAGGTGGAAGATGCCCTGATGCAGGTATCTATAGGACACCACATCTTGAATCTCATCCCAGGTATTCCTCTTTCATATGCTGCATTCAACAACTTCCTTGCCCGTGTGCCCAAAGCTTTATGAAAATACCTTGCAGAGGAATATATCTCTTCTAAGTCTAAGAGAGTATCTCCTGAGTCTCTAAGGCTCTGATAAGAACATGCCACAGGTTCAGATCTCTCAGGATCAGAATTTACAGCTTAACCAAATTTTTATTAGGAGTAGCACTCTAGGCCTGCATGGTTGGCTAGCTTTAGTCATGATACAGGACCAATGGGTGAGAAACCTGAACTCCTTTCTCTCACCTACTACCTTACACAGTCTATGCCTTTAACAATAATCCAGAGGCTTGAAATGCTTGCTCCTTACCCTTGAATTCCCTTTCTCCATCAAATTAAAGGCATGGTCAAACATTTTAACACAAATGTCCTGTTATAAAAAGCAGCCAGAAAGCTGACTTGAACAGTTAGGCAAGGAATGACCCCTACAGAGAACAGGTGTCCTGCCTCTGAAAAAGCTGCAGACTGAACAAGCACCGAGCATGTATTAGAAATCATTACTACACATACTGTCTAAACAATCTGGGTAAGAGTTTAGAAATAAATTTTAAGAAAGAATATGCCAATGTATCTCATATCTGATCTATCTCTAACTTGTGACACCAGCTTTATCTTTTCCATTCATGATAGACTAGTATCCCTGCTGTAGTGAAGCAGTGACTAAAAACATAACAATGCACTTGAGAAAACACTTTTTTTATTTTTAGTCATCTTCTACAGCTATGATTTTACTTACAAGAGAAGAGAGAGTGTGATGAATCAACTTTGCCACTATATGGTGCATCCACCCCTCTCAGAATTTCTTTTGCATTTAAACTTTAGAGGCTAATCTACATAAAGTTGGAACTCACCATGCTTTAAAGTCACTAGACCAAACACTAGCGTCTCCTGTACCTTGGTGTAGGATGGTCGCTTCTGACAAGGTTGATAAATTACAACAAAATATGAAATATAAACGGTACCTGCAGTTCTTCCAGGAGATCAAAGTTTTGTTTACGCAAGCTGCTGTTTGCCTTTTCTAATTTATCCAGTCTCTGATTGTCATTTAAAGATGAATCGATAAGCTCATCCTGAAGCACATGGTATTCAACTTCGTAAGCTTGCAATTGCTTGGCAATATCCATTTCAAACACCTGTTGCATATGAAAGTATTACTAGGTGCTGTGCAGATCAAAACCAGAGCTCATTCAGTGCTTTAAAATCTAGATTAGATAATCTAATCACTGTAAACAAAAAAAGGACTTAAATTTTGGTATTTGCATCTCCTACTCTGGAAATGGCAAGACTGAGGCAGCAGTGTGCAATATACTGGCACTGTATCCTCATGAAAACCTTGTTAGTGACTTGCTGCCTGACTTCTGCAAAATCGTTTACACTAAAGTTTTCAAAAAATTTAGACTTTGCAGGGTACTCCCCTTGTTAGATTTCAAATTTAATGGATCTCAGATTGGCAGGAATGTACTCAGAATTAAACCTGACTTTAGAAAAGCATGGGCCAAACCCACGTGCCACACGTACACATGTAAGGCTAAGTAGAATGAAAGCTTTCAATGAAAACTAGTGAATATTGCTAGGTTTATTTTTGATTCTGCAGTACTCCTAGAGACTGAAAGAACATGAAATGATCTATCTGTACACTGATACACTTAATGGAAACATTATGTAACGTCAAAGCAGATTTCTATCACTGTTAACTGAATCACTGAACTGAGTGCTCAGTTTTGTACATGAATATTAAGAAAACATTTTATTTGAAAAGAAGATAAATTGATGTGCACAGAGGCACACAGAGGAACAAAACACCCCCCCCACCCCCACAAAAAACCCAAACCAACCGCTATTGTTTTTTCTTTTTTCTAGGTTTTGGCAAACATCTGCCTTCACGTTACTCAGGAAACATTACTGTAATGTCCCTGAGCTAGTCATCTCCTCTGAAAGCAGCAAAGAAGGTGGTAAATTAAAAGGACAAGTGTGCCAATCACAGAACACAATAGTACCAAAAGTTAATTTAAAAATGCATCTGGAAAACAGCCCAGTGAAAGAAGTTCAAAGGTTATTATTTTTCTTAAGCCTTCTGTACTTTATTCCTTTTAGAAGTGAGTCAAATACCAAATCCTATCTTAAATACCTGTCAAAATAACAAGAATTATTTCCTATTTGTTGGCTTTGTCTACACAGCTTTACCTGTTGATTTAAAGAAAACCTCAGTTTATTAAACATTCCCAACACCTGTTATATATGCTATTAAAAATTCTCTTATATTTTGAGCACCTAAGTACAGAAGACTAAAACACAATTTTAATTTGAGTTTTGTTACACATGTGGAACTTTCATTTTCTGTGGATCTGAGGATCTCTAGAGAACACACGCTGCTGAAATCTCAAGAAGACAAACGTTGAAAGCCAGCAGGGCAGAATGCTCTCATGACCTCTGCCACTTCTAGCCTCTCTGCTCTTGAGAAGGGAGGGAAATCCCTGCTGTCATACCCAGAGTATCAAATCTGAAAGGGAGAAATGTGAGGCAAATCAAAAGCTTGACTTGAAAACTAGATAACTGAAAGCACGTTAGGGCACGTAAGCCAAAGGCCTGATGCGGATGGGGGTTATAATGCCCAGGAACTGTATATAGACTGCAGGGCTGGTCAAATAGCTGCTCTCTTCAAAGGCAGCCCTGATTGAAGCAGGGGAACTGCTCTCCCTACTTTAAAATTAGCAGTCAGAGCTGCTTAAACAGAGTATCTCTCCTTCCCTCTGCTCAAAAGTTAACTCTTTGCTGCAGGTCGCCTAAGCACAACAAATCTGCAACCTGGCAGATACCATCCCCTCTGCCCTCTAGAAACCAAACCCTCTTGCTTTCCTTCCCCTCTCACAGGCTTTCTAGTTCTCCCCTCCTTCCTCTGATAGTGAGCACCTGAAGCAAGTTTTCTGCTCCTAAATCAAGTCAAAGCTTCTAGGGACCAGGAGGGAGCCCCTCACAAGCATTCTGCAGTGTACTGTGCTGTTCTCTGCTTTATCAAGCCATAGGCTTTGCAGATCTCCTTCAGTCCTGGATGAGCGGCAGGCATCTGCAACTCTGTGCAGTACAGCCTCCATATTTTGGACCACAAAAGGCCTTCAGAAAAATAGGCCAAAACCCATCTTCTGTTTGCCTCTTGCAAATTAGATGTCAAGAGTAACAGTTAGGGTTTCTAAACAGGCAATTCTTGACAGCAATAATCTGTGATATTTTCAAATCCCATAATTGTTATCTGGAGCCTTCTGCTAGTTTAGCAGCACTGTGTCATTTTCCTTGTCTGCCGTTTAAAAAAATGTGTATCAGGGATTCCCAGTTCTTGCTGTCTAGAGTCACTGCTCACTGCAGGAGACTGCACTGCCCCACGTACTCCTGGCAAAAATACAAAGGCACTTGTGGAACGTACTGGGCCAGCACAGGCAGAATCAACGCAGGGAGGCTTCTCATTTCATTAAGTCAGGGCAACATTTGTGAGGCTCATGTAAGTCAGTTTTTGTTTCTGAAAGGAGATCTGGAGAACAAGATTATTTGGAACCAGGAAAACTCAGAAGGCTTTCAAGCCCACCTTGCTGCTGGTTTTGTGGAATGCACTGTACATGGGCTACAAGATGGCTGCTGAGAACAGCCATTACGTGCACTGTGAAAAAAGAACCAACAGAAAACGTAAGCTCATTTTCATTAAAGGCTTCATAAAGTGACCATAACCAACATGTAGGTGTACGAATGCAGAGGTACTATACCAGTCATATGCTTCCAAAAGCTTTCAACATCTTCAGAACTACAGTAACAGAATTCTCACCTTGAAGTAACAAGATACACTGTTGTGGTTTTTCTGTCAAGAACTTGTTAAAAAGAGCACTGCTTTACATACTACTCATACGTTCAGATTATTTCATACCTGACTAATGGTCTTTTCCATCTGTACCAAACCCAAGTTGGGAAGAGTGCTTTTAATAAAATCAACAATAGTTTCTAGGTTCTCATGCTGCAGAATCAAGGGTTTGTGGCTTCCCAAAAGGCTTAAAGCCACTTTAAATATAGCCTCTGATCCTTGAAGAAAGAGCATATCTGTGAAAACAAAATAAAAATCTTTTTATCTTTGCAGGAATACATGTTTGCAAGAATACTAAAACAGTGGAATGTCCAAGGACACAACTTCTCATAGGGGCAATCTGGAGGCTAGATACACTGCCAGACACATGCTTTTGCTACTGTGACTATGGCTTTAGAAGTTTTGCAGGATCAAGATTGTTACTGTGAACAGCACAGGTGACTAACAAAATCAATTATTATTTAGCGAGATTTCATCCAAAAAATCCAATTAAAATTTAAGCTAAGCAAACAATAAACCAGGAAAGAAAAGTATGGTAGCGCTGTGCTTTTTATGCACGTTTCGTGGGTTTATCTTCTTGTGAGGTGTTCATGGGAATCTGAATTTGGATACAATTCTAATCTCAATGCCATTTAAAAAGTCTAGCATAGCAGACAAAAACTACATCTGAAAACATAACTAAAGACCTGAAATTCTGTTCTTTTCTCATCTGGTGAAGCAAGCTACAAAATCTCAGTAATACAACGTTGAGCACATGAGGCTAAACACGCACTTTCCAGCAGCCTCAAGTTCCATGTACTTACTTTTTAGCATGTGTCTCAACTACTTATTAATGTAGCTGTTAGAATATTAACATAAGTACCCTGAAATCTTAGTAATACAGCTTAAGCGTTAATATTGCAGGTGGCCCTGCAGTGACAGCACCTGGCATACATTCAAACACACTGAAACCACAGTATACAGTGACCTTTCAATGCAACTTCCCTTCTTTTCTTTTCCTTTACAAATTGCCTATGTCTTTATAGAGGAAAGAAACAGAAGACTGCAATGAAAGCATCAGACAAGAAACCCATCTTCACAAACCCATCTGTCCGCAGTATAAAGAGCATTGCCCTGCGTTTGACTTTCCTGCTACTGTAACTCTGAATCTGGTCCTGGTTTTACTGAGTGGCTCACTACATGCTAAAGCATCTAATACTCAGAACAATACTGGTGGAGGTGGAAAAGGAAGAGAAGATACTGTGATTTTATTCCATATTTCCTAAATATATTTTTATTTTTAAAGGGCTTCTCTCTTGGGCTTTTTTTTCCTTATTTTCAAAGCTGTGAATGAAGTCACAACTAGTTACGAAGTAGTGCAATGATGGCAAATAAACAGTACGTCTTAATGATTTAAAAAGAAATTAGGCGAGGGGGGAGAAAAAAAACCCACCACACAGTAAGAGAAACAACTTCTAGGAAAACCACAGGTGTCTTCGATGAAGTAAGGAACATATGAAAACACTGGCTAACTGCCTTTCTTCATAAAAGCAACCTCTCTTTCCAAATTTGTATCAGAATGAAATTCCCCTCCTGCTCTTTTGCCTGTAATGCTGCAGGCATAACTCATTTCACTTCTTTCTCTCTCTCTCTCTCTGAGAAAGAAAAGCACAAGTAATAACTAACCATAAATCTTGCACTTTGCCACCATTTTTCCTGAAAGCGGCCTAAAATTTTTGAACCCTGATTCAGTGTGAAGTCCAAAGGCAGGAATGATTGAAAAGTAGTAACAGAGTAGGCATTGCTTCAATTCTCTATTGAAAGTGAGAACTGTGGGACAATGCTTTATAGGGAAAGCTCTATATTGGGGCAGGGAATGCTGAAGAACAGCTAGGACATACAAAGTGGTGACAAAACAGAGCTGAAAATAATGCATATTTATGATTCAGCACCTGCCCCATAAAGACACGCAGAGTAACTCAAGGTGACCTGTAAGTTGTTAATGAATGTCTGTCTGAGCTGAGCTGGTCATATGTGGCTGAAATCCCTCTCTCATTTAAAACAGCAAGTACTTAACAAAGGCCTGTTTGTTATCTGCTCCGCAGGGCTCCAGTTAGGTGGGCTGCCAGCCAACGACAGTACAGGGAAGGTACCCAAATTAATGTCAACATGACTGGCAGCCTACAGGATTAAAAAAAAAAAAATAAAAAAAAAAAATATCAAGCTTTATCTACAGTCTTGAAACAAAACAAACATTATTCTACCAAGTCTCCTTCATTAATAAGTAAACAGGGGTATTAAAGAGCAGAGTGTTGTTAATGCTGTATTTTCACTAGATCCTGCTCAAAAGAAATGTTGAAAGTTTGGATAAATAATTACAAAGCAAAAAGGAGTTTTGCTAAAATAGTCTGTGGGTTAATTTCATTCTTGTCCACTTTTACGTACTGCTTGTAAGATGCCTGGAAAATGTGGAAATCTAAAGGAAGCGGTCTGTAACAATTACATGACTGAACAGCAGCGGGGCTCAAGTAGCAAGGATTCAGAGATACCATGTTAGAAACCTGCAGTGCAATCTCACAGTCTCAGTAAGCTGTAGGTGAGTTACCTCAACATTAAAAGGCAACAATCTTTCATCCCAAGGATTCTAATAAGCCAGCAAGGCTTAAGTTCTGCATGTGTGTTCTGCACAAGTGTGTGAACATGTGGGTCAGAACTGGCTGGATCCTAATGTGCTATGCTGCCAATGGCAGTCACGAGCTAAGTGACAGCTCTCACTTTTGTCAGGTTTGCACTTGTGTTTCAGTCTTCAGCACAAGTAAAGGTGACATTTTGCTTTCTAATTTACATGAATGTCCAATGTTCTTGACTTACACAGTTGGAGTAAACACTGTTTTAAGGAAATTACTAAATATTCTGAAACATTAAAAACTGCAAGTGTTGGTCACACGGGACTTTCTCTCTAAAATACACCAGAGATTTTTAAGAAGTGACGGTTTCAGTCGCATGCTTTTCTGTTCTTCACCTAAAATCAGTCCTGTGAAGATCATGTATCTGGGCCTTCTGTTCTAATGTGAAATTCTTGCTTTTGAAAGCCCTACAGTCCTCCAACGACAGATAAAACACTAATCTGTGTATTAAGGCAGAAATCCAAATATACTGGGTACACCAAGGTACTTGTATACTTTCACTGCAGTCAGTTTTCCAATTCAAAGACTCTTCTCATCATGTACAATACTATGAATGATTAAGAATAACTGAAAGATGAACTGATTATAACCTCAGTGTATGACACTTGCATACAACACTTCATTTAACTCCTACAGATGATTACTGTCAGCTAGGTACTTGTTGATGTACGTTAGCCTACTCTGAACTGTTCCAGAAAAAAAAAGAAGAAAGAAAAAAAGAAAAAAAGAAAAAAAGAAAAAAAGAAAAAAAGAAAAAAAGAAAAAAAGAAAAAAAGAAAAAAAGAAAAAAAGAAAAAAAGAAAAAAAGAAAAAAAGAAAAAAAGAAAAAAAAAAAAAAAAAAAGAAAAAAAGAAAAAAAGAAAAAAAGAAAAAAAGAAAAAAAGAAAAAAAGAAAAAAAGAAAAAAAGAAAAAAAGAAAAAAGAAAAAAAGAAAAAAAGAAAAAAGAAAAAAAGAAAGAAAGAAAAAAAGAAAAAAAGAAAAAAAGAAAAAAAGAAAAAAAGAAAAAAAGAAAAAAAGAAAAAAAGAAAAAAAGAAAAAAAGAAAAAAAGAAAAAAAGAAAAAAAGAAAAAAAGAAAAAAGAAAAAAAGAAAGAAAGAAAAAAAGAAAAAAAGAAAAGCTGTTTTCCCCAGAGGTAAAATGCTAATTACAGGAGATGTTGTTCTACTACATCCTTTTCATCAGGATTTCCTCTAGCACTACTTCTGGCATGTCCTTAAACAGAAACAGGGCTAGATTCCTGTTGGCTCTTCTTGGCACCTATATTCATTATTTGTAATTGTTGACTACAATTTTTTTAAGTCAGGGAAGTGTCATTTTAATACTATAATAAATAATTGCTTCATTACATCTTTTAAGTGCCAGTGACTACGGAAAAGGAAAATAGCTTCTCATTAGAAGGCAGCAATTGGGGGGAAAGCTCCAATCCACTCTGTTCATCATGGAAGATCCAGTAGCACAGAATCAAACTGAGGAAAAAAACTGAAAAGGAAATAAAGCATCTTCTCAAATACTAAACAACGAATCTCTGAAACATACATCTGTAAGACAGCACCAAGGTAAATTCTTCATGTGAATTTAAATGAAAAAGAGAACCTCACTTTCGCGGATTCCAAAAAAAGGTAACAAGCAGAGTCTAACCCCTAAATGCTTCCAAACATTTTTGGAAAGTGAAATTATCAGTCAGGTTAAAATTGTAAGGATACAAAGCACTAGTTTTAAAGCTCTGTGTTTCTGCAGAGTAGATTGTGTTTTAAAAATATAACCCTCAAAATTTCCCAATGACACCACTGGAGACAATGGTAATAGAATGGATATATGGATGTTTTTCTGAAATGATACCTGTTACATGTCTTTTCAGCTTGAAACCATCAGTGTTGAAGTGCCACTGACATAACACCATGCGTTCCTGGCATAAAATTTTATATCCTCTCTACACACGGTTACTTGGTGGAAAAAGGTAACAGTGAGGATGAAAAGCCAGGACAGTTTGGGACTGCTATATGCTTTCCTCCTCTCTTTCCATTTTACTGCAAATGCTACATGCTTCATTGATGACCTCTGTTGTTCTGCTCACCAACAGCAAAATAAACTATTTCTCCTGGGTGTCTGAAACAGGTTGGATAATAATGCTGTTCCTAATAAACAGGATTCCAAATATAAACCTTCAAAAAGAACAGGTAAAAGTTTTATGAAGAATTACCAAACACCCTGGCTACAAATCCAAGGGGAAACTGGGAGGCAAACATGGTGAGAAACCAGGGAGCAGCATAGAGGCTGGGGCCAATCTCATGTTCCTCTAGGTGGTTATAGAGATCTCGATGGTAGTCATGAAGAAGTCGAGACAGTTGATACATCTGGATCTGCATGGAACAACAAGAAAGAGACTAAAGATAAACACATTATAATACTCATAGTAGCAAAGTCCATACTTCACACTGATTGGAAACAGTGAAACACATTTGTCAACTGATGTTTGGACAGAATTGTGTGAAGAAAAGAAATACTCAGAAGCCACCTAAAAAACCCAGGCTAGGTCACACGCGAGCCTACGACAGGTTCATTTGCTGGGTCATTTGAACCTCATATATAACACAGAACAGAATTCTATTTATGGCTTTCATAGTTTTCCCAATAGTCTTTTTATTTGAAAATGAGTGCATTTAGGATGATGTATTCTTTTCCCACATTATCCTTCCCCATTTCTGAGAACTGAATTTAAGTTCACATCCAGATTTTGAGGCTATCTATATTGCATTATTATGATTTAACATTAATATCCTTTTATTAAAAAATTGAAATCATACCTGTAAAATTGTCATGTCAGGACGATATTGTTTTCTCAGACCCATGTCAAACATGAGAAACTTCAGCATTTTAAAAGCATCTTCTTCACTCATATGAAGTAGTAAAACTCCTGCTACAAAACTAAGGCCCTGGCAATATCCTACTTCCTGGTCCAGAAGTGAATAGGCCTTCAAAATATTGTAGAGTGACAGCTGCCCAGCTCCCAGCTGTGCTGAGAAGTATGGATGTGTTGGAAACGTGCGCCCTGTGAAAACAGCTGAAGTTAGGGACTTAAAATAAAAAAAAAAAAAAACAAAAAATCCAAAAAACCAAACTCAAAATATTTGCCAGTCAGCTGTGTCAGCTCCAGGAAGTGTTTCCTGAGCACCAGCACAAGTGACTTAGAGACTGGGAGTCAGTTGTGGGAGCAAAACTTTTGTAAGTGACAGGTCTTGTTTCTATTCCCCACGGTCTCTTTAAATCCCAGCCTAAGGTAAACTATACTAATTGCTGTAGGAGTAGAACTGAACCATTTCCAGCCCTTTAGTTCTGGAACAGGGAAACAATTTCCACCCCAGACTGGCTTACCTGTAAATTTTCATACAGACCTGGGACCACAGACTAATGCAACTAACACAACCATTTTGACCCACACTATCGACTCAGCCAGTAAAAACTCAATTTGTCTTTTTTTTTCCTGCAGGCCTTACAGTATCAAGAGTCATGTAACTAGTTATGTGCTGTGATATATGCACACTCTCTCCCACTCTCTCTCTAGGCTATACACATACTATACTGTAGTGTAGCTAACAGAGGCAGCCAACAGACACCCCACATCGGGCTGAGTTCTTCTTGAGCATCTGAACACTTTGTCCAGGATGCCCAGGGCTCTCCTGGGAGCCTGAGGGCACTGCTGCTGGCAGGCAAGGCTGAGGCTGTTGTAAAGGTGTAAATAGATGCTGAGTGCCATCCAACTGGAAGGCAGTTTTGCAGAAAAGGACCTGGGTGTCCTAGTAGTTGCAAAGTTGAACATGAGCCACCAGTCTGCCCTTGCAGCAAAAAACCCCTAATGGTATCCTGCTGGAGGAGCATTACCAGCAGTTCAAGAAGGATGATCCTCCTCTCTATGCAGCACTAGTGAGGCCAAGCCTGGAGTACTGTGTCCAATTGTGGGGTCCCCAGTACAAGAGACAGAGTCCAGCAAAACGCCAGTAAGATGATGAGAGTACTGCAGCATCTCTCTTATGAGGAAAGGCTGAGAGACCTGGGACTGCTCAGCCTGGAAAGAGAAGTCTCAGGGGGATCTTGTCAATGTGCACAAATACGCCGTGGGAGGGAATGAAGAGGGAGCCAGGCTCTTCTCAGTAGTGCCCCCGGCAGGGCAAGAAGTAATGGGCACAAACTGAAACACAGGAAATTCCACCTGAACATGAGAAAAAAACCCAACCCCATTTTATTTTAAGTGTGGCCAGACACTGGCAGGAGTTGCCCAGAGAGGCTGTGGAGTCTCTTACCTACGGACATTGTCCTGGCTAACCTAATTTAAGTGATCCTGGTTTGAGCAGGAGTTTTAAGTATATGATCTGAAGAGCTCCCTTCCAAACTCAATCATTCTGTGAACAAAGATGCTGAAGACTTTTTTTTTTTTTTAAAGATTTTTTTAGCAAACGTTTCCAAAAGGGAAAAAAATAAACAAACTACAACCCCACCCCTCACCCCCCAATCAGATTTTCCCTGTGAAATACCTCAACAGAGAAGAAATTTGAATACTTCTTTTGTTCTTTTATTAAGTGAAGCTTGTTTTTTCGGGTGGCCCACTTGTTAAATACAACCACACCCTTTAGCTCCTGGAATGCCACTGAGCTGCCAGATAACATCAATGCTGAGCTCCTTTCAAGAAGACAAAGGCCAGGGCAGAGTCCTTCTGCCATCTGGTAGCTGCTCTGGCCTGTCACAAGGGACACTGGCAATCAGTCTCCCGTGGTCAGGCTGTCACAGAGCTGGACGTTACAGAATTATTTCAGGCTTTCAAACGCGAATGAGCTGATGTTCCTTTGCAAAGGAATCCTCTGCCTGAACAAGTTAACACAGCAGCACAGTGTAAAGGCAAACCTGTGTTTTTCAGTAATGCAGCAACGCTCCTTTCATACAAGTCATGAAGAAAAGTTACAAGCTGAGCAAGAATAAAAAAGCAAACAAGTTCTAAAAAAATAGTAAATGGAGAAGGAGCAGAACTGCTAAACTCACAAGCTGATCTGTTTCTGAGAGCCCTGGCGATGACCTAACTAAGAATTCTAGCTTCTACTTAGGAACAAACAAACTGAAGAGCATCAGTGAACTGTGATACTTTCTCATTCTGCAGCTCTTGAGGTAAGTACCTATTATTATATTTTTGAAATGTAATATAACAAATCACCGTTTTCTACTGTGTTCAGCAAACACTCAGTAACGAACAGAGTGGTTTCTTACACTGATAGCATCTGGAAGTCGGTTTACCTTTTTCAGAGATACAGTAATTTTCTGAAAATGACTTAGGTGTTCAGGACCTGAAATCCCCAGTGACTGAAGTGTTTGTGCAGGGGGGGCCACAAAAGGAAATGCACAGAAAAGCCTGCAGGTAATGGTGGATTTGTTCTTGTCCAGGTAATGAAATACCCTGTGACAGTAAACTGGGCCAGGCAAGCGGTTGCTGACGTTAGCTCTGCACCCAGATGCACACTGCTATTCTGCTCTCAGGAAGCACTCTTTATAGATGAAGAGGTGCATCGACTCAACTGAGTGTGAGCAATACTATTACAGCTTTGGCTTACACTGCATTAGCAAGGCCTCTTTAGCTTCATTGGGAAAAGCTTTTTTAATATTGTGACCATATGTTGCGAGAACACAAGTTTTTGCTCTCAAATAAAAACTGCATTCTTTCAAGAAGGATTCTTAACAATCTGCTTAGGAGAAACACTTCTGATAGCCTGAAGGAACACAAGTCAGAACATAGAAATTCCTTCTAGCTGCCTATCCAGTTACGCTGTCTCCCTGTGCAGCTCTACTTTACTTCCATGGAATCACAGAAGTCTTCAGCTTCCTAGTTTCATCTTACTGAAACAACAGGGCTCAATCATTCCCTCGACTCCTGGGCTAGCGAACAGCTCCCCTGCAAAAACAGTACTTTGCATCTGAAAACCACCCTGCAGTTAGGGATTTGCCAACACATGCACTCATTTGTTTCTACAAGCAGAGCGCACAGCTAAGATGAGAAACCATTCCTGTGTGGAGCCAGGCAGAGAATATGAACAGCTTGCTGAGCCAGCAAGCCCAAATCTGCTCTGTGAGCCAAACAGTGCTCCCTACGGTCCAGTTGTCCCAAGCCTCTTCCCCTCTGTTGAAGGTGCTCAATTCATTAACTCAACCCACCTTAAAAAGAGCCTTTCAAAAACAAAATTATGAAAAAGAGGTTCTTTTGCAATTGTTTTAATACAAGTAAAAATGCCAACTGCTAGCAACTGCCCATTAAAAAAACAACCATAAAAGAAAACAGCAAACAGTGGACATCAGGAATGAATAGCACATGTTAATTCAACAGTCTCCACTTCAATATTGCCTTCCTCTCTTGGCAATTTGTATTCCATGGGCCTGTGGAGTTCACTGTCAATGTCTGAAGTACAGATGCAGTACAAATACATCTAGCACTGTTTTATTACCATGTTGCAAAGGATGTCTGTGTTTAAAATGTAGATTTTGCCTTTTCCTAATGGTGTCACAACTAATAGTTCATATTTATACAATATTAAAAGCAATTCTTACCAACAAAGTACTATTAAATAATGACAGGTGTTTTTGTGTGTTATCTTCTTTTATTTATTTGTCTTCTGGAGATCATAAACACCTTATTTTAGTTTCAGATCACTACTGTACTTACCTAAGTCAATAAGTATTGCGTGTTGCTGGGAAGTTAATTGTTTTAGGAGTTCTTTATAAGGTGTGTCCTTTGGTGGCTGTTTACTTGGAAACTGATGTTTAAGATGATATTGCTCTGCTAGAAACTTCCAGATCTCCCCTCGGTGGTGACGTGGTACTCCTGAGAGAAGAAAAGTAATTAAAACAGTAATTTGTACTCAGAGTGAGGGTTCAGCTATAGTTGAACTAACAGGATTAAGGAACTGAAGATCCATATCAGCTAGATATGCAAGCAGACCCCTTTGCTAGATCCGTATCTGATATGTCCAGTAGACCATAGAAGCAGACCAAACTACAGCGCTTATGCTTCCTCAACCAATAAAAGACATCAGCATCTTAACAGGAGAGATTTAAGGTAGGAACAGGGTGAGTTGCCTAAGACTAAGGTCACCACTTACATCCTGCCTGAGAAGTACTAGAAGAGGCAGCAAAAAAATGCTCTGAAAAGTGAAATGCTTGTCTCCTGTTTTTCCATGTGAAGTACAGCACCACAATAGAAACAATTAACATTTTTCACTAATACAGCACTGGCACTGTTGTCAGGAGTAAGTTTTAGGAAGGTAGGATGCACACATATCATAAGTATAAACAAGTGCAGATGCGACATGATCTAGAGACTACAACAGAAGGCAGAAAATCAAAATGCAAATATTGCATTTCAGGCTTTGCTATTGATTTTTCTGAATGACTAGTACACACACAAACATTTTGAAGCTTGAATATCTTTATGTAAAGGGATGATGCTATTTCACGTAGGTAACGGTAGCCTTTATTTGCATTTACTTGCAAAGCTCTGAAAGTAATGGAAAGGTTATTGTTACATGCATACTTTATCCAGTGCACAAGAATGGCACTATTACATCATCACCTGAGTTGTCAGGGCCTGGAACAGGCTGCCCAGGGAGGTGGTCGAGTCACCTTCCCTGGATGTGTTCAAAAAAAGGGTAGATGAGGTACTTAGGGATCTGGTTTAGTTTAGGATGTGAATGGTTGGACTTGATGATCTTAAAGGTCTTTTCCAACCCTGTGATTCTGTGATCTATGCAAGAGCTCAGTGCACTATTCCTTGGGAAAAGTATTCTGTCTAATCCATGATGTACTAGAACCAGATACTGAAGTAACTTATGGCTTGAAGTTTTTTAGACTGTTTTTTCTTTCAGTGTACACAGAACACGTGGATGAAAACAACAGGCAAAAATCAAAATTCACTTAAGCACACAACTTACACAGAAAGACAGGAAAGCATACTAGAGCAACTTCACGGCTGCCTTTCATATAAGCACAAGCACATATGAATTTATCTCTGAGACACTTATTTCTACTACACTATCACATTCCAGAGACAACGGCCTGAAAAGGAAATGTGAACAGAAATATATAATATTTGAATCCACATCACAAATGGATTTAGAGAGT
Source organism: Porphyrio hochstetteri (assembly GCA_020800305.1). NCBI lineage: Eukaryota > Metazoa > Chordata > Aves > Gruiformes > Rallidae > Porphyrio > Porphyrio hochstetteri. Next base: position 25,780,051 of record CM036913.1, on the reverse strand, counting down.
GTTTCTGTAAATTATTAAGTTTTAAGTTCCCTAAAGTAATCAAAAGGTCTCCCATATGAAAGAGCAAGGGAAAGTGCTATTTCAGACACTGAATGAGCCAGGTTTTCCTCTGCAGATACACATCTAAAGTCCCATCAGCTTCAGTGAGGTTGAACGTGTCACATAGTGTGGAACTGGCACTATTAATAGTGCATATTCAGAGCTGCGAAATTACAAATTAATTAAACTTTATATCAAACTACTTCCTTAAAGGAAATTTTATCTCTGTACACTGCATTATATATATAAAATATTTACTACTTCCTAAATGAAAGATGCACTATATTTAAACTTCTGCTACGGCATACATTGTAGGTCAACACTATATATTTTTTATCCTAATTTGAATCCCATGCTTAATGAAACCTGCCTTTCTCAACTCTTTGCCTTGCTTACTCAATTTATTTTTAATGGTCTTGGTCTAAACTAGAACTTGCTAAACTCAATTTAAATGCATTTGTTATTTCTCATTTCTGCATATATATGAAATTTGACATCAGGTCAGAGCTAGGGATAGTTTCCCTACTATTTGATGTGCTTCTTATTAGCAATTCACTAAGCAGGGCTTTATTTATTTACTTACTTATTTTGTATCACCCCAAGTTTCTTAAGTTCTATTTTGACCTCTAACACAGGCCAGCATCTCTGGACTATCAACAAATACCGATGAAAATACAAACAAAAATTAGTATCAAGGACTTTAACTCCAGTAATACTGCATTTCAACAGCTCAGAATAACAAACTGTGCTTACCTTGCCCAACAGCTGAGTGTATTTTTTCCACATCAAATTTAATCTTTGACCTTCCAGGTGTACTCAACATTTTCTCCCAAATCAAAGTCACATCTTTTAAGCATGGTGTGATTTCTTCATAGTCAAGTTTCAGACGTCTGTTCTGCAAATTGTTTTCTGAAGCTGGGAAGTGATAAGAATGTGTTAGTTAATTTTGTTTACTATCTGTAAAATGCATTAATTTAATGTAGAACTTCATCAGGCAATCCACCTAAAATTAAACCCTATTAATTCAGAAATATTACATGTCTAAATTTTTGTGACTGTGTGGGGTTTGTTTCTTTTTTTAAAAGGATATTACATACAGGATTAAGTGTGTTTGATCTGTTAAATTAAGTTTCTTACAGCTAGTCAACTCTTAAATCTGAAGAAACGAGAGAAGTAAGCGTAAGATCTTCCTAACAGGATTTTTCTATTTCCTGTAAAAAAAATTAGTGCAGAAAAACTACAGCAAATAAAAAGGGTGCTCATCACATGTCCATTTTAATAGACTACATAAAAAAAGAAAGTTCAAGTATAGAAAATTTCAGAACCCTGAACACAAAGATGCCAATGAACACTACATATAGATGAGGCTCTCAAAGTCTCCACTGAAGAAATAAGAACAAGGCTCAATGCATAATTCAGCCTTAAATAAGACATTTTAGATCATCAGAGCTCCTGGAGCAGAGATGTGTGGCAGTGTTGGTGATTTTCTCAGATCAGAACTTATAAGAATACTGTACTGTATCTTCATGTTACATCTATAAAGGATCAAAAACAAAAGTTGGGAAAGCAAAGAACCATGGCAAAAATGAAAAATAATTCTATAGCTGAGTGTTAGTTCCAAAGTTTTGAAGTGGAGTGAGAATTTCAGAGGGATTCCTGGCAACGTTTTAAAGGTTTTTTTTTTGTGAGGGGGCTTTTTTAGAATGTACCTGGAAAAAGAGTTTATTAATGGCATTCATGTAAACTAAATAATAAAGGACTTTTTGGGACAGTGGATGAATTTGTGCAGGTCATGAGACTAGAAAAAAACACAAGAGGAAGGTGAGCACAGATGAGAAAGATGTCAGACATCTATTCCTGAAAGGCATGAAATGCTGAAAGAAAATGCTGTAAGAAGACAGCAAGTGACACAGACTGTGGCAAGTCTATAGAGAATTTAATAAAATGTTTTGATTTTTTAACTGGGCTGTAATGTGGCTGAGGACTCAGCACACCTTGTTCTGGGACAATAGTTCTGTGATATGGTCAGCAGCTCCTTACTTGCAAAAACAAGCAGAGCACAGGCTCAAAAGACATAAAGGATGGACAGCATTCTGAAGCATTAAACAAAAAATTTTAAAATTCTGCTCCTTAACAGCACCCATTGAGCTGATTATAAATAACACAATGTGGAACCATGACAAAACAGTGTATCATGGAGTGACTGTGATTTTTAATTACTTTGCCATGATGTATTAACAGCACTGCTTGTGATGATGTGTTGCTGTGATGCTAACAAGATGCACCTGTTTTGAGACCATTCTGCCACACGCCATAACCCTGCTGCTACTTTTGCTGATTTCACACTATGAATTCACAAAAAAACCCAACCCCACAGTCCTGTGCACTACAGTCTTGAGACAATTATATGTTAAAAGGATGCTATCTTTTGTTAGCTTAATTCTCCATTGTTTGGATGTTCAACTTCTTCAGTAAACTTACTAAACAGTGAAAGGTCACCTGGAATGTACAAATAGCCAACATGCTAAGCTCATTTTGTTCATCTGTATCTGCAGTTTGGGTTTGTTAGATTACCAAATTCTGGGACTTGCAAAGGGTTACCTTGTTGTGTACTCCCACAGGCTAAAAAAAGACTCTAAATTTTGAAAATGGAAAAAGCAAAGAAGTGTTTATATTTGGGAAATGTCTACCTTACTTCCCTATCCTGTAGTTGCTTTCACACGTGAATGATTTCATTCAGTGAGGTTATTCATGTGATTTATGACATTACCTAAATGTTTGCAAGATCTGGACCTCATAGTATTTCATTTTGACATTTTCTAATTTAGTTTTTGACTTTTCACTTCAAAGTATACTTCATTTTAAAACATGACTTGGGCTGCACATGTACTGACTCATGCTTTACCCATCCTAATACAGACAGCTGTAGCTTAATTTTACTCCTTAGGTTCTTCTATTCCCAGTTTCTTGTTGCTTTTGATTTTTCCCAGTAGATTATATTCTGTGTTTACCCAAGAAGCATGTAATTACAAAGACTGATGGTTTTATTGAAGCTCTGTGTCCACATTGTAAGTAATTCTGTGTATCCAAACTATCAATGTCTTCACATTTTCCTCGGGTCAAATACAATGTATTTATGTATTAGAACATTAGAAAAACTTAAACCACAGGTGGTATTGTACAAAGATATCTTAAAAATGGCATTTAATTTTCAGCTTCCATGAACAACAAACTCAGAGAAATCTTTCAATGCTGTGCCTTTTGCAAACAAGTGTTTTCTAGTGCTTGGCACCTTTTCAGTCTTATTCAGCAGTACTCTTGAGAATTATTACCACACGTAGAACATTTACTTTTTAATTTCCAGAGACAAAACCATCAGAATATGTGGCATTACATTGCAAACCTCTGCTGACTACGCTGTAGTCACCTTCTTTTTCAAGTCACTTGTCTCACCACCAGAGCTGTCTGGGCAGCAGCTATCTAGAGCAACTTTATTTCTTCACAGTGCACACTGCACAGTCTCGGCCTTCAGTCATGCCACCACTCATCTCATTTATTCACTATCTAGCTTCAGACATGCTCATCTTAGTGAATCTGTGACAGTTTTACAATTGTTTCTTTTGGGCAAACAAAACTGGAGCATTTGATTAAAACTTTAAAAATGTTGATGGGTATCAATGCCCTGCAGTTGCCAGAAACTTGACTGCAGGTTGTAGATGCAGATAAATTGACTAATAGATAATTTAAAAGCAAAATCTGGAGTACAAATACACAAACCAAAATTTATTTCTAAATGTCAGGTCCCATAACCATGCAATCCCTTCAGCTCAGAGGAATAATTCACTGCTCACAGTACCTCATTCTTTCTCCAGATGGTCTTGGCCCCTTAGCCAAGGGCACTGTGTATTTTGTATCCATTCCCATACTAGGGGATTAGCAAGTACATTTGCTAGGTGCATGCCTGTCACCTGTTGGGTTCTCAGGAAATTCAGGTATCAGGTGTTCTCCAGATATCAGGGTTGAAATAGAGGTAAACTACTAGGAGCAAGTAGCCTACAGCCTAGTGGGCTGAATGTTCTGGGAGGCTATATCCAGCTCCTGAGAAGTGTTTTCTCCTTCCAACCAGGAGTCTCAGCTCAAGTATAAAGAAGGATTTCATGTTTCATACACTGACCTTTTCAGAGGGTTCAGCCCTTTCTCTACAGTTAATTCCTCCTGGAAGACAACCCTTCCTCAAGTTTACACATAGGCAAAGAAAAATGGCCTTTTTCTTGCCATGTACCTCACCCTTGAAGATCCAGGTACCTACTCCCTTCCTAAATAACTAAAATCAGCCAGATAAACATTTATAATCTTCACCATTCAGAAGTTCAAAGGAGCAGCACTCAAGGGCTAACACCTGCAGCTGCTATAAGAAAATGTGTATTCTTAACCAGCTGCATTTTATGTGTAAAAACTGCAACCACAATGGACTTGTCACAGCTACACGTTCAGCAACAGAAAAATTTTGGTTAAGAAAACTGCAAACTCCAGTTTCTCAAGCTCCTTCTCATCACTCTTCTGACTGACCCCAGTGATTACTACTCCATACAAACCTTGCTTGCACAGTGTGTGTACACAGGTAGGCACACACGGAAGTCCACAACCAGCTCCTTAAGACCTTCAATTCAAGACTGGCTAGGTAGAACTTGCAATGACCAACACTAAAACAATGACCTATGGGTGCAAACATAGAAAAGAATCCAGCTCATGATAGTGATTGTGCTGAATTCCTTGTCCGAGCTTCTAGGCACCAGACTAAAAAAACCTAGCCATGGTAAAACCAGGAGTTACCAATTCAGATGAAGTAAATAACAAGGTAAAGTGATACAAAAAATATGTGTAAATTGTAACCTATAGTAATGAGAGCTGAGGGAGATGCTGCTAAACTGTATGTTCCCAAAATGTTTCATTAACACTTGGTCCAATCCACTGCCAAGGTCACAGAGCAAACAAAAAAGTGAACTTGTAGACCAGTAGGGTGCAATCAAGAACTTCACCAACCTTGTAACTTCTGGTTTTCTTTCTCCATTCTGAGGAGAAGTATCTGCTGAATAATGGCTTTCTTCCACAACTCGCGAAGCTCACGGGATGTCCGTTTCCTCTCTTCTTTCACTGGCCCAAAGGGACCATCTTCACACACGGGTTCCAACGGAGATCTCGGTGGAAGTTCTCCCAACTCGCAGTAATCTTTAAAAGAGAAAAGTTGTGGTGGAAGTTTGTATGTTTGAGAAACAGCAATAGTATAACCTACAGCTAAACCCAGGTGTGATTCAAATGGCAGACCAAATCAAACATAGCATCAACATAATTTAAAGAATAATCTCTAAACTGTGTTTAACAAAGACGACACACGCCCTTAGCTGGACAAACACACCACCTAAGGCCATACCCTGGGATGATTACATGCAGAAAGGGAGACACGCACCTAAGACACGTGTGCTCTCACTTGTAATTTTTAACCATGTCATAACCTTCTGCACTTTTTCTTTTGGCTTCAGCTGGTCTACCACAAAATATATCTTTTTGTCAAGCATGCATGGTAATTCTGAGAAGACTGAAAACACTGCAGAAGAAAGTGAATATTAAACACTTCTTAGGCAAACTGAAAAATCTTTTATTTTTAGAGGAACAGTATTTTAATCAAGTTCTGAACATGAGAAGCACTAGTTCTTTCTTATACTTTGTTTTCTTAACACCTGTTGCACTATCACTGAATTTTATTGGTTTATACAGCTTCTCTGAGGGCTCAGTACTCTTTGACTTAACCTGTATCTACAAGAAAAATTATTCAATTCACCACCCTTAAAATGAACGGCCAAACCCACCCATATATCTTCCTACCAAATCCAGATGGAAAGCCATCACAACAGCATTTCTGCTTCAGTCAAACAGAATGACTGTGCAATGTCTCCCCAGGGACAAGCTCACCAGTTACGCATGCAAGAAAATGCTTTAAAATCAGTGCAAAAAGCACTCCCTGCACTCACCAGTCAGAGACAAGTACATCTGTGCATGCTATTTCAAACAGCTCCTGGATAAGGGCTCTCCTGAAACAACTGTTATACATGGTAGCTCAGTGGTACATTTCTTTATCATTGGCTAGCACAGCAACAAAGATTTTTAATTTTACACAAAGGCACATGAACTACCTCATCTCTACAAAAACTTACAATAGGAAGGTTTTCACCCCTCCAGAATCTGCTCAGAAAGCTACCATGTATGTCGACTCGAACGGTTCATATGCAGCTATTATCTTCTTGTTTGTTGAAGGGCACTTGCACAACTAAGCTCAGATGACTAAACAAGAATGGAAAAGTTCACAGCTGCTGGCTTCTGCTTTTCTAAGTTTTGCCACTGTCAATCTTTTCCTCTCAAGGAGTCAGAGATAAATAGGGTGGGTCAAAACCACCTGTTTTCCTTATACAACATGTATTTGTTACCACAATTAAATTCAAGGGCTAAGATATACCTATAAAAATAGATGTAACATTTTCAGCCAGCAGCACAAATTAAATCTTTATAAACTTGCACTCTGGATATAACTGTGGATACTCACACTCTGGGTATCTACAGCACTTCAGAGAACAACAGACTTCATGGGAATGTCAGTTAGGCAAAGGACAAGTATTTGACTCTGATGGCAATAACCATTTGTTTCAAAGAGAAGTAGAAAACACTGACAAGCATTCAAAATACAGCTGCCTATAAAAATATCAATACAATGAAGAAATGATATCATATCCATTAAACTGGGAAATATTATTTTCTTTTTTTCTTTCTTTACAGGTAAATGGAAAGACTTCTGTGGGCTAAGATCTGTAATTACAGAAGAGGTGCAGGTAAATGTCATCAGGTTGAGAAGGAACACATGCTTGATAATCCTCAACTTGTGCTGACAATTAAGGAAAACCATTTTGATTTGATTGTTGGTTTTAATGCACAACAATGTTCTGTACATATAACAGTTCCCATTATGATTTTCTTAGTGTGTATTAAAGACCATTATAAAGCAAATACGCTCAAGGCTAATACTGCTAGAATTGCCTTTATTTACTGGAATAAAGTCATAAACTTAGAAATTAAAAATACCATCCTGAAGGGAAATTTTTCATTTTCTCTAAGGCTGCATTACATGCAAAAAGTAGTATCACCTTAAGGAAGAGGAAATAACGACAACAGTCACCAAACATTAGTGAAAATGTAAAAGTGATCCAGATAGGTACACCCTTATCCACTATCTGCAGCCTATTCAATTCTTACTACTTTCTTATAGCATCTAATATAGAATGCTTATACATCTTAGGGGAAACAAATATCTTCTGACATTACACATCCTCTCAGTGGTTTATGGATCTCCCTTAAGAGTCAAATATGTATTCTGGTTTTATGTGTGTATATATACACATACCCCTTTATTAGAAAATATCTGTAGAGACATTTTATGGTGACCCACTTGCAAAAAACTCAGGCTGACAAAACACATGCAATGAAACAGATTAAATATATTGCATTCCTAAAGCAAGGATAAACATAGCCAAGACCTAAAATCTTCCTGTTAGCATGCATGCTCTACTTTCTCAGTGCAAATTTTGTGGATTGATTTTCCAGTACCAACTCAACAAAATATCACCTTCTAATTTACCAGAGCTGTTACTCACTTGCATCCTCCAGTGATCAAACTTACTGTGGCAACAAAAGCATTCATTACTCAAGTCCATATTCCTGCTTCCATTTAGGCTGAAAATTTCTTGTCTATTACTGACCTGAAAAGATCAGTATTCACTAAAAGAAATTTAACTCACGATGCTTGAGGCTATAAAAGAAATCAGGAATGTTAAAAAATTCTACAGGCTGAACAATTATGATTATCAACCCTACCTCCAATTCTTCTGTGGAAGAGTCCTAGACTTGATTTTGCCTTCCAAATGGCAGCTCCTTCTCTATTCTCTCCTTCTTATCAATTGTGGACATTTAACAGAAAGTCTAAAGTCTACTCTGATAAAGCACGACACATTCACAAGCTGCCTTCATTCCCATCCCCATGCTGGCATGTAGCAGGATGTAAAGAAACCAAAATGAACCTGTTTAACTGCTCAGGTGGCTTGTCTAAAGTTTGCAGAGTTGCATCAGCTGTTTGGCTGGTAAAGGAGATGGGGGAGGTGGAATGTGCAGGTAATTCCTCAAAGCAAAGTAACACACCAGAGATTTGGTAAGTCAGCCCTAACAAACATCCATGGATATACAGCAGAATGATGGACAGACATGCCACCTGGCTTCCAGGTCCTGAACAGTTAACAGTAGAAATACTGCAACAAGAGAGAGAGTATTTCATTACTATGCACAAATGATCTGAGGACAGCAAGAAAACACAGATAAACAGTAGACCAATTCAACTGAATGTAACTGGGAGCTCACGTTCCACTGAATCAAGCTACCATGTGCTAAAATCCAAGTAACACACAGCCTTCAAAACCTTTATGAGATTAGTAAGTGCACTCAGCAGGACCTGAACGCTTCAGCACACACTGAATAACAGCTTCTCTGTTCATCTGTCAACCTTTTCAGCTTTGACTTACTCATATTCCATGTTTGACCTGCACTCCTTCAAAATATGTTGCTCCCTTCCACATAAAATGCTACCTCCATACATGGTACTTCTACAACCCTACCACACTTCTACTCTTCAAGGTTCAGGGTTGGGCAAGTTGACTCAAAAATATTATTACATATTATCAACACACAGGTTATTTTCCATTTGTACTTAACACTTGGGACTACCCTTCAAGAACTGCTCTTCCCTGCAATGCACTTCCACAAGTCTGGGGGTCTAAACTAAGTATTCTCTGAGAAATGGTGTACTTCAGTGGGAAAGCCACCAGCTTTCCTGTGCCTGTAAGAACTCGTGCAAAGCACTGAAGTGCAGCTGAAACTGCTCATGAAGCAGACAGACGTTGCACAAATGCACTAGTGCATCCATACATACCTCAAAAGCACTGCCACCACTCACACTACCCAGGAAAGGACAAGGCCCATAGGAACAGTGGGCTGACATGGAATTTGTACAGCAGATCTGCTCATTTATAATCAGCTCTTTGGCGTCACGTGGCAGTGCTTCAATCCTAAGATGCTGAGTATCCCTACACTCCAAAAGGATCAACAAATGTATTACACAAAACTCTCACATGCAAAGATGACACAGAAAAAACAAGTACAAAAGAGTCTTAAGTATTGTGGTATATTGCTAGCAGGGACCTTACTAAAGAATGTTTGTAAATAAAAAAGCTTGTGAATGACTCCAGCAGTAATTAAACCAGACATTATTTGGTTGGCAGCATGACATAACCAGGAAATTTCATTAGCTCCAGGAGAAGCTACATTGAATACAGAGCATTTGCTGGGACCTGTGGGAGGACATTAAAGTATTCCAACAGGGAGTTATTAAAATGTCGCCTTAAACCTTATTTCTTAGGAAATTTCATTTGTAATTGACTAGAAAAAAATTAAATTGATCAATAGTTTTTTTGTCAAACTCAGTGTTAAACAAAGCTTTCCAAAAAAGAAGAAAAAAAGAAAACCCAGTAAGAGAAACCACACAAAGTAAAACAAAACCAAATCAAAACAAAAAACCCCCAGAAGTGACAAACCCTCCTAAAAGCCTAAATTGTAAAAACATTCTCTCAGAAGCACTTAGTCTAACCAACCACAAATACCAAAAACAAGGTAGTAAGATTCATATTTGACTAGAAACTGCAGCACTTCACATAGCAGTGCTTATTTTATTTTTATAGGAAACTAATAGGGAGGAGGCTCAAATATAATGCATTACTGCCAGCCTCACTATGGAGTTGTTTACACACAGCTCTCTAAACGCAGTGTTTACCAATCACATCTGGTCTCCAGGGTTAAGAAGTCAAGCAAGATGTTGTGAGAACGTGTCTGGAAAAATTCCATTAAGCATTTTATTTTCTGCATTATACTATTTTTCTTTGTTGCATTTTAAACATAACAAAATTCAGCTTCACAAACAAACAAGTGAATCTTCACAGTCGTGTAAGATTACATTGTCCAAAACAAAGGACTCTCACAACATCCTCAGTTAGTTCTCTTCACATCTTCCATTCAGGTACTGCAACACCTTCTTTCATACCCAATACAAATCAAAGAAGAACTGCAAACTTCTATACCCAAGGATATAACATTCCTATTATTCTACACTGATGTCTGAAATATTTGACTTCATAACCAAATGTGGTAGCATGACAAGGAGCCTTCTGTTATCAGAAAGCTTCTGATATGGAGTCACAAGATTCTTTCAGTCTGACATACAACCTAAGGCCATGGCAGAATGAGGGACTCTTGAAAAAGTGCATATTTCAGTACAATTGATTAAAATCTGCTCTGAGGGATGTTTTAGAGTTTGGTTTTTCTTTTAGAGTCAAAAGCTGCTTCAAAAATAATCACTACCTCCAAATTCACCCCACTTACCAATACTACCAAGCCCGAGAAATAAATGCCTTGATAATTTCAACAGGCACAGAAGCTGTCACACATTATACGTGGTACTTATGGCTTATAGCCAAGCTCCTATGCTGCAAATCAAGATTATGAGCATATACTTGGTGTGAGAAGGCCAGAACAGAGTCATCAATTATAACCAATTGGTTTTATTACAGCATTTACAAAGCTATATATTAGTTAATTAATAATAACTTTGTTGCTAAAAAAGAACCATTAAAAGAGTATTGGAGGACACATTAGAAATAATTTATACCACATAAACATTCCAAGAATAGAATGCTAAAGCAACAGTATACAGTATTTGCTATACTACTGCAAAATGACTTTAAAATATTTTCGCTTAAGTAATGGAATAAACATAACCCTCATCACAAAGCACACACAGACACAGGTAGGTGCTAACTACAGTCGGTTTTAAGAGAATAACATTTTCTCAAATCCAAACTTTTCTTCAGGACTTGGGATTTAACAGTTTGCTACTTCTGTCTGCCAGAGATTGAAACCAAATTAATTTTAATGAATGAATCAAGTTTGGGTTTTTTTTTTCCTGTACAGGTACTTGTACTTTCAAAAATATCTTTCTTACAAGTTGAAAAATACTGTTTAGTTGTTCTGGCTAAAGTTGCTTTTTTTCCATCTATTTTCTTAGTACTGGTAAGAAATACCAAGCATCTCATTGCTCTGAATTGCAATTTCTCTCACTGTTCAATATGTAACTGCCCCCCACTGTCCGCCTTTAAAAAAACCCAACAAACACCCATTCTCCAACCTAAAGCTGACACAGTTGTTATAAAAAAGTCACTCTACTGCCAACACACCTCCTGCAGCAAGAAGGCTCACAATAAGCACCATCCCTTTCCCACTGCTTACATCAGAGAACTATTTAGACCCCCTTTAAACTGAGCACTTTACTCTGCTTAGAGTTTCTGACAACCTGCAAAACAATTCTCCCACTGTGATCGATTCCAGTCAATATGCAAAAACTGCAGTGAAAATAGTCCACTGCACAGAGATTTGTAGATGCTGAGTCAAAGCATGTGAATATCCTTCTGCACTGCAGTGCAGGGTGAAGTTTCACCATCACTCTGCAGAGATTGAAGTGTGTCCTGCTCCTGAGCAGGGTAAGAGCACCCACCGCCAGCTTCTGGAGACGTGTCCCTGCCTGCCTCCCCGTGCCTGCTGTAGTGCTCCAGTCATCTTGTGAGCAGGGCTAGGAAACTGAGCCAACTGAAAACCAGTCACCTCTACTTGAGTGAGCCCATACTTCAACTGCTTTAAAATGATCACCAAGTTGTCGCCTTCACCTTTTTACCAGTGAAGACAGAGAACTAGCAAGTCCTAAACCATCTGCATAGCCAAAGAAAGCAGCCTGGGCTAGAGAGAGACTCTAGAAAAACATGAAGATCTACCTGCAAGTAGGGCAGCAGCTGTAACAGCCAAAGATCTGCAGAAACACCTTTGTAACTTATGTACTAGTAGCCTGGCAGAGTTCTTAACTTATAGTAAATACATCTTCACATCCTGCTGTATTAGCCACGCAGAGTGGCAAGGAATATGATACCTCTTGAGATTCAGCTCACCATTTGCCTATACAAATGAAATCATAAATGTCAGGATCTAGAAATTTCTGTGTGTATAAAGCTTAATGTCATCTGTATTTCTTGTGACTTCTTTCACATACACAATTACTGATTACAACCAAGAGAAGTTACAGCCACAAGGCAGTTTCATTTTGTTGACAGTGCCTGCCCACACGTGGTCAAAGCAACACATAGTTCAGGCACACTGGTAGATTTTATATGTTTAATACAAAGTTTAGCAGAGCAGCCTACGCTGAACTTGAAAAACTTTATCATTTCTGGGTCTCTTGGTTGGCTGCCTTACTGACCTTTAAAACAACCCCCCTATCTTTTTCTTACTGACCTTCTGCAGGTCCCTGCAGCAGTGTGTGGACTATTGCACTTGAATGGAAAAATTGGTCTGTGGAGTCACAGTCTACAATGGGAAACTCATGCACGTTCCCCTTCTCTCCCTCTCTTCATATGTACTTTTACAGAACATGACAGAACATTTTATCTTCACAACTTGCGTTGCCCTCTGTCCAATTTGGCTGAAATTGATCTTTTTCTAGTGATATATCAGCTGTTTGCATAAATTCTTTTTTGAAAGCAAATCAGTCTAAAAAGCATCCAGAAGGACTTCTGGTTTGGTGGTGATTTTTTGGTCTTGGTTTGGTTTTGTTTGATTGATTATTTTTTTTTTTTTAAAAAAAGGAAGCACAGGTAACATCAAATCAATAAAGCCTACTTCATGTACTGCTTCTCCTTGAGAAAAGATGAAAGAAAGAGGAGCAAGATGATGAATGATAGTACTCTCTGCATTTCCAAAGTAAATACAACTAGCTAAGTTAACTGTGGTGGTGAGTCCAACGCAAGATCATCCGTATGGCACCTCTCAAAGGCTACACAGATTGGATCATGAGTATCTTTTACTGTCAGAGACGTTCCACAAGAAGCATGAAAATCCAAATAGAAAAACCCAATACTTGTTCTAAATAATACAAAAATCCTGACTGATTTTTCTCCCTTTGTTCTTAAACTGAGTATGTACATTGGAACAAAAACAGAAAAAGAAAACAACAGGGAAGAGAAAGGCCAAGTATTTTAAATTGCTCCTCCTATTAACAGCACTTCCTGTTTTCCATTTTGGCCAATTATTTTGCTTATCCAGCTGTAGGATTTTAAGATAGTATCCTGCAGTTATTATGCCTCAGAGGAAATGCTTGGATAGGCAATTTAGTATTTTTCTCCTTTTCTGTTTAATATTGGGGTGGTGGTGGAATTTGTGGCTTTCAAAAACAAGTAAGCCTTTTTCTAATCACAAAAAGATCCATCAAATCTGCAAAAACAGTAGCTTCATAGAACAGTTGAGTTTGAACAGCTCCTTCACGTGGCTTGAAGTATTGGAGAACATTTCACATGTATGCTTACATAACATGCTCTTGATATCACCTCATTTTGAAGTACACTACATGTGAGAGGCATCTATGCCCATAGACAGCTTACCCCGTGTCACTCAAATGATATTGCAAGTAATGGCATTAATGCATTAATGACAGAAACACTTGGTGTCCAGTTAATCAAGGTTTAACTTAATAACTTGGACACCTGGTGTCCAATTAATCAAGGTTTAAGATGCAAGAAAAATGTCTCAGTGACATTAAGATGGTTACTTTTCACTACATTTATTAGAATGTACTATTCCCTTCTCCTTATTTTCTTATTTCTTATGCACTGGCTTTAGAGATCAGTCATAGTAGAGCTTGCAGAGATCAAGCAGTGAAATTAAAATTTTACTGAGCCAGAGATCACTATCTACATACACAAGCTTCTCTAAGGTGTTCTTGGCCTTAACACATGCTGTACTATCTGGTTTACAAAGTGAGATGCATGAAACGCTGCACCTGCATGATCACATGCAGTGATTTTTTTTTTTTTAATCCGTGGGTCTTTAGCTCTACAGAATTTCAGGGAATAAGTATGATGACAGTGGATAACTAGGGCTCAGGTGGCAAAGAATTGCAAACTGGAGCAGCATACGTGAGGTCAAATTCAGTCTGCTATGAAGGACACACCACAGAACTCAGCTGAGGTCATGAAAAGAAATTTAATCCCTTCTGCTGGGCATGGATTTTTCTAGTCCACAGTTCTACACTCCAGCATGGAAAGATGAAATAGGAGTGTCACCTTATCTTCAGAGCAAAACTTGGTGATATATTTTTCCCCAGAACTCATTAAAATAGTACAAATAAAAAGAAATTCTTCTTCTAAGTTAGTGAATTTGAAACAACTGGAAAAATGTTACATATGCATCTGAAAATTAAAACCCCAACAGCTGATGATCTTAACATGACCAAAACATAGGTGGAAAACTGCAAAGAGAGTACAAACAGAGCACTGGGCAAATATGTGCACTCAGTAGACAACACGATACATACTTCACAGGCTACATCAACTAACACCACCGATGGCAGCAAATAAACACAGACTTTACCATCATAGGGTCTGGGAGAATCACATGCTTTCTGTGGGGTCGCCACTCGCAGAAATATCTGCTGCCTCCATGAATGCCGTCGAGTCCTCACAGGGCTGTCTGCACCCGTGTCCTGGGGGCTGTGTTTGGATTCGTAGTCACTAAAATTTCGGGACACAGAATGGCTTGTGAGTAGGTTACCTGAATCTGCTAACAACAGCGACACAGTCTCTAGTGAACACCGTAACACAAACCATCAGCTCAGGAGTGAGTGCAGTGCGCTGTGCACATGCTGGGTCAAGCTCTTGGTGTCAGGTAAGTGAAGCTTGTTTTGTGGCAGCAGGCTTATACAAGGCTGCAGACATCGCTTTGGTTCACCAAAAGGGGCTGGCCACTCTGTGCAATCTGCTTTCTCCAGTTTTAATTAATTTTTACTTTTCTTTGCAACAGTGTATTAAACATGATGCATTAAAGACACATACACCATAATGTATCTTTACTATTCTGCTAGTTGAATGCCATCCACAAAATCTAGCAGTTGTTCATAGAAGACACAAAGAATTGCTAATGCCTTTTATCAGCACCCATCAAGGAGCTCTATGAGCACCACCTGAACTTCCAGCCTTCTGTGAGCTGGGGACGTAATGTATTACTTCATAACACAGACTTGGAGCAAAACTTTTAACCTTTCTGTTTCCAAGCCACTATCTGAAATAAGCAACAAACTTGGGAACAGTGTGCAGGAACCTTGGATGTTACTCCTTTGATAGAATCTATGTGCTACTCAGAATATTAACTGAAATAGTGAAAAGCAATGTTTTCTTATTAAAAACCCCAATAATACCTTTCTTTCATAACATCTTTAAACCACTTGTTGCTTTATTTCAGCCGTTGGCTAAATGGATTCTTTGTTGAAGCTGGAAGGGACAGATGAACTTCAAACAGCTCTGGCAGCAACTGGGAGGAGCATTTTACAGTTCATCCTCTTTCAGATTTGATGACATGGATGTTGTTGCTTAGGATGAACCATGTATATTAACCAAAAATTGCTAACACAGTCCCTTGGCAGGAATTATCACGTAAATACATAGATGGAAGTTGCATGACCATTACAACATCAAAATGACTAAGTTCTGCAATCTTCATGGGAGAGGAATCTGGGATAGCTACATCGTTTTCACAGCAATCACATGCAGAATACATGCAAGTGAGCTGTTGCACAAACCAAGTTTTGCAAGTGCAAGAAGCAGCTGAAACATTTCAGACAAAGAAACCTTTGAAAACACAGTTTTTACTCCAGGCTTTAAGAGAGAACCCTACCTTATGCTCCTAAAGTCAGAGGTGTTATTTTCATCTACAGGAGCCAGAAATTTTAAGAAATTTGGCACAGAAGAGGAAGAATGAAGCTTTTTCCTTAAGGCAGTACGGTAGGACATGCTGAGAGTACAGTTGGGAAAAGTATAGTTTAGAACAAAGTAGTATAAATTCACAGAATAAAAATAATACTGCTAAATTTCAAATAAAACCCAGCTAAATCCTGAAAGCCTAAAGGAAACCAAAGTCAAAACTGAAACTGCTAACAGAGTGCTACTTTGAAATACATATTTGTTTGGGCAAACGAAAATGTTCCAATATAAATGTATTTCCAGTAAAGTTGTTATTCTTTGCTATGTCCCAAGACTTTTAGTGCATGTTTCAAGTAAATTCCTTTAATAAGAACTGATGCCAACTTTATCATTGCACATTTACTTAAATATCAGTTTCAAGGATTGACTAAGTTTGGGGAAAGAGGTTAGGAGAATCTGACACTGATAACCACTATGCTAGCAAATGAAAAATAAAACTTTGGCTAAAACCATTTTGTAAAGCATTAACAGGTTTTTATACAGACAAGCTTGGGAATTTTAAGCTAAAAGCTGAGCCTTCTGATTGATCATTTAGGATTGTGGTGCTATTTATGCAACAGACAGGAACACTAACCAAATTTCAACAGCAGCCTTCTGGCGAATATAATTCTGTTCTTCCTTTTAAAATAACAAACCCCCAACATACTCGGGAGAAAGTTAACAGACAAGTGAGAACTACTCAGGGAACACAAGGTTTCTGCATGGAATGAAAACATAGAAAACTACTTGGCTGATGACACTAGAAAACTATTTCTCAGGAGACGACACAAAAATATATGAGTAGGAGAATCTACTCCTAACTTTAAGAAATGACTGGTTCTGATAAACTATGGTATATCTGGGTGGCATTTAGCACTGTCTCCTAAAGATGTGAATGGGATAGGGAATACCCTGGCATAATCAGTAGCATGAAGATAAGTTAGTCTTTAGCAGCTGGTATTGTGCACAAAAAAGGCAAGGCTGTAGCGTGGTATGCCCTGCAAAGAGGTTTCACTTACAATTGCACTGTAAATCCATCATAATTTCACTGTAAGTAATTTCACTTACAGAATACAGTAAGTGTATTCTGTTGGGCAGCTTGACTTTATTGATTTAAACTCATTATCACATTTGATATCCCTATCCATTTGTTTTGTCTTTTTGCTTAGTGGTTCAACATGGTATGCCCTTAACTGACAGGGAAAGAGAAGCTGCTACCGTGCATGCAGAGCCATTATCCAATTTACATGGAAAGAAAGCTATTTTTGAGAATTTAACCTTCAGGATTCAAGTCAGTCTTCAAAAATGAAGAGTAAAGAGTTCACTCTACATTCACACAACACATGGCACAACTTGAAGCCATTTCCTCTTGTCCTATTGCTTGTTACTTGGGAGAAGAGACCAACATCTATCTCACTACAACCTCCTCTCAGGTTGTGAGTGCCATAAGGTCTCCCTCCAGCCTCTTCTTCTCTAGACTAAACAACCTCAGTTCCCTTAGCCACTTCTCATCAGACTTGCTTTCCAGACCCTTCATCAGCTTTGCTGCCCTTCTCTGGACACTCTCCAGCACCTCAGAGGCCTTCTTGCAGTGAGGGGCCCAAAACTGAACACAGAACTTGAGGTGTGGCCTCACCAGTGCTGAATAAAAGAGGACAATCCCTTCCCTAGTCCTGCTGGCCACGCTTATTTCTGACCCAGGCCAGGATGCTGTTTGCCTTCTTGGCCACCTGGGCACACTGCTGACTTACATTTAACTGGGTGTCAACCCATGCTCCCAGGCCTTTTTCCACTGGGCAGCTTTTCAGACACTCTTTCTGAAGCCTGTAGTCTTGCGGGTTGTCATGACTCAAGCGCAGGACTTGGCACTGAGCCTTGCTAAACCTCATACAACTGACCTCAGTCCATCGATCCAGCCAATCCAAGTCCCTCTGTAAAGCCTTCCTACCTTTGAGCAGATCAACACTCCCACCCAATTCGGTGTCCTATGCAAGCTTACTGAGTGAGCACTAATCACAGAAAATCCCCTCATCTGGATCACTGATAAAGATATTAAACAAGACTGGCCCAAAACAGAGCCCTGGGAAACACCACCTGTGACCAGCTGCCGACGAACTCCATTCTCTATGACTTTCTGTGCTCAGCTGGCCAGCCAGTTTTTTTACACAGTGTAGACCTGTCTAATCAGCCTGGAGAAGAGGAGGCTTAGGGGAGACCTTATAGCTCTCTATAACTTCCTGAAGGGAGGTTGTAGTGAGCTGGGGGTCGGCCTCTTCTCCCGTGTAGGCAGTGACAGAACTAGAGGGAATGGTAGCAAGCTGCGCCAGGGGAGATTCAGGCTCGACATTAGGAAGCACTACTTCTCAGAAAGGGTAGTCAGGCACTGGAATGCACTGCCCAGGGAGGTGGTGGAGTCACCAACCCTGGGGGTGTTCAAGGAAAGACTGGATGTTGTATTGAGGGATATGGTTTAGTGGGAGCTAGTAGTAATAGGTGAATGGTTGGACTGGATGATCTTCTAGGTCTTTTCCAACCTTGGTAATTCTGTGATTCTGTGAATCCATAACCTGCCAGCTTCTCCAGGAGAATGCTGTGGGCAATGGTGTCAAAGGCTTTACCAAAGTCCAGGTACACAACATCTACAAGCTTTCTTTCATCAACATTCCTCCCCTGAGCTATATCATACTTCTGACACAAAGCTAAATTAAGAGAGATGATAATTAGTTGTCAGCAAATACAACTGAAGGAACTGGTGAAACAAGGTTCTCAGTTGAGTATTTTCTGAACTTCAGAAGAATCAGCACCATGAGGAAACAGGAAACCTTCACCCAAGAGAACAAAACCAAACAATAAATAGCACTAACAATAAAATTGCTTGCCAATGGCAAGTGACTGTTGACAGCACTTACAAGGACTTTTGAGCTACAATAAGCAGTTTTAGCTTGAGACAGTTAAGAAGGGGTATTATGGTTAAGA
This sequence comes from Porphyrio hochstetteri, assembly GCA_020800305.1. Classification (NCBI taxonomy): domain Eukaryota; kingdom Metazoa; phylum Chordata; class Aves; order Gruiformes; family Rallidae; genus Porphyrio; species Porphyrio hochstetteri. The sequence continues at coordinate 25,761,059 of CM036913.1, read as the reverse complement.
TTTTTAGGGGGTTCCTTCTTTCAGGTTCTTAGGGAAACAATGAATTTTCCATTTCTTAATGTTCTTTATATGTATTTTTGATCTAAAAGAGGAGGCACAGAAGAGTGTAATTTGATATTGCTCAAAGTAACCAAGACAAATATATGAGCTCATGGGTTGGGGTTTTTTGTTTGTTCTCGGTTTGTGGTTTTGGGGAGGGAGTAGGTTGGGGTTTTTTTTGTTTGTGGTTTTTGGTTGGTTATGGGGTTCTTTTTTGTATTGGCTCTCCAGAGCCCTGCTATTTCTTGGCCCATTTAATTAGTTGATTTGTTTTTAATATCAGGCACAAAAGAATATTAATATGTTTCTGTGTTACCATGAACAAAGCAGAACAGATCTGATTGATTCAGGAGGGACAGAGCGAGCTGGATCACAGATTCTTGGCAACTTACACCTCACACAATTTAAGTAGTGTTGCTGTCTGCTGCATAACAACAAGTTGCTTTGGAGCAACCAGCTCTAAAGAAAGGTATGTGTCCATTTGTCTGAAAAAAACTTTATTCACTAAACCAAAATTATGTAAGTAGCCGTCTACCTTCAGTAGCAGAGCAGTGAAAGAGTTCCCCCTCCCATAAAAAGCTACGACTTTTGGACTTGATTAAGTATTTACACTACAGAGCTTCGTATTTATGACATGGTAAACTATGTACAGATTCTAGCTCACCTCTTTTGTGCAAAATGCCCACTTGGTTCTCCACTTGAATTATGCCTCAGGTATTTAAAAAAGTTGGGTGAAGAGGCCGAGGGATTAAGACGAGCTAGAGTAGGAGAACGTGCAAGTTGACCAGAAGAACTTTTAGATTCACCAACAGATGCGTTCAAACCGTGTAACAGGATTCCAAGCAGAGCAATGGAGTTGAGGTAGCACAGAGAACAAAACACAGTAAGAGATGGGGAGGGAGGAAAAAAAAAAAAGAAAGAAAAAAGTGAAATCCCCTCTCTAATCTTTGAAGGGGACCTGGCATGTACAAATGAGCCATTTCCCATGGTTTTATTCCACAGTTAATGTAGCAGCTGTGAGAAGCTGAACATTTAGGCCAAATCAGCAAAGTCCCACACACACACTTACAAGCTTCAGTAAGGCATCTCAGCGTATGCCTAAACTTCGAGTCCAAAAAGCCCTTGTCACTGACACACCCCTTCCTTCTCCCTTGTATGTGCTACCTCGTGGTTTCTGTGATGAAGTCAGGCATATGATCAAGAGTTCTAGTGGATAAGTAAAATGCTACATGAAGAACTGAAACCATTTATGAATTGAGGTAAGCTGTTCAAAAACACTCATAAAATGTAGAAGACTTTTAACAAGTCTCATTCCAGTGACTTTTGAGAATTTTAAATATACTTTTTTTCTAAGCTTTCAATTTTCCCTGGTTTTGTACATTTGCTATGAAAGTGATTTCTTTTTGGCTTGAGTTATGTGAGGAGCAGGCACGCTCAGGTCTTACTAAAAACAACAAATAGATATAACCAAGGAAATGAAAAATATGCATAATTTCTAGTTGCATTCCTACATTAAGATAAGAACTGATTGAACAAGCAGCTACAAGCATCAGGGCAACTCTCATGGAGGTAACAGTCCAATACCACAAGACCTAAATTGCACTACAAAATCATTCTAGTACTTTAGAATTTAAAAGGTTCAAAGAAGGGACAAAAGGCAACCCAGGTTAGGTTTCCTTTCAAATACTGTAATTCTCTTTTTCCCCCACTGTTGTCACTTATTTCAGTCATGCTCACTTACTGCCCTGCCTCCTGCAGGGAAAAATGAGCTGGAACACAGACAGTTTTACTACTGCTCAACTTGTGTAAACAAGCAGTTTTGGCAGCAAAACAGAGGCCTACAGACAGAAGTGTTTCCATAGCAATTGGAAAAAGTCAGACAGAGGGAGGAAAGGAAACGGCCATAAACTTAAGGGGAGACTTTAGAGGTGTTAGAGGCAGGCTTTTCAAGGATAGCTTGAAGAATAGTAACATGAAGGCAAGCAGTAACTTGTTTATGCGAGTAAAATCTACACAGGCTCATTGAAAAGCCAGACAGGAGCCTCACCTCAACCAACAATGCGGCAATTTATGTCAATTTTGTATTTTAAAGTCACACATGAATTCACCAACTAGTAAGGTTTTCATCAGCACAAATGCCACTAGATTATTCTCTATAAACAGACAACAAGAAGTGGCATTTTATTTATACTCCTCTGGGATCTAAGCAACAAAAACTAATGAATATTGATTGTAAAAACAGAACTGAACACCTCAGGAGCAATCCTGTGTTGTGTTTGCACTTAAGTCCTCTGACAGATACTGTGGAACAACACATCTTGTGTGTTTTCTCTTGCCTGTGGAGCACATAAGGCTGAAAAGTGTTTTTAAACAGAGTACCTACAAACCTCTGAAGAGTGACAGGCTACTGTGATACTTTTCTTACCCATTAAGAGGACATACCTGGTATGCAATTATCATGCCTGAATATGCCCCAAACAACGAAATCATAGCCTGCTTTTAAAAAAATCTTACTTTCTCATGTGAGGAGTCTCTGTGCTCACTGAGTGATACCTCGTAAGTTTCCTCTGGGGTACACATGGTGACGTTTCAACAGGTACCAGAGATTCCTGGCTTTCTGTTGGCAAATGACTCAGCGTGTTTGCTCGCCTCCGAAAGCTTTGCTGAGGTAAGGTAACAGACTGCCCAAGAGGAGAATCATCTGCATCACTGGAAAGATCACCCACTGATCCACTGGTCTTGACAGCATTTTCTGTAGGAAGCATAGGAAGCCTGTCTTTCTCCTTTTCAGACAATGGTTGTTCCTAGTAGTGCAGAAAATAAAGTTATCAATACATGGGTTTAAAATCAGTCTTTGAGGTTGCAGTCCCATGTAATTATTTGTATCCCACAGACAACTGATTCACACACATTTTTATCACAAAGAATAATCTTTGATGCTTTGTCTCCATTTTACAGAGAAAAAGTGATTTTGAGAGTGTATTTTTACAGTATTTTGAATACAACTTGGAAGAAATGGAGTCAGAACAAATGGGTTGGGTCTGGGTAACAGCAGCAGCAAGGAAAAAGGTGGAATTTCAGACTACTATACTATATATATTTACAGTATATGCTAAATACTATATACTGTATTTAGCACCACATCTAACACTATAATACCCCTCTTGTCTATCTGAAGATTCACAAATCCAAACCCATGCATTTTTCTTCATTCCCCACCTTGTGTGTTTCCTACAGAGTCGGACAGTCTTTGAAAAACAGAAGCAGAAAGAGCAGATGCTTCAGTACCTGAAGTCAGGAGTCTGTAGATGCCTAGGATCTAGATCTGAATCAATATCTGTATCCAAGCCTGCAGAGTGCTAGGCTGACTCCAGGGGAAAAGACTGCTGCCTTCTGTTCTGTTCATCGATATTGTTTAATTCAGACTAAAACATTTCTAACCACTCAAAGGGGGGAATTGCTTTAGTTTTACATTTCTTATGAATGCAATTCTGCATTCACAGTATGTACTTTCAGGGCTGAAACCAATCAGATTAGCATCAGCAGCATGGGAATGATTGTATTTGTTTTGTTGCACACTGTTGCAAGATTTGGATGCTGTTATATATTTCACATATGTAGACTCACATGATTAAGTACATAACATATAAAAACATGTTTATATACAGTACAAGATGTTTCTAATTCAAATGGAGCCCCAGTTGCACTGCTCTTTTTCACAGCATGAAGAACAGAACAAAAGGCCTGAAAGCAACTTGAAACTTCTGGAGAAGAAACACAGATTTACCATGAGTCCCACCTTGTCAAAAAGTATGGAAAAATTCCAGTGAAATTCTACAGAAAACAGCATTTTACATGTCACCATTGTATTGATATGTGACTGCTATTTCTTAGTCTGAATCTGTTACCAGAGCAAACAAGAAGATTACTAGAGCAAACAAGAAGATTACTTTGTTCAAGTTGTCCCTCAGAGGACTTGCACACATTCTAACATGTATGAAAAATCATTTGGCTAATAAACTTGGAAATTCTAAAAAACTTAAACATTGCTTTGAGTTAGGAGGGAAAAATGTAGGCAAGGCAGTGGCTGATCCAAAAGGCTACCTGCAATGAATGCAGCCCCATCACCCTCCGAGCAACTGAGCACAGGAATAAACACACCCCGTATGGACCAGGAGCAGGAGTCTTACAGGTAGGAAAGACATTCCTAATGCTTACACTGTCAAACTGTTTTTACCATACTGCCTGGATGCTCTGGGGTTTATTTTTTTCCCACACACACAATCAGTTAGCTTGTCTACTCCCAAAAAAGAATCATAGCAAAATGCAAGATGTTAGAACAGAACAGTTAAGTGAGCAGTTGGTAAACACATTTCACATCTGACTTGTAATCTCAGGGAACATCATCCAAAGTTTCTAAATGCATGCATTCACCCCAGGCTTTACTTACTTTACTCATGCTGCTTAAGGTAGTGGACATGGAACTTTCCAAATCCACAGCACCAGAACTGTCATGCGGACCTCTGGCTTTACTGCCCTGTAGAGATAACACACACCAGCAGTTAAGATTATAAATTCTCATGCTCGACTTAATATTAATTTTCTGAAATGCATATATACACTAGCTTTTGTCTAGCAATTAGTTTGCTTCTTCCAGGACTTGGTATGCTCTCTATCTGCTTTGTTCTGTCTCCTCCTATCATGTACACTCAAATATGACTCTTCTATCATTCAAATAAATAAAACAATGAAATGATGATGTTCTGAGGCAATGAACATGAAGATACTTACACGTGATAGAATACTTTCAAATGATTCTGTCAGAGATCTTTTTGCTTTGTTCTTTAGCATATCTAATCTGAATCTTGGAGTACTGCTGGGCACCTCATTTGCAGCGCTCTCGGCAGGGGGTTGCGAGGTCTGCAAGTGTTGAAAAACAAATGTGAAACACTCCAAAGCAGGGAGCAGAATCTCAGTGAACAGTCTGAAGACTTCTGTAACTTGAATCAACAGCTTCTCCTGGTGTCCCAATAGCTTCTCCTGGTGTCCCAACAGCTTCTCCTGGTGTCCCAACAGCTTCTCCTGGTGTCCCAACAGCTTCTCCTGGTGTCCTTGGCTTTTCATGCCTTTTTCTCTACTGATACTTACACTCAAGCTTAACAAACTATTCTAACATAAACCCAGGAACTCTCTTAAAGGAAACCTGTGGAGTGAAGTAGCATGTTTCAGAACAGCTGCTGTTTTGATAGGGATTTATGGCTGTGTTGCAACTTTTCCTTAATGCCAAAGTGCAACTGTGCAGATTCCAAATGCTGAAGTGTAACCAATGTAGAGATCTTTCATGGATTTACTTTTCTTCAGACGAGGAATTAATCAAAATTGAGGAAGCTCATAATTAACAAGAACTCTCAAGTGTCTCCATGATATTAGAAAAAGAGGCTTTCTAAGGGCTGGAAGCTGTATAACAATCTAACTGTTCTATATATTTCACCAGTAGAAACACTTTCACCTTAAATCTAAGAGTCTATCTAGAATTTTGCTTTTAAAATAAATATTTCAGTGGATTTTTAGTGCCTGTATAGTGAAAGTATTTCACTAGTATAGTGAAAATACTACAATCCAAACCTAACACCTGGAGTAGAAACCAGAGCAGGGTTTTCAGTGCTGTTCTGGGGGTTCATGTTGAAGCTGCCAAGCATCATAGCCTTCTCTACCTGGCCCTAACATCAGAGATCTGAATGCTTGATCTATGTAACTATTAGTACATGGGTAGTTGAATGGCACATCATCTCCATCACCAAATAGTCCTGCCTAGATATAATTTTAAAGCATCCTCTTTCCAGTACAACATGTTACAGGCTCTGTATTTTCCGTTTACCTCCACTCACCTTATCCTAAGAGGGCAAATCAGGTGCTGCCTGCTATTACTTTGTTATGAAAAAACATTTCTTTTGAAGGTAATTTTTGGTAAGTAAGATCCATGTACTAGCATCACAGTTACTTTTTTGATTAAAATATTTTTTAAGAAAGGAATAAAAAGCATGGAAGTTAACATCTATGCAGAAAAGAAGAGAATAGGGACATCAGGATGTCATAGGTTAATGATTACTGAGGTAAAGAACACTGCCAGAGTACATGTTCAAAGGTATCTGCTATTACACAGCTCTGGAAGTAAATTATCAGAGTAAATATAAGATGTTATGCTAAGCCAAATTATACAATGCTTTGTATATCCCTATTTCCAAGCCATTCATGACTGACAAGTATTTAATAATCACCTGGCATTAGACCAAATAAAAATATTTCAGGTATGATGATAGAGGAAAGACCCCAGGCAATGTTTCTTCTTGTTGTGCCATAAATACACTGTTTTTTTCTTAAAAACATGTTTCTGTGAGAAGGCCAAGACAAGAAATCAAAGAAAGAAACATGCAAAGTTCTCTTCCTGCATTCTCAAGAAAGCCAATAATTAGTCCTTAAGCCATAAAAGGAGAGGAGATTAACAAAGTGAACCAATAGTAAATGAAGATTTATTACCCTAATTTCCTCAAAGGTCTAGTTATTCTCCATATATTTATTTCCTAGTCTATACCACAAATGGCCAACAGGAGTCATCACAATGTAATTACTGGCCAGCAGTGGTGTCACAGCCAAGTTTTAAAAGGGTCAAATAACTGGAACTGAAAATTTCCAATGAAAGGGTGCTGATCCTCTTTTAAATACAGACCTTCTTGAGGTGTCTCAAGTCATTTAGTCATAAACCAAAGCATCCAAAATCGTACTGTGTTTTGAAAAATCTTAACTGTGCTGTATAAGTAGCCAGTTAAACAGGAGTGGTACAACCTGATACAGAATGAAGGGTCGCTCAGCTCTTAGGAAATGGATGATGGTCTCTGCAACAATCCTCCTCAGCTACTCCTTCTTGAGGCCACTTCAAATGGTGGCTTGCACACAAAAAATAACTTCCAGCTATTGAGTAAATGTAATAGTCTTTACCAAGGATCAAATCCAATGTGTTGTCAGGACAGTGACTCAGACAGCAGAATGGCAAATCACAGACTGTTAGGAGTTGGAAGGGACCTCAAAAGATCATCTAGTCCAACCCCCCTGCCAGAGCAGGATCACCCAGACTAAGTCACACAGGAATGCATCCAGGCGGGTTTGAATGTCTCCAGAGAAGGAAACTCCACAGCCTCTCTGGGCAGCCTGTTCCAGTGCTCTGTCACCCTCACAGTGAAACAGTTTCTCCTTAAATGCCACTGAACAGCTGAGTGCAATTACAAATTCATGATATATTCTCTCACATAAATTGAATTTTCATTGTAGTCTGAAGAAAGAAACAAAGAAATTAGTGGTCTACCTTGTTTGCATCTGTCTCCTAGGCCTTAAATCAAACTGTACTGAGTACTTCAACATTTGAGATACACCTGCTTTGACACATGGCAATCATAAGGAAAACCAGTGTTCGCCACTGCCTGTAGTTTGAAGCTCCAAAGTGCCAGTGATAGAAATTTGCCTTTGGAAAGATATAAAAACAGACTGGAAAATTTCTTCCTGGATCCTGCTTACAGGAACCAAAACTGAATGATTACTTACCTGCTTTGCTTCTCCAACATGAACATGGTCCTTCTGTTTTTCTTCATACATGTTTCTCAAAACAGAGATAACCAACTCATTCTCTTTTTGATCATTCCTTGGTCTGAATTTCTTTAATGGAAAACAGCATGCACACAGTAATTACACATTTTTATAACAATGGGCAAATATTTACTCTTTTCATTTTGTCACTGTCAGTATGTAGTTAGTGCAAGAACAAATTTAACTTGGTTATAGGTACCGCTCCAGGCCACCAGAGGCCACCAGTGTCCTAGGCAAAGCAGCAAAACAGCCGGAGAAACACTTGGCCTCACTTCACACATGACAGAATTTACACGAAAGATAAAGGGTAACTGTAGAGGTAGCAAATTGACAAAAGCAAATGAAGACTTAAAAAAAAAATTTCTCCTAATTTGCTTTTCATGTTCTGAAAACTAAGACACTGTAGTTCTGAGTTTGCAGCACACATGAAGTGCTGTCTTGCAGTTAGGATGTACAACCCTTCTAGAAATCCTTCTTATTGGGCATTTCATTTTGGGGAAGTGACACAGGTATTTTTAAAAACTAGTGCACAAAGTGAACATATTTGTCTCGGCTGCATTCCACTTAGACCTGAATTCTTGTAAGAAAAAATGTTTTAAGAACAATTTATTACAGAATTTAATCCCAGAAACCTAACTTTTGAAAAGCATATGATGGTTTGAGTCTATTAATGTAATGTAGAGCATACAGTATGAATTAGACAATGCCAGGGAAGCACATAAAATTACTAAAAATATCCTTAGAAAGACAATTATCCAGAACATACAGAGCTGTAAGAATGTGACAACTACAGTTTCAGGCACTCCAACTGAAAGAATCAGCTGAAAGAGACAGGCAGGAGAGACATACTTCACCCTTGGTTTTACCAGGTGAATTGTTTGCAGACTCTCACCAGAAAGAATGAACAGTTTCCTGTGCCTACCAGAAGCTTTGGGCTGTTAGAATGTGTGCAGAATACTACAAGGCAACAGTGCCAGCTAGCTGCTGAACACTAAGAAATCGCTTAGCTCACTGAATCACTCCCCCAGAGTTAACTTCCAAATTTGGTACTGGATGATTAACTGCCACATGGAAACACACAAAGAGACCGAAATGACTCAAGAGAGGAAGGAAACATTATTTTTAAGAATGTCTGAAATTTCCTAATCTTCAGTAGTGTGCCAAGCCCAACGACATTTCCTTCAACGTTCATCATCGGTCTTAAATCCAGCTATACTTTCCTCTGTGCTAGAATGGATTTCATTCAGTAGGTGGAAAATGAAACTTTTTTTTAATTTAGTTTGCAAGTATTAAGGTCTATTCTCTGATCTGGGAATGTTATGGCAATTTGTTTTGGTCAAAGTAACAGTTGAATGTTCTCAGAATACAAGTTACTGCTTTTATCCACAAAAAATGTGCAGTTTTACTTAGTGAGAGGTCAACATTTTTGAGGAAAACAAGTAGCATTAAGGGAAGAAAAATGAACAGAGTAAACCATTTTAATCAAAAGACAAATTTTTAACAGCTCTAGAAAAATAACGATATTGGAATTACAGCACAAAGTGAATATTAGTCTATTACATAAAGATAATAAATAATTAGCAAAAAATGTGAAAACAACTTTGGTGCTTCACACTGGTGTGAGAAAGAAAACCCAAAAACCCCCAATTGCTTTAAATTCTTGTTGGAATCAAAGAGCTTACCTTAACCTCTTCAAAAACAGAGGCCTGCTCCTGGCTATTTAGTGTTGTTAGATGCTTTTGTAGTTCTAGTTTAGTCTTAGAAGGGTGTAACCCTACCAAAGGGAACAAAAAAAGAACACACCAATGATTAATTCTGACAAATTTGACCCAATCACATCAATATGCACACAATTTAATCCAAAACTCACTGGTTATTTGAGCTGGCCAGTTGCACTGATTTCATAACAGGGCATTAGAAAGAACCCAAAGTTAATTTAAAGCCACTACTGAACTTGCCTTTAAAATGAGGGACATGAACTCTACAACAGGGAGATTTACTAAGCACAGACCAGGATTATACTCTTAGCTGAGGACTGCATTATCATGTGAGATGAAACAAACCCACAATCTACTGCATTTTAGTAGACTGCTTCGTGGGTGTTTTATGCAGTACTGCTTGGCTTTTGCTTGTGGTACAAATATAATTTCCATGTATTTTGTCCAATTTGTATTCCTTGGCCTCTTCTACCAAAGAGTAAATTCACATGTTAGTGAAGTTTGTGCTTTGCCTCTTGCTGAAAACATTTACTGACAGTCTAAAGCAGACTGTCCTCTCATTCAGATTATTTTTTTTCTGCTCTCATCCTAGATTAAATTCCTTTCCTCTATTTTCTGTGGAAAATCAGCAAACCATGAATAATATTTTGTACTTCTTTTTCTGATCATGGAATTTCTCCTTCAGAAGCAGACAGTATGATTAACCAGATGGCACGATTAAAGGCATTAAGAATCCTTTGCCTTTAAGAATTTTCTCAAAAATCATAGCTAGCTGAAGACCAAAGTGAGTGAAAAAGTAGTTTTGGACGTTCTCCAGTTTCATCAAATGCATACCAGATCGGTTTTAGTCCAACAAACTACTGTCATGTGATCTGACAAGCTGCTGTTCTTTATTCACCCCAGTCATCACTTAAATGAACAAATTTGAAGTTTGCTGAAATACAATGACTTCTTTTGTCTTGAACTTTGTTTTCTGAGCAACAACTACAATTCCAACTGCTACATTTTCATGAAGGAGCACAGATCAACACCATAAACATGCATATTAAAAGCTCCCTGTTCAGTTCATGTGTAATGGTACTGTAATGCCAGTACCTAAATGGATTCAACAGGACAGCAGGTCATGGCTATTGCTGCATATATTCATGAGAAGTTTCTTACCTACAGGCCTCTTTTTAAGCACCCATTCCCTTAGAGTTTCCCATGTAAGACAGTCCTCCAATAAAATTGTTAGAAAAAATACTCATCCAGAAAGTTCTTTAAACCTCACCTTCTATCTTTTCACAGAGTTTATGCAAGCTTTGCATAGGGCATCCTTCGCAGAGCTGGGGCTGGGCCCTGGAAGTTTGTTGGACTGCAGCTACAGTGAAAGCCTGTTTCAGTGTCATCATAATTTCATCAACCTGAAGAGAAGAGAGTGCAAAAGAACAGAATTTCACTACTCCACTAAGGTTCTGGTTTTCTTAATACTAACACAACAGCCTTTTAGAACGATACTGCTGTTTGTTTCAGAATGTGTTTGTGGCTAAAAGAAAAGCTGTTCTGGTGACATTTTTGCATGCAAACACACAAGCAGGACAAAACTCATTGTGCAGTCATATCTCTTCCAGACCACCAGTTTTATTACTGTGGTTTAATAGAAGATCCAACTCTATCTAGGAAGCTTTTCTTGTCTGTGATAAAAAAAATCCTACAGTTGACCTAGAGCACAATAGTGTCTTAAAAAAAAACCAACCCAAAACAATCAACTTTGTACAATGAAACGAAATTTTATTGGATTTTAAAAGGTATTTTAACTCCTGCTTTCAAAACAAATGAAAAGTTATTTTATGGAGTGCTATGTTAGTTACATTTTTGAAATAATTTTATTTCTGACTGGATCAGGATTTGAGCAATAAAAATTGACGTTTGGTGCCTAATATTCTATTGGACTGTGACTTTCTTTCACTTACCAGGGCTTCATCTGTACACTGAAACACGTAGCAAACAAAGTGGAAGCCTCCATTTTCTGAAGACTCTCTGCAGATGAACCCGAAGTGATCCACATGTCTAATTCCCTGGGACAAAAACAACAGTAATGAAGCAGCCATATTTACTTTCAATGTTCTGCACCTGCATTTCTTTCAGTAACAAAAGCATGAAAGGCCCAACAGCACTACAGATAGGTCACAGCTCTGTTCAACTACACCTCTGTTCAGCTATGGTGGACTCACAGTCCCTCAGGGTGTTAAGGAAAGGTTGGATGAGGTACTCAGGGACATGGTTTAGTAAGTAATATAGGTGGTAGGGGGATGGTTGGACTAGATGATCTTGGAGGTCTTTTCCAACCTTAATGATTCTATAATTAGTCACCTGGCTGTTAAAAATCTCTTCTGTTATAGAACCTTTCACAAATATTTTAAATTTCACTTAGGTCAGAGGTTGGTTGATCCTTTTGTTAAGCTTTTTTTTTTAACGATTGAATTAGAATAGTTTCATTGGAAAACACAGGGATATAGATATACTAATAAGGTGTGTTTTAATAATGAAAATAGCAGGGAAAAAAGCTCACTGGGTTTATATTCTCTTTTGCATAAGTGGCCAACAATTGCTTTATATCTGTAAGAGCAAATCAAAGCTGAAAAATGGATAAACTTCTCTTTTTTAAGCAAAAGAAGGCTTGGCTATTTAAAAAGTGAAATTGGTTTAATATATTACTTAAAGATCACTCATGGAAGTATTTATTTCTTCTAAAAGGAATGCAAATTCAGGCACAATCTACTTGCAAAGCTGTTCTATCCAGTTTCGTACATGTGCATACCTGGGGGAAAAGCCCTGTTGTACCCCAACACCAGTATTTGCCTAACTGATGTAACATCTGCCTAGCAATGTATTCTTCAGACAGGAGGGGAGAACTCAATGAGAATCTCACTTCTGCTCAGAGGAAATGAGCAACTGTCTGCAGACCTTCTGGGCAAGTCACAAAATCTACCAAACTAGATCCTGCCTAAGACATGTCCTAAGGGAACATGGGGACAAAGATTTTTCCGTGCACTAGGATTTCTCTTCAAAGCTCTTGATCTGACAGCATGCAAACTACCTGTGTTTACTCTGAAATATTCACAATAGCTGCCTGTATGTTCAGTGATGAAAGCTTTCCTTATCAAATTAAAATGCAAAGCCATTTATGGAAACAAACAAACAAACAAACAAGCTAGAAACATACAACAGCAAATCACATTCCCTGTATTGAAAAATAGGTAAATAAACATACTGGGAAAAAATAATTAAAATTGCCCCCCTATTATTTAGGCTAGAGCCTGTGATGCACTGAGTAGATCTGGACTATGCAAGTAAGTCAAATGCAAAATAGTTCCTAATGCAAGAAAGAATGGCAAAATTCACATCTTCATGTCCTAAATTTTATTCCCACCCAAGCCCCCCAGCACAAACAAGCATTGCACTAGCTTAATTCAAGGTGAATTTTTAGGTAAACTGGCAAGAACATCCATTCCTCAATAAATACAAGTTTAGTTACATAATTACAGCTCAGGTTAATTCCTGGGGTTTAAACTGAAATGACCTATAAAGAGTTTTATAGGAATTAAATGTTCTTTTAAGACTCTACCCTAGTTTAATAAATTAAATTCGATTTCCCTAGGTCACTTAAACGGAAACAAATCTGGTACACAAACTAAATACAAATCAGGACAGAAAACAGCTGGGGAAAGACAAATCTCTGCATCATGAAACTTGTTAACATAAGCAACTGCTCTATGAATTGCTTTTATGAACAGCATTTCAGTCTGCATGCTGATGTCTGAGCAACACTCAGTGCAGAGTCCTCTGCTCCTGTATGGAGGACCTGCCAGCAGCTAGTGAATGCAGCTGCTCATTGAGGAGGTGCCCATGCCCTTGATGTGACAGTGACTATTCTGTCCTCACACCACTCAACCACTGTAGTGGCTGAGTGTGAATCACACCCCTGTGTAACCTGTGTATCGTCATTCTTCATCTTCACATCTGAGAGTGCATCTCTTAAAACATCACCCCCACAGGCTACTAGATAAACCACAGCTTCACATAATCCATGCAAAATCAGACAGAACCAGGAAAATTAGAGGCAGAAGGACAGGGAAGCAAACTCTGTGGCATAAAAAAATAGGGATTAATCATGAATGAGGGGGCCCTGAAACATGCTTGCCCTCAGTGCATCACACACACAGCCTCTGCATGACAGAGGGCTGTCTTCTTTTACACACATGCAACTTACACTCTTGAAAAAAAAAAAGTATTTTAAAAGTATTTTTAGAGAACTCATATATTGTTTATTTCCTTTCATCACCACTTCTTGAAAAATATGGCTCAGAGATTACCAGACTTGCACAACTGTGAATAAAGCCCACTGAAATCTCAAACCAGCTGACCAGGGTGTTCCTTCTAGCTGACATTATTCATCCACTGCACAAAGAAGTAAGTCTATTTCAGAAAATACAATGCAAAGTAAGAGAAAAGAATGACCATTTTACAAAATCACTGATTAACTAGCAACTTGTCGGTAGTAACTACTGAACCCCCTGGGGTGAGAGTCCATCTGAAATGCTAGGACAGAGGAGTACATGTGGATTCAGAAGTAGAGAACATTTAAACACACACAAAAAAAAGAGAAAGAATACAAGAATCTGGTGCAATCTTACCTGAGAACAAAAGGATATTTCTTTAAAGCTCTTTTCAATTGCTACTTTTTTTGTGTCAGGACTGATAAGGTAAACTTCAGACTGGCCAATCTAAAAAAAGCAAAATAAATAGCAAGATGATACAAAGTAACATTACACTTCCTCTGCTCGCTATAGAACTGTTTGCTGGACATTAATTTCAGCTTTTTTCTACCTGTATTTTTAGACTGATTAGTGTATTATTAGCCAGAGAAAGACAGGATACTGAAACAACATTGATTTGGTATTCAGAGCTCTGCACATCAACAAACTGAGATTTAGTTTTGCATTTGAGACAAGAGATGGAGAACAGTGACCTGAGAGTGGTGTTATACTGCAAGCAATGTACTTTGCACTGAGAAAACATACTCACACTCCCTCATTTTCTGCAGGCTTGGCACATACCACATCCCAAATGCTACTTAATTAAACTGTCCTAAAGTTTAAATCCAAGTGTGTGCCTTTACCTGTATTCCACCTAATTTTTAGGGTTTTACTTATTTATCTAAGACAAACATAGCATTTAAAGACTGCAACTCAAACTATAAAACCGAGCTTATGCAAGTATTTTCTAACTTAATTTATTCTGTAGGACATTTGTACAGCAGTGACCCAAGAGCCAATCCTAACTTTTGATGGGCAAAGGACATTTTTAAGGTGAAACTATTGTTTTCAGTTTTTCAGCTTCTGGCAACGTCTTTCTAACTTTTTAACAATTCAAATTCCTCATAGCACATCATAAAGTCTGCTAAAGACACGTTTCTTTGGGGAAGATGAAGATGGGGTAACCTGGATCCATTCACAACCATGACTTAAGACAAACCTGCTGAAGCTTCAGCCACTACCAGATCCCAAATGATGTACACAAAAACATCACCAACACCACTATAGCTGTAATTTCTAAAGGAAGGGGGGAATCCTGTGTGTGTATGGATCAAGTGAGATGTGCCACCTCTATATGACTAAAAATGGTCCTGTGCATTCACCTTCCACCTCTTTTTTCCACTTCAACCTGTCACAATGACTTTCCCCAGCTCGCTGCTGGTTTCCTTGTATTGTCCCCAGGGCTGACCTTGCACATGTTTGTGGGGTTATTCCTTCCAACAGCTACTGGGCGGCCTCCTCCCACTCACCGCTGCCTTTCCCTCCCTGCAGCAAGAGGCTCTTTCTTAGCTCAGACCTACATCTTCCTTTCACACTTGGTCCCAAGGCAGCAGGGATCATTTGAATCCAACTGAACAAGGGAAATTAAACCAAAACAATACCCATCAACCCAAAATATAGCCAAGAGAACAGGCTAAAAATAAAAATTAAAAAAAAAATTAAAAAATTAAAATTCCTAAGAAACAGGCTAGAAAAGCAGTTCTGTAAGAGATACCAGTCAGGACTGTCTGTAAGAACTTTAACTGAGAAAATACAAATTTTTCCCTCTGGATATACAGTTACAATTCTTCTGCATCCACACACAAACTGTTGGCAAAGGTGAAGACCTGTGCACACAGCATGCACACTATACTCAGAACACGAGGGATGGCTAACCAACAAACTCAGCTCTACCATGAACTGCTAGCTTGTGGATACCAGACACAAACCACAGTTCCTTCACTTCTTTCTACTCAGTTGAATTTAAACTGGCTGTATGAATGGCAAAAGAATACACCTATGCACAGTAACAATTAATTTCCCAGGCTAAAAGCAGTCCAAGATATAAAGCCTGATAAGCAGAGCCACACAATTTGGAAATGAGCCTGTCAGCAGGTGGTGGAGAGTATATTCAGACTGAAGCTGCATGTATGTTTGAGAACTGTTACATCTATTCAATATAAATTAAAGACACACTCGCTGGAGTAAGAGGATCTGGACCTAAGCAGTGCAACTATAATCTCCCTATCTATAAAGTATGTGTCATCAATTAACAATGGAGACAGGATTTGTTTAAAGATTAGGCATTATAAAGGGCACCTGTATTTTCTGTGTGAAATACCTGCTCAGGAGAGGAAGGTAAACATGGAGTTATTTTTACTGGAGCACAGAAATTCTATCTGCCTTCTTCCACTGCTCTCTCTGACACCAGCCTGCCACGACTAAAGAGAAGTTTTAAATCAGGTATAGCTAAGTACACCTCTTTCTGTGTGTTACTTTTTACAGGTATAACACTTCACGAATCGTTCTTAAATCACTTCTCTTTCCTCTCTCCAAAAAACCTGCTGTAACTGCACCCACTCCAGTTACTGCCCTTAAGATCTCTCAGCAGCTGACAGATCTAAGATGACTTTATGATAGCCAGCCATCTCAGTATCAGCTCTAGGTTTGCATTATGTTCATGAGATGCAAGATATTTAAAATATGTTATATAACTTATTCACCATGAGGAATATAAGAGGAGCAAATAACACATTCCTTACTTAGTTCTCAGGACTTGAAAAGTACTTTTGCTGCTCAAGCAGGACAGGATTGAAGGCAGGTGTGGAGTAGCCTAGGGAGCTACCAAACCACTCCATCATTACACCGACATGGAAACAGCAGGAACACCTTCATGAATCACCCTGCTTATCATGGGACAGAGTCTACTAGCCTCCAGTCATGGTTTGGTCCTCCTGCTCTAGTTACAACTCATTCATCTGCAAGTTTATTTCTGCTGTTACTAGTTAGTGTAATTGTATATACCACTTTGCAACTGTATAACTACTTACTACTTACTTGCTGCAGCCTTCCAAAACTTGCTTTTAGAAACCCAATGCTTCAGGTAGTGATGCTTTAAACTATTTAATATAAACATATTTTGAAAGCGTAAAACAATGTACAGGACTGGTAATGCTTTCTAGAGAAACGGGCAAGTTTAATTTAAGCTCTGGTAATTGCAATTAAGTTATTAAAGAAGTAACTGCCGTCTTTCAGAATATCTGCTTTGGAGTTTACCACTCCAAGCTCCAAGATGCTAAAACACCACCAAGAGCTGCAAATCTTGCTTTACCGTAAACAACATCGTCCGGTTTTCTGCAATGTCCGTTGGCTGCACAACACTGTGTCCATAAGTAAGTTGGCTTTTTAGGTTCAGTGAAATTGCATCTTCTTCAAAAGACCTGACAAAGCTGTTACTCCTATGGCTTCCCTCTGGCAAATCCTTAGAAGCAAAGGAACGAAGCCCAGGCTGAGAAAAAGATTTCCTAATTGGCCTTTTCTCCTCCTCTTCATTGACCAAGGGCTGGAAGACAGACCGAAATTTGCTGCTCAAAGAGAAGCCTCCAAAGTTGTTGGCAGTTTCATGTTGCTGGGATGGTAAGTTGAAACCCGATTTGTTAGTACAACTTGCACGGTTAAATTTCTCAATGCATTCATCTATCAGTGCTGGAGGTGCGTTTTTATGTGCTACTGTCACACGTCCACAGAAGAGCACCTCAAACTTTTTGGCAAAAGGGTCTTCGACATCAGAGAGATTGTTCTGGAACTCTTCTTGTCGAGCAATTTTTCCAGCTTGTCGAATAGAGCTTATAATCTCAGGCACCTGCAGGAGGAGGAAAAGTTACACATTAGGATCTAGTGCTTTATGACAAACAAGTTGCAACACTAAGAGGTGCTCCCTGGTGTTACTTTTCTGGAATGGCTAGTTTGGTTTTGTTGTCTGAAAGACCAGTTGAAGTGATCTTGTATTTGTCCAATAGGCACATTATTAAAGTTAAACAATGACTAGATTAACTGCTCATTTGTCTTCCTCTCAGGAGCTCACCATCATCAACACTTTGTCAAAAGATCTTTGTCTCTTGTAATGCTGCGTGTTTTCAGTAAACTTTTGCACCTGAAGGAACCAGTATAACATGACAAATTCAAATTCAAAATGAAAGATAAAATACTTCAGTAACTATAAAAAGCCACAGAGTAATTAATTGGGAAAGTTATTTAATCTCTGCTATTTTTCACTCCCTTCAACTCAAGAATTCATGTCATGCAGATTAATGAGTCTCTTGCAAATTTGCCTTCACCTTCCTAATAGCACATTACGTTGTTATGGCAGTCTGGTGTTTGGTTTGTTCTTTTAACCCTAAGGAGCCATGTTTTGTAAAGAAATGTGTTCATTATTTTAGATGTTAATTTTTTATTCTCTATCCTAGATGTTGCTCTCAAATAACATTACTTCTAGATACAGCAGCATGTGCAGAGCATCTCTCTGAGAGATCAGTCTGCCACCACCCACAGATGTAATTATAAACAAACCCCAAACCGTTATCTGATACACTTTAGGTAACAGTAAACAGTCACAGTTTCTGATATGGCTGTAAGGTAGGAACATGCATACTCTATCTGCTAAGCTGCTGAGAGGCCAATGCTTGCTTACAGCCCACTGCTTGACTGGCCAAGGAGATTAAGGTTCCTCTGCAGTATGTGCTGCTGCCATAACAACAAATTCGGGGTCACCATCCATGATTACAACAAACAATTGTGCCAACTTCTTAATTCCACCAAATTACCTTGAGAAAAAAACATCCTAAGTGTGCCAGTTTCCCGACAAAATAGGTTTCCTTTGTCAAGCATTATCGGAGGTTGCTTACAGTACTTGGTTGGAGAAAGCACAGAAGGAAATCTGGGAGCAGCATACCAGAAGAACCATCTCCCCTGTGAGAAAAGGCATCTCTAAACCTAAAGAATTTTTCAGAGACATGACCTCTGTCTTACCCAGACATTTCTATGGATATCAAATGCTTAAGCATGATGCAATAATATATGTAAACCAACACAGGAAACAGCAAAAGACTTAGAGAGGAAAAAAAGGCTGAACAGTGAAAACTGAATTTCAGTATTCTGGGTGCTCATACAGACATCATCAGAATTCTTCTTATAGACAAGAAAACACAGATATATGGACGCAGACAGAAACACACACATATATGTAGCTAGTGGATTTAAGACAATAAGTAAGAGATTACAAAATAAATAAAAGACAACTCAGGAAGCATTACTTCACCCTTGAGCACAAGGCATGAGTCATCAGCTAATCACACAGCAAAGACAATGGCAAAGCAGGGTCATGACTTCAGAAGTCTGTCCTCAGCTATGACACAAACCAGCTGGAAAGCCTTGGGT
This sequence comes from Porphyrio hochstetteri, assembly GCA_020800305.1. NCBI lineage: Eukaryota > Metazoa > Chordata > Aves > Gruiformes > Rallidae > Porphyrio > Porphyrio hochstetteri. Next base: position 25,741,891 of record CM036913.1, on the reverse strand, counting down.
TCAGGCAGCATCATGTCTTAAGTTTTTAATCATATACGAGAATAATGAATCTTTATTACCTCAAACGATATGCATTTGCTCCACAGTGAGCTCAAGGTTCAGCTCAGTCATATTTAAATAATAGTCCTCCAAAGGAACAGGTTTTAGTTGCATAAAATATCAGGATGACAGCAAAATATTAAACTTTATTCCTCCCACACCTGAACCTGCAACTGCTTTAGCATTTTCTAATAAATACATGTTTACTCTTGTGGGAGTGTCTGACCTCACCAGCATAGGCAGTTTAACTTCTGAGTTGCCCAGATCACACACAGAGAAGTACAATCCCATCTCCACTTCTGCTGAGGCTCCAGAGGTGACAGAGAAGGAATGAGGTCTTTCCTGGAAAACCCTCACACAGTCAAAGCCAGGTGAAGAGTGCCACCACCACAGTCAGGATTAAGTTCCTGCAGCACCACTCATGCTGATGACTAGAAGGAGAGTTCCTGGCAGTGCAGATGCTGTAACAGGTATGGGTGAACTAAAGCCCAGATCCATTTGGGATGCATCACAGATGTGTGGTTACTGAATTTTATTTCTTCAATGTTTTTTGTTATCAGACACCTTGGAAAATGACAAAATTGCCACTGAGCAGTGGCTGGGCTTTATGTACAGACAGTATTTAAAGACAGACACTACATCTCACAGAATGACTGTTAACAAACTTCACGTTTGAGGAGACCTAGATGGCCTGTTGATGAAAAGCAACGGGAGCATTTATTTATTTTCACACATGGTAAGGCTTGAATTATAAATGACATAAGTAATAGCTGGCTTCCGTGCTGCACTTACTGAATAACATTGACTCCTCTGCTCCTGCTTATTTAACCTACAAAAATTCACAGCCTGTTAATACGATTTTATTACTTGATTAGGGAATCAATGCAGTATTCCTCTAGCAGAAGCAACAAATCACCACCTCAGTTTCCTGTGACCCTTTACATATGGTAAATGTTAATCTCTCTTCATTAGTAAAGACAAGATGTAATAACAAATGAGGAAAAAACCCCAACAAATACTTCCTTGGAACTGTTCTTGGCCTGATCAAGACTTGAGCTCTTTTCATCTCTACCATTCCAGGCCTTTTATGCAAGTATCTAGAAGCGCTGCTGTGTGTTCTCTGGCCATGGCTCCCTCAAAGCTCAAGTAAACATTAGTTAAAAAAAAAAAAGAAAAAACTGTGTGTGAAATGCAAATAAGTATTAATTGTTTTTCAAATTATTAAAATAAACAATCTAGGCTCTAATCCTGGCAAATTAACCACAACAGGAACTTTTCCAGATTAAGCAGCATGCCAGTGGGCAAACAGTAACCACATCTCTTGCAAACCTCCAGCAATTAATTGAGATGTAAACTGAATCATGTTTTATGACTCTTCAATTTGTATCAAAGAGCAGCAAGGATCTAGTTGTTGTGGAATTGAATTAACGTTTCTTGGAGTTTTTTTTAAAGGTTGTGAGGTTCTTTTTGAACACAAGAAAAAGTTTTTTTATTGCAAGGGTGGCCACATGCTGCCCCAGAGAGGTTGTAGAGCCACTCTGACTGGACATGGCCCTGAGCAACCTGTGCTAGGCAGCCCTGCTTTGAGCAGGGGGCTGAACTAGATGAGATACAAAGGGGCCATCCTATCTCAGCCTGGTGACTTAGATACCAACACCTCCTATACAGGCTTACAGGTAATTATGCCTACTAATCTTAATTTGCTAAAACAGTGGTGGCAGACTGTTGTATACATGTATGAGGTTTCCTGCCACACAAACGCTTTTCTAGCATACTTCTATTCTTAAGTGTTTTCTGACTTGTTTCTCAGTATAAATATGCAATTAGGGGATTAAGATTATTTAAAACAACTGCTGAGGACCTAAAATTATTCCCCTAAAACCACAAAACTAAGTATAGAACAACAGCGCAAGTGAGGATGAAACTTTACAAACAGAAAACATTTATCTTCTCATCACCCACTCTGGGCCAAACAGGGGTGGGGAGCAGAAGATGTAACTGAAATGTATTAGGAAAAATTTTTGCATTTAGATGCCTGAATTAGATACAGAAGAAGAATATGTATCTGTAACCAGTAGAACTAACACTGGACAGTTGTGACTGATTTTTTAGTATTTTTTTACATATACCGTGTTATTTCTGTTATGATGAGAATGTTTATTTTACAGAGCCAAAGAAGGGAATTGAAATGCTGAGTATTCTTTTGACTTGACTCTTGGGTAATCAAGTAAAACAAAAACCAGCACATAGAACATCCTAGTACACATTAATCTGTTACTAAATAGCTACACCACACACCAAACTACGAGAGAAGGCAGTACTTTTTAAGCACACAGAGGTTTGCTGCATCTGAAGAACAAGCAAGAGCTCTTTCCCTTCAGAGAAACTGCAGTTGCATTTTTTTCCCCATGCAACCAGAAGTCACCCTCTAAGTTTACATACAAACATACAGTAAGCTGTCAGTATCTTTAGCCTTTCAGTTGATTTGAGGAAGAACAAGAAGCTATTTTAATGAAAAAGCCCAGTAACAGCTGCCTGCAACAGCTGCCTTTTGGTAAAGGAGACCAGACTAAAAAAAGATTCCCTTTCTTTAATACACAGTAGGTAGTAAAGCGAAGCACCTGTTAACAACTGTTAACTCTGTTAACTGTTAACACATCAACTGGCCAGGTCTAGGAAGGGAGGAAAAAAAAAAAAAGGTTATGATTTTAGATGCTACACGGTGTTTATACCTACCAGTCCCATCATAAAGCTGCAGGTCAGTGAATGGCTTGAGCCCAGGCCTAACTATTTCAAGGGAGTAGGTGATGTTGTTTAATATAAGACAGACCTTTGCGGTCAAGAACCGGCCTCATACAATAGACTCCATAAATTCTTGGGAGATTGAAAACCGTTAGGGTAAGAACTTGAGTTGAACCTCGGAAGGTCTCACACCACCCCATCCAGAACAGAAACTTAAAAATCTTTCACAAAGCTCTTGAAACAAGTAGATGTTTTGATTGAGTTTTTTCTGCCTACTCAAGTGTGAGGGGACATCTGAATTACTTTGAAGTGTTTTTAATTGCCTTTTTTTCTGACCATAGCAGGCTCAAAAAAATATGTCAAGAAGTATAAAAGTTTGCTGTTAATACTTTTCCTTCTCTATTTTACTAGAGAGTGCTGCTACAGGGAAAGTAGGGTCCACAACTATGTATCTCAGAAGAAGCCATTTAGCTGTATCAGGACAAATCACAATGTCCTTGTCACCCATAAGGTATTTATAATCATGGAATGCTTTGTAAAAGTAGCAGAACAGAAGAAAGGAAACTTATTTTTAAGACACACACAACATATAAAAAGATGATGCAGCAAAGTCATTTGCATTTTTAAGAGCCTGCAATCAAATCTCCAGGAGTTTGATACTTACTAAGGAAGAGCTGGTCTGTTTTCAGCACATTCCTAGGAAAAGAGCTCTGCTGTAACAACACAGAGATCAACACTTTCTGTCCTTATCACTCCCTAAAACCACAGTAGCAGTCAAACAAGTTTTCTTGACTCAATGGATTTAAAGCTTGCCATTTTTAGATCTAAGCATTTTAATTTCTAGGTTTCATTGTGTCTGTGGTTTGTGTTTTTTTAATTTCAGAATCACAGAATACTTCAAGTTGGAAGTGACCTCTGACAGATCCAAGGCAAACTTAGATGAGTCAGACCCTGGAGGTCACATCCCACTGAGTTCCAAGTAACCCCAGTGATGGGGATCCCACCACCTCCTCTTGCCAACACAAATCATAGAACTGCCAGAAAAAGAAAGGCAAGGCACAATCAGTTGAGATTTCTTTTGGGAAAAGTCTTGCCCAGAATGAATTAAAAACTACTAGCACAAACCCAGAGTCGTTAGTCTCCCACTGAAGTAAAAAATACATTTTTAAAGTGACAGAATTTCCTTCTTGCTTGGCATCAGTAGAAATCAAGGTAGAAAAGAGTAACCAGCTTTTCAAGTTAATTTCCACTTAGTGAAAGACTTTTTATATTCAGGTTTTATCTCAAGTGTCTTCACAGGGTTTTTTCTTCTATTGTCTTGCTGGGACACTGCTCTACAGCCTTGTACACCTCAGCAACTTTTTTCTAGCTATTAACTTCAATTCTTATTTTCCAAATTTTCACCCCATGACTTCCAATCAACAGTTCTATATAGTACTTTAATTATTAGCCTTCTTCCTTTTCTGATTGTTGACTTTTATTCCTCTCACAAAGCCACTTTCAAACCAAGATTTAATTCATAAATAGAGGCAGAAGGTTTATAGTTCCTCCAGCCCCAGGATGATGACCATCTATTGCAAGCTCTCATCAGTTTTTCTGTGCATAAAAAATTAACTACAGATAAAGCCAAAGTGAGATTTTTACCAACAGCTTCTTAAGTACTTGAGATTTGTGGGTGCACAGAGAGATAAGCTCACCTTTGCTCCATGACTTCCCATCTCAGCATGATTCAAAACTTTGCTGCTGTATTCTCACTGCTTATAAAAAAACCTATAAACTGCCACTCTCAGAAACGTCAACATCCATGTGTGGTGGTCTAGCTCATTTCTCTCTTTAGTACCTACAATGTACTACGTGTCTCGTTTAACCAGAGAACTTGCAGACAAGTCCTGCAAAGGCAAGACTGAGATGTTGTTTCAGCCTTAATAGGGGAAAGTTCAATGGCTGAATGGCATCACTATGGACCTATGAAAGGAAAAGCCATCGTACACATGTATTCACAGGAGAGGCTTGCTTAGTTAGGTTTGAATGGGCATTATACAGAAAATGGGAACAGTGAGAGTGAATGGGATCGAGACTCAGATTTTACACTGGGACGTATGATGATGAACAGAAGCACACGATATTTAAAGGGATACTCTGTGTGGGGCAGTTCTTTTTGACTAGAAGCATGGTGCATGAATGACACTAGCGTCCTCTGAGATGACTCTGTCACTGTAACCACCGAGAGCAGAGCTCCACATAGCTAACACGTACTCTCACCTAGCTAACACGTGCTCTTACAGTTCAGATGTTATCATAAAAAGCCATAAAGGTGAGTGGGCTTCCCACGTACACCGAGTGCTGACTCCAGGAGATCGTTACGCAGTGCAGTCTGATGCCGCAAGGACCGCGTGCCGCTTTCACAGCATCACATTCCTGTTAATCTTACAGGCAAATCTCAGCTCAAGAACCTTCCTCATGACTCCTCAGCCAGATGGAAAGCCGTGTGAGCTGGAGAGCACTCCAAACAATTTACAGAGGCACAAGAAGGTTTTCTTTCCTTCTGAAAAAAACAATATTTGCAGAATCTTTTTATAGATTATCGTAAACAAGCTCAGAAATAGAACATAATTGTACTCAGTGTTCTATTGGAGTTGGACTGCTGTTTTGTGGTGGTGCTTCCTCCCCAAGAAAAATGCATCATGTGGCTGTGATACACTCAGAATCACAGATTCATTAAGGTTGGAAAAGACATCCAAGATCATCAAGTCAACCATCACCCCAACACCACCATGTCCTGAAGTGCCACGTCTACACATTTACTGAACACCTCCAGGGATGGTGACTCCACCACTTCCCTGCACAGAGTGTTACAATGCCTGAACACTATTTCAGTAAAGAAATTTCTCCCAATATCCAATCTAAACCTCCCCCAGTGCAGCTTGAGGCCATTTCCTCTTGTAACTTGGGAGAAGAGACCAACAGCTGTCCCACTACAACCTCCTCTCAGGTAGTGGTAGAGACAGTAGGTCTCCCCTCAGCCTCCTCTAGACTAAACAACCTCAGTTCCCTCAGCCACTCCTCATCAGACTTGTTCTCCAGACCCTTCACCACCTTCATTGCCCTTCTCTGGACACAATTATCAATATCTTTCTTGTAGTGAGGGGCGCAAAACTGAACACAGTATTTGAGGTTCAGTCTCACCAGTGCTGAGTACTACTCCTACTCCTGTTGGCCATGTTATACAGGCCAGGATGCTCTTGGCCACCTGTGCACACCACTTGCTCTGATTCAAGGTTTTCTTTCACATGATTTGAAGACATACCTTACTTTAAGCCCAAAATACAACAAAACCTGGCTACTCTTAAAAAACAAACCACTAGGTAAGTCCCAGATTGCTGCTTACCTTTGGACCCCTTCTCATGAAAATGCATGATCCAAAACCAAACTGCAGCTGACAGAAGGTCTCCATGGGCTTTTAGTGCAGTTCTAAATGCAGCTGCACCTGACTGGCTCTGAAGGGGGTATTCCTACAAAATCCAAAATCTACTTTTGGGAAGTCAGTATCTGCTCTATAACTGGAGGGCTTATCATGTGGTGTTCAATCACTCATTTTTCCCTAGTCTCCTAGCAATACAAGCCATTTCTTTTCACATATTGCTTCAACAGCTCCTCCATCTGGTTCCATAAATTTTTAAGTCATAAGTGTGAAAAAAAGGAAGTTAACAGATATTTCCAAAGCACATTAACATCCCCATAGTGTTATTTTCTCCACCTTTCATTTCAAAGCTTTCTTTCTACTAAATTTCCCAAACAAAACCAGCACTTGAAGTGGTTGCTGGTCATACCTGCAGGATTCCTGACTTACATTTTACAAGGTGTCTACTGAAGAAGGAAGCAATACCTGTTGTAAAACAATAGCTAGGAGTGCTCATTCAATATCAACAGAGATTAAATCCCTGGGGGGGTGGGCAGAGGGGAGACTATAATCAGGTCCCTTCACAGGACTGGAACAGGCACGGGACAGAGTTGGAGGCTACAGTGGGAAACAGGATGAATCCTATTCTTAGGTAGTTATAAATGGAAAGAGATAGCAATGGCATTTGAGACCTTTCATGACAAGGGATTCTTCTTGGGTTTGAGTGGGGTGGCTTGTTGTCGCTTTGGAGGGGTTTGGGTTTTTTTAAACTGAAAGGCAATAAAAGGGATTTAAAACATGAAATGAGTTACTGAGAACATTTGGGGGGAAAAGGGTATTTCTCAGATTCAATTCCAGTTTTACAGTAGGTGACAGGATCTCTTGGTCTCCTTTGCTCTCAGACTTCTGTCAGTGACCAAAATTGGTACAACTGGCAAAACAGCAGCTACCTAAATGGACTAAACATAACTTTTGTTCTAATTATAAAAAGTCTCAAATTGTTCTGTCCTTTTTTAGCAACATCCACCTCCAAGAAAGAAGGGAGGAAAGGTCCAGTTGTGATGTGTGTCCCCCATTCCAACTAAAGTTATTTCTGATACAACCTCCTTTGACAGCTGGTCCAAGTGTGTGTCAAAATCTCTCCCCTCCCCCCCATTTTTTAATAAATGTTAAAATGGGGGAAAATCATCCTGTGAATGCTTTTGATTGGCATGATGTGTAAGTTAGCTCTGCCTGCAACAGAGTAAAACACCATTGCTCTCATTCTAACAACACAGTAAAAATTCCTGAAGGAAGACATAACCCCACAGTCCTACTCCCTAAAATTGCTGGTGGGGAATGGACAGATGGACAACATTTTTCATGGCAAGAATCTTAACTCAAACATTAACCTTACAAAGGCCCCAAGGGAACTGGAGTGCACAAGTCGATCAGCTCTTTCCATCATTCTGTCTGACTGGCATAAAACACCAGTGAACTGATTTCCTCATGGATAAGCACATATTTGATGTTTTGTCATGTAGTTGTAGACTTCAGCTGCTTTAGGTCAACTCACAGAAGAACAGGATGGGAAAGCAATGGTTAAATATCCCATGAAAACTAACCTGACCTCCACCTGAGAAAAGTAGTTCGAAATTAGTTCACCAGTTTTATTCCTTTTTGGATGTAAACCAAATGGTTACTAATGTCATGGGGCTTTTTAGATTATGGTGGGGGTTTTTTGTAAAATATGCCTTCTAGGCTTCTAATCAGAAGGTTTAATGGGATTATTCAAATTTGTCCATTAGCTATGTACTTCTGTGAAATCCATACCTGGTTGATATTAGTTGCTTTTTTCCCTAAAACTACTTGTCTCCCACCCCTCCCCCCTTCTAAAATACATCATAAACTGCTCAAAGTAACAATGTATTAACTTATGAAAACTAGCTTCCTTTCAACACAGGTTGTTTGCCTGTCTTTGATTCCTACACAAATGATTGTTTTGGGATTATGTACATATTTTATAGTACTGGCAAAGTTAAAAGTTTAATAAACAAAGTTTAACATTACTGATTTTTATCAGGCACGTACAGTGCATTTGATGTCATGGAAGCAAAGGAGGAACAATACAAAGAACACATCTAAATAGACCTCAACTTCTAGCAAGACCCTTATTACATAAGCAGCATATAGGGGTATTGTTAATCTACAGAATTAGACTGAATTTTGAAATTAACAGCTCACAGAAAGCTTACTGACCTCCCATGATTCACTAAGGACAGTTGACACTGAAACATTTATCATGTAATTCAAATGAAAACTAGTCAGAAATTTCACTACAACAGGATAGGTTGCGTTTTTAACTCTCTTGGTTATCAAGAGCAGTCCAAAACACATTGTTACCCTACAGATATTCTCCATTTACTGGAAGCTATCGATGTCATGCTGTTAGGAGCAACGGGAAGATCAAGCTGTTTACTCAGGACCCCTTCCATTAGGATTATTCAATCACGTTAGGGAAGTTTGCCCATTTTTCCTCTAAAGAGTCAAGGATCATTCTCCTAAAAAGTCCTCTGTTCCAATTCCTGCTGACGATAGACAAATTAGACCCTTCTTCCCTCCTTGTAAAAGAGAAAGCTGTCCTAAAATTTTACAGCAGGTGGAAAGTTCATCTTTTCTGCATTCTACTTTGCCTCTCAGATCCAGATTTCACAGAAGTATTGCAAGAAAAAAGAAAGAGCTTGGAAAAAGATGACTTTAGAGAGCAGTCATTCCATAAATCCTTACATCGGGTGGCTGTGAAAGTCACTGTCAGGAAACCAGGTATGTCTGTACTAAATGCCTGCTTGAAAAGTGAAGAAAGGAAAAACAGATGGGATACTAGATATCTGAAAAAAGTTATGTAACAATGTATCCTATGGAAGGCAATCAGTGCAAAAAGCTGGCCCTTCACTTACAGGCTGCCTGCAAGATGGTTTCACTGCAACTGCCCTCATGGATGGTACGAATGCGTCAGCTGCAGAGCAGGGTTACAGACTACCCCATGTCTGGCAGTTCTGCAATACCATCCTATGCTGCACTACTTCACTTGTTCAGCTTTTGGTCACCTTCACCAGATCTCACTGCTTCATTTAAATGTTGATATCTTCATAGCTCCTTGTGTTGACAGTCAATAATGAATTTTCAGGTCCCAATACAACGCCCAAGGTGTCATTGCCCTTTTTAGAGAAAGCTGCACATTCAGTCCTAAGTGGACAAGAGTTGACAAAACACAGGTAAAAGGTGCCATCAAAACAAATGTTGCTATGGGATCACTCCAGAAAGCCACCACAGAGCCAAGCCAAGGTGCCACCCCAGAAATACCTATGAACAAAAAGAAGCCAGCAGAGAAGTTTCAGCAGTGCTTACAGACTACGAAAGTGCCTCCATGGTTCTCCCTGCTGACAGAAATTCTCATGTTTGTGTCCTGTACCAAACTCACTACAAACCTACAAGGGAAGATCTCCAGATCTGCAGCCTGTGCCAACCTTATTTTGGTCATCTCTGTTCAGGACTGTTATCTGGACTATGCAGGCAGCGCTAATAGAGCTCAGGAGCAGTGCTCATCTAGGAAAACTAGTAACTCACAGCTGAAATTCATCCTTCTGTTCCTTCCCAATTAGCCATATTACGGTATTAGTAACAATTCTTTAAAGCTGCAGATAATTTATCTGCATCATCTGTTTTCTTTTTAAATAAATGCCATAACAGCAGCAACCAATATCCAAGTCCTACCCGATGCCTGACAGGAGTTTGGAAATACTAATGATGCAACTGATGAACAGCAAGAGAAGAAATTCAGGGAACTTCATTAGAGTCTCAGTCTCAAAGTCCTTTTTATTCTCATGTAAGAAAGTAATGCAGGGAAAAAAAAATAAGTTACAACATGGAAAAGACATGGTGCCAGACTGACTGAAAATTCTCAAGATACTTGCCAAAATAGTAATGATGCTCTTCCATCACTATGTCAGAGCAAACTAGCTGTACTGATGGGCAACTAAAAATTAGGCATCACCAAACGACCTAGCCACAGTGTCTTCCCAAACAAAGTGTCTGCATGATATGGCAATATATGGAGAACTGCAATCAATCAAAAAGATACCCTTAAGAGTGTATACAAAGACTTCCAATACTATATGTTGGCCCACGATTTGGCATTTCTGGAGCTCCTACCATGTACTTGTATGACCATTTAAAAATATCAAAATTTGATCTACATTGTATTTTAGTAAGCCACAAATTTTAACCATATAGACACAACAATTCAGAACCTGTTTGCTTTTCAAGGTTACCAAACTGCTATTTTAAGCCTACTCAGTATCTTCCAACAGTAAATTTTCCATTACTACTTTCTGTTCTCCCACTCTCCTCACAAGTTAAGGCTGAGTTTCTTTAGAAAATGGTAATTCAGAGGGACTACCAAACACCAAATTGCAGTTAAGCTGGACAGTTCATGCTGTTACACACGTTTCAGAACAACTGAATTCTGATCTCTGGAGTATTTCTGAAGTATTCTGTATTTAAACACTTACTTGCCAAAGAGACTCAGAAGGGAGTGGTGAGTAACATTTATAAATCACTGATGTCAGATTTACAGGATCTTCATGAGAAGCTGTAGGGAGATACAAGGATGATGCTCTATGGGACACACTAACAGATTAAAGGAAGGAAAGCAGTGAGAAGAAAGGAAAAGTAGATTTCAAGGAGAGATTTATTTTAAAGCCAACTTCTCCTCCCGCCCCCAGTTATGTCAGCAGTGGGAACTGCTGGTATTTCAGACGCACCTCATATACAAGTGGACTGGGCCTTTGTGCTGTTTTTTAAACATGCATGAAAGCATTATTGACTCTTTAAAAATACCAGAGGAAAAAACTGCATTATAGCAGCCTACAGAATCATATATAGAATTATTTCTTGTACTTTATAAACAAAACACAGTATCAGCTCCATGAACTGTACTCACATACAAAAGCACATTTTTCTTAAGTCTACAAAAGTCATCCTCCAATAACTGCATGTTACATAGAAATGACAGTCGCTTCCACAGAACTCAAGGTACTGACGGTTATATCCCAGCAGAACGTATCTAAGATCTGAAATTCCAGCAGATATTCTTGGTTCAGGTTCTTGGTAAGTGCTACAAAGACAGGCCTCTTGTAAATAATTATTTAAAACTCCAAAGCACTTCTACAAATCTCCTTTTCCATGGTTTGCATTTGAGGAGTTTGGAAGCTATAAAAAGGTCCAAAGAAACAAAACCAGCATGAAGCATTTAGTATTAACCATCCAAATTTCCATGACAACAGCTTCAGTAAGGTCACCTCATTGGTACTAGAGCAGGAGACCAATGGTACAGTAAATGTAGAGAAAAAACTGTTAAGACCTGATTCAAAGTAAGGTGTTTGATTACAGAGGTCCTTGAAGTAAACACACAAGTCCCTGAAAGTGTTTGATTGGGAAAAAAAGGGCTGTGTAGTTTAGCTTGGCTTTGCCTTTTTCAGTGCCTGGGAGTATGACTGTGTAACTACAAGCAAGTAGTCCCTTCTCCCCAAACCTGCAGTTTCACAGGATATGTGTACCTGAAAAGCCTGTTTGGTTACTGCATAAAAGTTCCCCCTGGAAAAATGTTTTTGATTACACCGATGATGCTGTAAAGGCACAAAGAGAAGCAGACACATGTCCAAAGCCAGCAACTTTTGAGTTGGGAAGAAGCTTCCAGATACTTCAAGCAAGATGAATTTTTGTTCTTTTTTAAATGTGACTATCAACACATGTGCTTACATGCCCACTACCCTGAGAATAAAAGGCAATACTTCTTTTTACTCTCTCTTCACAGTGCTTTGGTGAGACAGACGTCTAGCTCACAGAAACCCTGGACAACCTCTTCAGGCCTGAAATTCTCACATAGCAGCCAAAAGGTCAACATCTCAAGAAAACAAAAATTCTCTTCCTAGCATCAGTGTTATTTACTGGAAAGCCGTGAGTATGCTGTTTGTCCAGCTTCTCCAACTGGATTCTCAAGTATTACACAGGTGTGACTACTCCACTATTTTAATTTGGACCAGGAATGTGTTTGACAGTGGGTTCCCCCAATCCCCTTCCTGTGTGACAGACCACATTGAGGAGCTGTCTCAAAGTGCCTGAACTGGCATCCATATAAATAGGACTAAATCTTCATTTTGCGATGCATTTCAGTGCAAACGGGAATCCAAGTTCACAGCATCAAATTAGGGCTCGACCAAAGTAAAACCTGCTTCCCTCAACCACGCACACACCCTGTCCTCAGTTCCCTTGAACAATCTGTTGCTGTATCCTACTTACTAATGTAGATGCAACCTACAGGTGACTTCATCCAGGCTGGTAACTGCAGCTTTCACACACTGGGCCAGCTGACCTGAGAGTATCTGTCGGCCATTCGCGAGCTTGCAGACATGAGAGAGAAGAGGCAGCACAAACCCAGCTGTCAGGCTCTCATCTACCCCAACCAACAGGGTGAAGGTGCCAGAACCACCCTCTTGCTTTTCAGTAAGCAAACCATGCTGTTCAGAAAGATTTTATGTTAAATCTCTTCTATTAAAATTTTATATTTATGCATTAATTCATCTCAGGATTTGTTACTGTAATTTGACTGAAGAAGAGAAAGAATAACCACCAACAATTCAGATACAGCTCAGAACAAGTAACTCAGCACTAAAACCAATGCACAGTGGTGAATGCCATTCCTTGCCTCAGCTTCTGCTCAAATTCCAGTTGCTTTTCCCAGCTCTGCTGCCTCACCTCCCCACGTAAAGTAGTAAGCAAATTCCTATTTGGGTACTTCTCTTGAAATATTTTGTATATCTTTACTGATATGTAAAACATGAACAAACAGAGGCTGAGTTGTGGGGATTTTTTTAATTGGTCACTGCCATCCAGGACTATTTCAGCTTGTAAATTAGATGCTTTAATTAGAAGCTGTAAAGGCTTCTAATTAAAGAAAAAAAAACCACAAAAAACCCCCACCAACCCAACACAGTATAGGCAAACTGTAATTTACTTAACAGAATATCTATTGAAGATTTACTTGCTAAGTCACTAGTCAACCTCTGTACACAATATACAACCTCAGTTCCTTCAACTTTTAAGAAGTCTTTTACACCACAAAGTTTGGAATTTTTAAGTATTTATTAGTTGGCACAATAAAAACGTTCCAATATCCTTTAAAGCAGAAGTTTCTTAGAAATGCTGCAGCTTCTATCTTCAGGATGATGAGAGATTACAAACTGGAATTGTCTAGCAGTTCTGTGAGCTGATCTCTGAAGAAAGAGGTGCTTTGCTCGACTTTTCCCTTAAAGATATTCCTACTCAGGGAGGCTAGAGCCAAACTGCCACTTTTGGGTTCTCAGAAACACCTCAAGTGCACATAAAAGACTGTTTTTTGAAGGCTACTGAAGCCTTCCAAAAAATCAGGCTATGATGTGAAACTGTATTTTACATCATCACATGTAAAGCAAATAAAGTTAAACTATCATGCCCCATATATATATGGCAAAAATCCAAACAAGCCTTTAGTTGTACTGTCTGTCTCTGATGAGACCCAGAGTTTTAGTAAACCCTGCAGGATCAGGGAATATTTTTGCTATTGGTTTGGCTCACAATGTGTTAACCACATGAAGACAGCTAATAGCACCACTTTTCAGAGAGCCTTTCAGCATAGGAAAACAGTTAGTTTTTGACCAGAGCCTACAAGTTCTGTTTTGAACTTCAGAGGGGAGGACTTGTACAGAACAGCAAGCTCAGCTACCTTGACGGGCTTGGCTTGTTAAATCTGAAGGTCGACATGAACCTGAAAGTAGATACTCATAAGAAATTAATTCAGAAAGGCATAAATGATTCAAGAGAAAAACCTTAGTAAGCTGCAATCTACATGGCCAGGAATTTCACTAGGGAAAGCCCTACTCCTCACTAAGCACTGGTAATGTACCTTACAAATGCAAAGGACACTGCCCTACTACATCTGCACAGCCACATAAAAGCCATGTGAGCCAGACTGTGTTTTGGCCCTTTCCCGTTGAACTGGGGATGTCTAAGCAGAGTGAGTGCAATGCAGGTCTGGCATGCAGAAAAAGAAATGGACGAGGAATAAAAGCGAAGAGCTCCAAGGGGAACGTAAATGCTGAGTAACAGAGGGGTTTCACCACAGGACTGACTTCATTTCAAATGCTGAGTGCATACTCCTCAGTCATGGCCCTGTCCCCTGCAGGGGAAGGTGGGGAGTGACTGGCATACAGAAAACAGCACGTTTCAACCACTCCACATTTTACAATAATCCGCGTTTATCTGAAAGCTGTCAGTTGGTAACAATATTTTTTCCCCAAACAAAAACTGACCTGGAGAAACACACTGAGCAACAACCTAGTGTTCTTTGACAGGGGTATTGTGTGAATGTGGGCACTAAAACCCAGCTCTGGCAGAAATCTGAACTTTCTCTCTGCTGCACTGCTGGCATCCGGTCTGAGGGACAAGCGAGGGTCTGTCCCTCCAGCCCTACCCGCAGTCTCAATGGCTTCAAGGAGACTCATCTACAAGCGAGACCGCAGCATTTGAGCCTTCCCTCCCCAATGACTCCCAATTCTTCCCCAACACTAGTTCTCTGTTAACTGTGATTCTTGATCCAGTATCCAAGTATTCAAATTCATTTACAAAAAGGGTTACTGGGAGTAAATGCACTAGCGCAAGCAAGGGTTGTACATCATAGGTTATTACAACTGTTTATTAACCTTCCCAAATAATTTACCATCACAGAATTTAAATGGGCTTACAAGTAAAACAGGCTTAATAAACTTCAAGGTTTATTAGGCTTCAGACAGTGTCAAAATGCTTGGTTATGAGGACTCCTTAAGAGACCGAATCCTGATTCATTTGGCTAAAATGCAAGTCATTCACTGAGGGAGTAAAGATACACAAAGGTGCTCAACTTTGCTGGCAGCTGTGGGGAATAAAGGAAAGAGGCAAGTCAGTACAGCTGAAAAAACCCCATCCTCCTAAGTGAGAGTGATATACCCTAAAACAGAGCAGGAAAGAAGCCAAGATCACCTTTTCAGAATACTCTAAGAAAGGAAAGAAATAAAGAAAGAAAAAAAAAAAGAGGGGGGCTTTATCAGGCTTCCTGATTTTCAGTCTCTCATTTTCTCTGAGAAGGCAAATGAGTTTCACTTGTAGCTTCTGATCTAAACTAAGTAGATTGTACTCCCATGCGCTCTCCCCAAAGGTCTACGAGGCACTCTATTACCTAGAAAATAGGAGAAATAGCATCAAAACATCAGCAAGATCAATTAGAACTCAGCAGATTAGGGTATATTAGGATTTCAGGAAAAATTAGTGGCATTTCCAATATTGTTATATTTACTACTTCAGTAACGTTTCACAGCACAAGCCAAGTAACCAAGCCTCACTGCACTGAATAGCATAGAAACTTACTTTCTTGATACCTTGTCAGCTTACCAAACTGAAGAAAGCTCACAGCCAATTCTGACTCAGCAGTCCTTGGAGAAAAAACCAAACCAAACAAGCAAAAATACCACCTGCTTCTTGCTTTGCTACTGGGAATTTCAGAGCATCTATTGTGAATATACCCTAAAACGTGATCTTCAGAGCAGAAGAAATCCAAACTATCGGTTTCTCAGTCCAAAATCAGCCAAGCCAGGCTGTAAATCCACCCTTTTCTACCCATGCTGTGTGGCCCATTCTCAGAGGTTCCTCCGGCTGCAGTGAGTGAGAAACCTCGCTGCCCTCAATTCCCGTGGAGAGGGAACTGGGAGCACCCCTTTCCTACCTGCTTGGAGGCAGCTGACCAGAGTTAAATGATCGATAAGAGGAAAACCATTCTAGAAGAAACTTAGATTTAAACAATGTAACATTGTTTTGCATTTCACCTTAGTTTTTTTCTTTATTGGTACCTTGTTAGTTTATAATCCTTTAGGCAAAACAAGGTGAAACTAAACGCATCTTTTACAATATATACAGGACTTTTTTTACAGTAGAAAGACATACTACGTATAAATTATTTAACTAGCTGAGAATCTGAGGACACATTTACTCAAATTATCTATTTTTACAATTTATTACATTAAGAACTGTTTCTTATTTTCTCTTTCTTCATCAATCCATTTTTAAACTCTGGTTTCTGTCAAGCTGCTTCTGAATACAAACTTGCATTATAAAAATGAAGTAAATAGTAAACAACACTAAACTTTTTTTTTTATTTACTTAACATAAAACTGTATTAAATATGATTGCAACAGAAATAAAGTTACTCTTAACAACCACCACTGTATTATCTATTACTGTTGAATAATGGTGTGCAAGTACACCATAAAGCAGTAAAAAACTCCCTACATTTCTATCAAATGTTTTATTTGCAGACTGAAAGCTTTGATGCTTTTTGACTCCAAAATGATGTATTTGCTTTTAGAAACAGCTATTGCAGTGAATTAAACTGAATATAAATATGTCTGTGTATCTGCAAAAGTGACAATTATCTACCCACAACAGTGCAAAGTTAGTTTACACTTTCAACAAACTATGTTTTAAGGTACTTAGTCAAAGTTTTCCCTGAAGTCAGTTGTCTGACTGTGTATAAAACCATGCAGGAAAAACAGGTATAACTCTTCTTTTTTATGTAAATAATTTTAGGAGACTGAAGTCAGTCAGGACTTCAGAATCATTATCCACCAAGTCATCATTCCAGTGGTTTAACCAGCACCCATAGGGCCAACGCGGGCAACACCAACCCACATAAGACTCAAGCAGGACTTGATCCTCCAGCCCAGAATGGGCCCCACAACCCAGCCTGGCAGCACCACAAAACCCATCCCCAAGGAGCCTGCGCGTAGGCAGGAGACAAGCTGGGTAAAACAGCACATAAAAAACCTCTAATGAAGACATATTAAAAGGTAATGTTTATACAAACACTAGGGACCAGTTTTATAGCGTATGGGAGTAAATCACTTAAAAGTATCTGCAGGCCTAGGAACTTGCACGGTGACACTAAGCACTTGTGTTACTGGATGGAGAGGTTGCTCACTTTTAAGTAAGAGATGCAGGGGGACAGCTTTGTTTTGTGAAGGGCAGTTTCCTCCCACCCACATCTTGCAGTTGTTCCCCATTCTGGAATGGGCCACCATCTTACAAAAACTGTGCAGGCTTGCATTTGTGTTGAAAGCCTACAGCAGCAGCTCCTGTGTTTTTATTGATCAGATTTTGGCAGGCAGGACAGCTTTCCCTGTTAACAAGCCTCATTTTATATTTCCAAATACAATGCTTTTCTTTCCCTCTCAAATTAGCGCTGATGATTAACAGCCATTAAAAGAATAAAGCTAAACACTTGCAAGGAACCAGCAGTGCAATAATTAGTTTTGAAAGCCCAGAAAGCACTCCTGAAAGCAGAGTCGGAATTGTTTCTACAAAAGCTTCTGTTGCACTCTCTAGAAATGTGGCCAAGTCCATACTCTGCAAGTTCTGCCTTGTACCTCCTCCAAGTCTAACTCCTCTCTGACTAGCTACCTCATCCAGCTGACAAATGAACAATGATAGAGGGAAACAGGCCACCCCTTGGTGGCATTCATAAAGTATTTATTCAACAGCATCACCCATTTTTGACAGCAGCCACCTGCATAGGAGACTTGCACGTTTATACAAGTCAGCTCAGAAATCAGCCAGTATCATTCCTTTGGATAACAGAGCAGCAAATCAGGCCTTACATCACCCATGAGATAGACCCACAGTGATAACCGGAGAGGGAACCACTCTAATAAGTGCTCCACCTGGTAGGTCTTTAAACAGAGAAAAAAGCCAAGTGGGAAGAGGAAAGGATACATTTCTATTTTTCAGGGTACGGCCAAAATCAAACAGGGTCTTCTAAAAACAAACTAGAGCACCTACTTCCATCTGAGAATCCGAACAGTTACACATCAAGCACTTCGCTCTTACTATCTTCCCAGGGTAGTTATTTCACCTGTTACATATTTAGGGTGAGCAATACACAACAGTGATGAAGCAACTGACCATTTACACCTGGCAAAACAGAAGAGGGAATGAGGTTTCATGTGGTCTATCTAGTAGGCTAGGCTGGCTGTAACATTCAGAATAAAAGCCTTTATTTTAGCCAGGTAATTCCTCCAAGTAACCCCCAATTCTTGGCTGCGATACAGCTGTTTCAGCCACTTGTCCTGTTCAACACTTTCTACCGTGCCTCACAACAGAGTAACATAAACAGCTCATATTAACTTCAGAATAACTGTTACTTTGGGGAAAAAAAAAAAATCTTTGAAACATCACCTAAAAACTATACTCCTGATTTCTTCAACCATCTCCACTACCTTGCATCCATATGTAGTTTCACAGCTGCAGTGGGAAATACTACTGGAGAGCCCTGGACACAGATGTAGAGGCCGGCACGACACATGCACTGTCATACTTAAACAAGGCAGTCTCCCATTGAAAGTTAACTTACTGTTCTTCATAAACGCAGCGTACGACAAAAACCAGGAAAAAAGGCCAAACCAAACAGTGGGAGTGCCGTTACACATTCTCCAGAGCGCATAAGACGCGTTAGACTTGAGCAGGCAGTAAGACCGCACTTTCTATGCGGTTTTAACTACAGCTCTCCTCTTCTACAGACCCGCGGCAAGGTAGAACAGCCGGCCAGAACTGCAAGTTCGTTTTTAACCCCTCAACCCAAGCCCCGAGTTAAATCAGCTTTCCTTTACTGTTCGCTTTGAGCGCTTCCCCTTGTCTCTGGCCTAACAATACAGCAGGGCTCTGCTCCCTTCCCACAGACGGTTGACTTGCCTTGAAATGAAACGCGAACATCTGCAAACTCTTAGGCTGGACTTTATTTCCCGAGAGCGGAGGACGGCGGGCGCGGCGCCGCCTACCTTAGCCACCCAGCTGAACAATGGTGACATCCTACGGGCTCCGTCCGGCGCGGCGGCGATCCCCGGCTCCGGCCGCTCCTCTCCGTCTCTCCCCGCTGCTTCCCGGCTGCCGCTCCCGCCGCCTCATGCGCCGGAACGGGAGCCGGCCCGCCCGGCCGCAGAAAAGTTTCCCCGCGGGCACCTCCGAGTACCGGCCGGCGGGACCGCGAGCTCGCCGCGCTGGGGAGGCACCCCGCGGCGGCGCCGGCTGCTGCTGCGGGGCGGGAAGAGAAGGGAATGGAAGGGCCGGGGGCTGGGGCCACGTCCCGCCTCCGCCGCGCTCCGCCTCCGCCGGGGCGCTCCGCGCCGAGCGGCGGCCGCCCGTCCTCAGGAAGGCGGGAAGCGAGAGGGCTCGCCCGAAAACGCGGCCGGCCGCCTGCTACCTCACTGCCTTGTCCTGCTACGTAATTCGCGACTATTAAAAACAACAATCCCACGCAGTCCGTGGAGCTTTCTGGGCACACGCTGACATAGAAGTCTTGCTTAACGTTAAAAGATCAAGCGAAAGTCGTCTGTTTGAAAGCACTGAAATGTTACAGTTCCACGGAAACGTTACAGTTCCAGTCAGGCTCGCCTTCACGTTAGCTAATGGCATTTGATATCACACACTAGCAGCTCTACCTCTACAAACAAGCCGTCAGAGAATTCAAAAACCAATATGGCACAAGCCAATAAACAGCCTGTGTGTTTCTGGCAGGTCCAGGGAAGCTACCTGCCACCCAGATGGGAAGGGTGTTCATTCCTGTTGTCACGTCAGCTGCCTGCTTGTGAACTCACCCCCTGATCAGCAGCCGTAGTGCTGCCTGAAAAGAACTTGTTTTCCTCACTCTGGAGGAAGGACATAGAACTAGGAAAAAAGGGTTGGATTTCACAGGAAAGAACCCACCAGGCCCAAAACATCACCTCATAGAAATAAAGCGAATAACTAGATTTTCAAAATTGTAACAAGGAAGCATAGGGCTCTGTTCTACACTTCTTCCCAATAAAACTAAACTACTCGAAGTTAGATGTCAGCGTGCCAAGTTCAGCTCTTCGTTTTGCCCAGAGACAGTCTCACCAAGACAGTCACCCCTCTGGGAGAGCATCCTGCATGTGTTTGCACTTGCAGACTCAGGGCTTAAGGAATAATCTCCAGGTTTAGAGCCGACGCTATCCCCTTGTCTAAGTCACCACAAGAGTTGCCATGGGCAGTTTGATTGGATGGATGTTCCTAGGCACAAGCCCAATAATCGACTAAGTATGATTACTCTGGTGATGGTCTCTAAAGGTTTATTGGCATCACAGAAGACATTTTCACTGCTGCTCCTGTTAGAGACCACATACATGAATAAATGACATCTGTTCTCAGGGTTTTCAACTAGGCACCATACTGGAACACTAGAAGTATTACCATTTGAAGTATGGAACTGGGTCTGCTGTTATTTCATTCAGCAGCTGAGGGCAAGAGCAAGGCAGAATGTCACTCCTTATGTGCTGCTTATAGCTGCACAGTATATCCACTCTTTGGTGGTAGCATTAGAGTTGCATTTCTCTAACACTGACTGTGAACAATATTCTTTCCAAAAATTATTTCTTCCCTTTCTGTGAGGAGATCCTGCCTGCTTGGGATTTTTCCAGCTCCCCCTTCCTGACTGGCACTCTTCCATAGTTTTAAACTAACAATACACACATCTACTCCGAGTCCACATTAAACACTGATGTCAGTTAGGAGATCTGGCTTCTCGCCCTGACTGCAACTGGCTCAAAGAGCCATCCCCGGTGTGTTACTTCACACTATTTATCTTCTAAACCCACTGAATGCAATTGTTACAGATGTTTCTATGATTTAAAATGTACTCTAATACGTGCTTCTATAGGACTAGGAGGAAGAGTAGTCTTACGATGAAGACCCTGAATTAGGAGGCAGAGTAACAGCAAAGTAATTCCAACTTCTGCTGTTAACATGACTTTCAGGCATGCTGCTTCAACACTCACTCCACTTTAGTTCATCTACTAATCAGAGGTGGTATCTGCTAGCCTTAAGAGAAGGAGGAGTAGGCACTCTCATTAGCATTTGGGAAACAGCTGGCAGCTAGGCTTAAGTGTTCAGATATAAAAATGTTTGGTAATGCATTAAATTCTTCAGTGTACATGAAAAGGTCACTGTGTTGCTCACCTTCCAAAAAAAGACAGATTCAGCAATGTAGTAGGAACAATAACTGCATTCATTCTTCAGGATGTTCAACTTTCTAAAAACAGAACCTCTGTATTTTTCTATTTTAAGTTTGGCTTGTGCAAATAACTGTCTCTCCAAAAATACTATATATCCATTTTGGGTAAATGGAAAAATTCAGGGCCAGGGAATGACATCTGTATTACATAAACAGTAAGTAGCACTTGACACCACCTTATCTAAGTGTATGATCTTTTGAAAAACAAAACAAAACCCGCATTCCTATAAACTGTTCCATGTTATAATGGAAAATATTAGCAAGATACTTATGGTTGTTTTTAAAATAGTAGCAGTTAAAAAACATCAAAGCTGCAACTTAAGGCTTACATCGACAGAAAGATGATCTTTCAGTTTTACAGATGCCCTTCATAAATTTACATATACACAAATACTCCAATTATTTCCCTCCTACAAAGTTCTCTTCATTTAAAAAAAACAGCTGGAGGTAGGAAAGAGATGTGAGATATAAGGAAATATTAAGAAGGAAGGAGGTTCCTGCCAACCTTTTAAGTAGAAAGAGTATTTTCTGACTCATCCTCCGATTTCAGCTTTCTTTAGGTTTCAATGCTGTAAATGCTTTTGAAGAGCTTTCACAGCATGGCATCACTGAATCGCATCTCACAAGAAGCTGCATTAAGGGTATAGCCACAACTGTATTACCTGAGAACTGGCCTCTCCTGGTGCTTTTGTGTTCACTCTGGTGGTGGCTTTAGAGCAGACCCATTCCCTCTTGAAGCTTTTTTCTTCTGAACTGTACTTAAACATGTTTCAGTAGCTATTTGTCTTATGAATTATACTCTCTGCCCACATTCACTGTTACTAGTTTAATTTCTCTTTTTTTTAAGCACACAAGAAGGTCTTTGTAAATTCAGTTGAAAAAAATTATCTACCTGCTAGTAATTCCCAGTATCCATTGTTTGGACTTTTTTTATAAACACCCATAATCTTTAGCCTTTATTACTTAGTTTTCACTGTTCATTAGGATTTCCCTGAGTCTTGTCTCATCCCTTCCCATTCCAAGTAGTTTCTATTTAATCAGAGGAAAAGGACAGAAATAAAGTAACTACTGTGAGAGTACTGTTTGTCATGTGAATTCAAAGGATAATAATGTTTTGGTTCTTAGATACAGATGAATTGAAAGATAGAAAAACAAAGGTGTCTATTTAAGGAAAACACAGACTTTTATGGCACTCCATATGAAGCAAGATACCACAAATGATTCATCAGGATCCACTGAAAGAAAAGAGTAGTGAATCCTCTGGATTTCATCCTGTCCAAAGACTCAATCAAGCCTGACTAGCTGGCTTCTGAAAAGATACTATGGTGAAGAAAAAGAGTGAGCTTTGTTACTTCTTTTGGCTAAATTAGAAGCAAACTCCTTTTATCTCAATACAAAATAAAATAAAAGATTAATCAGAAAACCAAGCTTACCAAACAAGATCTGTGTCAGTCCACTGAGGAGCGACAACAGCAAGACCTAACAGCTAACCACTGACTAGCAGTGGCTGTCCCCTTAACACAAAGCGCACAGCAGACCACTGCCCTGCACTGCACATCCTCCCTAAAGATGAATCCAGCTCTCACCAAACAAAGTGGGATGACTTTCTTGGTGGTTTCCAGATACTCAGTGTTAGATCAACCAGAGTGAGGTCATGAGAGTACTAGATGATAAAATGTCTCATGAGGTTGAAGTAACTTTCCTAGTTGCTACCATTATCTTAAGATTTTTTCCCATGGGGCTGTTTTGGACAAAGAAATGTTCAGATATTCTTTTTTCCCTTGGAAAAGGTCTATTCAGAGAAAATGGATTGTTTTTCTTACGCCCTGTTATAAGGCAGTTCTGGGTGACAGTAGATGTTGGGCTGACCAGTCAGGTATCTTAAATGGAAAGGAACTTATCTTGGTATTTGATTTAGAAAGTTCAGAGTAGAAGTTTTGGTGAAGTCCTTATTCAAAGAAAGGAAAATACTACATATGGAATGTGGAACCTATCATCCTGTAAGGGACCTCTCTTTGCATGACACTGAGTGTTACAAACTATACACCTAGAAAAAAGTAGCCTTACCTTCAACAGCTTAAGTGGGATATGGGGGGAGAAGCTGGTAAGATGGCACTTTTAGATGTACAGAACCTCACCAACAAACAAAATGCATGCCAAAAGGTACCCATAAAATAAGGTGCAGAGGGAAAACAACACACAAAGAAAGAAAGAGGTAACCAAGGGGATATGTAATGAGTGTAACAATAAATACAATCTAGCTTCAGGGTCTTAGTCCCCATTCATAATTATTAAGGCCATATAATGCAAAATGCTCATCTGGACTGAAACCATCCTGCCACTTCAAACACTTCCAAAAACACTGATGAGTAAACTAAGGATTTTTGGATTGGCAAACTTTATGCTGGATTGAGTATTTCTTGTCTTCCTATAGACAGGGAAAAAAAAAAAAAAAGGAAAAAAGCTTACAGCTGTCAGGAACATTGCCATGGGCTCTGACTAATTCTGCTCAAGCAAGATCATATGTCTGCATTTGATCAAGATCAAATGTGTGCTGCTGAGTGATCAAATTGTGATCAACCAATCAGATCTCTATAAATGAGAGGAAAAACCACAGCCTGATTCTGCAGATAAGTCCAGACAGACTTGTGAAGACCTCACTTTGATCCAAATAGCTGGATGCAAAAAACCCGTAAGGCCAATGTGGCAAAGGAGCAACAGTGGGAACACAATACATAGCTGGGAGTCGCCACACAGAGACATCAGAGGTTCCACGCATTTATTTTGTTTTGGGACAGAGAATTTCTGGCAGCTGTGAAGCTAGAGAAGGAAGCACTGGCAGAGCAAACTGGGAACTGCAGAAGCAGATTACAGAGCTCAAAACAAACCAGGATCCTCCCAGTGTACAGTGACAAAGACACAGGTCCAAGCCCTTGGGATAATCAACTAGATCTTGACTGTGGCTTAAACAGTTGGAAACCTCCTGTTTTTCTCTTTGCAGGGCAATATTTTTTGGTCTTCTCGGTGTCACCAAGCTGAGGGACAATTTAGCTGAGCTCTCCAGGCTGCTGAGCTGGCCCTGGGGGAGACAGCAGCAGCCCCCACAGGGATGACACACACCTGCACACACATCCCGATAAAACTGGATATACCATAAAATATTAACAATCCAAGACTGCTTGTTTTAAAAATCCCCCTGACAACAGGACATGAAGGCTGTGAGAATTAAATGGGGATTAAAGTCCCCTGGCAGTAGTTATATGGCCATGGAAGGCCTTTGCGCCTTTTCTCCAGCCTCCTGCTGTTTCCTCGTGGCAAGCACTGGAAAGTCTCAGAAGAAAAAAACAAAACCAAGCCTCTCAAAGTTTAAGAAGTATTTTCTGAAATGCAATTCAAGGTCTTACTTAAAGTGTTCCTTGATCTTGAAACTTATATGGTTACCCCAAGTTACTCAGTTGGGAAGAAAGACACTTCATTTGAAAATATGTCTCATTTCCTTTGTGGAGAAGCACTACCTCAAAATGAAAAAGTCAAGTACTAAGCACTTCTACTTCCAATAATGGATAGGATATGTAGTATAAAAAGTCTAGGAAGTGTTGAGGAAGCCAGACTATGAACAGAAAATGACAACTTTCACTTGACTGGTTAAAAGCAAAACATTAATTACAAAATTTATCGATTCCCCATGTGCTATGGGAAATATAAACTATGAATGCCTATTTCAATTACATGGGATTTCATGTTAGTTAAAATGTCCATATTCACTTTATCCTATTAGAACACTCTAGTAATGAAAAATATAAGTAATCCTGTATGCACAATTTTACAGTTACAGCCTAGCTTTTTGTTCTCATAATTAACCATACGCACAAAAATAGTCCCACTGCCCTAAGCATATTATTTTGTGTACTTCAGTTACAATAGTAGGAGACCAGAAAAGTATATTCAGTTCCCCAGTATTGAGAGCCATCAAAAGTAGTCAGTCTTCTCAGTTCTCCACAATTTACTTAAATCTATTTCTAACAGCGTTTATTTCTCTTAATTGAATTCAGCTGCAATCCCCACAGACACTACACATTCTGCTGGACTTGTACTGTAGTTCAGATACTCTAAAGTAACATCCATTTCCATAAACTGAAAAAAATTAACAGTTAGAATAAAGCTTTAAGTGTTAACCATTTCACCCCCAACTCATGATATTCTTGGTTTTCCTGGAAAGACCTTAATAATAAATGAGTTCAGGTTTATCTCTCAGCAAGTGTAGGGTCCAGAACTTACCTACACTGAATGGAGCTATGTTGCAGTTTACATGTGATCAGCATCTGGGTATAAAAGCTGTTCATCTGAGAAGGATTCAATCCTGCCCCCACTAAAATTACAAACCAAGTTACTATATTCTGACACATCTTAAATGTAGATAACAAAAAGGAAGCAAATACCATATTGTCCTGTTCTTTTCCAGAATCAAGCTGAAGAAATTTAAATTTCTGTAATGTTGCCCTCATATCATAAGCCTCCCTGCTCCAGTGGTCTTGGACAGAACGCCGGTGGGAGAACTGCAGCAGCCCCGTGCAGCTGATGAAGTGTGCTCAGCAACCCATCCAGCCCTCACCCCACACTGCCTATCATCACCAGCCTTTCATTTGATTATAAGCTGCAGCACAGCCCTTCCCTTGATATTTCCTGTGTAATGTGGAATTGAGAACCCCTGGAACATACCAGTATAATAATTTGCATGTACAGTTATTTTCTATGGTGCATATAAATCTGCCTTTTTATTAAATGATCTGCAATTTTTATTTGGCTGTGTCGTGTGCTGTTGATTATATTCTTCTCAGCTGTCTTGAGAGTGGAAAATTTTATCAGCAATGTTCTCTTGCACAAACTTTTACCTTACTTATCTCTCCTCTTCCTACTTTCTTTTCAAGGTTGCTTAACCATCGAGTGTAGCTTTGGCAATGATGTGGACTCTTGCTGTTGTGATTTTATACATTTTTGGTTAAGTCATATCGTCATTCAGCTACAGCAAAAGTCACAAAACGGCAGTAAGCCATCTTTAAAACTAAGTCTCAAGCACTGTCTCAACCCATCTGAAAAGACACTTTCACCACAATTCAGTTAGCTTTCTAGTCAAAAGCCTGCAGCTTCTGGTTTCATTACAAGCAACATTCCACATTTAGTTAAGTCAATTCCATTTTGACTCCTAGAAACGTGCTGGAAAACATTTGTGAAATATGACACACAACGTAACTTTTAAAATATAGCAACAGGATTTGTCCTTATGGCTTTTCCATGGTTTTGATAAAGCTGCATCACTTCAAAGGGCTCAGGATGTATTACTGTAAGACACCACTGCACATTTTTGCCACATGTGCTGACTGCGCTTCCGCTCCTCTGCCAGAACAATGGGAGCCTCCGTGTGCTGAGTCAGCTGTCCCACAGCCCCGACCCACACAGACCCAACGCGCTCCTTCGCTCAGGTTTCCTTACTGAGAATGCCAGGGAGCTGCGTCACGTCACATAAGGCTCCTGGAGTAGGTCAAATGTGGGAAATGCGGACATATTTTCAGGAACAAAGCACAAAATATTATTTGTGTGGTACACTACTGAAGTAAATACACAATAAAATAATCAAGGGCCAATTCTGGCATTTCCTCCCTCCTGTGTACTCCCGTTCCAAGAGGGAATTCTGGCATTTCAGGAGAAACCTGCAGACAGCTGGCTGGACAGGCTGGCCAAGGGAACTCTGCACTCAGACAGTTTCATACGTTCACACACCACTGCAACTTGTGAATCAGAACTCACACATTTGAATGTGTTCATGGGCAGGAAGACCCAAATAAGTAAGTAAATCTCAGAAGTTGCTATGCAGGGTCCTTTACCCCAGGATGTAAGAAATTCTCTAGCCTCCTATTGATTTCAATCACAATTTATGAGTAGAATGTAGGCCAGTTTTAATTCACTCTTCCAGTTTGTGACTAGTGTGCGAAAAAACTGGAATATACAGCCAAACAACAAGAACTTATATAAATAAGAATCAAGTATTACATTCTCTCATTGTAGGTCTATAATGTCATCCCCATACACATGCTTTGATTCCACTCATAACCCAGCTGGGACTGAGCTCCAGTTAAGACCATCGCCTAGAATTCTAACTCAGGAGCTGTCTCAAGCTGGCATCAAAACTTTCAGAACAGGCTGATCTGCCTGTACATGTAGAAGTCAACCATCAGTGGTCCATCTGTATACAGAACATTTGTCACAGATGTAGCTTTTAGGTGGCTTGTTGGAAGTGCATAGTCTGAAGCTGTGTGAAGAGAATTATACCAAGACCATGACAGTTCTTAATCTATAACTCTTGCAAGAAATGTACCTATAAATCAGAAACCTATGCTTTGTTTGTCTGAGGTTACTGGGAACTTAGTCTAACTTTTTCAGTCCTAGCTTGCATAAGGATATTCTACTAAAACACAAAAGCTGAAACAGAGAGGAAAATCCCAACAACTTAATTAAAAAAAAAAATTCTTTGAAGCATGCCTTCTATAGTATGCAGCCCACTGAAAACCTCCTCCCAATAAAAAAAAAAGCCTGCACACAACCAATGCATGCAATCTGAAGTTTCTTGTCCTCTGGTTGTAACTAGTTCATTATGGATTTAATAGCATACATGAAAAGAATATTCTGAAGTCCCAAAAGTTTATAGAGGAGAAACTTTGGTCCTTATCCAGATAGAAGTGTATTATATCAAGCTCAGAACATGGCTGAGTGCTAATGTTTTCACCTCTATCAGATAGTCTGCTGAGGGGAACTGAGACATCTCAGAACATTAGCTAGTGCCAAACACTAACCCCAGTTAGGCTCGTGTCTTATTTTGTGGATTTTAATACCTATGAATAAACAATATTTTCTTACCAACTTCAGGAAAACTAGTATTTCAGCTCTAGAGATAGCACCTTTAGTCACTGTTGGTTCTTGTGCTAGCTCACCAGACGGTAAAATATCAACTCATTACAATACTTTTACAGGATTTCATTGTCAAAAAACCCACAGGAGAACAACATTTCAAAAGACATTTTGGGAATTTAAAAAAAAAAAAAAGTAAAACGGGAATGACGGTACTGAAATTCTTAGCACAAGCCCCGCAAGGGTATTTTGATTGATTTCAACCAGTCTTAGATTAAGCCTTTGGTATGTCTAGGATAAGGTGAGGAATCCTGCTGCTGGTGCAAAGCAACAGGAGAGAAACTGTCACAGCTACGGCATTATCTCACATTTGCTCTGGACAGCCACTAAGTGGCACTTAAACACCTCGTCCTAAGCCACGGTGACTCTGCAAACTGTTGAGGCGGGGGGGCTGGTGGTGGCGGGGGAAGTTATGCACTCGGGGGACTAATTCTTTTAAGAACAATTAAGTTCACTTCCTGCAATTAGAGAAACTTTCTAAGGGAAAATTTGCTGCCCAGTGCTCCGCGGAAGCAGAAATCCTGCGCAGCGCTCGCAGAAGCAACAGCTTCCTCTCCTAAATCCTGCTCCTGCTTTAGGAATCACTGTGCCTAGTTTCAGGAGATCATTACCTACTGTTTGCCATTTTGAAATACACACTTAACGAGGAAAATGAAAGCCAGTCATCGTGGCTGGACTGCAGGCTCAACTAAAGCTGCCCTAAGATCTGAACTCCTAACAATGCCTCCGAGTTCAGTTCCATCAGAGCTCCCTGCAGGGACCAATGCTATTCATACTTGCAGATGCACATCAGAATAGGGTTTTAGTGGTCAGCATAGAATCAAAAGTGATGATTGGAGCTTTAAGACTTTAGTACACACTACTGTTTCCTAGACATATGCTTTACATTAATTTGCATTTTTAATCAAAGAAATAAACCTAGTTTTCCTAAAAGTGGTATTGAATAAACTATGTTAATCATCCTGATTATGCTAACGTGCTATAGTTACCATATTTCTTTTTACCTGGTGTTAGAAGTGCTTCTGTTAATTCACTTGAAAAGATTTTTAATGTAACTACAGAAACTGGAGAACACAACCATCATTGGAAAAAACCCCAAAGGAGGAAACTGTAGTAGGTATTTTAGGCAATCACCAAGCGAGTATCTACAAGCATGTTCAACATCATTATTTCAGTATTTCTGTTGTCTGCAGTGGAGCTACCCTGAACTTAAAGTGCATGCATGTTTGCAGCATCCGAGACTCAGAAGTGAGATTAATGTACAACTTACTTTTTGCACTCTCAAACACACACCTCCATTTCAGTTAATCACAGGTTTAGATGTAAAATACACCACCAGATATTAGCTGCAAGATGTAGTTTTCACCTTTCTGATGAATGTGGCTTCCAGAAATCTCAAATTAACTGTTATGAATTTTACCTTTTATTATCTCCTTCTGTGCAAGTTCGTTATGTTACAATTAGAAGCACAGCATACAAGCAACAACGCAATTCCAAAAGCCACAGTACATTGGGATTACTAAGAAGACAATTTTTAGGCACATTCTGCATGTATGAAATTGGTTTGGTGGGTTTATTTAAAGGTTGAAACAAGCAGCTTCCAAATGAAAAGCATTCAATCAGCTATATATAAGGATCAAACTTAAGCCAATGCAAGAGGGATAACCAGCAGAGAAACTGGTTTTATGACCAGCAATAGATCTCAATCGCTGTCACTCTGGGAAAAGTGGGGGGAGGGTGGGAAAGAAAGAAGTCAACTTCAACCAGTAGTTTCATACAAAGGACAAACCAAGTATAAACTTGTATTATCCACTCAATCCTTGCATCAGATCCTCAATGATCAACATTTAGGGCAGACACACATATCCATTTAAGCCTGTATTTGTCCAGTCACACAAATCATTCTGTAGGAAAATATTTCCCACAGCCCTTCCCATAACTTGATGTCCACAGAGAGGGTAAAAAAACAGAAATATAGAACAACTGTGTCTACACTGGGCAAGGGAAAGCACTGATTTTACAACAGTGATTTGTTACCATTATTCACTTTGACATATAACAGGATGGGAGACTGTGCTGCTAAAGTAAATACAGTGGTTATATACGACTCCTCTGCTTTGGTTTTCTGCTTCACTACAGCCAAAGAGACCACATCTGATGACCTTGGGGGCACAGCATAAATGTCAGCCCAATGCAGGCAAAACTCTAAATGAAAAGCTGATTGCATGGAAAAATAAAGAGCTATCTCAGGAAGGTGATTTACTCAGTATCATAAATTATTAATTAGCATCTTCATATTTTAATGTGGATGGCTTGAATCTGTCCATTAGGACATTATATAATCTGAAAAAAAGAAAATAAAATTGCCTGAACATGAACATCCGTGTTTAAGTAGCTCCACGTGAGCTAAAGCCCAAGCTTTCCAGAGAAACTTGTGAAGCAGAGAAAAAAGGAAAGTTTTGTTTTTACTAGTATTGAGGAAAGATCACTGATGTAGCACCCAGTCCTACAATCCGATTTGTTGTCAGAACCACTCTTGAGTCTGTCTGGAGAGATAACCTACGTGACAGCCGTGGCCTTTGTCTATTCATATATTTGACAAAAGCTATCTTCCCACATGTTTAAGAACAGATTGTACACACTCTGAATGTTCTCTTTCATTAACTAAATTACACAGTCCTCAACACGTTATTGGACTGTGTGCCACAAAAACTAATACTATATTAGGTAAGACTGATTGTTTTTTTTAATATAAAAACTGTTCCTTTTCAGAGCAGGTTTGTTTGGATTTTATTCCCTCTAAAATATACTGCCTGGCTTTAAATTGCATACAACCATCACTGCCCCACGTACCCACAAAATTACTTAAAAAAACACAAACAAATGTGCCTACTTTATATTCCTTACTATCATTAATTAAATGAAAAATAAAAACTATCTACTGAATGTAGATTAGATTTTCTGATTTGGCTTTGGAGGTCAGTAAGGCAGCATTCTTCCAAATGTCCTCTAGTCTAAAATTAATTTCATCAAGCCATGGCAATGGGTAACTGTAGGAAATACACTGGAGTTTGTTTATTATTAATTATTCCTCTTTGTAATATCATACATTCAGATTAATATTCACCTTTGTGGAAGGCAGACTTTACTACAGTACAGTAAGGTGAGCTGAATAATGTTGCCATTACCTATTTTGTTGTTATTACTGCTTGTGAAGCTAGGGAATTTAACACATTTAGTGCTGGGGTAACGTATGGATAAACATCACCTCGCAGCAGAAGACCTACACTGTACCTGGAGAACTGTGTGGATTCATCAAATTCTCACGTTCATCACACTAACTTATCTTCAAGCTTATTCAATCAAATTTGAAGACTAGAGCATTACCAAACTCTTGCTCAAAAGTTATGAAGTCAGTTAGCTTATTTTTCAGCAAGAGTATTGCTCAATGAAGCAGAAATAAATTATTCCAGCTGAGAAACTGAAATAAAGCACAGGATGAGGACCAGGAAGTTAGTGCCAGAGTGAGGCTGAAGCCACAAAAATGAAGAAATTGTCACATGACAGTATTTCACAACACATTCAACCCATCTGGGGCAAGTTCACTAATAATTTTAAGACAATTAGATGTAAATCACGAAAATGTACTAATAGCTTTCCATTCCCATCACCGTAACTGCTGCAGACAAGACTGAAAGAAGGTATTCACCAGCATACAGATCATTTCTCTGCTGTTTATGGCTTCTTAGAACAAAACTACTCCATCTCTGGACTTGCTGGGCAGGAACGCTGTGAATTCTTCTCACACAATGCTAGCAGAACAGACTTCAAAGTCACAATCTGCTAATTATGTTTTAGCTTCAGTTCCACTGTTGTGTATTTTTGCTATAATCACCAATAGAAAAAGTGAAGGAACACTAAGCAATTCTGGCATCAACTCTGGCTCTAAAATGAGGTGCACATAACAGCACAAGTAACACACAGCTACTTTCAATACTAAGTTGAAAGATATGCTAACAGTGTCATCTGATTCAGAACACCATACCGTTGAAATGACAGTAAGAGTTCTTATACAGAAATTCCTGTTACAGAAGGACTAATGATTTAGGAGATTGAATAAATCACAAGAAAAATGTTATGTTGCAGCCATTGCAGGAGTGGGAATTAGCATTTCTTTTTACAAACCGTGTGATTAATTTAATTTTTTTTGGTAAGACATTATCTCCGATTTTAAAGCCTGAAAGTGACACTTGTATTGCACAAATTACTTCCTCCATGTGTGTCATGGTTTAACCCCAGCTGGCAGCTTAAGCTTGTTCATCCTGGGATGGGGAGGAGAATCAGAAGAAAAAGGCAAAATGTGTGGGTTGGGATAAGAAGTTTACTGGGACAGCAAAGGGAGAGGAAAATACCAACAACAATACTTAGAAAAGAATACACAAAGCAGGTGACACACAATGCAATTTGCTCATTGCCCTGAAACCCAATGCCCAGCCAGTCTCCAAGCAGCAATCCCTCCTCCCTGGCCAGCCACCTTTATATACGGAGCATGACATGGAATACAGAAAACCCCTTTGGCTAGTTCACTCCGCTGTCCTGGCTGTGCCCCCTTCCAGCTTCTGACGAAAGTTAACTCTATCCCAGCCAAAAAGCAGAACACTGTGTCAATCACAAATAAGGCTCAGGGAAATCACACAGTATTTCTTATAGAATGAAGGTGAACACAAGGGCACTTAGGTGAGCCAGGATGTCACAGTCACTCTAGGGTCAGACTAGAGCCCCATAAAAAATTGGGATAATGCTGCTAGGGATAGGGTCACTGGCCACTAAAGCTCCCTGAAAGAAGAGTTCATATACATGAATCCTTTAAACAGATGTCAGGATAGCACTGATGTAGTCACAGTTATGCTCCAGGCTCAGGATGAGCATAAAGTCTGATTAATTGTAAGAGTGCCCAAAGCACAGCTGGCTGTTTGCATTACATAGGGCACTCTATTAAGATTTCCACAGCTAAACTTTGACCTACTTTATACACTGGACTATGTATGTTCACAAATGTGTATTAGATTTTTCACTTGTTCTGTTGGATTTTTTCCTTCTGTTTTTTACATCAATTTCTCCAGTTAGCATTTGGCACACAGGAGACTCTCTTAACAAAAAAGCAGTGCTAGCAGTTTGCAATTACATAGATTCCATCAAACAACTCAAGGGTGCATAAGAATAGGAGGCAGAAAACAGCAAAATTAAGCTCTCAGTTGCACTGAAGTAAGTCCAGTTACCTCATTTTATTCCACTGTTTTATGCTTTTTGCAAAAGCAAACCACATTTTAATCTCCTTGGACTCGTCAGGCAGTAAAATACAGTAGAAAAAGATCACCTATCTTCAAATTGTCTTGCCTGAATTCTTTTAAGAAGGGAAACGGTGCTATTAAAATTGAGACACTCAGTGAAGCCCTATCTTAGAGTCTAATGTATAAACAAGTTGTGTAAGAATCCTCAGTCGCAAAGCTAAGCCTCATAACAACTGCTTTAGAGTTCACTGTGCCTCTGCCGTTCCTTTTATAGATGAATAATGTGAAGTTCACCCATAACATCAGCGCTGTGCAGCCTCACAGAGAGCTAAGTGTTGATTATCTGAAACCAGCTTCTCCAGCACATAATCAGATCACAAACAACATGTAACAGAGTACTGCATTCCACGTAATACAGTATGATCTACTTAAGTGCATAAGCTATTGTAACTCATAAAAGTAGGTGAAGGTTGTTTAATAACGTAGTAACCGTTAAAGAAATTGGTCATTAAAAAAAGAGACCCTCTGACAAAAGGAGAGATCACTGTTCTAACCAAACAGCTCAACAACAGGGAAAATGCTGCATTTTAGAAAGCATCTCAGCATAAGGAGATGTGGCTTATCTGTGTCAGCTAGGAGGCAGATTTGGCACAAGCAAAGTCAGTGAGTACGCTCAGGTCTGGAGAAGGTGTCCCAGTCCACTGCAGCCATAAGGGCACTGTAACTCTCATAGCAACAGGTCTGCAGCTGCCAGAAGCCCAGTTCCTGGGCCAAAAACTGTCCCTGATTTATGACACCACAGGATGAAGATTTAGAAGAGGCAAGCAGACTTGTGCATGTCTTGTGCAGCTGTGACCCTGCTTAAATCACAAGCAGTATTTCTCTATAAAAGAGAAAAGGACAGTTCTATCCAGTGTTTCACCATTATAGCATTAACAGTTGTGGTAAACACAAGCATATATTACAGACTGTTATGACAACTTGTGTCCAGATTCTTGGAGAAAAAAAACAAACCAAAAAAGCAACCACCACAAAACCCCCTAAGCTTAATATTTTCAAAATCTGTACTGAACTTCATACATTTCTTCATACTTTAGTTCTGCATCAGTCATTGATAATGTCACAGAAACACTTCCCCTTACAAGACATCAGGTTCAGGTTTCTAAGCTCTCCTTCAAATCCTCTAAACCTCTATCCAGTTCCTATCACAGAAAGAGAAAAGGAGAAACTTTCAAACATTCTGAGCATCTGCTTCACTAAAAAACAGTGAGACAGTGCTGTCTGCCAAGCTTTACTCTGCATATGGGAATTTATTTTACTCTGTGACCAGTAAGAACAGGTGGATGAGGTACTCTACAGACAGCTAGAAGTAGTTTCACCCTCGCAGACCCTGGTCCTGATGGAGGACTTCAACCACCCAGGTACCTGCTGGGGGAACAACACAGAAGGGTATAATCAATCCAGCAGGTTTCCAAAGAACACTGATGACAACTTCCTGACCCAAGTGGCACAGGAGGTGATGAGGAGAGATGCTCTGCTGGACCTCATGGAACTCATGACCAGTGATGTTATCATAAGTCAATACCACAGAGTACAGCAAAATGAGAATCCAGGCCCCTCTCCCTGAGGTGATAAACAACAAGGAAGGGATTACATACAGCAAGTACGGGTTTACATACCAGAGCCGTATGACCAAACAAAACACCCTTGTGAGCAGTGCCTGTTTAATAACATAATAAATATTTACCACAACTTTGTTTTAACATGCTGTGGTCAGATCTGTCATTATCCCAACCCTTGTGCCCAGCATTGGGCGCCAAAAAGGCCTGTTGTAGTTTAGCCCCAGCTCAGCACCACGCAGCTCTGCCTGCTTACGCACACATCCCGCCTCACCCCCACTGTGGGACAGAGAGGAGCATGGAGAGACAAAGGCAAACCACATGGGTTGGGATAAGGACAGTTTATTGCACGGAGGGGAATGACCACACCACTTAGAATATATACAAATGGGGGATAACAAGGTAACTTACTGACCCGCATACCGACCAACCAGAGGCTCAGCCTACACTCAGACCATCCCACAGCCATGCCACCCCTCCCAAACTAGTCCCCTTTTATGGGGAGCACAATGTCACATGGTATGGCATATGCCCTTGGCCAGCTCAGCTCACCTATACTAGCTCCTTATGAGCATTAGCTCTGTCCTAGCAGAAACCTGGACAGGAATCCACCTCTCATCCCTTCACCACAATCAGAACAACAGCAATTCCTCACAGTTATTCCACTTCCCAACTACGTTCCATCCATGGTTTGCCTGTTACCTCTTCCAATTATTGTTCTTATCTCAAATTTCTCAAGCCCCACATTGGGCGCCAAAAAGGACTGTGGAGGATTGCTGTGGCTAAAGGCTCCCCAAAGCGACTCTACCACTCCCCTCTCCTGCACAGGGGAGAGAAGATACAATGAAAGGCTTGTGGGTTGAGATAAGGACAGGGAGAGATCACTCAGCAAGTACTGTCACAGGCAAAACAGACTCAACTTAGAAAAAATTCATCTATTTACCAAGCAAAACAGAATAATGAGAAATAAAACCAGATCTTAAAACTCCTTCTCCCCCACCCCTCCCTTCTCCCAGGCTTAACTTCACTCCTGGGTTTCTCTACCACCTTCCCCTTGGTGGCACAGGGAATGGAGGCTGTAGTCAGTTCATCACACACTGTCTCTGCAGCTCCTTCCTCCTCAGGGGTAGGACTCCTCACACCCTTCCCCAGCTCCAGCATGAGGTCTCTCCCATGGGAGACAGTTCTCCACTAACTTCTCCAGTGTGGGTCCCACCCCATTGCTGCAGTTCTTCATGAACTGTTACAGAGTGGGTCTCTTCCATGGGGTGCAGTCCTTCAAGAACAGACTGCTCCAGCATGGATCACTCACAAGTTCTGCCAGCAAAATTGCTCCAGTGTGGGCTCCTCTCTCCAAGGTGCCACAGATCCTGCTAGGAGTTTGCTCTACTGCAGGCTTCCCATGGGGTCATGGGCTAATTCAGGCATTCATCTGCTCCAGTGTGAGGCCCTCCATGAGATGCAGGTATAATCTCTGTTCCCCATCATCTTTCATGGCTACAGGGGGACAGCCTGCCTCACCACGGTCCTCTTCATAGGCTGCAGGGGAATCTCTGCTCTAGTGCCTGGAGCACCTCCTCCTTCTCTTTCTTTACTGACTTTGGTGGCTGAGTTGTTTCTCACATCTTCTCACTCTCTCTGGATGCAAGAGCCCCTCCCTACTAGTTTGTTGGGTTTTTTTCCTTCTTAATTAGGTTATCCCAGAGGTGCTACCACAGTCTGATGGTCTTGGCCTTAGCCAGTCAGTCTTGGAGCCAGCTGGCATTGGCTCTACCAGACATGGGGGCAGTAGCTTCTAGCAGCTTCTCACAGAAACCACCCCACACACACCTAGCCACACAAATCAAAAACACCTCCAAGCACAAATTTACTGGAGAGTTATTTTTTCCTCAGCTTCCACCAGCATTACTCAACACAGTATGCATAATCCCCATCTATGACCCATCAGTAGTCTTCTTAAAATCCCTGCAGGCAATATAATTTAATCCAGCTCCATTCCTGAGCATTTATAAAGAATATGCATTAATGCTTCAGCCCCACCCTCAGGCAGAAATTGCTCAATCATCAGAATGAGGGTAAAGAAATATGAAACGCTGCTACCTGTAACTAGGGGATGTTTTACTGAGGTTATACAAAGTTGGAAGGAAGGCTCTAAATCCCATCTCTGACTGATCTGCTTAGAAAGGGAACTCTAATTTGTAAGAGCAGCTCTCCCTAAGCAGTGTAAACCTGTCCTTTTTGGTACTAAGTAAAGTGGAATGATCTCTATATACACATGCTTGTTTTCAAGTAACGTGCCAGGAAAACGTCTCTTCCTTTCCTATTTACTCCTATACCAGCAGGGAAAGCGAGTGGTATACTGCGATGATCGTGCAATGGAAATAATTATACAAGATCCCACAGAGTGAAGACAAAGACCACAAAAGGGCACTGCCTTTTCTTTGACTTCTAAAAAGAAGCAGAACAAAGAATTCCTTGCCAAGAATCCTGACTTTATTTAGTATTAATTACCTGTCTGCTGATTTATTCTCTAAAGTGGATATATTAGCAATGCAGCAATAATGAACCTAGCAGCCCTGTATTCATATTCAGGAAAAACACTACACATGTTCCCACACCCCTATCAATTCTAAATTTTAGCTAAATATTATCCAAAAAAAATCCCCCATCTCCTGTTAACCTTTTTTTTTTGTATGAAACAGCAAAATAACCCCTCACTCAATTTGTATATACAAAGAAGTACCACTACAGTTAGTGGACTGCAGTCTAGCTGCAATGCTGATGCTAAAAGCCTGACCATTCCCAGTTTTCTGTACTTCCTACTACTTCCAGAGCTATTTCTCTGTCTGCATGAAGTTCAGGTGTCTTGTCCAACTCTTCAAAAGCTTTTACTGTTTAGTCTTCTACACACCTGCTTTTGTCTTAACATGAACTAATCTTACTTGTCTATTTCTCCCACAGACATCCTTCCACCTTCTTTTATTCTACTTATCCTAAAGTGGGGACATACTCAGAACTTACTTGCAAAGCCACAGAGTACCTTCTACTTCAAATTCTCAGTCCAACCTGACCTAATCTGAGAATTCTTTGTCAAATATCTGCCTAGATAAACCTGTAGTAGTGCTATACAAAGAATTGTGGTTCCTGCAGTTTAAAATAATTAGTAACTGGCTGTGGGTTGTTTTGTGGGTTTGGTTTTTTGGTGGGTTTTTTTCAAATAAAAATAAATGAAGTGCAATTAACACAAAAGTTTGGGTGTCCAAGACTGATGGGTAAAGAGTTGTTATGAACATGACTGAACATATCTTGACTACTGTATCTTTTACAGAGCTGAAGCAAATAGGGAAAAAAAAAAAAAAAAAAAAAAAGAGTTCTCTGAAGCAAGAGTGCTAGCACAGGAACCTGTTGTCGCACAGGCTGCAAAGGTCTAATTTCTAAAATTTGTTTTTTCTGAAGCTCAACATAAGCTGCAGCATCATAGTGCTAAATTCTTCATCCCAACCCACTCACTCATAACAACCAGTTCTCTCAGTTTATTACAAAAGGTAGACAGTACATTCCTGTGATCTGAAGTTGGGTGTCTGCAACACAGGTAACATCAATTCACTTCTCCTGCTAAAGCCACAAACACCAATTAGCTAAAAAGCATTCTATGACAATATACAGGGCAGAGTAACAACACCCTATAAAGCATAAAGAACTTACTTAAAAGGCTGCAAAAAAGTCAAGAGAAACAACCCTTTCAGTCAAGGCAAGTTAAAAGACATGGTGGAGGGTAGTTTTTGAAAGGACAGCTGTGTGAATCTGGGGCTAAGTAGTTAAAATAGGCATCCAAAAATTATGGGTGTTGCCTCCAAAAAAAAAGTAGACGCAGCTGCAAATGTAACTAGTGAACTATTTAATTCTCTTTCATTTCAAACACGTCTAGGAATTTGATCAAACACGAGGAAAAAGTACTTCAATCTTCTGTTACAAAAGAAAATGTACTGGAGGCAGTCAGTGCTGTGTACTCATCACACATGTAAAATCACAAGCAGAAGGAAGTACCTAAGCAAACCACTTTTAGTTTTGCGTGGCAGGGTTCTGGTGGAGGAAGGGGGGCTACAGGGGTGGCTTCTGCAAGAAGCAGCTAGAAGTATTTACCAACTTCTGCTCAATGCCAAGTTCTGAAACATCTATTCCTTATTTCTGCTTCCTTATATACATAATTTTGGTATTCTGCGTTTTAATTTGACAGGAATTCGCACTCAAATGCTTATTATTTACAACATATTTGCCTTCTAATTTACCGGAACTGCCTTTTTATCTAGGGGGATTTAACTAAAGCTGTTTCCATATGTTTTGAGCTCTAAGCTTGAGACCACAGATTTGTAACTGTATAATGTTTTGGTTTTGGGCAGGTTGGCATAAATCCCATATGCAGTGTATAGTCACATAATACCTTCAAGGTCCATCAGCAGGACATCTCCTATGAGTCAAGCAAGCAGCATGTAGCAAGACTGTTTTCCAAAATGATAATTAGAGTCCACACTGAAGAGGTGAAGGATATGCCACTGGTCACTGTTTTGTCCCACAATAGCTTTGTGCTAAATGCTACTCACCTTGCTCATTCACAAGAGTTCCTGTCTCACATTACTCTCGCCATGCAGCAGCAAGGCTGCATGTTACAGTTGCAGCGCTGTGCTGTGGCCTCTCTCCCATTCTCCCACACCACTTGCCAGGCTCTGTGGATTACAAAGCTAGGAAGAGGTTTCCACAGTGCCCTTGTGGTTGGAGGTACTCTACATATGGAGGCTCCACCCTACCCCCTCCTCCTTCTGAGAAAGGAGGTATCACTATTTCCCAGCCACATAGGTCTCAACTGAGGAAAATAGAAATCTGAGAGGTCTGAACATAGGATTAGATAAAGTTCACAGTGACTCTAGGGTGAAATCCTAGCCCTAATGACATCAACAGAAAAACTCTCACTGACTCACAAGCCAAGATTTCAGCCCATATCTCAAACTAAAGTGTTTTTTAAGCTGATGAAATTCAGTCTCTGATCCTGTAGATTTACACACCTTTCATTTCACATACTGAGCAGTTCAAATTCAACTGAAGCATTAATATCAAGTAAAGTGACACTTGTCGGTAAGTTTTAGTGAGAACTAGTCTCTTAATTTTAAGTAGAGTCTTAAGATCTTACACTGTAATGAAAGGTTTCAAACACACAAAAAATAACTCCAGGGTTGCTCACTTCTGTGTGTTTTTGTTGTGTTGGGTTTGTTGGCTTTTTTTTTTTTTTTAAACTTACTTTTGTCTGGTCATCAGCTTTAAATACATAGCAGATACTTCGCTGATTTGCTGCTCCATCCTTTATCAGACAAGCGAAGTAGCTTGGATCGTGGCTGTTGTGAATCAGTTTGTGGACGTGCTGTGGCTTGTATTCAAACAAACTTGAACAAATCAAAGGATCCCACTGCTGGATTTTCCCTGTGTCTGGTTCACATCGCAAACTTGCTGGTGAAACATAAAGACGGATTTGGCTGGCATGAGGTTCTTCTTTGGAAGACTTTGTACTGAGCGTCCGGATCTCTGCCACAATCCAAGGCAACATTGACATGGTGGTTAGAGAATGCACTGACAGAGAACCAACAAGCTGGAGACTGAAACTTGTGGAGAAATCGCTAGGTGTTTGATGCTTTTTAACTTTGAATGTTATTGGCTCCATTTTACAGTCCTTTAGGGAACCTGGACTAATTCACCGATATTTCAGTTCCATGGAATGATGATATCTGGATGGTTCATTTGATTAAGGAACAGAAGGTTCTGAAAGGAAAAAAATAGTTAAGTAGGTGATGAATCCTATTAAAACCAAACTGTCAGTAACACAAATATTTAATAGCTTAGTATCAGAAAAGACACACTGATCATCTACCGTGACCTATCTAGCAAGTTTCCTCTACATTGGGTTTTACTGTTTCAGGTCCAACAAACATAATAGTACTAAACACATTGCTGGGAAATAAGTCAGTTCAGATTTAAACGTTGCTTTACAGCCCTTGCTGAACCATCTAATGAGTAACTAAATTAAAAAATGCATATTCTTTCTAGCCTGCCTGTTTCATGGGCAGGCGTGCATGTGGATCACATTGGCCTATTTCAATCTTATTATCACCGAAGTAACTTAGATGAGCTATTCTGACTTCAATGACAGTCACATTTGAAAAATAAAGAAAAGTCATCTTCCTGGTTCAAAGGTGGATGATTTTTATACTAACATGGAGTTATTTCCTTAGTTATAGTTTGCCAAGGGACAATGGGCTGTTACCAACCAGACTTTTTCATTAAATAACAACCCAGAAATTGCTGTCATCTGAAAAAGCCAGCAGCAGTCAACTGACTGTTTGCTAATAAACCTGCCAGATAGAGATGAGCAACAATCCTTATAGTATCTCACTGAAAACCGGATGATGATTCACAATTCATGATGCTTTTTGAGGCCTGTCAGACATCCAGGAATATTTAATGTTTGCCACATTGTTGTTGTATCATTTTCATTTCTTAAAATATCAAATGGAACCAAGTTACACACAACCTTGTTAGACCCAGCATCTACTACCACTACTGTTATTGCATATTAGTAGGTTTTGTAACAAAACCCAGTAACTGCATTTATCTATCAATTTAATTTTGCAAAATAGAATCTATGCAAACAGATTGATTGGCATTTGTTATACTACCATGTTTTATCTGCTCATCAACTGAACATGTTTTCAGCTGTTGTAGTATTTTGTGTGAGACTGATGAGAAGCTGACTGGCCTGTAATTGCCTATGTTTAAATACCATGACACTAGTTTACCCTCAGCCTTCTCAGAGTTTCCCATGAAAAGACCTATTAAAACCAACATGAGCAGTACCAAGAACTCCTTACAAAACAATTTAAACTATATTTGAACAAGTATTTAATAAATGGCATCTGTTTACTGTGGCAACAGTATTTCTTCTCTTTGTTCATCTACAAACATGATCACAACCAGCAGTATTTTTCTCATGAGTTTTCATTAAACTTTGCCCTTTATTTGTCCTTCTACAAATATTTTCAATCTGAGTTTCTAACAATGCTTCACCTGGTCAAAAATTAAAAGAAATTTCTGGATTTAAAAAAAAGCCAACAACAAACAAACCCAACCTTGAAAAATACTCAAGATGGAAATTCATTTGGAACTAAACAAGTGTTTAAAATGCAACTAATTCGCAAATATCTGAGTGGGGAAAAATGTTTCTACAAACTGTAAAAACAAGAGAACTGCAGAAGTCGTGTTTGGGTGCATTTATTTCTTTTGGAACTTTTGCATCTTTCACAAATGAACTCTGTGGCAACATTACTAGTTCCAAGGATGCAAGATTTAGCAAGAGAATCCAATAGTGCAGGTGTAAAAAATGCTATTTGAAGAAATTCTAAGTAGCATTCTACATGTGTAGAACAGTTTTTGTAAAACCTTTTTATAAACCTATGCATGTGTGTGTCTGTGCATAGGGGTTATGGGGAAAAAGGGCCACGAAAATCCAGAATTTATATGCCTTATTTTGGTTATTTTACAACTTCTTTTCAATTTTTTTTGTGTGTTTCACAAACAAGCAAGAAAACAATCATCATTAAGATGAATATAAATGCATTGCATCGAATGAGATAATGTCAGGAAGCATTTTTATATCTTATCAACACAGACTGCTAACCACGACTATCATTATAGTTTTGCATCTGTCAGAAATCAAAATGGTCTCTTCTTTAAAGAACTATTACAATTTTTTTCTCCTTAATCATAACAATGAAAAAATAGTTCAGTAACTGCAGGAAAGATTGGATTAATTTATAACTACAATAGTGTGTAGTTGAAACACATAAAAATGGAGCTTTTAGCTTTCAGTAGTCTCATCATTTAGTGGCATACATAATCTCATGAGAAAGCCTAAGAAATC
The DNA here is from genome assembly GCA_020800305.1 of Porphyrio hochstetteri. Classification (NCBI taxonomy): domain Eukaryota; kingdom Metazoa; phylum Chordata; class Aves; order Gruiformes; family Rallidae; genus Porphyrio; species Porphyrio hochstetteri. The sequence continues at coordinate 25,698,690 of CM036913.1, read as the reverse complement.
TCTATTCTTATTTGAGAACAGGAGAACTGAGCAACCACGTGATGATGACCTATTAGCCAAATGTAAACATATTTCTCAACTGTGTTTTCTCAGAACTCTTAAAAAAATGCAACAGAATCAAATACATTTTAAAATACAATAAAGTCATCCTCATTTTAATCAACATTTTAAGGAAGAAAAGTTTCATTTGGACTACCACAATCTACCATGCACGTTTACCCCAGACCTATAATGCACTGCAGCCTCAAGCAGGAATAAATATCACAAAATAATACATTATTTTGCATGCTAACTCTAAGGACTGAACAGTATTTTAACAAAACAGACTGTCATACTTCAACGCTGTACTGCTGGAATGTATTTAATATAAATGCAAAGCTTCTTGGCATTCATCTCTTTTTAACAAAATAAATACCTTGCAAAGTCAACAGCATGAATACTCCAGTGTCTGCACTGGTTATTTCTAAAGAAAAACAGTTAATACTAAATCAAAACAGTTAACTAGAAGTCAGAATACTAAGGTTTTATTCCCTAACATTAAGAGCAGCTAAAAGTGCAGATTCTCAGAGAACAAATTTAGCAGCATCAGGTTTCCTTATCTAACTCATATCACTCTGTATGCTACCGTTCTACGTGCTTCATAGCCCTCGTCCAGCCATTCTTTGTTTCCTCCTCCTGTCATCCTGATCTTAATTTACATGCAAATTCCAATGGAAATTATATCAGTTTTATGCTGCTGACATTAACGTCCTTTATGTTTACACCAAGGACTAGGTTTTACTTCAAGACCATGAAGTATTTATGTACCTGCTTAATTTAGATCTAAAAATAGATCTGTTCATCTCAAGAGGCCTATTCCCAGTCATAAAATTAAGCACACATTAGGGCCAAAGAGTGTCCGTGCTCTGAGCCTGTCCATGTCTGCCCTGACTCCACCACTTGGAATTTTTGGCACGTTCACCCATCTCTGGTTGCCACCACTCAGTTCTTCCCCTCTAAAACTTGGCTCTGCAGGCACCGTACCCATCTACCATCCATATTAGTACAGTAGGCTTAAACAAGCTTCCTCTTCCTCCCAAGTGTCTGACTGATTAAGCCACAAAGTGCTTCTTCAAAGCAAATACTTACTTCAACTTTAATCCAAGAGAAAGTAGAAAAGATATAAAAATAAAGCCACCCACTTCTTTCCTTCCACCTAAACACTGATCTTCCCTTGACAGCTCTAAGAACCATTAAGCTCCATTACTCTGGGCTGGGAGAAGTCTGACAGACTTTGGTTTGCACACAAACTGAGCATCTCCAGTTGTTCACCCCAGTGCTCACTGACACAACTTGGACAGCTCCTTCTCCACTCCAACTGCATCTTCTGAAAGATCTCTATTGCCCTTGCACTCAGAGCTGAGAAGAGCTTGAGTAGCACTCCTCAGCTAACAGCTCTGCAGCTGTCTGAGAAATGTTAATATTCTCCAAACTGTATCTTAATGCTTAACCTGTTGATTTAGCTGCGTTTGCTCCATCAGCATAAAAGCAGCCAGGGAAACCACAGCACATATGTGCACAACACACAGTAATACATCTAACCCCACCTTCCATACTAGGAGACACCAGACTGACTCACTAGTGCCAAAGATACACATGGGGACATGCATGTGCTCTTTGTGCTCAACTTCTCTTTCACTGTGATCAACCCAGTCACTTCTCACCAGCTGGGAGCAGTCTTACCACATGCATGCAACACTACACTGATTGTCCTGTTCTAGGAATATCTGATTTTTAAAATAATTTTTATATATATCTATATATATATAATTCTTGTTCTCCCAAATTAAGTTGCATTCTCATCTTTTTATGTCACCAGAAACTAAATATGACACCTTCAGAGAGAATCTGGGTGATGGCAGGACAGCATGAAGGGGACTGCCACAAAAATTAGTACTTCTGCCATTCTGGATTCCAGGTTCTCCCTGTGTGAAGATACATCTCTATGCAGCTGTGCATCATGTGGGACAGCATTCCTCAAAATTCACCTTCTCTCAAGACAGCAAAGACTATCATGACGACAAGGTACAGGCTCTGAGTACCATTTGGTTAGATGGGGCCAGGTCAGCTTTGAGGTTAGGAAAGAGAATTTTGTGGGGTACAGCGAACAGACTGGGAGGGTCTTAACCTTATTAACCTGGGAAGGTTGGGCATTGGAAATTATATTTTGGCAGCTGGGGGAAAACCAGGCACATTTGGGATGGATTCCATCTAACACAGTAAAAGGGCAAAGGAGAGACATTGCTCTATACAAAAAGAGCACACACTAAATAATTTAAAAAAAAAAGCTGTAACTACAACAATGGTAAAGACTTATTCTTCTTCTTTTGTTCCTTCTGGACTGGGCTAAATTCAATACAGACGTGCAGCCAAAAGTTTCACTCTCACTCAGACCATGGGTAACTACTGACTGAAGCAAGCTATCACTCTCCTCCAGCTCTGCCCTGGTTTGGCAGCAGTTGGAATGCTGGGACCCAGAACAGAATTGATGAGTTTAGAAGATTCATCAAACAAGGAAGCAGTCAGAGCTTCACACATCACTGATTAAACGAGGAGTTTGACCTGTGAGTTGTTGAACAGAAAGACCTCAGCTTTCTCAACCTTTGCAATTCATCTGAGAGACCACTGTGCACATCAGACTGCTGACATGACAGCATTTTTTTTCCTGTAAGTCCATTTGCTTTCTCTACTCCAAGAAGCTAAGCAAAACTTCCAATCATATAGCAAGGTCTTGTGAAAAACAGCTGGTCTTAAAGAGCACAGATTTGTTCAGCTCTTCTCTGCACAGCATTAGTGCTGAACCCTGCCGACAAATGGAACCAGAGGCACTGGTACTGACTGCGCTTCATCGCTGATTATTTTAGCAGAAATATAATACTACTTAAGGATTATGAGGAGCCCTGGCCTGCAGCCAGAGCTGTGGAACACAAGCCAGAACTAAATACCACTCCTCTCCCTCTCTGTCTGATCGCTGACTGAGATTTACATTGTCTTCACTCACGCTGACAGATTTCTCTACAGATCTAACAGGATACATAGAAAAACAAATGAAAATATGTATTCAGTATGTCATGATACAGTGACTGCTGAGAAGTCCCTTCATGTTTCCATCTCTACACATAAGGTGACTCTTCTTTGGTATCACAACAGAGCAACAATTAGAGCATTCTAAGGGGCAGTTAGTTACAAGCTTTATCTTTTTTCCTTGAGGCATCAAACAACATTTTTGTGCTGTTTTATATAGTTAAATAAGATTGTTTATATATCATACCACAGGTTGCTCACAGTTTTCAAATAGTATCTAATTTAACTCAAACAGGCACTTGGAATCACAATGTGCCCTTCTGTTACAAGGAGGTACTTTTTATCTCATTGCTACTTATCAGCTGTTTCCTTCTGGAGCTACCGCTTGCTGTGGGCTACAGAATGTGCAAGTCAATTGGCCTCAGGAATTATTTTGAATTTCCGTTCTTTCTCCATATACATATATTAAATTTTCTTTTCAATCCCATCATCAGCTTCAGACATGGCCTGGAATAATGTTCCCATGTGTAGTCTGAGCAAATAATTTGGTTTTGTGGTAATAATCACACCTAAACACCAGCCAACACTCATGAAATAGATTTAAAAAATTAACTAACTAATAATAAAAAATATTCCAGCAAAATGGTAACATGTTCCTGATTATAAACATACAAGTTTACAATCATGTACCAAATGAAGAAAATAGTAACAGGTGTCAAGGGCAGGAACAGTGAGCTATTTTCTTAATAGTGTCCACAGGAATTAATATGCTGATGACTGAGGTCTGAGTCAGCCTCATACAGACCTGAACAAAATATTGGGCTGTTCTACCACAGCAATGCATTAAAAAGATCTCGGTATGAGAAAGCTTGCTAGGTAAATTACATTCTGAATGCCATTCCTTTTTAGTAAATTGCGTATCCACAGCCAAAATACTTGCACACAACTTTTCATTTTACCAAATTACAAAGTGAAAAAAAGTGTTAAGTCATCCACATATCACTGAATGTATTTCACATTCTTCCCAGCCTGTCATCTTTCTCACCTGCAGGCATTTCTGCTTTTGCATATTACCTACGACTTTCGACATTTCCATAAAACAAGCTGTGACAAATTCCTATGTCTCTGCTTCCAAGTGTTAAAAGTATTATCATACACATGCACATAACCGTATATATACTTAATCACACACATATATATATACACACACAATCATATATAAAGTTTTATGAATTTTGACCCATGATTCAATCTCCGGGCTTAAGAGCAGGCACAAATCCCACCATCTGCACCGCTAAAGGTTCCTACAGCAGATCTGCCATACTAGCCTCACAGCATACAAAGGTCTCAATCTTTTCAAACGGCACTATAAATAACTACATTTGTTTCATACCTCTCACGAACGCGGTTTGAAGACATCGCTCTCTCGTTAATTTACTATGCGAATCTAAGGGGCCATAAAAATACTGCGTCAAGGCGTGGAGATTTTAAGCTTAAACTCCAAGCGCGCTGCTGTAGGAAAGGTCAGTTTTACCCCCATGGGAAGAGCCACTGAAGGAGCAGGTTCTGGGAGCAGTTACACCGACCGATTTTTTGCATTGATGGGCGGGGAGAGCGAGAAATAGAACGAAAATCAGACCGTGGCACATCACGTCAATCTCAGATCCAATTCAAGCAGGTCTTTTGGCTATTCTGACGAGAAGACAGCTTTCCCGGGACCCTGCGAGCTGAGAAGCGCAGCCCCGCCGCCCCGCTCCGCCCGGCCGCCCCGTCCCGTCCCGCAGAAATACTGTCCCCAGAGCAAGTGCCGTAACTTCAGCAGGAGCTCCGTAACGACCGGCAGCGCAATCCCGCCGCGGGCACGGTGCGGGGCCCCGAGCCGGACCCTCCTCACAGCCGCTTTCCCGCGGTCGGCCGGCCGGCGGCTTCTGCCGCCTCAGAGCGGACCAGCCCCGCCAGCCCGCGGCCGCCCCCCGCGGCGGGGTGCCTAATTGATCTCCTCAACTCTTTCACTTCCTCAAAGCTACAACCAGCTCTTCCTCCTTCCCCCACCCGCCCCCTCCAAAAACGTAGCTTAGCCCCACCAGCGCCGCTCCCCCGGGCCGCCCCGCAGCAGGGACACGGCGACCCCCATCGACGTCCCGACCACCCCCCGCCAGGCCCGGAGCAGGCACCAGCCCCTGACTGGCCGCCGCTTACCGCCGTCTCGCCGCCGCAGGATGTGCTCCGTGCAAGGAAGTGCCTTCGGCGGGCGGCAGCCGCGGGCTGTCGGGAGCCGCCTGCCACCTCCCGCTGAGGGGAGAGGAGTGGAGAGCCGCTAACGGTCGCGGGGCCGGGGAAGGGGAGGCCACGCCAGCGCCTCAGCCGGGCCGGGCGAGAAAGCTGCGTGCCGCCTGCTGTTACTGTCCGACCCGGTCAGGACGGGCCACCCCCTCGCGCGCTGCCCGCCCCTCTACTACCTGCCGGCGGCCCGGGCGGGAGGCGGCGGGTAAGGCTGGGCCGCACACCCACCGGCTGCCGCTCGCCTCCTCCCGACGCAACCAGCGAGGGCGAAAATAGCAACAGGCGGCGGGTCCCCGGCCCGGCGGGGGCGGACAGGGACAGGCGCCCAACAGCCGGCGACAGGCGGGCGCCCGTGTCGCGACAGAAGGCAGCTGAGGTCCTCTTCCCCGGCCCGTTTCGTCCCGCTCGAGGAGGATTTCGGCGACGCTGCTCCGTGTGTGTGCCACAACCTCTCATCTCCCTCAGAAAACATGTATGTCAGCGTCGCCTCCTGTAAGCGAGCCGGGGTGGACCGCGAGGTGAGCTGAAGCTGCGAGCACGGGAGATATGGCGAGAACCTTTGCCAAAGGGACGTTTGCTCACAGATCTGGAATTAGCCCGGCACCTGGAAATGGGCGCAGGCAAATTCCCCTGGGGTCCGAGCCCAGCTCTGGCCGCGGGACAGCCGCTCACCTTTTTCTCTGAACCACCTTCATGCCTTCCTCCCGCGTCGTGTGCGAGAAGCCACACACGCATATATATACACACATACGAGTTGGCACTAGTCGGTCTTTTTGTTGCCAGAGAGGATAAAGAATGAATGGATCTGGAGACCTAATTCACACAATCACAGACCGTTAGGAGTTGTAAGGGACCTCGAAAGATCACCTAGTCCAACCCCCCTGCCCGAGCAGGATCACCTAGACTGAATCGCACACAAAATCGTTTTTATACTCTTCTGGAAGTGCTCTTTTCAAGCAATCAAGGCTCCCTAAATTCCCATTCTGCAAACCGCTTTTGCGCTCAAATAATCTCAAATCTTCTTGACAGTAAGACCACTGATTTACTTTTAAATCTCTGCACATTTGTAGGATCAGAGCTTTCTCAAGGAAATTCGTTGTGCTGCTGCCCATGTGCTGTGAGGGAAATGGCTGTCAAATGGAAGCACAGTGTTGCCATAGATTATGGAAAGCCACATTTTGGTATGTAAGCACATCCCCTACTTGCAAAGTGTAAGAAGGATTTATCTGCATGGCTTTTGCTTGCTAGGTGTGCTTTTATAAGATCACTGACATGTATGAACGCAGCAGCTTCCTCAGATTACTTGTTCCCAGTTTGCACTGTTTGTTTGCTGCTTCTCCTTCAGACATGGGTATAGGTATAAGTACTTTGTGTTTTCAATGACATCCTTTGCATTCCTTGGGAAGAGGAATGCCGCCTCTGCAAACCATGCTTTACTTAAATCTCTAAACCATACTGCTAAGAACAACACTCTTACTCCACTTAGCACCTCACTATCTTAGACAGGCGTGTCCTTTTGCTCATATTAAGCCTTGAGCATTGCATGCCTCTATCGATCATGCTATGGAAGATGGTGAACTGCTATGCCCACCCAGACAGCTCCAGCACTTCATCCAAACCTCATGCATGCCCAGGTTACCAATCAATGGTTTTAGGAAGACTTTTTTTTTTACAGTTTTACTGTTGCCTTTCAGAAGGTGATAATGAAACAGATGCTACAAGACAACTTCTTGCTGCTTGGAAAATCCCTGAGCAGTAATCGATGCTAGAGCATCACAAATACAAACACCCTTTTTCCCTTCTCCTTTTTAATAGCTGGGCAAGAAATTGGACTGTGCTTGAACTCATTCATGGGGCCCTTTATTATTTTTTCTGTTATCTCTGGCTCATATGTTTTAATTCTTTCCCTAGCAGAGTTTTTGTCAAATTACTCATGCTCTGATACAATACTTTATAAGCAAAATTAAATGCCTTGGTTAAGAACTATACTTACAAATGGTTTAATAGTTCCATATGCTCTAATTTTGAAAAAAGGTCCTCTTCCCTTCCAGTAGACATAAAACATTTCCTTACAGTTAATAGGAGACAAACCAAACCTAAAGTGTTTATAGTTTGACTTAAACACCTTGAGAAACTATTCAGGAGTAGTCACTCGTCTGTTTAATTGGGGCAATCTTCTATAATGTGTATTGGTAAGGTGTAGTGAAAATATAGTATCTGAGTACCTCAAAAAGAAAGAAAATTTAGTGTAACATAACATTTTGTTACTACTATAAAATATTTTGCTTTTTTATTCAAACGCCCTAAAAAATTGAAGTAATAAAAATACAAGACCTATCAATGGTTTTAGACGGTCTGATGTCTGTCACCAGCTCAACAACAGATGAAAATGTCTTAATAAGAACAACGAATGAGGTAGTGTGGAAAAAAACACATAGGTCACAGTAAGAACTTGCAGCAAACTCCACCACATTCAGCAGTGTTTATGTTGTGACCATTCATTCCAGGGCTGGTGGTAGACCTTTAAGCACTGCTATGACACAGAAGTGTTTGCTGACAGGGTTTAGAAACAATGCACAAGAAAGAGTTCAGTGCTCTGTCAGATGGAACAGCATTTAGATATGAACACACTTTGGTGTGACTGGTGATAACAAGGGCAAAACCCAACTCTTGATAGAAAAGTGCCTCTGAATAGCCATGTGCTAAAGCTGCAGCTGTTCTTTATGGTCTGTCCTTGCAGCAGAAGCTCATGACCCAGTAAGGTGATGGGGAAACATTGAGAATGGGATTCAGTGTAAAGTCACCTTCTCTTTCTTGGTGTTAGCACTAATCAGGTCTGCAAGATACCATCCCTCATTCTCATGATTCAACCTCCACACCTTCCTGAAGATAAGTATTTATTTGAAGAATAAATAAAGGTGCTTTATTTGAAGAACAAAAATGTCATTCTGTCTTTTATATCTGTTTATGCACAATGCAGGAAGACCATTTTTCTTTTCGACTTGACCTGAGAGGTTTCAGCCTGCCTCCCATCAGTTTCCTAATCGTCAGCCTCCAGGCTACATTGGGCAGCATTCCTTCTCTGCTTCCTGATGAAACTGTTGCTCATGTACAGGGCAAAAAAAGTTTCATTTGTGAAAATGAGAAGGAAACCAGAATGGCAGTCATATGTTCCAGTCCCTAAAGAGTTCCCTATGTTCCAGGGACTGGATCCCTGTATTCAAGTGAAAGTCCTAAGCACCAGACTTCCTAATAATGTTGCGTTTTCTGAAACAGTAAATCTCTGTTCTTGTTTCCTTCATAGACTAGTTTTTCTTTACAGTAGCCTATTAACTAAAAGATACTATTGTCACATTAACTTCTTCAGACTGAGGAGGAAAATCAGCTTGGGCCTTTCACATCCTGCAAACACTACCTATGAAAGAACACCAGTTTAGCCATTATTTCTTTGTCCCATCACACATTTTAAAAAAGCCCAAACAAAACCCCACCACTGCCTTTGTGCAGAACCTGAATATACAGCCTTGCTTGAAGCATGCTATAACAACATGTAGGCAATGAAGCCTCTCACCTCACTTGTGGGCTTGATCCCAGTTGGGGTAGGAATGGAGATCAGTACAAATTTAGGCTGAATGTGCCTGCCTGTGGGTGAGGGCAGAACTTGGAGCTGCTGTGACTGTGGACTCACCCTTTGAAGTACAACAAAGCAAATGGGAAGCTTTAAGTTTCCACCCAAGATGCTTTCAGTGTTCAAGTTGTTCCACCACTGGGCAGCAGCTGAGCAGTAACACTCTGTATTATGAATGTGTATGCAGGCACCTACATTGTGCTTCAGTTGCAATGTAAGCCTCTGTGCTTTTCCCTCTGCATTACCCATGACAATGAATTTCTGTTCTTCCTATATAAAACCAGCCTAAGTCTCTATTTGTGATTTCTTTCATTAAAATCTATTTAGTACCTTATTAATGGCATGATACTAACTGTTCTGCAGTCCCTTGGCTTGTGCTCTGGATGAACTATTACATTCTTATTCAATGACATTGTATCTCCAGATGCTATTTATATATAGATCCAGGATTTCTACAACAAAATTTGAATGATAAGTGTTATTATAGCACATTTGCTTATTTCACATGCTGTGGGAATGCGTGACAATGATTAACTTCATAGACAAGAGGTTTTCTGTTCATGATCACTAATCATGGTTAGAGTCAAGAAAGAGTTCAGCTAGTTACAGATCTTGCCTGCTGCCTCTGTGTTTCTGTGCATTTTAGATGTCATGATTAATCCTCTCTCCCCTCATTCCCATAAATACATTTCAAAATTACTTACCAGTGATTGTGTAAGCATTTTAAGCTTTCCCTTTTGTTTTGAAGCTGCTGTTGCTATGCCATAATTTATATTATATTTAGGTGGGTGTTAGGATATGATTGGACAGTTTAATAGGCTCATCCCATTATGCACAGCATTATGATGGTGCATGACCTCATTTCAGTTACCTGGCAATCACTATACAAAAGAGAAGTGTTGGCTTCCATTTGGGAATTCAGCAGAAATACTATCCTTGATGAATCTGTGTGCTTACACAGTGCAAAGAAATATTGTGAAGGAAAGCAATTCAGTTTGTTTCAATTACCTTTGATTAGTTTTGTACTTATGATCAGAGAAGTTTTGTTGGTCATTATTTTATTTACAATTAATTTTTAGTTTTTACTTGCATGTGGCATCCAGGTGCCTTCAGCCTTGTAATCCTGAAGACCTCAATCTTGTAAAGACTTATGCTGTTGCTTAGCTAACAAATGTTAATTTAATATCATTTTAATGTTGCTATTCACAGTGACTGCTAAACAAGGATATAAGGTCTGCTCATTGTTGGTACGTTGAAACAAAACCCCACTATCACTATAACTTTGAAAAGCAACAGTATGCAGAAAACTTCATTTGTAAATGCTTTTATAGAAACTTTGTTGTAAGTTAGATACAGACTTAAACTACAGGAAAATAATTTATTATATATTAAATACTATTTTATAGTGAATTGCTGTTATCCTTACATGATTTGTTGTTATATAGCAGAAGTCTCAAATCCTTCTGCAACCCTAGTACAGTACTTGTATTTTTCATAATAGGCCATGGACTAAGTTCACAGCCTGTAAGGAAGGTGAAATATATGTATTTCCTTCCAACCAAACTGTTTCATAAGATTTCCTGGAGAAAAAAAAATCAAATCATGGGTGGATTTAAGTTGTGTCTAGTAAACAAACTAATAATCTTTAAGTGAATCCATCAATCTAGTTTTAAAGTACTACTATGCTTTTACTTTTTGGCAGAGTTTTTAGTACTATGATAATTTCTCCTCAGTCTAGAGGCAGTTCCCTACTAGCCCCACTGGCATGATTCCCTCTAGGATCAAATGTTTATAGCTTTCATTGGAGTTACTAGTATTCATCTGTTATAAAAAACAAGCTCATTTTACGTGGCTTTGGTGACGGGTAGCCAGGGGTTCCCTTACACTTGGGGTCAGTCTGGGCTACAAGTACCCTTTATTCTAGTCATGGTGATTGCCTTTCTGGATAAAATACTGGTAATCAGCCTGTGGTTACTCACAAATTGTATTTGTTTGTGTTTTTTTAATGTATGTCCTGGGACTAATCATCTCTAAATTGGCTTCATTATCTTACACAACCTTTTGATGGAGGAATTAGACCAGCTGTGAAGAAGCTGTAGCTTAGCACCCATTCCAACTTGTGATACTAACTTCTTTCCAATTTGCAATACTGCTACTGTGTTTCGGTTCTTTATTTGAGTTTTAGATCCTCTTTCTCTGATGCAAGACAAGGTTAGTAAAGACTCTAGCAACAAGAAGTTTCTGTAGTCTGTCATAATTGTTCAATCAGCTTGATAAACCACTGTGGGTTTTGTTTTGTTCCACTCTCCCCCAAGGTTGTGAACTTCTCTGTGGAGCAGAGCAGGGAATGGAGCAAATAAATTCTGTCCATGTGAAGACAGATTTGGCCATCATCTTAACCATACCTGTACTGTTTCTCTAAAGCCATCTTAAAGATGTCTCAGTATCTGTCAGCTCATTGTTGGCACCAGTGCCAGACTTCCAAGATACTTCCAGAATTCTCCAAGTGCATCCACTCAGTGTACAGCACGTCACCTCTTGTAGGCCTTTGAGGGATGGCTGTAAAGGCCCTTCTCTTTTGCCTTCCACCATACTCACCTGCTCCACCTGCGTACTAGCCCTCCTGTATAACTTCAGGTGTTTTCAGCTGGATGACAATACTCACAGTCTCACTGTACCTGGTAGAGGTAATCAGTTTAGAGGATCAGTTAGGTGGAAGATGAAAGAAGGATGAGGATGTTCCCTTTACAGGTGTAAACAGGGACAATGGCGAAGGCAGGAACAATAAGAACCAGCCAGGCAGCCACCTATTCACCCCAGCTCTACCAGGGATTGCCTGCTCCTAAGAGAGTTGATGGGCTTCTCCAAGAGGACAGCAGTAATTAATGCATATTGATGATCCAGAAACAAAAGCAACAGCAACAGCTCAGCAGAAACCCAGCCTGTCACAGGAACCTGAGGGACAGACCAGGCCATCTGGTTCTCCTTAGCATCCCTACAGAGTGAAGCACCTTACAGACTCTGGCCAAAGCTGAACACAAATGGCTTTCCTAGAGAGAGGAAACATTAGCAAAATCCAGATCCAGGCTTGGTATGTGGAGGCAGATGTAAAATAAACATGCCTCTCTAGCCTGTGGAGATTTCAGATAAACACAGAAAACAATAAAATAATTCAGGATCTGTAACCCTACTGTCTTCAGACCTTCCCCGTGAATTCAGTAAAGCATCCTTTACCCACAAAAGAAATGAGAGACCTCCCATGCTACAAATGAAAATAAAGGAATCATGGAATAGTTTGGGTTGGAAGGGACCTTTTAAAAGTGATCTAATTCTACTCCCCTGCCATAGGCTGGGACATCTGTCACTAGACCAGATTACCCAAGGCCCCAGCCAACCTGGCCTTGAACACTGCCAAGGACGGGGGAGCCACAGCTTCTCTGGGCAACCTGTTCCACCAAGTAGCACAGCAGGCCTGGCCAGCTGCAGTGCATCCATCTACACTGCAGTTTAAGGTCAAATACAACCAGCACCACAGGTGGAGGCTGCACAGCCCACTCCATGTGCTGTAGGTCTGTAGCACCACTTGTTCTCTGCTGAGGGAGGGTTTTGTATTTATCATATGTGTACTGCAGCTCTTGCTTCAGCATTTTTCTTTCAAGAAGCTTTTGTCTTTCACATGATGGAAGATGATGCACACCTCACCATGGTGTGCCCCTTACTGCTCTATCTTCTGGCAAAGGTGCTGTTGCTGGGTGGCATGTCTTAATATTGACTCAGCCACAGCAATCACACAGAGGCTGGATACCGCAGCCGAGTCAGTCTCGGAAGCGCTGACCAACGTCATCTAACCAAGCAGTAAGCAGTCTGGATTGGAAGCTTGTGAAAGGCCATTTGTCTTGAAGCTCAGCCTGCAATGCAGCACAGGAAACCATGTTTTGCAAGGGTGGCCTGTGGTTAAGTCATGAGCCATATGTTCATCTCTACCAAGAGTGAAGTTCAGCCAGTACCTTGAAATAAAGCCCCTTACTCTGTTCTGGGCACTGTGTGGCCAGGTCTCCCCTTCCTGCCCCCAACCTGACATCAGGCTAGAGTCTGGCAGGGATGTTCAGTAGTGTCTGTATCCAGCTGGTAGTGATGGACTGGTACCAGCTCACAGCAGATGACTACCCAGAAACTAGAAAGCTCAGTGCCACCAGATCAAAAGTGCTACTACCTGAAAAAACCAAACCAAATCACATCTGCATCCATAGCTGAATACGAATGGCACATGCATCCCTCTCATCATGATGCTGAGAAATTTCTTGAGTTTTCCAAGCTGTTCCTTCCCTGTACCCAGCTGCACTACTGGTACAATCTTCAAGTTGTATTGAAAATAAAAAGGATAAAGAACTTGACTCCTGGGAGGGCAATAAAGCTTTAAAGTTTTGCATTTTAAAAAAGTATGCAGCTCTAGTTATGAATATACATTAAGTCAAAATTTACAGTTACCAAACCAGATTTGGTTTGCCCTGCAAGCATTATCCTTCTACCTACTCTGCCAGAACTAATGGTGCAGCTCGTGACACCTGCACCAACCACTAACCTACACACCCAAAAGACAGTGCTCCTTTGAGGGAAGATCCACCAGGAATGGTAGAGAAAAAAAATTAGGGATAAGTTAGGAGAATTTGGTGTCCCAGTCTTAGGTTCTGCTTCTCATCCTCCTTTTCTTTTAATCCATGTCTAAAAGATAGAGTAATAGCACATGGGAGCTATATCAGCATTGTTCCCCTACTTGAGGATACTATCTCTGCATGCTACCTCAGTTTGATCTTCCTCCTTACCTTCTCTTCACATCTCCCTGCTTCCTCTTCATTTATAAAGGAAAGCAGGACCTCCTGTGCTGAGGAGGGCCATGGAAAGAAGAGAGGAACCTTTGCAATAGTAGGGTTAAGAAGCAGTGAGTAAGGTTCCTGCTTAATTTCTCTTTTCAGCTCTTGCCACATTGAAACTTATCACAGAATCCTCAGAAACTTCTGCTCTAAACTAGGCAGGGAGTTAAGCATCAACTCATAAAGCATGACAGGCTCTGGGGTATGCACTGAACTTAATTACACGTAGTTGAATGAGGCAACAGAAAGGTGCTGTGTGCACATATATTAATATGTTCATGTTCTTAAAAGGCACTTTAGTACACTTAGTATCTCAAACCTGGAATATAATGTATAGTGCCACAGCAAATAGCTCACTGTGACTTCCTTGCTTATTTGGGCAAAATGCCCAAGAAAGATTACGATTTCTGAAACATTTGGACCAAGTGTGTCAAAGTCTCACCACAGGCTTTCAGTACTTCTGGTTAATAGAAAGACTTGCTTTGCAAATCTAAACCTAGATAAAGTTGCATAGTATTACCAGATTACACGTGCACAGAAGAAATAAAAATCCCCACAAAACAGGATATTATTTATAATATTTAATTAAAACAAGGTTTGATTGTAATACATTTGCAGTCAACTTTTAGTTCATAAAGCTTTTAGTTCAACTGACTGGGGTTTTTTGGTCCTTCTAAAGTAAGACACTAGATCCAAGAATACCCAGCATAACTCTTTTTAGTCTGAGTTCTTAGATGTTTGGTCCTAAAATTCCTTATTTCTTAAATAATGCATTTCCAAAACCAATTAAGGTAGTAATCTTGCTATTTTACTCAGTCTTTCGTTGAAGCTTATTTTTTTCTGGTTGAAAGAAGTGTTTTTCAAGAGCGCTGACCAATTCATCTAGTTCCTTCTTCAGCTGTTCAACATCACTGAGAAACAAAATCCACACAAATACAGAAAACAGTGTCACAGCGGGGAAGCTAAAAAGCACATTTGCAGTTTGAGGAATTTTTAAGTCTGTTGCATTGTTTTGGACAAACATTTTCTATTTAGACTAAAAGTATAAACACTTGATTTCTCTGGTAAAGCACCGATGTTCACTTCCAACTGATGTGCATGAAGGCATTTAAGACTATGGAGAAACATAAACCCACAATTTAATCTAAAAGAGCAGCTAGTTTGAGTTCAGAAGATCTTCTATTACTAAATCTATGTGATTAGAGATACAACTTTTATACTTTTAATAGTATTTTCAGATGAATTTTCATCCGTGAGAAAGCCTTATTTTTGTTACACAAGTTGATAATTGCTTATCTTTAAGATTATATGATTTCCAAGCCTATCAGTCAAGGATATAATAAATCAACTTTAAAGTGTTCTAATATATTTTAAACCTTTTTAATACAGTTATATAAGGTTAAAGGAACTACGTATGCAAAAAGCATGTGAATACATCCACTACCATTTCAGGCAGAGTGTTTTTCTTGATATTGTTTTTACTGCATGTGAAACCAAGTGCAAAGGAACTTCAGTGACAACAATAACACATTAATAAATTTTGCAGAATTGAAGCTTTATGCAAATAATTTTGCTAAAATGATGGCTGTAGTGATACTGTTTGGGCATGGAGAGCCCGTTCTGTTCCCACCAAAACAACACCAAAGAGCCGCAGAGCCCTTACTGCACAATATCTACACTGTGAGTGACAATACCTGTTTCCTGGAGGTGCACAAAGTTCAGAATAGTATTTGATCTTTGGTTCTGTTCCACTGGTTCTCATTGTGGCCACTCCTCCATTAGCAAAAGTGAACGTTATCATTTGGCTGCTTTTACTGGTGGGAAGTATCTAGAAATAGTAAGAATTTTTTAGAAACTTGTAAAATTACCATATATAACGAACTCAATACAAAACTTATGACCTAATGTCATATAATGTCACTAGAGGATAAGTTAAAATTAAGCTTTGTTCTGTTTTCTTCATCGTTGTGGTCTTGAGACCACAACAAATGTCAGCCTTACCTGCAACCTAGAATCAATACATTTTGGCTAGGTAGCTCACTTCCAGGCTGGTCAACGTTTTTACTGCCAACAGAAATTGCTTTGTGATGGCATTTACCAGGAAGACACGAAAGATGGATTGCAGAAAACTAAAGAACCCAAAGTCACATCTCAGCAGACAGTTCAATTTACACTTGCCACAAGGTAATGCAAGATTTCTGTAGCAAGACAGAGACATCCTCCTACTTCCCTTTACAGACTGTCATCTTGGAGAGAAAAAACACCACAAAACCAAACAAAAAACCCCAACCCTCCCCCATCTCCCAGCCTTCACTTCCTCCCACCAAGGCTGAACAATCATCCCCGGTGTAACTTATTTTAAGACTCAGGATGTAACATAATGTTTAGAGTGTTTCTCTGTCAAATTTTTTTGTATGTGTGTATATACATACTTTGATGATTTACATGTACTTTTAAAAATACACTTACAGCCTTTTGATCTGGCTGGCTGCTGTCATATCCAGTAGTTAGATCCCTTATTCCTGAAACTTTAAATCTACCACAAGATTTTGGGTATGTGTTTTTTCCATCAAAATTTCTAAGGTTGTCAAAAAGCTGTTCAATAACTTTAGGATCATGGCAGATGAAATATGAAGCTCTGGTTATATGGAAGCCATATCTGTGAAGACACAACATTAATTAACTGAAGAAGCAATGTTCTTCTTAGAGTTGGACACCATACACATTACACAACCTGCTATAAAGCAAGAATCTATACTCACAGTCACCCAACTGTAGCATCAGTTAAACCCCTTACAACTTTTAAATGGCCTCAACAGCTTAAAGAGTCACAGCACTTCTGCACAATCAGCTCAGTATTGGGGAGCTGAAAAACAACCAACATGCACTATCTATCAAAAGAAGACAGAATAATATAATAAAAAGCCTAACTTTAGAGCCAACTAGAATTAATTTAATCACAAGTAGCCCTGCAAGCGGGACAGAAGCA
This sequence comes from Porphyrio hochstetteri, assembly GCA_020800305.1. NCBI lineage: Eukaryota > Metazoa > Chordata > Aves > Gruiformes > Rallidae > Porphyrio > Porphyrio hochstetteri. The sequence continues at coordinate 25,681,856 of CM036913.1, read as the reverse complement.
ATCTGGCTTCTATGAGTAGCATAAATATGCCAGAGCTACTTAGACCTATCCTGCCATCAGCGTTTTTGTGCATCTGGCATGTTTAAACAGCAAGAGGCACTATGATTTCTACAACACAGCAATACTGCTGGCCAAAAAACAGGCCAGTCTCCTGTAAAAGGACTGAAGAGCAGAACTTCCAAAAAGGGAGAAACCTTTCAGACAAGCAAAAATCTCATTAACTAACAAGGAATTAGTAAGGTAATATTTTTAAAATACCTTAAAACACCACAAAATGAAGTCACATATATTCATGCCCATAAGGCAGGAGCGCTTTTTAGAAGACTACTATTAAAGAATTGTGTTCATAGTACAATAACCAGGTTTTTATTTCTTCATATACTATAGGTTGCTATTGAGTTCCTATTAACCATGGTAGGTAGAATAGAGAAAATACAAAAATTAAACAATTAAAATCAAACTCACTCATCATAGACAGCTTTCAGCTGCTGAGACAATGACAGATTCCTGGTTGCCAAAAAGCTAGCCATCTCTGCAGTTATAACAGCAGCGCTGACACCATCTTTGTCCAGAACAGCAGGACAGCACATATACCCTAAACAAAGAAAATTTATATACATTTGATATAATTTTATGAGGAAGTAAGATAAAGCAGTGGTGGGTAATCAAACCAACATTTTTTTAAACGAGAAATGCATGTTACCATTTTACAGACATTTTAGAGTTAAACCAAAAATGGAAAAAAACCAATCCTGTCTTCTAATGTTAATTTTGAAAAGGAAGGTATTTAATGAAATTTCAAGATAGAGAGAGATTTGTGTCCTATCAGAGCCAGATGCTCCTGAGTAGTTTTGGAGCTCTCATGAAAGAGAAATGCCACACTGCAAAACAATGCAATTGTAGCACTTTGTCTCAAACGTGATAGCCCTTACATCGCAGCATATGGTAACACTGATAATTATCCATGAAATTAGTCACATTTTCTCTGGTTTTCAGGTTCTGGGATACTCAAGAAATAGCATTATAGATTTACAAGTTCCTCCTCACAAACTCATAGCTTTTAATCACGGCTTTCCAGCTGCAAGCATAATTTGGGGGAGTTTTTACTTTATCTTACTCACATTTAGACTTATAAAACTGTCAGCTAAGCATACTCAATTTGAAGTTTGAATAATGCGGGGGGCTTTTTAATAGCTTGTGCACAACTTACAGTCCAAGCCTACATAGCCATACTAGAAATGATTGTGCTAAGCAGAGAAACAAAGGATTAAAATTAGTAATACCAGCCATCCAAATGGCTGGTATCGGTTACTCAGTGGAAATACGCCCATTGTGCTGAGGGCACCTTTACATTGCCATTTTTTGCCATAGTCCTACTTCCACTATCGTACAGGATACTAGAACATAATATTCTGTTTTTTACCTATAGCCTCCTCAAATGCAAAAAGAACAGCTTTTCCCTGGTCCATGAGCTGTTTGGCACGGTTGCCCATCCACTTGAAACCTGTCAGTGTTTCCTACAGCAGTGAGGAAGAAAAAAGGCATTAAAAACCACCTGGACATGTTCTTGTGTGACCTAATCTAGGTGATCCTTCTCTGGTGTGGGGGTTGGACTAGATGATCTTTCAAGGTCCCTTCCAACCCCTAACGTTCTGTGGTTCTGTAAAAAGTAAAAGCAATGCTTCACAAAGATACAACACTGTGTTAGGTAAGCAAGTAAAGAACATGGAAAAACATGTAACAGCTTACCTCAAAGTGAAAACCTTCCTTTAGTGCAATTGCTCTCAGGATTTTGGAAGAAACAGTACTGGATAACATGTAGACATCTTTAACAGCACAAGCATCGCTGTTGTGATTTTTCCAGCAAGTAAAGATCCACCAGCCTAAAAGAGCTCCCAGCTCATTTCCAGAAAACACTTTCCATTCACCGCTGGATGGGGGAGAGGGGAAAATATATGAATTCAAAGTATAATACTGGAAAAAAAATAATCTATTGGTTCTTCTGTACATGAATACTAGCAAATAAAACCACTGCCTTTGAGTTCCAAGAAACAGTAACAAGCAGTCATGTATTCATTAAGAAAGAACCCAAAATCCTTCCCCAAGGAATTCTGAAGTGGTTACCTTCCTCCTACATCGTATGTACCAGCTTTTGAGTTTATCCAAAGATGAAACAGTGATATTTCCAGCATATTTTAAATAAAACAAAAATATTCAGCAAACAAATTATTCAATCAACGATTGAATAATCAACAATTAAGACAAGCACAGACATGAAAATGCAATTCTCAAGTGATTTTTAGTTGACTCAGTGACAAATACCTTTTATTTAATCACAAATACACCAGTTGGTCATTGAGTAAGATTTGAAAACATCTTAAACAGGTAAGAAAAGATTAACACTGATGTGTTGCTAGAACAAGAAAAAATTAAGGAAAAAGGGAAAGATAGGTCAAAATTGCCCCAAACTTCCCAGCCACAAAAGGGGACAAAGACACTGTCAAACTGACAGAAATCGAGACCTACACACACAGTACCTGTTGTGAAAGAGAAGCAGACTCAGTCTCCTGCATTTACTGATGCCAACAGGCACAAAGCAATGCACAGCGACAACTTAGTGCAAGAGCGCTGAGAGAGTGTGCTCTAGCAGGAGTTTCTGTCAAAGAAGAGCACAGATACTGTAGAAGCCTATATTAATGCTCGATTAGTGTGTGAGCAGCTACAGCAGAGTCTGAGAGGAGGAAAGAGGACCGAAAGTTAGGAGACAACTAAGACTGGCCAAACAATTAGCAAAGAGGTAGCAGAATGAGAGCACCATGCTCTCAATGGTGAGAAATACAATAAACTCCCCCCCACCAAAGTCCCTGATAGCTATTAGGTTTTTTGATAAAAACCCGTGAGTGCTTTCTTCTTTAAACCCATCATAACCAGCGCAAACTAATGCTTTTCATGCTGATTCCTCAATGCAGAATTGGCACAGGCTAAAGCTGTCAAAATAAGAATACTGCAGCTAACACTGCCAAAGATAGAGCAGAGACTGCCAATTAACCCATCCTTCTTCTAAAGGCAGAGAAGCCTCCTTGGTTCATACTGTGAGCAAGTTAAAAATGACCCAAAATACCCACTGCCACCTTTGAAGCTGCTACAAGACCAAAAGAGATTATCTGGTAAGCCAAAGGGGTATTTGCACTGTCTCCTTTTACTGGGATTCACGTTCAAATACTCGCATTGCCCACAATCACAGAGGGCACCTAGCAGGTGTCCATCTCATCCCCTGGGTACCAAGGGCTGCTGCCATGATTTTATATCCCTCTTCTGGCCCTCAAGGACAAGGAATTAATTTACATTATTTCTGCTCCTCTCCCAGGTGAAAACCTTGAATTTTACTTTTATTAAAGATCTATGGATTCTAACTGCTCAGATTAGCTTCTGCTTTATCATGGTAGATAGAAGAGAAGCACCATGATGTGTAGATATGATACTGAGTGCTGTACTTCAGCTGACTTTTGTTCATCAAATGTAACCACAATACAGAAATGCAAACAGTTGCAGAGGGTAGGCTATCAGGGCCATGAAATAAGGGGATGGCAATATTGGGTCAGAACTATAGGTTACACATTCCATACACACGAAAATGAAGAATTTATGAGAAGCCCCTGCTTGAGCAAGTTTACCTTCTGTGATCCCGTTCTCTGACAGGATATACATAAGTAAGTAATGCAGGTATAGCTGGTCCTTAAAGGAGAGAGTAGAAGTGACTGCACTGGGAAGTACCAAGCACAGACAAAGCTTCAGGTGAAATGCGGGTACGTAAAGTGTGTGGAAGTGTGAACTGAGCGAGAGAGGCCCAAATCATCTAACAGTATTTGAGAAAGAATGGGGGTGTTCCCTATTCCTGAGATCACCAGGGAACTACAAAGGTTCTCTTCAATATTCAAGTTACTGCTTAATATACGCAGTATGAAAGAATGTTTGTCAGTCTTCTGTGAAAAACTTCTAACTGAAAACCACGTTTAAAAAAGTAGAGCACAATCACAGCAACTCACATGCTTCTGTGCATGCCTCAGGTGCAGCAAGTGTCAAGTATTTATTCAGGATTCTGTACAGTGTCTAATATTAACCATTTCATGTACTGCCTCCACTGCGGTCTGCCTCATACAGTCCTCTCACATTTCTACGTGTTTTCAGCCCAAAAAAAACTACTGCGACTACTCTGTCTTCCTCCACAGCACAGGCTGCAAGATGACCCCACATGATCTTAGCCTTTAAGTAACAAATGTAACTGGTTTGCACTGTTTTATTACCATACCTCTCTTGTTTCTCTGCCACTGCAAGTCGATCAGCATCAGGATCATTTGCTAAAATGATTTTTGCCCCATCTTTTTCAGCCAAAGCAAAAGACAACGTCTGGAGAAGTGGTAAGCACGAACAGATGAGTGTTAATACTCCCAAATGATATTTTCACTTTCTTTGTAGGTTTTAAATATTTTTCCCCAATTTATTTAAATCTAAAACACCCAAAATCATGATTTGTCTCTACAAAAAAAAACCCCAACAAAACAACTTCAAGCCTGGCAGCAGCAGAGCACAGGATATTTAACTTCACCAACATTATTATGCAGCCTGAGTGCAAACCTATGTCAATTCATCAGGGTATGACTTCCCCTGCCTCCCCCAGTGTCACATCAGAACAGTTCGGTCCTATTTCAGACATAAATTGTAGCAACTTTCCAAAACCAACTGTGAAGATATTGTCTTCATTATTTTATTTTTAAAAGGAGCTATTATCACTTTGTTCTATGTGCAGTTGCTGCTCATTTTGTTAGAGTGCTGAACAAAATAGTTTAAAGTTATAACTAATTACTCCCTGACTGGTTTGGGGACAGTTATAAATTTCAGTGAACAGGTACCAGCTAACTCTTCACTAAATGCAAGGCTATGAAAACAGAAGCAAAATAGACCTTCAAACAATATTTATAGCCACAACTACTGGCAGAAACATGAAAAGACACAGCAACTATTAAAAAAAATAAAATAATCTGTTTACCAGAACACCTTTGCCTTCTTCAGGATTTGGATACTTCACTGTGGGAAATTCTGGATCAGGATCCTTCTGCTCCGGAACGGCAAAAGGAGGGCTAAGGTCAAATGCCTTGAAGGCCAACTGGACAAATTTATGACCTACGCCATGCACGGAGGTATGAACAAACTTAAGGCTTGTTTCCTTGTTTATATTCCTGAAATAAAATACATTAACAGTAAAATCAAGTATTATAGAGTATTCTGCACAAAACTGAAAACATTCAGAAACAGATATGACTCAGTATTCAATACTACTGTTAAAATTATGTATTAAAGAAGGTCAGATTTTAAAGGTAATGACTTGAAAATTGGCTTAGCCTCGTTTTTCAGTAATAAGAGCCACTCTTGGTATCTTATGTCCTGGTATATGTAAAGCACTGCAGTAAGAGAGCTGTTACACTCTATGCACCCCAAAGGAGGCGAGCAGAAAACAAATACCACTGACTAATAATACTCTTCATCCCCAACTCTGGCATTTAAACCTGCTCCAAAGACTGCAAACACAGTGAACTGACAGCAGCGTGCACTCATTTTTCCAAGTATGTTTCTGAAACTAGGACATACTTACAAGCATACAAACTCCTAAGGAGACATCTAACTAATTTCATATATAGCCCCACCTTTCTAGTCATTCTGACTTTGTGATTAACCTGTAGAATTGGTTTATGGATTAGAAGAGCAGGAACCTGTTACATCTGCTTATTTACATAAAAAATTTAAACTACCAGTAACCACGTTCTTACTCACTGGAACCAAAGATAAACATCTGCTTGATTTTGTTAAGCATTTTTTACTGAGCAGGTGGCAGGAACAGGCTCGTGCAAGGCGCCCAAGGCCACTAGGAGCACACACAGGCCTAGAACAACAGAGCAAGACTTCCCTCCAGAACTGGCTTAAGAGCTGGGTGCACCTTTTGTCGTAGAAGCCCATTTCAACCCATTGGAGCATCTGTGTCAGCTCACCCCCAGCTGCACAGAAGAACCCCAGTCTGGCCGTGGCATTCGGCTGATGCACGGTCATGCGAATACAGGGAAATGATATAAGCAGAACCTAATAGCTCCATTTGCTGGGTTAGACTTCTGCCAGACCAGCTTTATGAACTGGCTTACGACGTCACCACACAGCTGCCAGTGCTACCACAAAAGATGACATGAAGGCACAGACAGAACTGGGTCACAGCAGGATCACAGCTGCCCCGATTCCCATCAGTTTAAACTCCCCCCACTGACGCACTAGAGGGAAAATCCCTAATTCTCAACAGCATTAACAGCAGTTACCTGTGAAAGCACTGTTTCTGTATGTCTTTGAAATACTCCTTATTGACTGTGGCATATGGATCATGAAGCAGCAGGCTGCTGTCAATCAGTTTGTCATCCCAAGCCTGAGGCCACGGCTCTTGGTTCTCCTCAATAGCCTGAGAAATTCCTTTGTCATGAGGGGAAATGATCTGAGCACCATTTTCCCAGTAAACCTAAATAATAAATAGGGTGAGTATTTGGTCATTAATATTGTAGGATAGCTTTGCTATTTTCTTGTGGGCTAAAGTGCTCTACATTCAGTAGGGTATTACAGTAAATTAGGCTTCAGTACACCCAGAGTATTCCCCTGTTCATGTTTTCAGTGTTTCCTCTCACATCCCATTTTTGTTCTATAAAAAAAGTTGTTGTATCAGAAAATACCAAAATCCATAATAAAACACAGAGCAAGACCCAGCTCATTTATTGAGAAAATTCATGTATTAGTCTGACAAACTTGAGATTGATAACTTGCCCGTGCTATTTCATGTACTTTCTTCTGGGTTTGGGGGTATAATCATTAAATATAGAAAAATTCTTAAGAGGAAAAAACTGTGCAAAAGTGAAACACATATACCACAAAAAAAAAAAAGAAAAAAAAAGAGAAAAGCACAAAAACTTTGCAGCTACCCACAGCAGCAGTGCTGTCACAACAGCAAGCACAAATTCAAGTAAGTTTTAAGATGTACATTAGTTGTAGTCTTTGTTTGTTGACTCCACACACCCAGGAAGAGGTGTACTTACTATGTTTTGCTTTCTGACAGTTGTTTGTGCACTTCCTTCTACTGATGGTTTACAGACCATGAGTTTAAGGAAAGACATCTGGGCCATGTGCACATGCAGCCCAAATAACAAAACATCAAGAAAAAAATATGCTGATTTAAATAATTGACAAAACAAGCTTATCAGGATCAATACATTAATTTTTTTTTTAAAAAAGCAATTTTAAAAAGACATGAAATTCTGGAGGAAGAGACAGCCAGAAATCATCCCTGATAGTGCTTTGGTTTTCTATTCAAACAACAAAAAAAAGATGTCCCAACTTCCATTTTTGTACTTTGGAAGCAACCCATATATGACTAGTCCAGCTATGGGATGACTGGCAGACAGGCAGCTCAGCCATGGTTATTCCAGTGGAAAGCAGATTTCTGACATGGAAGAAAGTCACGCTGATAACTGCAACACTTAGAAAAATACACTACAAGAAATAAATGGGATTTATTAAAAATATTTTGTGTAAGCAACTCATCAGGCTTCACATATTTATAATTCTCTGGGTTTGTAAAATTACAGAGATATTTTTAAATAATGAATTGGATAAATGATTAATGCTTTTTAAAATAGATAAATTAATATTTAAGGTGTTCCAACGTATGTAATGATATTACTTATCTTCCTGCTTTTCAGAGCTAAGATTTTAAATATGTTAGCAGTATAACATGCTACTAGCTTTAAATACATACAGCGAATAGAGATCACACAATCAATGACTTTGGTCTATATCACACTAGGAACTATACATAGCATATTAGGGTCTGTACACAGAGAAAATGTTGGGAAAAAATAAATAAAATAAATTGTACAAGAATACCTTGTAACCGTTGTCTTGTTTTGGATTATGGGAAGCTGTAACCATAATTCCAGCACAAAGCTTCAGATGAGTTACTGTGTATGGCTGCAACAAGAGAGAGTTACCTGACTTGGAATTTGCAAAATATACTATTTATTCTCACGCAGGTGCAGTACTTCCATACTGCTGAACAAAAAGAAAGCTAGGATGTGATCCATACTGACTGGCTAAAGCAGAAGCCAACTAGTACTGGCTTCCACTAGACCTCCCAGTACAACATTAGCCCTTGCTTCTTCTTGCTCACTTTCCCATTTATATGCTCTTAGTGTTGTTTAAGATGCTTTGTGGATCTCTAGAGTAGTGTTTTTGTAGAAGGAAACCACATGCATGTGTTGCCTACTGTAGAGTGACTTGAGATACCTGAGGTCTTTAAGGGTGCCAAGTCTGGGATAATGACAAGTCTGTGTAGGGTAAGGAATTACAACTGGAGCAGTCTGATCCATACTACCACCTGAGCACAGCCTGTGGAGCAACTACTCCATCGTGGTTCAGAAGGGAATTGTTTTGGAGAGAGCTCTTGTAAATTAGGCCAAAACAGATAGAGTGCCTAGAAAGTAAAGCATCATTTGTGACTACAGGTCCAGCTCGAGTTCACTCCTGCCTGGCTCTTTATTTAATAGAGAATGCAATCAACTGCAGTTCTTGCAACACCACTTTCAGCTCCACTAAGTACAAGAACGCTTCAGCCAAAGCCTTCATCGGCTGTGCTGAGTTTGCAGCACTCGCTGGAGCAACTGGTATCGAGAAACTTCTGCTTCTAGTGCAGAGGTAGGGAGGTTTGCTTGCTTTACTGCTCTGGAGCGCTGACACCTACTGATCCAACGGTGAAAATGCAGGCACATTCACAGCCCTTCCGACATAAGACCACCAGGGCTCAGCAGCCTGCGATTTAAAAAGCTACTTTGGATTTAATACCCTCAAAAGAAGAAAAAACCCCCAAATCCAACAACCCACCCTCCCCCCCAAACCAACCAACCAACCCTCACAAAACCAGACGTGTGTGCGCGCTTCAGATTTCAGACTGCAGCAATCTAGAACCGATGAGATATCTTCTACAAGAAACCTGCCCCAAAGCAGAAATGAACAGGAACACATCCCGCTGGCACTGACACTCCACTAAGCTGCCTCCTTCTCTTGCTGTGGGTGTTGAAACCAAACGCAGCTAAGTAAGCGTAAGACTAATGCAGGCAAAGCTTAAAAAGTGAAGAGTTTTCTTTAATGTAAGTAATGTGAGATACCTGACAGAATTTCTGGGTATATAAAAAGAAGTAGCAGAGAAACCTACCACAAAAGGAGTTGGTGTTATATCAGAGAACAGATAAACTGGAACCCCTTGACTGATGAAGGTATTAGCAGCAAGTCTCGCAAACCTAAACAGGAAGAAAAGATGGCTGAGGATATACATTAATCTTCTCACCAATTAGTTTCCTGGAATTCACAGCTTCCTCACCTCCCCCAACTCCAATTTAAAATAAAAACCACACAAAAACCCACATAAATAAACCCCAAATGATTACACAGATCCAATTTAAATACCACTACTCCCAACAGGCAAGGCGCAACTTTAAGAACTGCTTTGGCATTGCCAGAACATAAAAATACTACAAATCCCTCACCGTAATTCCCTCTACAGAAAGAGATAACTTTATTGAAGCAAATATAAAACCATAATGGATCAGACAAGATGCCTACAAATTACTTAAAACCTAAAAAGTACCTTTTGCTACTACCTCCGCTGGGAAGATGGGCACGAGCATCAAATCCAATCACAACTCCTCTCTTTTTCAGGTCACTGAAATTCTTCTCAAGGTATCTGCAAAATCCCTGAGGACAACAATAAACCCACCTTGTTAACCCAATCTTAATATTTATCATTACCTTAAGGTGATTGGTAAGATGGTGACATCTTAGAAAACTGAGCGCACGTAACACATCACAGAGCTGGACTGGGACTCAGTTTGTCTGGGACCGATGAAGACCAAGAAATACCAGAAGCCTTCAAATCAATATAATGAAGTTGGACAGCACTTAAGTACTTTTCCAAAAATCAAAACCAAGTCCAGAAAGAAACACTTAACAGGATTAGGCTGAACTGCAGGCTTTGAGAAATGATTTAGCTGTGTTCGGTCTTGGATGACGAAGAGAATAATTGTTCAGTATTTCAGGTTTTTGAAGCAAAATCTCTCAGGTTTTAATCTGAATCTCACCCTTAAAAATGACACCCATTTAGGACACGATATGTCACCACTCAGCTGCAGTAAGTGAAGCTCTTGGGATTTTTAGGCCATCCCCAAGTATATCTACTTTAGAACATATATCCATATATGTACCTTCACTACATTTCCATGAATTTATGTCCAACATTCACAGAGTTTCTCACATGCTGGCTACTCTTGGGTTTTTTTGTAGTTGTTACAACAGGACTGATCCACTTGAGCTCAACTGTAGCTGTGTATAAATTCAGTTGCAAATCAGATACGGAAAACAATTTATTTTAATGGTTTAATAGTTTCTCTCTGCTTGTTTTCAGAGATAAGCACTCAGCTAATAATCACCTAAATGGCTTCTAAAAACTGAAGGAATAGTAAACACCTTGTACTTCCATAGAATACCCGTTTGCTTGTCATGAATGAGGCTCTTCCATCCATATATACAGGCAGTTAAGTGAGATAAACCGCGGAGCACAGTACCTGGGTTGTCTGGATAATAGTCAGGTCATTCATGTGGGCAATGCCTGCTCCCATGGCAGCTCGGAGCCCCGCCGTGCCAAACTCCATCCGCAAGCCAAAGTACTTCTGCAGCTCTCCCACATTTCCATCAGCAACCAGCTGCTTCACTATTGCAGAAGTTTTTGGATTCTGCAAACACAAAATTCAGATATTCTAGAAAAGAATGTGGGTTGGTTTGTTTGTTTTTACTACCGTTCAGCTGCTTCTCTGAACTGACTCTCCTAGTCTCTGCACTGGGTTATTTCAGTGTCAGAACATTGCATGCTGCTTTAAGAACACCAGAACTGCTTCTACCTCTTCCTGATTTTATGTCTGTACTATCTCAAGTATTACTCACTTTCGATTTACCTCCTTAAGTGAAAATGCTGCCTTGACAGCAGTGTATGTATCACATTTGGGGAAGTGAAAAGATTCCCAAGAAGTCTCTTTTAACTTTTGCTTCTTTTAAGAGCAGAAATAAACAAAAAAAATCTTTACAGTTCAGAGAATTTCTGTTATCATGAGAACTGCTCTAAACATTAAATAAAGTAAGCTAAGCTGATGATTAAGAGATATTTATTACTTTGATAGTACTGTTAATAGAGTTACTATTCCTTATACTGACTCTTTACTGTTATCAGCTCTGTTTGTTTCCAAGCGTCAGAACTAGCTAAGTCCTGTGTGCCCCACCATCTCCATCCTGGTAACAGGGGCTTTATGAAGTGTAATATTTGATTTCTGGAACACCGATGAGCCAAGAGGACAGGTGGCACACTCCAGCCACTTAGCAACGGGGTTATGTGGAGAGGCAGCATGCTCCGCAGGTTAGTCACCGCATGGTTGCACACACTTCACACTGGAGTACAGAGATGCTCATTTCCATACAGGCATAGGCTTTGATTTCTGAGCAACCAAACGACCCCATAAAAGTCTCAGGCTTCACCATTTCTTGGATGAGCTTACAGCAAGGGAAGGCACATCTTCCTTGGCAAAGGAAAAAAAAAAAAAGCATTTTCTGCAGCTCCAGAAAGTGCTGCAGAACATGCCCAGTGCAGGCCCCTGAGTGAGCTTGCATACAAAGGTGGGAACCAAACCGAGAGCAGAGTCTGCTGGATGCCCTAACCTTTGATCTGTGCACCTGCTGCTGCAGGAAAAACACCGTACCTGAATGAACACTCAAAAAGCTAAAGAGCCTTTGGTGCTAATGAGCAAAGTGGATTTGCTAAAGAAAAATAAAATAGAATCAGGTTTCCTGGGTGCAGTAGGCAATGAGGTACCCCTGAAACACTCACCAGTTTGAGAATTACCAGTTTATGAGGCCAGGAACACTGTAGCTGACACTTCCTTGCAGGAGGCTCAACATAACTCTCTCTGATTACAGCCTAATTCTCTTCTACAATTACAAGAATAAATACAATGCTATGCTACTGCCAAACAATACAGGCCAGGTAACCATGCTGAGCTGAGGCTGCTTAAAAATTGACCTGCAGCATCAGGCCTGAACACCAGCATTTGCATCATGCTTTGTACAATGCCCAGTCACCACCGCTCCCCCCAGCCCTGCACAAGCTTTGTGCGCAGGTGTTTCTTCCCTTGTTAGAGGAATCTTCCAGCTTTGGTGCCTACTGCAGACCTGCAGGTATCCTCCAGTTTTTCAGGTCTGGTTAAGTGATGGGACTTACCCAGGTGTCTGCCTGAGTCTCAGCCACATGATTTGCTAGAGAATATCTGCATGAATTTAGTTCTTTGGATTGTTCCCTCCCAACACACCCACACACTCTAAAAAGCAATGGCAAAAGCCAGGCCCAACTCTGTTTAATACAGCAGAAGATTTTCCCAGAATTACTGTTATAGCTGCTTATGGCTTTGCTCTCCTAAGAATCCATCTTTTTTCCTTTTTCTTTTAAATCATACAGATGGCTCTTGCGATTCTGTTTCAGTTCTGGGAACGTTATCATACCCTTGTCTACGGCTAAGGAATAAACCTAAACTTTTCTTTTCTTTTTAAAGCAGAAGGAAAAGCCAAAACCAAACCCTCCCAGCATCTCTACTAAGGGTGGACACAAGTGTAGCTGAAGGATGAAATGCTGTTTTTTCCCTTCCTTGTTGGATCTCTCAGGTTACACTTCTACAGTCAGATAAAGCTGGATGTGACTATGAGAATACTCGTTTCTGTGGTTCTAATACCGAGTTAGTATTCAGCACTGCAGTGTGCTCAAACATCTCCTGGCCGTTTACCTTCACCCACACTACGGGAAGGCCCCAAAGAAGCATTGGCAGCGCAGGAGTCCCTGCAAGGATTTAGAGTAGAGGGACAGCTACTGACTAAAGAGGTTTTATTTTTAATAAAAACAGGAGCTACCTAGCATAATTTTATGATTGACAATAGAAAGAATGAAAACCAAGATGCTACTGTAATGAATACAGTGACGAAAATAGCCTAGTAATGAGCTCAGTAATTGTCACTTAGGTAAAAGCTTCCTGTAAGTCAGTAGGACTGTCTTCAAACATACTGGCAAGCTATTATTTTGCAAGAAACATGCAGCTTATCATCATTAAATATTAACCTAGCTCTACACATCAAAAAAGAACCCTTTTATTTTAATATCAGAGTAAATGGACAAGGGTTATATCAGAATCTCGTTACTCAATACAAACATGTAAGAAGAGCTCCCTGAGAAATGGAAATACCTCACCATTTTTGAGCAATCAATCAGCAATGGGTATTGCACACCAGCCAGTCACTGCTGAGTCAAAGATGCAAGTGTTAACAAGAACTATCAAAAACACTGTAAGAGACACTGTGTTAGACTTCTGGAGGGTTCCAGAAAATAATCAGAATAACCAGTTGAAAATGAGATTAAAGAGAAGACAGGACTGGAACTAACGTTACTCAATGAAGTTTTAAAAGGGCCTCTTATTTCTGTAACTAAGACTTTTCTCAAGATCAGTTAAACTGGGGAAAAAAAAAAAGACATGCAAACTTGTCACTGGAAGTGATACACTGATTTGGTGTGCTTGCATTTCTGAATGAGGGGCAGTTTTGGCACTGCATTATCATTAATAAAACCAGAGCTGGCTAACTGATCAGTTAAACCAGCCCAATGATCTTCAATGAAGAATCACAGCAGACCTGAGGTACATCTAATGATGTCCTTTAGAACCTAGAAATAATATTAAAATATAAAATAGAAGAATTTCTTCGATAATCTCGAAATAAGCAGAGGACCCCTTATGAAAACATTACATAGGCTGCACAAAGCCTAGAGAGCACTGTACAACGGTGAGCCCGGGGCAGGCAGCAGTGCGACCGAAGGGGTTCAGGGGGTGAAGTGACCAAAGGGGACCAGGGGTTCTAATGACAAATGAACAAATTTCACGTGCAGGGACAAAAAAAAAAAGTTAAAAACCCCCCAAAACAAACCCCCAGACACCTATACTGAGTGCAGACCTGTATCAGCTGCGGCAGCCAACAGCTACAGAAGCATTTCCAGAGCACAGCTATGGCAAGACAGTGCTTTACACAGCCCAACACAGAAACACATGAAGATTTTACCCGTGTGTAGAGCTGTCAAGACCAAAACTGAAGACACGAAGTGTTAAGATGTTTAAGCACCTGAACAGGAAGGCAAGTCACACCTGCTCGAGTGCTCCTAAGAGACAGCAGAGTAAGGGAGAGAAGCCATGAAACCAGGCGGTATCAAAGATGCGGGAGTTACTTTATTAAACAGGGCAACGAAGCACTGGGCACCGCTGTCAGGAAGCAGGGCGATTGGCGTTTCCTTGCTTTTCTGAAGCAAGGCCTCCTCTTTTGGAAGCAGTATTTTAGTAAATAAAACCCAAAGAGATACCAGGAGGTTTCTGACACCGAGATGCAGCACACAGCGGTGGATTCTTCCTTTAGCACCTGACGTCTATCGACCACCCCTACAAGAGAAGGGGCTAGGAACAATACAGGCCTGTTAAGAAGGGAATTCATTCAGCGAGAGCCTGCTGCGGTGACAGTACGGACAGACCAACTGGATGGGTTTCGAAATTAAAGAGGGGGCTGCTACGATACTGCCGATGGGACCGGCAGAGTCTGGTCGGGGGTGAGGAGGGGGGCGGCGGCTGCCCCACCGTCGCCAGTGCCGCCGCGCCCGCTCGCTGCGGCGGGAGGGAGGGACGGGGAGATGGTAGAGTGGGGAGATGAGGGCAGAGCACCCCCCCTTGCCAGAGGGCTCGAGAGCAGCGGGAAAGGACCCGACAAGTGCCTGCGCGACTTAAAAAGCCGAGACCTGGGACTTGACAAGCCTGAGCTCCCCCCTTATCCCCGCCCCGACCCCTGCGAGACCAGGGCCCCTTCCACCCCGGCACCTGCAGCCCCTGCGGGAAGGGGGGAACCCCGCCGCGTCCCCACCGTCGCCCCCCGCCGCCCTTCACCTTATCCCAGAGCAACCACTGCTCGGCCGCGCGGCGAAGCGCCGCATCCCCGGCGGAGCTCCGCGCTGCCATGCTTTCACCGCCGCCGATAGTGCTTTCACCGCCGCCGATAGTACTGCCACCGCCGCCGACAGTGCTGCCACCTCCGCCCCGCTCCTTCCCTCTTCCGGAGCGCGCCCGCTCCGCTCCGCCCGCCGGGGCCGTGTCGGGCCGCTCTGCCCCGCCCGCCTGCCCGGGCCCAGGCCCAAGCCGGGGTCAGGGTCAGGGCCAGGGCTAGGGCTACGACCGTGACAGGGCCGCCCCACCTCCGCCCCGCCCGCCCTCCGGGGCCGGGAAGCCAGAGGCGACCTGCGGGGGTAGGGGGGCTCGGACAGAGTGGGGGCTTTAATGATCTTATCGGCCGAGGCGCGTCCCTGCTTGTCACCGGGGAGCCGAACGCTGTCCTCTCCCAAGCCCTGCGCGCCCTGGACGCGGCGAGGGGCCGACCCGACACCCCTTGTTCCGCCCGTGTCCTCCGGTAGCGCCGCGGTTCACCCGGGGGCTTGGGCGGCGCCCGCTGTCGTACTGGTGGTGCCGCGGGGCTCTCCTGAGGCAAACGGCAACGGAGCGACCGGTGGGGGCCCGCGTCGGCCGGGAAGGGCGCGGCCCCCGGCTCGGCGGAGCGCGACCCCCGCCTGCATAGCGGAGAGCCGAAGGGGAGGCGCGTTCCCAAATCTGGCGGCGGAAGGCGCTGCCCCTTACCCGCCCTGGGCCTCCTGACCGAAGAGAGCTAAGGCTGGTTTTAGGGGTTGACTTTCCGCGGGCACTGGATGAAAGCTGGTTTGATTTCTTTCTAAAGCCAATGTAAATGAGGGGTGATCTGTGAGGAACCCTAATTTCTAAGCAACACGTATACGTGAAGCCATCTACTTAAAGCATTAAAGGCACAGGTGGTACCTTTAGTTACGTTTTACTGCCTGTAATGTGATGGTGTGGAAAGGACCAGGACCTAAAAAGGTTTTAACCCTATCTGGATTTTGGGACCCTGCTAACAGCAGAGCCAGACAGTCCCATAATAAAAACAGGAACAATTTGGCTGGAGGTAAAGAGGGAAATGCCTGGAGAAATTCAGTTTCCAACTTTCCTCCCTCATTGCATGCTCCAGAACAAGCTGGAATCCCAAGCCCAAGCAGTGTGCAAGGGGAACGTTTCAGGGAACTGACCCGTAGCTGAGTTATTTTAGTGTTTAGTCTCAAAATTCAGAACTTTATATGACTTCTGTATGTCTTTTAGTTGTCAACCATAGGAAGTTCCTTATGGAAGTCCCGGTCACAGCCCTCCTCCTAATCTTGGGCGAGCACTAGGCAGCCTGGCTTCATGTCACTGGCCCTTCAGAGACTACCCAGAGAAACCCTGGGTGATTCCTATGCGGTGCTGCGAGAAGTTGGATATTTCCATTCCCGCTGGCAGGGGCTGGAAATGCCATTCATTAAAAGATCTTGTTCTGCATTGTGAATACATTGTTCGTGTCAAAGAATGGTTGTGTTTATTTGGGAATAAACAAATTCAAGTTGGAGCGGCTCACTGTTATCAGATGGAACATCTTGCTCCTACATGTTAATTGTGTATGCACTACATCAGGCATTAATGGCATAGAACCACAGAATCACAGACTGGTTTGGGTTGGAAGGGACCTCAAAGCTCACCTAGTCCCACCCCCCTGCCATGGGCAGGGACACTGTTCCCTAGCCCAGGTTGCTCAAAGCCCCATCCAACCTGGCCTTGAACACTGCCAGGGAGGGGGCAGTACAATCTGCCAAATAAACTCTTTCTGTAGGTAATTTTACTTAAATCTTCTCCAAACCATGTGAAACCGCTACTTAATACAAATTAAGAGTGGAGTACTTTGTGGGTACTTAAAGCATCCCTCTTCACTTACACCTATTGAAGCCAAAAGCTTCAGGTGGACACAGAGAGTTGTAACTTCGGCTCAGTCCAGTTGTAAGCTGCACAGGCTTTTCACACCACATATGAACTAAAAGACATTTGCTTGTTAACAGTGTTATGTCTTTAGCTGCAACACTGAAGCCTTGAAAAGCCAGAATCAAAACTCAATAGCTTTTGTATTGAGCAAACCGCTTTATTTAACTCATAGATAGGAAAAACCCCTGAGTAAAATGATCTCAATGATGCTCATCAGTATTTTATGGCAAGTTTTAAATTTTCTGTTAAGGGTTGTTTTTTTCAAGGGCTTGGTAAAACTTTGAGAGAACCAATCTGTGTGTGGTGGTTAAATCCTTTCTCCTTAAAGCCTGGCAGCCCATGAACGCGCCCGATCTCTGAAATTAAAAACCAAACAAACCAGTGAAATGACTGCAAAGAGCAATGTACCTACAACAAAAGAGCAATCCTGAAAAAAAGGAAGTTTGTGTTTCAACTCAGTCTAAGGTCACAAAGTCAAAACAGCACGTGATTTCCTTAAGTGTCAATAAACATGAATAAATAAATTACTTATTTGATGCTACTGCTCTGGCTGATTAAACAGGTTTATCTAATATATCTGCTATATGTTTTTTTGGTTGTCATTTGGCTCTAAGGTGCAAGGAGGGCTATTTGTTGCACTCCGTAAGGTATTTCTTTGTCCCAGGTTTCACCAACAAGAGCGTCATCACTAGAAGGAAATCCAAGGCAGAAAATACAGGGAAGGAAATACACAGAAGAAAGGAGAAACAGGTAGGGGATACTGGAAGGAGGCTGTTTTGTCTTCTGGTGGGTGCTTAACAAGGTGTGAGTGAGGCTTCGTGCTTGCTGTCCCATGCAGCCAGCCAGCCGTAGGACTAAGGGTGCTGTGAACACAAGAGATGACACAAGCACGGAATGGTTTGACGTGGACATTATCTTCTCCCTTTTTTGTCAGTGCCCACACACCTGTTTGTCAGATGCAGCATTTAACACCTGAAGCACAGACAACCATGGCAGGTTAGAAGTGCCAGCAATGCCTTGCATTCTCAGGGCATCGCAAGTTTAGCACTGGTAGTGCAAGTAATGAAATATGACCTGTGGTTCGTCAGTAATAGGTGAGTAATAGGCCTTAGCTGAGGAGATCTGCCAGACAGCTAACAAAAATCTGAAGCTGTTCAAGTCACAGGCTACTTGGCCTGAACTACGTTACCTTGGAAATCTCATAGGCATTGTTAACAGCCGGTTCCTAGGCAACCTTTCCTTACAGCATTCTAATCCGAATTAAGAGATTACCAGCTGTTATCAGGAAGGATCTTTTAAAAATTATCTACAACTATATGTATTTTATCAATGTGTACAAATACCTGAAGGGGGGATGCAGAGGGGATGGAGCCAGGCTCTTTTCAGGGGTGCCCAGGGACAGGATGTGAGGCGATGGGCACAACCCAAAACACAAGAGGTTCCATGTGAACACCAGGAAACACCTTTCCACTGTGAGGGTGACGAAGCACAGGTTGTTCAAGGATGTTGTGGAATCGCCATCCTTGGACATACGCAAGAGCTGTCTGGACATGGTCCTGGGCAAGCAGCTCTTGGTAGCCCTGCTTGAGCAGGGGGCGTGGACCAAATGACCTCCAGCAGTCCCTTCCAACCACAACAACCATTCTGTGGCCCTGTGATAGGTGAGATGTCACACCTTCTGGCAAGGAGCCTGAACTTCTGCACTACTGTGATACAGATGTACAGAAAATCTGTGAAATGCTTGCAGAAAGTGAGAATCAGAGTCAGCAACACTGTCCTGTTATTTATGCAGATATTACATTTAAACTCCTCTACCCAGTTCCCCCACTTTCTGGGTGCTTTTAGTGCGTAACCATTCTCCACTTACTGCCAGCTGGGACACGGCAATCACTCACTGTTTGTGGTGCCTACAGAAATAAAGGGCTAAGGTTTATAGGATATTACTGCTAACAAGTTGAAGTTAGCTGAAGGTTCTCAAGAGCTTAGAGTGCAACATGCCTTAGCTCTACTACTCTGTGCAGTCTGATAATGTCAAGGTATTTTATTAGTTTCCAGTTTCACCACTAGATTGAAATACCAGTGGGAGGCAGGAGGGAAGAAAGCTTTGATCCTACAGCAGAGATTGACTGGCAAACTGTGGTGCAAGCTGGACATTTCCAAAAGTACATACAGTCTGCAGGAGAGGATGTTGTCTTAAATACAGCACTGTTCTTCTGCATGGGAAGAGAAGGAAGGATGTAGAGGATATTGTATTCCTGGCTTGAGTTTTAGTATTTGTTCTCCACTTCTGTCATTTACCAGCTAACCCAGGGATGTGTCTGGTTATTTTACATTTCCTCTTGGAAATTTTTTCTCCATTGTTTATTGTGAGCCTCGTGCTCACAACTGAAAGTCTTTTCTAATTTCCACTGTTGGGCATAAACTCCTGACCTCTGGCAGGCAGTCAGATCTCAGATCCTGTGGCAGCTGAACTACTAAAATGTGCTTTTTCTGTCTCGTTCTAGACAGCACCCCGGGTTCCAGGTTCAAGGTTGAACTCACTTACGTTTGTTTAACGGACAGGACAAAGTTGAGCTAATGCCAGTCCTTTTTGAGTCCATTTTGGATTGCTGCCCTTCTCTTAGATGTTGCTTCACTTTTAAAGCCCAAAATGCAAGTTTAAGTGAAAAATAAAATTAGTCTAATAAATACATGGCCTTGAACTCACTGCTTATGCAAATGATTCAAATTATGCTGGGATGAAAATGAAATATTTCATGTTTGGGTTTCACAGAATGAGAGAGTAAAATGCATGGCTTGTTTGGGCCTGAGTCCTTTATGAAAGAAGTGAGTGGGGCACTCTATTCTCATATAAGTTCTTTAGCTCTCTTGTGACTGCAATTAAACTTTCTTTCCTCGTTAGGTAATCCTCGTTCTGGATACCTCGGTAGATTTACTAAGCCCACAGCTTGATTAGGACAATACAGTGCTGTCTGTGACAGAAATGGGGTTGAGAATGACTCTGACAGTGCCCTGCCTTAAGTTACAGAGAGGTTTAACCTTCACGGGTATTAGTTAGCCAGAGTAGAAATGAAAAAGATCTAAGTGGTCGCAGCATAAACATACAGGATGGCTCCTTGCCTTAACAGCAACAGACTCAGGATTATAGAAAAGTTTCCCCAAAACGTTAAGCTTCTTAATCCTACTTTAGACTTCTAAGCAAGCTGTTCCTCAAAAGTGCTGAACCTGCAGCAGTTCCCACTGAATGCTCAGGCTGGTAGATGTGTGACTGAGAGCCACCCTGGCGATATCAAAGCAGAAAAACTGTCACTTTAAGAAAATCTGGCACAGTATGTTGTTATACTGTACAGCTGCACTCCACAGTTTACACCACTAAAATTGAAGCCTTTGTTTTACAGCCAGCAAAGCTGAGCTCACATGCAAAAGATTTATCTGATGACCCACGGTATCTAAAATATGGAAAGTTAGCAGCTTCATGTGTGTGGAACTGTTGGAGAGGGTTCAGAGGAGCCACAAAGATGATTAGAGGGCTGGAGCACCTGCCCTACAAAGAGAGGCTGAGGGAGCTGGGCTTGTTCAGCCTAGAGAAGAGAAAGCTGCCGGGGGACCTCATTGCAGCCTTCCAGTACCTGAAGGGAGCTTATAAGCAGGAGGGGAATCAACATTTTAAAAGGATAGACAATGGCAGGACAAGGAGGAATGGATTAAAACTAAAGGAAGGAAGGTTTAAGTTGGATATTAGGGGGAAGTTTTTTACAGAGAGAGTGGTGAGGTGCTGGAACAGACTGCCCAGAGAGGTAGTGGATGCCCCGTCCCTGGAGGTGTTCAAGGCCAGGTTGGATGGGGCCCTGGGCAACCTTGTGTAGATCCAGGCTTGAGGTTGGTGGCCCTGCCTGTGGCAGGGGGGTTGGAGCTCTATGATCCTTGGGGACCCTTCCAACCCAGATCATTCTATGATCCTATGATTTTATGTGTGCTAGAAAGCTGCTCTAAGGAGGTAGCACTAAATGCCCTACCTTGCTTTTCCTAAATAAATAAAAATACCTGCAATTAAGGAACTGGTTCAAAAGAGGCAGACTCTTACTAATGTGGATTGTTTACTCTTGGTAGGAGAGATAGAGCATATCCTCCTGAAACCATACAAACATTGAAGTGTAAGGCTATGCTGAGAAATTTGCACAGCAGGTCTTAAAATGGCCTCAAACATCTTGGAGACTGAACTACAGCCTGCTTTTTAAACAGCTGCATTTTTAAACTTCTAAAAGTTTTAGTTAAAACCTAACAGAATAGCAAGAAAAAATAGTTTTTTCAAAAGCTTTTATTTCAGTATTCATGTCATGATTTCATAGGAAAAGGATGCCCTCTCTCGGTCATAGCAGAAATAATTACGGGGACAATCCATTGTTTTAACAGTTGGGCTAGAACTACATTCCTAGTGGCCTGCCTTGTAAAAAATCCCGACGTTTCTGCCAGACAGCAATTGTTTAATAGTTTAGTGGTCATCTTCCTGTAATTCGAGGGCAGGAGTTTCCTCTACTTGTCTTTAGAATTGTGCAAATTAGAATACAAACATCAGGGAACAGAAAATACCTGCACTGTTCCTCACACTGCTGCAATATTCCTGTTTCCATGACGTTCCATTATCAAGGAATGAAAAGAAATACTGCGTGGGTGAATGGTGAAGGGACCAGGGAGGACATGAACCAGTGTACGAGCAAGGTCTCTGTGGTGGTACTGAAGCCTTAGCAATGGAAAAGTACTGGCAGTAGAGACAGGCAAGGCGGGAACTAAGGAGCACGAAGCAGGACGGGTGCACGTGAAGCACTAGGCACAAGCAGCTGGCTTGCACGTGATCAGCTAGCTTGGAGACTGGAGCGCTACCAACAAGGCAGTTGACCAATAGGTGTAACCGTGTATGTTTAGAATAACCAATGAGATGTTGCCGCGTATGTTTCTTTGGCTATATAAGCCTTGTGTTGTAAGCGATAAAGGGAAGTTGGATCACTCCTATTGAGTTTGTTTTGCTTCCCTGTGTTGTGGGCACCCGAAACTCTGAAGAATCTGTGGCAATGCTGAGAGTGTAAAGGGACCTCCATGCAACTGGAAAACTACCACCCTTCCCCTCTCTCATTCTGCATAAAACTTTAAGCTGAGGTTGTATTTAACTAAATTTTACTTTCTGAGGTCCTGCTGTTGGTAGATAGAAAACCTGAGTAAATAATCATAGCAATATGCTGTGGTGAAGGCTCTGAAGCTTTACTATCGGTCTAGGGGTTTTGGGGTGCTTTCTACCTTCCATGACCAAATTGCAGAGAGGAATTAACGTTGCCACCTCTGAGAACAATTTGCTTCTGTGGCCATTCCTCTGTTAACAGATTTTTCTGGTATCATGTGCTTGCTCGGTAAATGCAAATATCTCACTAGGTATTTGGCTCGATGCTTTCACTGCTTTAGAAAATGTTTGGAGGTTGGCCTCCTGATTAGCATAATTATGTTCATTTTTATTCTTGGTTTACTTCCCAAATACTCAGACTCAAACCCACTTCCTGCTTGTTCCTATTTTGTAGGCAATAGGCTGGTCATAGGGGGCTTGTTTTTCATGGCAAGACTGCAATGGTACATGACCAAAAGAAGTAGTATTATAATGTCTTGGAATTCTACGTCACTTCCTAGAATGGAAATGCACCAAAAAGGTTTGAACATGTTTGGTTTCAACTGTGGTTTCCTTCTTATATAACAACAGCAGCTTTATAATATCACAAACAGTAAGTAACTCTTTGCAAATATGCTCTACGTGATTCATAACATTTGTCTCCTCCAGTACAATTACCTGACACCAGGAAGAAACATTTCTGCCTTGTCCAGGGATGTAAGACCACTGTATAATTAGATCTGTATTAGGAACTGTTAGTTCACAGTGTAGTTCTTAGGATCATATGGTAACCAAACCCTAAAAAAAGAGGGGGGAAAAAACTTTTCAAAAGCTTTACTCTTGAGAAAGTACTCTGTACACAAAAAATGTACCTGCAGATAGAGATGGGTAACAGGAAAGAAGAACCCTGAGTTAAATTATTTGGAAACTCAAAGTTTGAAACTGCTTAGGAAAATACACTGCGATACAAAACCAGCGTTGTAGAAACCCTTCAGTACAGGCTCTGCAAAGGAGGTGCTATTATCGATTCCAAAGGACTATCCTTTCATTCCCAGCTCTGTTAAAATCAGATGTATCCTTAGAATAGCTGCCTGGGTTTGAAGCTGCATTAACTTCCCGTTTAGCTTATCTATCACTCTGAGAAAAGGGAACAGTTTTACTAAAGCAAGAAGGCTTTTCATAGCGTAGAGGCAGAATCACAGTATTAAGTAACATATGAAACAAGTAATATATAGTTTACAGTTATGGGGACAAATTTAAAGCTTCCATTTGTCCATAAACAAGCCCAAGATAACCCAAGACCACTCTACTTGAGGAGGTGTTTATTGCCATGTCTGCAGTCTGCAAAGATGCCACGGTGGCTTGGAGGCTCGACAGCAGGTTCACTTGGTCAGCATGGAAGAGCCCAGATGTGGTGGCCATGTGGCCAGGCTACAGCTGCCATTCAAACCCTCTCTGGTGGATGAACTGTAAGTATTCTGCAATGATGACAGAGAGAGGGAACAAAGTTTCTGTAGGTGCCCGCTGATGAAGACCTGTATGAAACAATGAAATTTTGACACTACCTTCTGAAATCTGTTCATTATTACAGCACTCTACGGTTACTTTCCTGTACATACTGCTGGTAGATGGTAATACAGCATTATTGTAGAGGAAACTGTACAGTTTCCTCTCTAGATGTAAATATTTGCTGAAATGTTGGAAGTCTTCCTGACAAAAACAACATTAAAGAATTCTCAAGCAATTAAGTGTCAATAAGATAACAATTTCCTACTTAAAGACTTGATTTAATGCAATAATCTGTTTTAGAAAGGAAGAGATTAGTAAGCATGAAGTAAATTGGAAGAACAAACCCCACTTACAGCAAACAAACATACCTACTCATAACATCAGGGCAGGCAAGAGTGCAATACAAGCACAGACTATCATTCAATTGTCTTTTTCCCATGGAGCAGCTTGTGGGCTCAGTCCCATACCAGATAATCTGTTAGCAAGAAAACTTATTGAATACACTATTCCAAATTCTTCGTTGAAATAACAAGGCATTCATCTCATGCTATACCACCAAAGCAGATAAGCACACACAGACACATGTCAGTCAGTCCAGCTACAAATTCTGGATCGTGCAGTAGCTGCAGTTTTCTTAGCACACCTTTTCTTCTTAAACACCTGCCCTCCTCCTCCCTCCCCAGCCCTGTATCGTGTGAGAAACTTCTACTACTGTTAGCATATGCTGCAGCACAATTAAGCACTGCTAAAAGTTTTATACACAGCAATCTAACATTAAAAAATTTTAGTATCTTTTAAACAGTATCTTTTAAAACTAGGTTTGCAAAGCATGAGATGGAGGGTCTTGTAGAGATGTAAATTTGTGTGTTTTTTAGCAGTGAGGTGGCATGTTGTGCTTTGTAATGTTATGGAGGGTGTAGACTGAAAGCCACCTCCACAGGGGAGTTCGCCAGGGTGGGACAACCTTTTGTGTAAGAAAATTGTGGTTCCTGTGTTCATGAAAAGTACTGAAACCTGCCTGGAGGCTGCTGCGTCAGCCGTCGAGAGGGTATAAAAATTTGCTCAGTTGTTAATACAGACAGGTGTACACTGGGTTTCCCCAGCTGCTCTGCACCTGGAATTTGATGTATCGGAAGGTCCTGGGAAGCTCCGTCTGTAAAGAAATGGGAGGAAGCCATCATTCAGCAGGCAGCAAGAGGTGCAGCACATCAAGGCAGCCCCTGTGCCTGCGCTCCTCGTGCTGTGGAGCAGATGGCCGCCCTGACGAAGGAGGAAGCCAGAGCAAGCAGAGCCTCCTTTGCCCAGGCCACAGAGGAGCCCTCTGTGCCTCGAAAGCAAAGGCTTGCCTCACAGCCTTGCTGAGGGGAGCAGTGGAATTGGTAGGCATGACGATCTGCCTGTTTCTGACAGGTGTTGCTAAATGCGTTGCTGTGGCCTGTCTGGAGAAGGGCTTTCCTGGCCACCCTCTTGCAGAGCCAGGCAAAGGCCAGCTGGTGCCCGACCCCTGAGGGAAGCCCCCGCCTGCAGGAAGCGGCTCCAGTGAGAAGGGGCACCTGTCAGCAAGGAAGAGCCCTGAGTTCTGTGTGCTGCCCAGCACTGCTTAGGAATGGGGAGAGGGGATGGGGCCTGGCAGAAAGGTATGCTTCACGCCTCTGCCAGTGGGAGAGCTTTCCTGGGCCTGCGATTCTACTCTCTCAGTTACACTGGAGCTTTGGTGAGGGACCATGGCAGGCAGGAGCTGCAGCTGGACCTGCAGGGACCTCTTCTTCAAGCCCCAGTCCCCTGCCCTGTCTGGGCCACCAGTGTCCTTCTCCTGAGAGAGAAAGCTCCCTGCCCCACTGGAGGAGCAAGTTGCCAAAAGTGCCCAGGAACACCTTGGCTGAGGAAGACACACAAGTAGAACACCAAAACATCTTGTTTTATTATGCTTCTGGGTGCTTTGGTTGCAATAAGAAGATCATCTACATATTGTAGCACTTTCCCTTCTTCTGACGGTGGTTTCCATGATTCCAAATCTTTTTGTGGAAAATGCTGAGAAATGTTGCTTTTGCAAACTGAAAAGGATTCTTGTATTTTGTGGAGGACTAAGGCTGCCTCATCAGAAATCCTTTGTAGGGAATTTAGAATGTAACAAATAGCATATAAGATAACGGGGAGGGAAAATTTTACTTTACGTGTTATTAGTCACGTGGTGTAGCAAATTTCTCC
Source organism: Porphyrio hochstetteri (assembly GCA_020800305.1). Lineage (NCBI taxonomy): Eukaryota > Metazoa > Chordata > Aves > Gruiformes > Rallidae > Porphyrio > Porphyrio hochstetteri. The sequence continues at coordinate 25,655,888 of CM036913.1, read as the reverse complement.
CCCTTTCCCACTTTTGTCTAATAGATTTATATAGAGAAACTCCTGATTAATTAAACAAAACTAAACTTTATTAGTGTGCACAGCCATAACAACAAAGGTAAGCAGTCACAACCATGAGGAAAACCACAATAGCCCAGGGGTGCTTCTGGGTGCCTCCACCTCTGCTTGGTGTCTGACCAGGAATCCAGCAGGATGTATGGCCACCAGAAGCAGAGCTGAAGGTTTCCACCCATCCTACAAGATGATCTATTGCTCTGATGGGGTGAGAAAGCACCGGAGGTAATCATGAGGAAGGAGGCTTTTTGTTAAAAGAAACCCACCTTATATATGGAGGTCACTGCAGGGGAGAAGGAAATCTTGGAAGTGAGGGAGAAGTCTCTTCCTGTTGACGTACGGAAATAGACTCTCGAACTCGGGAGTTATACAGTAGGTATGTTTAATGTGTGCAGATGCACGGGGGATCATTCCGCCAAAAAAACGTGCAAACCCGAAGTAGTGACCGTCCCAGATGTATACAATGAGATGGCGAATATTCAATTGACACCTATACATATTCATTACCTACACCCACCCACTCCCGCTTTGTATGCTAATTAGCTTATCAGTCCTTCGCGCTTGCGCAGAGTTTTCCAGTAATTGTGGGCAAGGGTCTTCGGTGGTCCTGGAGAGGAAGGCTGTAGGTCTTCCTCATGATGTATTTTTCACCCTTAGTCTGGAATGCAGCGATCCTGCAAGCTTGCAGTGCTCTTATCGGCCTAATTCATCCCCTTGTTAACCGTCTGTTTTCCTTTAGCGAGGTGTAACTTATCGGTCTGGATGTAATTCATGTTCTTGCTAGCCAAAGCAAGCCCTTTGTCCAGGAAAGAAAAACAGGCTTCCTTCTCCATTAGTTTATTTTGTTCAAACTATAGAGTTACACAACGAAGTTTATGACTATATTTTCTAAGTACTTATAGCCCCTATTTCAGAGCTCTTGGGCCTGCGGGTGATCGTTATGGGTCATTGTCTTCCCGTGGACTTGCACTCTGTACAGGCAGGTGTACTCTGGGTTGCCCCAGTTGCTCTGCACCTGTAATTTGATGTATCGGAAGGTCCTGGGAAGCTCCGTCTGTAAAGAAATGGGAGGAAGCCATCATTCAGCAGGCAGCAAGAGGTGCAGCACATCAAGGCAGCCCCTGTGCCCACGCTTTCAGGAGGAAGCCAGAGGAAGCGGATCCTCCTTCGCTCGGGCCAGGGAGGAATGCTCTGTGCCTCAAAAGCAAAAGCCTGGCCTCAGAGGCTCGCTGAGGGGAGCTCAGGAAGCCGGAGATGTTTGGTTGCCGGGGGTGCCATGGGATCCAGGAAGAGTTCTGCTGAGGGAAGAAGAAAGCCATCCTCCCTCTCATTGTCCTCAATGAACGGGACAGTTTCCCTTACCAGATCCCTTCCCGCTTCTGTTGTCTGTATGCTACGCAAAGGAAAAGCAAAGCCATTGCAAAGGTGGGGCAGCTGCCTTGGCCAGCAGAGCAAAGCCCCGTTGGTCTGCTCTTGCTGTCTTCCCTGCAGCAGCAAGGAGCGTGGGAGAGCAGAGGCTGGCTGGCGTGCCTGTCCCCACTCTTTCCTGCAAAGCCTTGCCGACAACCCTGCCTCTTTGCCGGGCATCCTGCCCACAGCCCTTGCAGTACCTGCACGTAGAACGTCTGAGCCACCATGTCGTGAGTGTCATAGGTGAACGATCCCAGCAGAGTTTCTGCCATGTCCTCATCCACTCCCTCAAAGACAAGAGACAGAGGGAGCAGGTCAGGCTTGATCAGGGTGACAGAAGAAGGGCATAGAGAGGCCTAAGCTGGGAACCCTTCCCCACCTCCCTGCAGTTCTAGCTGCACTCTAGCACAGCTTGAGCCGACTCTGGCTCAGGGTGCTGTGAGTACATGCTCCAGGATCCTTGGCCATGAAGCAGAGAAGCTGCCCCGCAGAAGCACAGTGCCCCCAGGGGATGCGGTGCTCTGCAGCAGCCAGCCCCAGGCAGGTGCCTGAAAGAAGCTGCTGCTGCTGCTGCAAGAAGCACCTGTCTGGTACAGTTTTTCCCTGGGGCTAGTCCACCGCCACCCCACCCGCACCCCACCTGCCCACACCCCCCCTGCCCCGAGAAACCCAAAGCTAAGACTTACAGAGACAGCAAATTCTTTGGGCGCGCTGCTATGTCTCTGGGAAGACCAGTCTGCCTCGGAGATATGCCAGATGGTGAAAGCCGTTGGCCTGATTGGCTTGGGCAGCCGGATGACCACGTGGCCCTGAGATCCTGGGAAGGCCCAGCAGTAGCCAGCCTTGATGCGGGGCTGCAACCAGAAAGCCATGACCATCAGTGTCAAGGCAGCCAAAGAGTCAGCAGAGCTGCCTGTTTGGCCAGGTGCAGAGACCCAGCCCTGCCCCTGGGCTGCAGTCCTGCTCCTAAGTTGGGTACAAGTTGATGTCTGTAGGTGGCAGGAAGGAAGTGTAGCTCCAAAACCTCTGGGCTCCACCACCTCTCCGAAGCTGGCTCTGCTTTGTCAGAATTTTGAAGAATTTTTTCCTAATATCCAGCCTAAGTCTCCCCTTTTCTAGTTTAAAGCCATTACCCCTCATCCTATTGCCACATGCCCTTGTGAACAGTCCTTCACCAAGGCACCTTTCAGGTATTGGAAGGCCGCTATAAGGTCCCCCTGGAGCCTTCCCGTCTCCAGGCTGAACAAGCCCAACTCTCTCAGCCTGTCTTCATAGGAGAGGTGCTCCAGCCCTTTGATCATTTTCGTGGCCTTCCTCTGGGTGCACTCCCAACAGCTCTGTGTCCTTTTTGTGTTACCTGCAAGATTGCCTCTGGTGTGACTGCAGAAGAGGTGGCGAATGAAGGAAGCCACCAGGTCTTCTTGCCTTGTCCAACATAGCTCTTGGAGGTCCTCTCCATATCAATGGTGGCACCTGACAAAGTAGGTGGACAGAGGGTAGGAGCTGAAGCGAGGTGTTAGGGTGCATCCATCGGGTTCGAAAGCAGAGCTTGTCTAACTTTGGGGTGTGCTGGATGTATATGGGGGGTGGGAAGGCGGCAAGACTTCCCGCCTGCATACCTATGGCTTCCAGAGCCCAGTCAGGCATGGGGCGGTAGCTGGCAAACACTTTCTGAAATGTCGCCTGGGTCAAGTGCAGGATTTCCTGGGAAGGAATTGGGAATGGAGAGATGGCAGTGAACACAAAACACACGCACAAACTGCCCTGCGTGAACACCCGGTCCTGGCACAGAGCCGAGCAGCGCCTCTGTGCCAGGACAACCAAAGCAAGACCTGTCGGAAAAGGTGCCAACTTTGAGAGTGCAGGGAGAAAGCAGCAGGAGGAATCCTGGAAAGATAGCGAGGTTTCTGATTTGCCCCCAGCACCCTTACATGTATCTTGTCCTCTTCAACACTGCGGTCTCTGAGGACCTCTTCCACTGCCTGCAGGATGCTCGCTCTCTCTGGAAACCCTTCAGCCACTGCCACCTTGAGCTCCTGCATCTCCCTTGAGTTCCTGGGGGCAAAGAGAAAGCAGGACTAGTCCAGAAGGGGCCCAATCTCTTCCGGCAGGCTCCAAACACCCGTGGGCTTGGGTCACCCCCAACCCTCCATCCCTTTATCATCCTCTTGTTTTATAAATGGCTCCCACCACTGCAGGTAGCAGATGGGGAAGGACTGGAGCCCTGGACATGTGCTGAGTGAGTGCAGGCAGCACAATGGCTGCAGAGAGTGCGTTCCTTGGCAAGAAAGCATTCTTACCCTGGACTCTGAACCTCGGCTCCAGGAAGGTCTGACCCCGCCTGCAAGATAAAGGGTGGGTTGGACTCCTTAAGTAGCAAGTTTGCTGCCAGAATTGACACTTTGGAGAGACGCTCCACTGGGCCAATGAGGAGCATGGCCAGCGTTTCCTAAAGGAGACTGTCCTCCGGAGAGCTGGCGGAATTTCCTGCTACTTGGGAGTCACTTTGGACCCTGACGCCAAGGTGTGGCTCGAACCGGCCACGCGCAGCAGAGCCTCTTTGGGGTCTCTGTCAGGCCCGAGCAGCTCTCCCAGAGATGCGCAGGCAGCAAAGGGGCCGTCTGCCAGAGCACTCCGCGCCTCAGCCTGCCATTCTGCAGGGGTCACTTGGAAAGACGCGTCTCTGTGCGGAACCCCGTCAAGGTGCGAAGGAGGCTGAAAAACAAACAGAAACGCCCCCCTCACCCGCGCCCCTCCGCCTCTGCAGTCAGAGGCATTTTTGACCAGGTGCCCCAGTGTTCCATTTCGGAGGCAGGAGGGCAGAGCAAGAGCCTTTGCAGGCATTGGCTTTCCCACCGCCAGAGACACTTACCGAGAACGCTCCCTTTCCCCACACCGTTACTCTCCACAGTAGGACAACACCTGTGGGTCACGTTTTCAAGAGATGGTTATTTTCCTCAGGAGCTGGTGCAGCTCCCTAGGATTGAGAGGACCATTTTGGGTTGGGGTGCTCACCGGCCAGGATGGGCAGCATTAGGAAAAGCCACCTCAGGACACTCTGGCTTTTCTGCTGGGTGTTGCATGTTCTGAAAGAGAGGCAACAACGGTGTTTACCAACGCCCGAGGGTAGGTTAGGATGCCTGTTTGCCCGGGATCCCTTCAGGAGCTGGATTGCTGCCACAGCACAGCAGAAAGCCCAAGGGCTCAAGGGCCTTTGGGAAGGTCTCGCCTGTGGCACACCACCCTCTGCGACAAAAGACCTCTGTCCTGACACAGGGAAGCAGCACGACCCCAATTGGCTCTCCCCAGAGAAGGAGTGTGGCCATGCCCACGGAATGAAGTAGCTGGGCTGCTCGGCGGGAGGGCAGGAGTGCAGGCAGCCCCATGCTCTGGGGCCGCATGCTGCTGCCAGGAAGTCAGGCAGCGCCCAAGGCTCCTGGCCTGATCCCTCCATGCTCTGGCACCCACCTGTCCAACTTGGCTGACATCTTCACATGTCCAGCACACTGGCCACGCAAAGGGAAAACCATGTTCTCCTGTAAAAGCCAAGCAGCTCACAACCTCCTTGTAAGAGCGCTGCTTCGCACTGATGCCCACCTCTGGCGTTTTAAAGAGGGCAGCAGGTGAGTGACCTCACAAAGAGCTCACAGGTGATGCCCACTATGAAACGAGAGCGGTTACCATGGAGAGGTTGCTGTTTGGGGCATTTTGGCCTGAGCACTCTCAGGAGGGAGGGCTGCCTTCCCCTGTGGCTGGGAGGAAGCCATCATTCGTCAGGCAGCAAAGGGGCCATCTGCCAGAGTGCTGAGCGCTTCAGCCTGCCATTCTGCAGGGGTCCCTCAGAAAGAGGCAATAGTTAACAAATGGGAATTGTGAATCTCTCTTCATTGGGCTGTTCCCTAGGTGCTTTTCTCACTTTTCCCCTGTTTCCCTTCTACGCCTTACGACTGTCGTCTTTGTTCAGGGGTTCGCGTGCAGAATTACAGGCAAAAAAACCCTGCTGCAGCCGGCAAGGGATCTCATAAAAATCTGATTCTTTGCTTGCTTCTATTCAGGTTCGGGATGGCGTTAGTCCCAACCCGACCCGATCAGGAGCTACCAGTTGGTGGGGAGACCCTCCTTGATCAAGTTAGAATTCAGGAACTATTGCCATCCCGGACGAGCCCCCCGTGGGACATGGGAAGAGTTCTGCTGAGGGAAGAAGAAAGATGCCTGCCATCCTCCCCTCAGCCTCCTCAAGACTAAAGACCCCAGCTCCCTCAGCCGCTCCTCATAAGATTTGCCCTTCATCAGTCTGTTTGCCCTTCTTTGAGGACCTCGATGTCCTTCTTGTAATGAAGGGCCCAAAACTGAACACAGTACTCGAGGTGCGGCCTCACCAATGCCCATTACAGGGGCACAGTCACCTCCCTAGACCTACTGGCCACACTGTTTCTGATACAAAATGATACACAACATGCCTTTCTAAGCACAAAGACAGTATTTTAAAAGGCTCATAATCAGGAGAAAGTCGGACTCATGGTCCAGTGCAGTGTGGGGAGAAGCCATGGGGCTGCTCCTCTGCGCTGCAGCTGTATTTTCCCCTTCTGTAGTCCAGTTCTAGGTGGCATTTCTAGCATGTGCCTAAGATTTACAATACTCTCACTGTTACAGATGGGTGCCACCCTTGCTGTCGTCCAGGCTGGTTGACTACCAGGCATGGATATCTGTGCTATGCAGCAGCCACTCGTTCTTGTGTGGGAAATGAAGAGTTGCCCTGGAAAGGACATGCAGTTATGCTTGTTGGAGGGAAGATGTTGAAAGCAAGAGAAAAAGCAGCAAAGCATGAGATGGAGGGTCTTGTAGAGATGTAAATTTGTGTGTTTTTTAGCAGTGAGGTGGCATGTTGTGCTTTGTAATGTTATGGAGGGTGTAGACTGAAAGCCACCTCCACGGGGGAGTTCGCCAGGGTGGGACAACCTTTTGTGTAAGAAAATTGTGGTTCCTGTGTTCATGAAAAGTACTGAAACCTGCCTGGAGGCTGCTGCGTCAGCCGTCGAGAGGGTATAAAAATTTGCTCAGTTGTTAATACAGACAGGTGTACACTGGGTTTCCCCAGCTGCTCTGCACCTGGAATTTGATGTATCGGAAGGTCCTGGGAAGCTCCGTCTGTAAAGAAATGGGAGGAAGCCATCATTCAGCAGGCAGCAAGAGGTGCAGCACATCAAGGCAGCCCCTGTGCCTGCGCTCCTCGTGCTGTGGAGCAGATGGCCGCCCTGACGAAGGAGGAAGCCAGAGCAAGCAGAGCCTCCTTTGCCCAGGCCACAGAGGAGCCCTCTGTGCCTCGAAAGCAAAGGCTTGCCTCACAGCCTTGCTGAGGGGAGCAGTGGAATTGGTAGGCATGACGATCTGCCTGTTTCTGACAGGTGTTGCTAAATGCGTTGCTGTGGGCCTGTCTGGAGAAGGGCTTTCCTGCATCATCTTGCAGAGCCGGGCAAAGGCCAGCTGGTGCCCGACCCCTGAGGGAAGCCCCCGCCTGCAGGAAGTGGCTCCAGTGAGAAGGGGCACCTGTCAGCAAGGAAGAGCCCTGAGTTCTGTGTGCTGCCCAGCACTGCTTAGGAATGGGGAGAGGGGATGGGGCCTGGCAGAAAGGTATGCTTTGCCACGGATTCTTCAGGGTTTTGGGTGCCCTTTGTTGACGACGCGATTCGGACAGGTCGGTTGTCAATGATAGTCGTATCTACTGCGGTTGCCAGGTCCAAACCGAGGCTCCCCCTTGTGGCTGGTCGTAGTTCAGTTGCTAGCGTCGGTGAGACTGGCATTGAGGGCATTGTGGGGCGCTGTTGCTTGACTCCGGCAGGCTCATTGCTTGGACTGGAGCCGCTACTGTTGTCGTAGCGCGGCGACTCTCCGCGCTCGAGTTCAAGTTTCCCGATTGGCGACAGGTAGCCGCATTGTGAGTAGATGAGTTACAGTTTTGGCACCAAACCTGCACCCTACATTCCCTTTTGACATGCCCTGGCTTCCCACAGCGGAAGCATTTGTAAGATTTTTTACCGGACTGTCCTGTTGCCTGGGTGGCTCTGTTTGAAAATAAGGGAGCTAAGGCTGCAAAAGCTTGTGTCTGTGCTTCAGCCATTTTACCCCCTAACTCCCTCATGGCCTCCACTAAAAAAGCTTGGGGTCCTACGGGCACTCTGCTCATTCGTTCTAACATGTCCTCTACAGTGGCATCCATGGGAAGGGTAATTAAAATAGATTTCGTGGCAGAATTACAATTTTCTATGGCACATTGTCGCAGTAAGGCTGGCCTCATTCCCTCGGGGACATCAGCCTTAAGAATTGCATCTGTAACTTTATCAATAAAACTGGCAAAGGATTCTTCCCTGCCCTGCCTCAAGGACATGTACGAAGGGGTAGGTTTCAAAGTTCTAACCAGTCCCATCGCTTGCCTAGCTAAGGTCATACTCTCCAAGCACACTTCAGGTCCTAACTGGAGCTGCATATCTGGTCTTGCAAATAAGCCTGCTCCCACTAATTGTTGACTGGTAATCCCAAATAGCGGGTCAGTATCAGCTCGCGGGGTGTTCGCACTAATATCACAAAGGCGCTGCCAGTGTGCTTGCCAGAGCAATTGTTCAGACTGTGACATTATCATTTCTACAATGACCTTGATATCCTCGGGCACTAGAATACTGCTGCCCCATGTATAATTTATCATCTGTTTAGTAGGTTCCCCATGCAAACCGCTCTCGCTTACAGTGGCTCAACTGCGACAGCATTTTCCAGCTTATGGGGTAGTGGGTCCCATTTAGACCGCCTACTCCTTGCTCATATCTTACGGGGAAAACCTGAAGTATCGACTCCATTGCTCGCAGATCACCAGAGTCCATAGCCTCTCTAGCAGCTGCAGACCAACCTACTCGCTGCCGCCTAGTCCTGTTGTCTGAATGCAACGCCTTAATTGGGTGCTCCGGGGTCCTGCTGGGATCGGCCATAGAGCTTACCCGGCAACTATTGTTCCCCTCAATGGCGGGGTAACGATCAGGCTCATTATCGTCCCTTTCCGCCTCAACAGGCAGGGCTGAGGACGCGGTCTGCCCTGAGGAGGCAGAGACCGATCGGCCGAAAGTGCGGACTGGGATTTGGGGTATAATCTACCGCGGGCTTAAACAGACCTGCCTCTCCGGCTGGGTCACCCAGCTTTCGTGAGGCTGCAGCCGCTACCTCTTTTTCCATTCTGTATTTTTTAATACAATTGATCACCTCCCTCCATGGTTTCATCCATTTCTTAGCTTCCTTCTTATCATCTCTTACTTGATCCCAGAGCCTATCTCGCAGTTTACGCCATTCTCCCTCGTCAAAAACCGACCCCGACTGCAAAAACGAGCCGGTAGCGCGCCCATAGGCTATTAATTCAGTAATCAATTTGATGGTCCCGCTATCTACCCCCCGCTTTTCTAAAAAGCGTAATAACACATTTAGGGCTACCTCTCTTTCCATGGTGCACTGTAACTACGCTTCTCGCGCACGACAGCTGTGCCCACTTAGAGACCTGTTCCTGGAGCTCCCCCCCTTATGCCCTCCGGATACGTGCAGACCCCGTCTCGGTCGGTCTAGTCAATGTCGCCCCCCAATTCCGTCAAAAACTGGTGCTCTTTTATCCGTCCGCGCGATTCCTGGTTACACCCCGGCTCCCTGTTCAGGCGCCACTTGCCACGGATTCTTCAGGGTTTCGGGTGCCCACAACGCAGGGAACCAAAACAAACTCAATAGGAGTGATCCAACTTCCCTTTATCGCTTACAACACAAGGCTTATATAGCCAAAGAAACATACGCGGCAACATCTCATTGGTTATTCTAAACATACACGGTTACACCTATTGGTCAACTGCCTTGTTGGTAGCGCTCCAGTCTCCAAGCTAGCTGATCACGTGCAAGCCAGCTGCTTGTGCCTAGTGCTTCACGTGCACCCGTCCTGCTTTGGGCTCCTTAGTTCCCGCCTTGCCTGTCTCTACTGCCAGTACTTTTCCATTGCTAAGGCTTCAGTACCACCACAGAGACCTTGCTCGTACACTGGTTCATGTCCTCCCTGGTCCCTTCACCATTCACCCACAATGCTTCACACCTCTGCCAGTGGGAGAGCTTTCCTGGGCCTGCGATTCTACTCTCTCAGTTACACTGGAGCTTTGGTGAGGGACCATGGCAGGCAGGAGCTGCAGCTGGACCTGCAGGGACCTCTTCTTCAAGCCCCAGTCCCCTGCCCTGTCTGGGCCACCAGTGTCCTTCTCCTGAGAGAGAAAGCTCCCTGCCCCACTGGAGGAGCAAGTTGCCAAAAGTGCCCAGGAACACCTTGGCTGAGGAAGACACACAAGTAGAACACCAAAACATCTTGTTTTATTATGCTTCTGGGTGCTTTGGTTGCAATAAGAAGATCATCTACATATTGTAGCACTTTCCCTTCTTCTGACGGTGGTTTCCATGATTCCAAATCTTTTTGTGGAAAATGCTGAGAAATGTTGCTTTTGCAAACTGAAAAGGATTCTTGTATTTTGTGGAGGACTAAGGCTGCCTCATCAGAAATCCTTTGTAGGGAATTTAGAATGTAACAAATAGCACATAAGATAAAGGGGAGGGAAAATTTTACTTTACGTGTTATTAGTCACGTGGTGTAGCAAATTTCTCCCCCTTTCCCACTTTTGTCTAATAGATTTATATAGAGAAACTCCTGATTAATTAAACAAAACTAAACTTTATTAGTGTGCACAGCCATAACAACAAAGGTAAGCAGTCACAACCATGAGGAAAACCACAATAGCAACAACTCCTATCAGTACATAAAATCCTATCCTCAGGTGTCGTTCACACATCGCCACATCATCTGCCACCCTGCGGGGAGAAGCATGGTTCGTCTGCCTAGAAATAAAGCAATAACAGAAAAGGAAAACCTTGATCCTTTCTAAACCAACTATCTAAGTTTGAAGAGACCACTCAGTCTCAATAACAACCACCTCTCTGGTTGCTCCAGGAGGCAAAAAGCACTCTTCTGGTAGGCGATGATGACCTGAGAATCTCATGGTAAAGGAACAATATACCACTATAGCCATAGCAAGGACATTGTCCCTACTGGCTGACTAAGTTCTGTGACTATATTTTCTAAGTACTCATTGCCCCTGTTTCATTATCGCTGCTCCTGGTGCTGCCATCTCCCAGCCTGAGATCTTGTGCACAAAGTCCCAGTCCTCCTCCACCACACTCTTTCAAGTGCAAGAACATTAAACATGTTAAAGTAGCCAAAGAAGGTTCTTCCTGCAAAATTTAAGTGTGTGGAATTGCCTGCTACAGATGGAAGAATCTGCATGGTTCACAGGGCCGTTCAAAGCTTAAGGAACAGAAATTCAGTGAGGGCTAATGAGTATGTAGGCATCACTTCTAACCACGTGTGCAAGGGTGCAGAGTGAGGCTGTGCAGATAGTCAGCTGGGGTAGCCTTGTCCCATCGTCTGTTTGGTCTGGCTAAACAACTCTGGGCCTCAGTTGTGAATCATCTCATAGACAGAAAATTATTTAAGGAAATAAAGTTTTCCCCTCAAAACCCAATGCAATTACATGCTGGATGGCAGCAGCTGTTCTAAGTATAGCATGACTAACCCATCACTTTTCATGCCAACCACTTCTTCCTTCCTTAGAGATCTGCATCCTCTGGTTTATTTTGCTGCCTCTTATCTTTGCTAGTCAATGCACTTAAAAAATAGTTACAGCATGAAATACAGCACTTCAAAGCAGATTCTGATTCTGAGGTAAAGCCCTCCCTCATGCTGTTCATTTTCATCCAGGAGTCTACATACTAGCAGATCTGATGTACATATTCCGTTCACTATGTTTCAGGATGCTTTTCACCGAGATCTTTCCCGGTTCCACTCAGCCAGAAGCAGATATTTGCACCTACGTGTTCCTCAGGGCACAGCAGTTACTAGCATTATAACCTCCTCACTTCTTTCCATTTGTTTATGTTATTTTTTTGTAAAAAGCAGACTGCACCCTACCTCTCCCTTTTCCCAAGAAAAAACATTTTGGTACAGTGGTAATATGAAGGTGTTACCTTGTTACCAACAATCAAGATAACACACCATGAGACTGTAGACAACCAGGTAGTGAACAGGTAAAAAACAATCTCATAACCCACTGCTGAGTACAACCGTGTCGTGTTTCTCATAAGGTGCTGTAGGACAGAGCAGACAAGGAGCATACAGCAACATAGTAAGTCTGCAGCACAGCTAACATTTTGTAATAACCTCGACAGATTATACTGTGTCATCACTACATACAAGTTTCATCTACAGAGTTTTGGCTTCCAGGTCTTCTGAGCAATTTTAAATTTTAGTATGATAGAGCAGGTTGTCGTACTTCTCATTTCATAAAACTTTCATCATCTATTATGAAAGTTTTTCATAACCAGTCTCAATATCAGTATCACTGAAAAGAAAAATGTAAATAGGATGAGCAGCATTTTCCTGTGGGGACAAATCTTAGGGAAAAATTGAAGAAGCTACAAAACCTTTTTTTTTTTAAATTTAAATAAAAGCCCCTCTTCTCCCCCGGTATTTCAGAAAACATGTGCATCTAATTCCAAGCATTTGGTTATGGGAGTGCTATGTGGAGTGACTTAAAATAGTTCCTTGAATTACTACTAATTTAATGAAAAAATAATATTTATTTAACCTTACAGCTGTAGAGAAGAGTTTAGCAGCCCCCGACAATTAAAACAATTTAAAACCAATGCAGTTGCTCAGATTTGCTTTCTATGCCACTGAAACACAACTGGTGCTCTCCATTCTCAAAAGCAAAAAAAAATCCTGTGCAAAAAATAATGGAATAATGTGAAGAGTGTCAGTTGTCCCACTTCTCCCATTAACACTTCTGTGTACTGAAAAAAAGGACCAGTGTAACATGTTTGCATCATGTTTTTCTAACATAAAAGTGGAGATTTTTGTTGATTGGTAAGGCATCAATTTCTGTTCAAAACCAAATGAAATCTCATATTAGCCTATAGCCACCACACTTCTGAATATACCTGAAATATCTTCATTTTGTTGTCTACTCATTAGAGTAAAATTTTAATTAGAGCTCTAGACAAGCTAATTTAATGTGGCACCCCTGATTCTTTTGGCTTAGAAGCTGATTCTGATGTGAATCTGATGCCAGTTTTGAAGCTGGCAAAGCATGTGTATTTGAAGTGCTGTGAGAATTACAATGGCGATGACTAAGTTTCCAGGATGGCAGCGGATAAAAGAGAGGCTTTCAAACATAACATGACTTCTTTCCTCCCTGATTCAGATGTGACTTGTTAGAGATTAAGTTTTGCCTCATGTTGCCTATGCTTCCAGGACCTAAAGTTTACCAGTTAAATTCTAATGAAGTGACTTATGTTTAGCTGACAGAAGCTCTCCAGAGAAACAATGAGCCACAATTTCCATTTCACATTTACTGAGAGATTTATGAGCTCTTTAAGGTCTTTCTGGGTTGTTGTGATGGCTTAGAGGTTCCTGGCAGGTCATCCAGCACTGAGGCACCAAATACAATATCAACATTGCTGTTAAAGTACATGGAGAAATTTCAATTGTCACAGAAAGGAAGATGCATTGACTGTAACATACACTAGAAAACAACTTTCCCTTCATCATTGTCTGGGATATTCACAGGTACAGCCATTTGACTGGACAAATCTAAACCTACAAAAGTCAGAAAATAGAAAAAACTGTTGGAAGAAAGAGAGAAGGACTGAGTTAGGCAAAATCCTGTGTCAATAGGGCAGTTCTCCACATCATTTTTAAACTTTAGATTGGTTTTCTGTGGCGACCGGCAGAGAGCAACACGCAATTCAAGATGAATTTTAGGTGAAGCCCCTTTTATTAGGTGCAATCACACAGATTATATACCTTTATTACTGCAAACATGGCAAGCTAAAAAACTGCTAATTGGTTACACACACTGTTCACACCGTATTGATTGGTTAGTAATTATAACAAGTTCTGATAAACCTATCTTATAGCTAAATATCATTAGTTTACCTTTAATGCCTAAAAGTATCCGCACACCTGCTGTTTTGACCCTCTTGTTATGGCTGGTTCCTAACATGATCTGTTACTCCCAAATACCTTCCCATAACTGCTTCTTGGTTTAGGGTAGCCTGTACCCCTATCAACAAGGCTGTTGTGTTTTGAGAATGTGATTATTAAGATCCTCAGAGCATGAGTAACTTTTCCTCTCTCATGGGAACAGAAGAATATTGTCAGGGCCTAAATCCTGGGAGAAGAGAGCCAGGCCACTGGCAGGCCTGCTGTCTTCACTGACAGTTTTCTATTAATGATCCGCTGGAAGTACCACAGCTCTTTGAACACAGAAAGTCTCAGCAATATAGCTTTACTGATCTGTACAACAGGGGCAGGGAAACACCAAGAATGCACAAAGGAGCAAAAGTAATCCCTTTCCCCACCATATTCACCACCCTAATTTAACCTGAAAACACCATGGTCCCCTACTTGAAAAGGTCTGCAAGCAGCTATTGTCATGACAGGCAAGGATCCCATGCAAATGTTTCCTCAGCTGATCAAACCACAAGCTCTTGGCATGGCTATATGGAAGCTGGTAACCTTTTCAGCTGCTGAAATAGATCTCTCTGTTCCTATTTTAAGGCGCAGAGCTCCTTGCTCTGCAATGCTCAGCTGAACCAATCTTGACGCCTACCCGTATCTATGGCCACCTACCTTAGGAAGCTGCTGTGGACTTTATGACTAGAAAGTGAATCAGTCAGACGTCATCTGCAAGAATCTGAGCTTTTTCAGGCTCTTTCAAAAGCCAGAACCTAAACTGGTTAGGGATTTTATGAAGAGAAAAATGTACCTCCCTCCCTTGCTGAAGCAAACCCCTGAGTTCACTTGATTGCTCCCAAGTTTTGTTCCATTCATTCTCATGGGTTCCCTCAAACATGGTAATGTTGTTTCCATGTCAGCTTTAGCAGTGATGACCACTGACAGTATGCCAATTACTCAGCTCTTGCTCCCCTTCCTGTTACTCTGATCACATCTCTTTTTTTTTAACCCAGCTCTGATACTATGAGTGGCCCCACAAGAAACAGAAGGATTTGTCTGTATAATTCATCTCCTAACAGCAAAATGTAATTCCCAACTACTGCTTACTCTTATGATAAATTTCAGCTGCTTTTCAACTATTAATTGCATGAAAGACAAGAGTAGAAAGCTGTATTGCTTTTAACCACAAATGTAAATCTATGGCAAGTGCCAACTTAATGAGCATCTCTTAGACTCTAGTTTATACTCCTGTTACTCTGAGCTGCCCAAGGAATGGTCTTCCTCTTGCATCCAACCCCTCCTGCAACCCATGACAACCAGTCTGGCAGGAAGGCGGTAGGAATGGCTGAGAGGGAAGTAGCACAAAGTAGTAAGATTACAGTGTTACTGCCTGACAGTAGTTTCTTTGGAAAGAACTTAGCCCCATATTGGAGCCTGATTTTTCTTTTGAAAAAGGGTATTTTGTATTTTAAAGGGGAAAAAAAATCCTCTTGCAGTGGAGAATGAAGTGAAGGATCTGACCTTATACAGCAGCACTGTTTTGATTTGTCTTGCGCTCTGTTGTTACTGTGGTGTGTGGACAAACATGATTGGAAAAAAATGCCTTTGCCTTTTTCAGTCAAAATATTTTGAACTGAAGGAATGTGAATATATTCAGCAGGACCTTCTTACCTTTACCATAGTACCTCAGTAGCTCAGATGAGATTACATTTTATAAACATCAGGTGGAAATCCTGATTATGGCGTCTATTTGTAGTCTACTGTCTCTAGAAGCAAATATTTGGAGATACAAGGCCTTTTGTTGACAACACTCTTGAGGGATTCTGTGGAATAATTTGGGTGTTTACTTTAGGAGGTTGGATAAAGGTCAAATGAATCCTTAGGAGAAAATGTCTAATGCCACATATTGCTCGCATGTTCCCTTCAAAGTAATTTAAGAATCTAGTATTTTTATCTAAAATAATTCTAGGTGATAACATTTCTATATAAAATATTATGCATTATACATATGATATATATATACACACACATCACAGAGGTATTATAGAGAGATATATCTACCTAGGCACTGATATATCTCTAGGCAAGTACTTTCCTGAGGAATTCTGGGTTAAATATAATTCCCACAACAATGACAATTAAGGATATGATTACTGCAGATTAGTGTTTAGTGTACATAGTGATTCACTTAAAAAATATCCTTTATAAGCCTGTGCTCTTATTGTATTACTATTATTTGCATTACACTGTGATACTGCTTTGCAAGACTAGGCTGGTTATAAAGCAAATTTGCTTGTACGCTTTCCTTCCCGTTCCCTATTTCCATTACAAAATACTCCACAAAGAAGAAACTGATTTGCTGGGGTTTTCCTGAAAATAAAAACCAAACCCACTTTATCAGAAACATTTGACTTAACATAAAGTTAAACACTTCTTCAAAACTATTAGTAAGGAAAAGTGAATGATAAGCTATGGAGAAGTTTCTTCCCAATAGTCCAGCACTTGCTACATTCTTTCAGAATACTTACACTACATACTCTGGCACTGTGTTAAATCATCGGACTGCGCAGTGTTTTGAGACTTAGACACTGCTCTAAGTATAAAATCTGTTCAAAGATTCATTGAGGTAGCAGGAAAGAAATCCTTACAATTAGGACACAAGACACTGCCACCTAGTTTCTGCTTCTCTGAAGATCTGTCTAGTTTATGAATGAAACAGTCTCCACAACTGAGAGAAAGAGAAGCCAACCTCAGCTTTCAGAACCCTTTCATGAATGCCCAATTAGCAATGCAGGACCTATGGATTTAAGTAATTTCAGATCCAGAAGGAAATCAAACAACTTGTCCACATCCGGAAGGAAGGCTTTTTGAATAAAAAATGGCTCCTCCCTGTACAAACACATGAACCTGAGCCCAGCTTTTATAGTACATTTTCCCTGTCATCATACTTCAACAGGCTTGACTACATTTAATAAACAGTTTGGGAATATCTGAAATCATATGTTTTAATGAATTTACTATTCACCCCTGCCCTTCTCCCATCACTCTAGATGAAAGAAACTAACATGCTAAGACTTGATAAGTATGGGCATGTCCTAACCAAAAAAGCAATCAACTGCACGCTGTTATTCATATTAATTAATTATCACACACCTACTGATGCCTCGGAAAGCCGGAATCAAAACTCAACAGCCTTGGTGACTATTCAGCAGGTATCCTTTATTGCAGCGCTGGGCACACAGGGGATCGCTCCTCCCAATGTGTGCCCCCACTAAAGCCAAATTTCTCATATTTATACAGATTAACAATACATATTCATTGTAATTTCTAAGAAAAGGCAGGGTTATGCAAATTATTTCCAGGAAGTAATTTACATTAACTCCTCCCAGATAGAGCATGCTCAGTGACACTTAGGGGGTCTTCTGGTGGTGTTCAGGGGTGAAGGCTCGATGTCTTCCTCGCTCTCAGCACATGCTCTTTACGTTTCTTCTCCATGATTATCTGAGCTTAAAAACACATTCCTTTTTGTTGAAAACAAGATATACTCTGTCTCTTAAGTGGTCGTTATTCTCATTATTTATGACTCATCTATCTCCTACTTCCTCTAGTTTCAAGGCTGTTGCTGTTGCATTGTTATGGTTAAGTTTTGCAGCTGCTCTCATAAGCAGCTTACACAATTACTGCTTTCTCCTAAACTAATCTATTCTTAAAACAATGAAAATTCTTATATTAAAGTTATATTAATTGTCTCTTAAGCTACACCTATATCAATCTATTCAGCATGATTACATTTCATTGAATCGCTACTAAAGTCTTGTAAAGGACCTTTATGTCAAATCCTGTGGCAAGGGTAGGTGACAGAGCAGAGTAACCAGGATGATCAACAGAAGGTGGGCAGCTCCTTTATCTGCTGCTGTTTGAGAACACAACCTACTTGTTTCTATTATGAAAAAGCACACTGCCTTCTGGTGACAAAATTATTGTTTAAACGGAATTTGTATCAAAGTTAACCACTGCAGTCTTTGAAAGTACACCAACAGAGACAGGTGAGATCTACAATGGTCTTAATTTAACCAGGGCAGGCCCAGGTTTGTGACGTTCAACAAAAGGCACCAGGATCTTTCTTAATGCCACAAGATCCTCTTCAAAAAACGTAGCACCAGAGCCCATTCTGCTTGCTGAGCCTTCTCCTTTTTCCCGACATTCCTGCTGGCCTTTGGCACTGGTTGGTTTCTGGTTACACTTTTTTCTGTCCCCAGGGAAAATACTGATCAATTTTAAGCACATAAAATAGAAGGTTGGTCTATAGATAACTAGGAGGTTTTTTTAAAGAAAGAGGGCTTTTTAGAATTACCTATTTTAGCTTTGTTAAACTGTCACAAACACTTCTTGTTCATGAGCTGTTAAACCACAAAATATACTGACTTAATCATGCTTCGTATCTCAGCTTTGTCCTGACATTAAAGAGAAAATTCTATCAAAACCTTTAAAGTCCTCACAGTCAGGGGACAGTATTTCCTGACCAGCTCTAGGAATCTGGTCCTTCCATTGAAGAAGTTCTCTGGAGACTCTCAGCCACCTTCCTCTCCTACCCCCATCCATCCCTTGATCCCCTCTCGGTTTTCAAAACTGAATCAATTCCTGAATCAACTGTGCTTCAGATCCACACTCCCAGGTAGTTGATCCACCAAGGCCTTGATAGTACAACAAAAACTTTGTGCATCAGAAATGAGCTAGGATTTCACTATCCCTTCTCATCTCAGTCCCTGACAACTATTCTGCCTCTCCCAGAGAAAAAGAGTTACTGCAAGATGGACTGAAGATTACTGCCCAGCTGGGCTTAGAGAAGGCAAGATAAGAAGCTGAAGAAATTCCTGATATTTACGTTATTTTAGGAAATGTAAACATTTTCTGCTAGAAAAGCACCACAATAATACCTAGCATATTACATTTAATAAGCATCCATACAATTTTGTCCACTGTATGTCTTAGGGTATTCCAACATTTATGTTTTTCTAACTTTATTTGGATACATCTGCTTTTAAAGTGTTCTCTGGCTCTAAATGATTGGTGACCTAGCAGGGATTATACATATAAACAGAAATGCTGTTGTGAACAAAATGGACTGGAATTCAAATCAAATCAAAGCTTTTCAGTTTGTGTGTGGCTTATCTGAAGAGTTTCATATTAAAAGCAGTGGAAATAAACAGGTCTAACAAGATTTCAAGTTTATCTCAACAGATCTGTTCCTGACTGAGCTTTAAACTGAACTCCTTGCATGCAAACTTGGCAAGTCATATTTGCATAAGGCAGAGCGTGCTTCTGAAATCCGGGAGGAAATCAAGGCAGTCCTCTATATATTAAGACTTTAAATTGTAATTTAGTGATTATTTACATAGCTCTGGGCTGTTACCTACACAATATATTCATGCTTAAGGAGATTAAATGTGGTAGCTAACAGTTTTGTCAACCAACATGAGAAGTCTAACCATATCAGGCCAATAGATCACTTTCCAGATTTTCATCCAACGGAAGTGTACGAGGAACTGTTACCACAGTAGCATGACTTGTATTTTTCTTTAATAGTTCCAGCCTCATTATTATTTTGAAGGAATGTGCTATTCCACCTACACAACCAGCATGTTGAAATTCAAGCAGGGCTTTATATGTGGAAATGAGCCTCTAAATAACTGAAAAACTTGTCATTTGCTAGAGGTCTCTTAGAAGTCTACATCCTGTTTTATTCCAGGAAATCAAGATCATAATTCCTAGGATTCTAAATTTTCTGGAAAATGGTGACTGAGAACTGAGAAAGCTGAGGACTGAGAAATTCTCAAAAGTAGGCAGGCAGCATACAGCTAAGTGTTGCTGCCAGGCCAGGGCCATAAAACTTGAGATGTGAATGCCAAACAGATGTATTTGTGCTGTATCTCCTTACTAGCTTACTGGCATTGTGTTCTTACAGACTGGTTTTTGTTAGTTATATAATCTTCAGCAGGTTATTTTTGTGTGTGTGTTCCACAACAAAGCTGCATGTAGCATAATCTGTTCAAATTACTGCTGTTTGAGTATTTTTTTTGACTGTTATGTCAGACTGTTATGGGAAAAAAATAATCAAAATGCACATTGCTCTATTTACATTTTACAAAAAGAAAGAAAACACCACAAAACTTTCATGAAATCATATGGGAGAAAATGCATTACAAAGCTACTTTCTGAAGAGTCCACAGTAGCATATTTGCCATTATTATTCACTTCTTATAGGGATTTTACTGCTCTCTCATTGGAATGGTTCTGGAGAGAGAGGACTGCTTTAGAAGGACTAGTCTAAAAAAAGCCCAGGAAATGGGGAGAGCCAAGCAGTCAATTTCTACTGAAGAGAAAATCTATCACATTTGGGCAAAGTTACTTCTGAATTATCTATGTTATGGAAACTTGATTAATATTTATACTTTACAAAATACTTTGTTCCATTCCTTTTCAAATAAATTTACTACTATCATATTACAGAACAGGCAGTTTGCTATTCATGATCAAACCACAGAAGCTAGAGAGACATAGTTCTAATCTTACCTGGAGTTTTGAACATTAAAAATAATTTAACTTGAAAGAAATACAGCTTTCAGTTATTCTGTTTCCCTAATGGCAAGAGGGATGGAGAAGATGAGGATAACAAATTTAGTTAATTAGAAAATCCAGGCTTTTCAACTTGTACTGATCTCCTTACTAGCTCTGGGAATTGGAAAACTTCTGGGATGCAACACAGACTGCAAGCCTGCCCTAGGCAGAAGATGGGGAGGGACTCAGCTCAGAAGTACTTCTGTCCCCTTTTGCTCAGCCAGCCAAAGTCACTGCAGAAATGAGAATCGGTCTGAGGTTTCCATGCACGTGTCTCTGTGCATCCTTCCTGCTCCTCTGGCTGCTGAACTGCAAAAGTGACTATCCTCAGTTACTGTGCTGCTTTCGTTTATGTATGCTGTCAAAACGATTAGAGATGAATCAAAGTCATAAAATTATTTCTAAATTTGATTCTATTAATCAAAATTAATAGAATATTTATACTTCTAAATGTCCTTTTGTACATATACCTATAGCTTTAGGCACGCTAAGCTGTGAAGGCGCTATCTGTAATAAGGCCACTAATGAAGCCAGGGCTTCCATGCATAGTGACTTCACACTGGTGAAGCCCAATACTGCTGGGCTGCTTAGTTTTCTACCCAGCAGTACTGTCATGGAATTCCCCAATGAGCACTTGCCCAGCTGTGACAAGATAAAACTCCATCAGATTAATGCATATTAATGTATGAATGGGGAATGGGAACCAGTGGATTTTGGTTTCATTAATGGAGACCTTTGCTTCACTTTTAATTGACTTAAAACAAGCATTACAATATAAAACCTTAATATATTGTTCACATGCTGATTTTTACTTATTTGTATTGTGTGAAAAATCCCTTGACAAGTGTGCCAGCATAAAACCCAGGAAAAAGCTGCCATCTGTAGGGACTTGGGTCTACTTTGTGCTCCTTCCGTTTCTGCCTCTACCACACACCAAGCAAACCACCTTACATATTGTATATTCATAACATGGTTCTCTACAACATCCAAAACCACTTGTTTTCTTTTACAACTCCTTTCAGCATTTCTCTCGTCAAGCTCAGAAGGTGCTTTGGTACTTCCTCAAGACCCTCACCTTTCACTATGTTCTAAGAAGCTGATCTAATATTATGGAACTCCTTGTATTTCACCAAATCCCAGAGCTGTTGATTAACTTTGGAAGTACTCAAGCTTCCTAAGAGCCACACCATAGCCTTTACAGTTTCCCAGGCATTGCAGGCACATCTCTTTTGATGCTTAGGACCTAGATAATACCAAATCGTGCCTAAACTTGATCAGAATCCAGAACATCAACATTCCTCTCCTTCAGTCCCCTGAGGAGAGCTCTGTCTACCAGGCATTCTCAGGGAACACCTACTGAGTATCAGCAGGATCTGGCGTCCCAGGAAATGTAATGGCAACCACAACAGTTTTAAGAATTAAAGCTAACTGCACCACTTCCCTCTTTAGTCCCTACCACGATTGCTATAATATTAAGGGCTGGCATCCTGGAGGGATGTGCTAGGCTCAAATTCTTGTTTTCAATAGTTTATTTTCAATCCACATGCAGATGATTGCCAAGTATTGGCTGTGTTCTTGGGACAGTGTCTATAATCTTACTCTCTTCTTCTCAGGCAAGTAGCATAACTACTTGGCTCCAGAATACAGTTCAGGGTTTGTGGGGTTTTTTTCTTTTCATACTCACTGGTCTAAAGAAACACATTTTATCCACATCAGTGAGATTCATCCTGAAGAAAGTGGAGACAGTCTTGACCAAAACAAAAATCTAGTGGTTTTGCTACTTCCTTGAAAGGTGGCAGCCACAACCCTGACTTCACATAGGTGCAAATAAAACTGGAACTGAATTCCTGTTTGCAAAGAATGTCCTGTAACCTGATTAGAGGGGCAGTATCATGAAAGAGACAAAGAAGTAAAGAGAGGGAGAGACTGCATCTAAAAAACCTACTACTGTAACTTAGTTTCTTTACCGATACATTCTCAAACTGATAGGCTGAAATACTGTGAAACTGGGAAATATTTCAGGATAAAGTTTAGAATTTTAGAGCAGAACTGTGTTTTCTTTACAGTTCTGTTAGGCTTTAGCGATTTCTTTTTCCATGTAAGGTGATGCCTCTCAGAATCCCTTTCAGAAATAAGTTTGCTTTCATCACCAGAAACAGCTGCATACTGGGTAAGGTGGAAAGTAATAATTGGGAGTTCAACTTTTAAACTGCTGGCTGGGAGTGTTCGTTAAACCTTTTCTTGACTAAGGGTTTGATGACTATAGCTGCTTTGAGTTAGAGTTAGCCCTTACAAGTGTTTTAACTCCAGTAGGCAGCTAAGCACCACGCTGCCCAAACCAGTACACCAAGGTAGGGTATACTGCCTGGGTCCATGAATTATTTTTTTGATATATAATTTGCCATAAACAAATACATAGCATTTCCTAGTCTTTAGATTGTAGATACACATACTAAGAAGCAGACACAGTCCTATAGAGATTTGTAATAGCTGTTTTATGAAACAGGAATTTAGCTCATGAATACATAAAAAAAAGTTTCTCAGAAAAAGTTACTAAATTTGAATGTTCTAAGTACATCATATTTTCCTTATCAAATTATTTTGATCCTTCTTCATCATCCCAACCACGGAATTCAGTATTTTTTAATACTTCTACATTATTATTTTACTCATTCTGACCTGCAATGTAATCCACTGTCAAATGAGTTACAACTACCAAACAGGGCTTCTTTGGTGTACATGAGTGGTTTAAATACTGCTGGTATTTGGATGCAGCTTTAAAACGTTTTGGGAGTTTTCTTCCCTTGAATATATACATAATACATACAAAGCGTGCTTTTAGAAAGAACCCTTACAAGACAAAGCAAATCGTGTCTTAACTGTGATTCCAGTAATAAATAAAACTGAGGAATTAAATGATGTGGGAACGTGTACCATTCAAATTTCAAAGGGAATTTCATGTGTTCAAGCTTTACTAGCACTAGTGTTGGTATTTGTGCATACATGCAATAGAGGTTTTTTCATACAAAACTATATACATATAATCAATTGTGGAATTAGCATCCTGCTCAATGATTTTCAAATTCAGTATAAAGTATCTCATTAAGTCACATAAAAGGATTTATGATGTGACATGTCCAGTGTCACTTTCTTTGTTTTGAAGTTTAAGCCCAGGTTGCTTAAGATGTGAAAGCAGTAAGTTCTGTCTTCTACTGCCAAGGTTTTTTCCTTCTGCAATTTTTTACAAAAGAGGGTGGCTAGTTGTCTGGCCTGTTCAGACATTACTACCAATAAAAATGAAATCCAGAAAAAGTCTTCCAATAAAGAAAGTAAACTATGAAACAACAAAGGAATTTATAGGTAAATTCATTAATAGGACATACTCTGAATAGTACGTAAGTTAACATGTGACTAAAATTAAAATAACAAGAAACATCAACCAAAACCTATGTGTCTCAGTTATAAAGGTCAAGAAAAGGCATATATATGTTTTTGAGATTTCCAGTAACAGTACTGAGGAAAGGGAAATGCAGAAATACACAGTAGCACATACGAAAGGAGGCAAAACCTAAGCTCTTCAAGGTGTATGCACAAACTAAGTATGAAATAAGATTATTACATTTGGCTTTGAAATAAAGTGTCAAGAACAATTAGCAGGTAAAGCCAAAGATTACTTAAAGAAGAAAATTCCTTGATTAGTTTGCATTAGAAAAACTACTTACAAGTTTTCTAGCTCATTGCATTCTCTGGTAATAGGAACCAACTGAAGGTACATTTCAGAAATCTCAAGGACATAACTAACAGATTGGGTCAATTAAACCTTGCTGAAACCTAGTTTTGAGTCTGTTAGGGAAACTACCATTCATAGGGTTTTGAGAGAGGTTTATTATCCTCTGTAAAAGTTAGCAGGTGGTTTCACAGATCTTCTAATGGCAAAGCTGGTGCAAGAGTTCCCTGTGCAGAGGGGGGGTTGTTCCAGTGGGTAAAGAAGGGCAGGAAGTTATTGCGTCAAGGTACTGTGCCAATTCACTGCCCGTGGCCTGTGTTGTAAACACAGATTAGTTCTCCAATCACTTTAAGATATATATATAAATTACAATCTTGCTTAAGTCAGAGGGAGACACTGAGATGAAGCCTCTGGACAGCTAGTTTCGTGGAGTCAGATTTCTTTCAGAAATCCTGCTGAGTTTTGCAGTTACCTGTGAGTTGGGAACCGCAGTACTACACTTGACCAAAGAGAACAGGAGGATTCGCCCCCTCCCTGAATCTGACTCCGTTATGACACTGAGTGCAGCTGACACAGAACCACACCCTCAAGAAAAGAATAAATCAAAATTTAAGAGACAGTGCAGAGGCAACTAAGGTGACCAGTAGTACTTTCGGTGGGAAACCTGAGAGGAAGAAAGACATGTTTTTGTAAATGGAAAGAACCCTGTCTTCATCTGCTTGTCTTGTGTTCTGTTCAAAAGCAAAGTTCTGCCTCCTTCTTGTTAGTTTTCTTTGTTAATAAATACCTAAGTCTCCCACCAGTTCTTCAAACAAGGTATCTGAAATTTCATGTTCTTGCTTATCTACTGGACTGAGAAGAGGCCTAAAAATGGAAATGTAAATATCTATAAACAATCGATCACGCTCTGTCACTAGACTCAGAAAATGCTTATTCTCTGGAACAGCCTTTTCCCCTTATGCCCAAAGGATAAGACAGCATTTCTACTTTTTTTGTTGGTCAACATGCGTATCTCAGATAAACAAACCTGATCTTTGTGTATGTGTGTCTCTAAAAATTAAAATTTTGCAAGAAGCAGTGACTACAGTTTGTACCAGGAATAGAGCTGACAGTCAAGACAGTGGAAAAGGGTTAAAACTGTGGTTATTTCCAGAGCTTTAGTTCCCAGAGCACTTTACCTCTTCAAGCAAAAATGGTACCATTTTTGAGGACAGTTTGCTGCCTATTTTCTTTTCCAGAGAAGATTATTACAGGGAGTGGGTAAAAGTGGAGAGGTGTCAGATGGTCTGATTGTCCCAAACAGGAACGTGTCAGCCTGGTGTACTAAATCTAGCTGCAGATAGCTCTACCCTGTGGCTGGTATTTCTGCACCATTTGGGATAGCCTCTACCTTGGCACACAAATATGAGTTTCATGCCATGTCACTAAAAAATCCAGTTCCAAGTGCTGAAATACAAAGCGGGCCCACGTTTAGGCACGAGAGGTAGCTTACCTGACTGTAAATCTAAGCAGGAGTTTAGCTGTGAAGAATTAAGGACTAAAGCATGGATTTGAGGCCTCATGAATGGGAAATGGTAACATTAACACCAGCAGTGTCCCTATGTGCTAAGGGACTGCCAATGCCCCCGGCAGTGGGGTGAGGAGTCAGCAGCCTGCCCTGGGTCCCTCAGGGCACGATGGCCCACATCCACCATGTATCCCTGCTGCATATCAGGAACACAGGTCAGAAAAACCGTCTAGAAGCTGCATCATAAAACTGCTTGAGAGCGGGAACCAACCTTAGAAAAATCCTCGCAGGAGTACGCAAGAAACGCCCTCCCCCTTCTTCAAAGCCAAGCCAGGTCATCCTGTGCCACTGGCCCCGTAGCTCAGCCTCGGTTTTCCCCTACAGAACTCCCAACGTAAGTCGCTGGTTCCCACTTCATGGAGGGCAGGCCGCTACAACGCGGCACCGCCCCGACTGGGCGGCTCCACGCAGGCGCCGTGCGGGCAGGACGCTCCCCGCCGCCGGCTGGGCTGGGCCAGGCTGGGCGGCGGCAGCAGCAGCGGAGCTGCCAAGGCGGAGGCAGCGCGGTGCAGGCATCGACTATGGCTCCGTCGGTGACAGGCGGGATTTCGCCGACTGCTCCCTTCTCGGACCCGCCGGCTGTTTGGCTCGGTAACCGGTCCGCTGTCGGTGGGTCGCTGCGGCCTCGGTCTTTCTCTCTGGGTGGGAGCTCTGTCGGAGGGGAAGCTTCAAGCTGGGACCCCCTCGCTCCTCCTTCCTGCTCTCTCTTCTTGTGGGCTCCCGCCACCGTCTGTGACCTCGGCGGTTCGGGGTGCGAGCCACCGGGCCCCGCTGGCCTCTCCCACCCCTCGGGTGTCTGGGCTGGCACCGCTGCTTCTTCGCGGAAGCCTCCCCCCACGCACACCGCTGCGGGGCCGAAGCGAGTAACTCGGGGGTAACCCGGTGTTTGAGTCCCTGCGCCGCGGCCCGTAGGAGCGCAGTAGGAGAGGGGTATGTGCCCCCCCTGCCCTGTCCCCTGTGCAGCCTGATGCGAGCGGGGGAGAAAGCAGAGAGGAGGTCGAGGCTCCGCGGTCGCAGCGGCCGAAGTTTCCCCCCGCCTATCAGACGGGGCTCCTCGGTCCTGGGTCCCGCTCAGGCGGTTTGGGAGGAGCCGTGCTGTCCGTGTTCTCCTTGCCATTGCTTTCAGCGATAAAACAGTTCTTAATGTCGCGACAGACCCCACCCCGGACCGTTAATTTAGTCGGATATGGCCACGAGCTGTGGAAAAAGAGAAAAATCCTGATGAACTGCACGTACTTGAGTCTGGCGGCTCCTCCGTGGTTCATTTCACTTTAAGCTGGAATCGGATGGCTCCCGAGGTAGAAACACATCGAAGAATTGCTTCTACTTCACCGTGTTGTGAGATTAAATTCGGTTTAGCGTTTAGGTTTTGGAAGTTCAGTTGAGTGTAGCCCTTGAGGTCTCTGCAGAACACTCGTGCACGTACAAGCGCCGGAGGAAGTTAACTTTAAATTGCATTCTCTTTGTTTACGTCTAACCCCAAGTGTTCCGGTACTAACCATCTCCCAGTAAAACTGATTTTGTTGCCAGTGGAGTCTGAAGTGGGGGGTGTGTGTGTGTGTGTGTGCTTCTCAGACGTTTGTGATTAACCCGATGTTCACTTTTACCTGGTGTGATTTTCAACTTGGATCAGTGTTATTACTTTTGGGTGCTATGATGGGGAGAGTGTTCCAGCTTGTTTGAGAGGAAACTTTAAACTTAGTGGAAACAGATGAGCAGTTAAGATGGGCGAACTTATTGGTGTAAAATTAAGTAATAAATGGTTCAAGTCTTTCTATACTTAGTTTAGTACATCTGTAATTATTACTTGGTGCAGGCCAGCTTGGCCAGAAAGGATTAAGATATCTCTATTGAGGAATAGGCGGCTTGTCATCTGGTCCATCCTCTTCAGGAGAGTGGGAAGAAGTAAGTAGCGCTGAAGATACTAGCCTTATCAGACCTTCTTTCCCCCCCGGCTAGTTGATTTCACTGAAAGAGTTCAAGCGTCTTGCACTTCAGATTTGTGTTGACTTGATAGCTAGTGCTCTCCAGTACCCTAATTTTATTTTTTCTAGGTTTTATATGAAAAGGTGAGAGGGAGAGAGGAACTGTGGATTTTTTTTTTCTCCTCTTGATCATTACTATCTTCCCCTGCCCTTCGTAGTTGCTTTAGTGGGTAACATTTTCTAACAGATAAATTAACTCAGTCTTTGATGGTTGTTACGTTGGCATTTTGTTGCATGTTTCTTCATGTTGAGATTATTACGCACTTTACCTACTACTTGGAGACTGTAAACAGATGTTTTAGTAAACCAGAGGACGTGTACACATAGGCCTATACTCAGGATTGCTTTTTTGAGCTTGAAGGCAGTTAGACTGCTAGTATGCCAGGTGCATTGGTAGGATTTAATAATGATAGTAATTTAGTCTGGTGTATCTAGATGCATAGGATTGTATTTATGAAAGCTACAAATTGGCAGGTCTAGCTGGAAATGCAAGGGCTACCAAAAGTTTCTTCTTCCCCTGAGTTTGACAAGTGCTTTCTGTCAATCTGCTGTATCTTCACACAGGAGATGCACTGGTTTTGGTGAAAATGGATCTTTTTTTGACATCTAACCCAGGGTGGATGTTAATTTGCATAAATGCATTGATCGGGTGTTGGCAGCATTGATTTAATGCTGTTCACTAGATGCTGTTTGTACTTGTAAATGTACCTGTGATACAGAATGCTTTTAAATATCTGGTGTGTCCAGAAAGGATTGATGATTTTTTAATTATATTTTTTTAAACAACTAGACTGGTGAGGTGTACTCTGTCAAATGCGTCTGGTAGCTGCATGCAGTGTGTGTTTTACCTGGAAACTGAGATTTGAGGAAAAGTTCTTCCAACAGAAATGCAAATACAAAGTATTGGTTCTGCATATATTTTTGCAGCAGGAGTAGTGGCCAAAGCAATTACACCATAAGCACTGGTGTTCTAACACTGGTAAGCAGTGAAACATGACCCTTTCCACAGTACTATCAACCCCATGTTGTCACACACAAGGAATAGACCCAGCCTTTGTTACTGCCCTTCATATTGCAACTTTTCCCATTTCTCAACAGGACAAAGCTGTTCTAGATACTCTTCGTTGTTTTTCTCATGGAATTTTTAATAATGTCAGGTGCCTTCACAGTGTGATTGTTTGGACTGACAGGGTGACTGACAAGATGGCTTATTAGGTTTGGTCTTCCTAACAAGCACTATCTGGAAGTGTAAAAATTACAATGATTTAAAATTGTTGAGGGTTACGTAAGCTCTACAGTAATGCTTGTAGTTTCCTGTTAATAGGACCTTTCCTTACAGGGGAGGTATCCCCACCCCACCCCCAGGCTTTCATGGAAACCTGCCTAAAACTTTTTGCAGACAATTTACAGAAAGTGTTGAATAAGACTTGCAGTTCAGAAATAGGGATTAGGAAAGAACTCGTCAGGGTGGAGGCCTATTTCTCAGAGTAGAAAGCTCTCTTTCCAGACCTACTGCAAAATTTGCCCACAATCACAATTTTTGTGGTGACTAAAGTGAGCCAAAGTCTCTGTGTCTAATGTCAGGACTCTTTGCGAGCTCCAGCTTAAGGTAATATAAAAGACTTGCAGTTTTATGGTTTTGAACACAGTGGTGAGTAGTAAAGATGCTGTTAGGTGTTACGTTCAGGTCGGCCATCCCTGAGACTTCTGCATGTGTCTTGCTATGAGTGTCCTCAAAGTAGGTGCAGTTAGAATGAACTTTAAAGAAATGTGGTTGATCCTTCAGTGTCCCTTTTTTAAAATACTGCTTTTAACAAATCTAGTGAAGGTTTTGAGGTCAGTTCTTAACAGCAAACCCTGAACAATCTAGTTAACCACTAAGGCAATTGGTAGTACTGTTACTAGTTGTCACTGTGTTCTTTCATCATGTGGCTTCCTCTTTCTCATCAGACTTCCTGCTTATTTCACTTCTGGTTGTAGGTTTTGATTACTACAAGGAAGCTAGAAGCAAAGCGGAATTCACAGACTTGTTGAATGTTCCTCTCCAATGATAGGTGTTTTTCCTGTGTTACTCAGTTTATGTGTATTCCCTGAAGTACAATTTCCATGAACAATAGATGAAGCAAATGGTAGGCAATAGGTTTTCTTCACTTAAGAGGTTTTTCCTCTAGAAAATAACCTTTTTGTTAACCTGTTCTCTACTGCCTTTTCCAGTTTGCCTGGTCTCTTCCATAGGCTCCCCATTACTAGTATGGTAGAGAAGCCCAAACATTTCCTAAATATCTTTCTGTGTGCCCGTTTTGGATTTTGACTTGTGATTGAAATTGCTTGTAATTTCATTTGCTTAGCTATGTAAAGGTAATTTGTCTGTAGTGTCCAGAATATATAAATACTGTTTAAATGAGAACTCTTAAAAACTATATTTAATTTGAAGTCTCAGCAAACTGTTTGGGCTAAATTTACTACCATTGAAATAATTAAAAGCCGCTATTAAATCAGTACATAATTATCATCAGAGTTCTAAACAGATTCACTGCTTAGCATTTGAATTAAGAATCTAAAAAATGAAATTAGACTTTCATAACAGAAACCTCTACTGCAGCTCTAGAATGATTTGTTGTATCTAAAGTTAAATGTACTGATTGAAAGTAAATAGCTGATTTATAGCTTCTTTCTTTAAAAAAAATAATTACAACTTCTGAAATGCCAAGGGACAGAAGATGGTCATTTCTGGCATTTAATTAATTTCACTAAGATTCCATTACCTTAGTAAGTTTTTAAAAATGAAGTTTTTCCTATATTCCTGATAGTAAGATAGCATGTATTTAGGAAATAGAGGTAATAAACAAGTTTTTTATGCCTGAATTCATAAGTTTGTAACTTAAGTTTCACCTTGAATGATAGTTAAAATGAATGCTTTAAATCAGAGAGTACATCCATCCACCTTAGGTGTCCAGGCTGGAGGTAGGAAGTGTCGTTACAGTTTTATGCAGTTCAAAATGTACTCCCCAAGAGCCAGGAGAGGACTGACTTCTAGATATGATCATCAGGTGCCTTTTCCTTGCAGGGTGACCTGAGGTCACAGCTGCCAGACCATTCTTCCCTGTTGTGTGTCCAGCTTAAGCAGCCCTTTGATTAATGCCCTTTAAACAGTGTGTAGGTTGGCACGGTGAATTGAACTAGAAGTGATCTGGGTATGGAAGAAAGAAAAGGGAAAAAAAAAAAAAGAGAACTCAGACACTACTCCCACCCCCCCCCAAAAAAATCCCTACCACCAACCACCCAAAAAACCCAATCCCAGACTCCCCCAACAAGAAATCCACTCATCCACCAGTGTGGTTGGAACTAGATGATCTTTGAGGTCCTTTCCAAACCAAAGCATTCTATGGCTGTGTGATTCTGTTCTGTGCAAATTGTTTTGAACCTTTAGGGATTTCTCTTTTTCCACAGATGGGTGAATGGGAACATTCATGGTGAGGAGGAGGTGAAATGCATAAGCTGATGTTGCTACTGAGACATGTTTTCCAGCTATGCTTAGCTGAGATGTGTGAGCAGATCACATGCCATATCAGAATATTTGTTTGTCTTGTACTTAAGTAGGTTATGCATTGACTGTATTTAATTTATTGAAATATTAATTAGCATTCAGGCCAACAGCAGTTTGTTTCTGTATACTGTGTCCCTTCCAACCCAGTATATTCTACCAGTCTATGATTTCATTTTCCTGCCTGAAAGCAGGAAATAGGATCACGTAACTCCTTGAACTTTATGGTGGAGAAGATAGTCAGTATCTATGTTTGTATTTTTAGCAGGTAGTTTGCTAGAACAATCAAATTCATAAAATATAAACAAAGTTCTTTAAAAGGCATACCATAAGAAAGAAATGGGTTCTTTATCAGTAGAGCAGAGAGAAGGTTATATCATTGTTTATGGGCTACTTTTTGTAAATTAAACAATACAGAAACAACTGGAATGTGCTTGAAGTAATCAGCTAGATGTAGATTATGTTTATGTTTAGTTTAGGAGATGGGGGGGAAAAAGGTAAAGCTTTGAGATAACCAGGGCTCATGTTGGGGAGGTTCTAGTGATCATGAAATCTCTTCATGTATATGCAACTAAAACCAAGGAAAGAGTAATTCTGTAACTTGATGCAAGCAGAGCCAAATACTGAGGTAGTAGATGCTCAAGGAGGAATTTTTCTGACCCTCCATTTGCAGTGAAAAGGAAAATAGGTGTGGAGGGCAAGCTGTTACGTTTGCAGGATCTTAAACTATGCTCTGCAGATAGTTGTAATCTTGCTTTTTGACGGTGGCATGACCCCTCTAAGCCGCTTCCATCTCTTTTCTCTGAGTTTATAAAGCCTAAAGAGGAAAGAAAGTTTGCTACACTAGATTATTAAGGAATACCTTTGCTTCTGTGGTCCGCTCTAGCCTTATTCTTATCACAGCCTTCAAGACGTAGTTTTGGAATATTTTTGTGGTCAAACATTATTTTACTAATATGGAGGGAACACAGTGTTTAACTGAAATGTTAATAGGTCTGTTTAGGCCATGTAAAAATTGCAATTTAATGAAGACTGAAAGATTTTTTAATTAATGTGCTATGTTCCCCCTTTCTTGAAGGTGTTGTAAAATCTTGAGCCATTGCTATGATGGAAGAACTATCTTTATGTCCGAGTAGTAATGATTAGAACCAGCGTAAAAGACTTTTTTTGTTTGAGGTTGACTGTCCTTATATTTTACTTTTTTGTAAGGATTGAGTAAGATCAGACAATATTCAAGTGCAATACTTAACATAGATTCTTTTTAATCAAATGAGTACATGGGATCTGAATTAGTAGTTTGAATGCAATTTGTGATCTACAGCATAAGCATCACTTCAAACGTGCTGAATATTGCCCCAGAATTTTTTTTATTTAGATCACATCTGCAAGTAGTTTTGATACACAGACTGGTATAGAAGGATGTGTATATTAAAATACCAGGACAGCAAAACACCGAAACGAATGAATTTCTATATTAATTGGCTTGAGTGAAGGAAGATTGCTTTGGCCTGAACTTGCCATTAAAAACCATTGTGAAGCAACATGATACATCAGGAGAATGAGGTAGACTATCAACGGTCTGTTAATAAACAAAATACGCCTCCGGGGAAGAGGAATAGGGAGCGTAAAATGAATGATGTAGCTATGACTTGGGCCATAAAATATATTGCTTAATAGCTAGTCAAGCCTTGGTTTTGCATTATGTCATAACTGCTGAGGGTTTTGAGGACAGATTTCTTGATATGTCTAGGTGTTTGATAATGAAACCTGAGTGCTTTGCTCTGCTTAGAATGTTACACAGCACCAAGTATTTGATCTAGCTAATTAATTTCTTCTGGAGTAATTTTTTGTTTGCTTTTGGTGAATTTTTACATCTCAACATTAAATGGATGGCATCAAGCAGTTTATATAAATACACAATTTACACAATATCCATATAAATATTATTGTTTTAATGTTTCAGTAGTAATAAGCAAAATACCTTGCAGAGTTCTTTGTATCTTGTTGTGTTTTGATGTGAGCATTAGATTTTCTTCAATTGTCCTTAGATATCTAAAAAATTACATAGGCTTATCTATATAGGCTGGTATGTTGGAGTATCTATGTTTGTTAATGCATTTTAAATGGGAAAAAATACTTGAAGTGCATCTCCCTGCCTAGTTCAAAAGCCCTTTAGATCTCAGTCCAATTAGTGAACAAATCTCTGCTACAGAGTATTCAATGGATAAGTTATGAGTTTTTTTTCCTTTGAAAAAGTGAGACTATAGGCACAGATCTGTCATTTTTATTTTTTTAATGGTAAGCTGTATAGGTTGCGTCAGTCCTTTGGAAGCTTTGTCTAGATTTTCATCACCTTTTGAATGCATGTTAGATTGTAGGTGATGAGGTTTTTCTCATTGATGTCCCAGGTGGTAGTGCATGAGCAGAAGTACTAATTATATTGTACGACAGATTATGTAGGTAGAAAAAGAAACAGAAAACGAAGAAACCCATAAGGCAGGGTCTATAAGGCAAGCGTTTACAGATAAGATACATTAGGTTTGCCAGGGATAACAGCCTGTGGAGTTTCTGATGGTTTGTGCTTTTGGAGGGTGGAAGGGTATTTAGTTACTGCTCAGCAATGATCTGTCCTTCTGAAAATGGAGTTGCCTGTGAACTTGAGGTGGGTTCATGTTTCTATAGAATTTTCTCTCGCTTGTCGTGAACTTTTAGAAGCATTTGGGGTCCAGTTTTCCATTTCCTCTGTATAATTGTTCTCTTCTGTTGATTGTATGCAGCTTTATGAATCAACTTTGCATTTTAAAACGTATGTATGTTTTCAGTGGTTGTGTCAAGTTGATGGGGTTTCAAGTTGATTCAAAAATAATTACATAAGACATAATACTTATTTACATATAATTAGTCCTCCCACCCTTATTTTTGGAGTGTACTCTGAGACTGTGGCAGTGTTACTATGATTACTTCAGGAAAGCTCAGTTGCATTCATCCTTGCTCACCATTGCTTGTTCCTCACTTCAGCTTACTCAGTGTCTTGATAGAGCAGTTTGCCGAACCACAGGTAACAGCGATTCAGTGAAGTGACTGCTTAAAAGCTAAAGACTTTTAAAGGCATTTTTTCCTTAAACCCTGGTCTCTTGATAATCCAATTTAAAACTTCTCAGGGCTACAGTCTGTCAGGAGCACAGCAAGCAAGTTAGCAGAGGACTGAAGGGAAAGGGACCTCTTAAGGCCCCTTTGCATTTGGAGAAACTGTAATGCAGGACGACTTGGAGGGTCTGAAGCATGGGCCTTGAGCCATGTGGTAAGGCTGGCTTGCTTTTTAGGCTGGAAGTGGGAATTACCTACTGTGGTTAGGGAGAAACATCAAGAGATGTTATTTGTTTGGGCAGTGCATCCCACTCTTGCCACAGAGAGAGGTAGAAAACGTAAAAAGTTGAGTTGGAGAGGCATTTCATGGTCCTGATGTCTTCCACCCATTTGCTTGAGTAGGAAGTGGCTGTTGATACCTCAGGAATAGTGTAGCAGGTCTTTCCTAATTCATTTTTAAAATGGATCATGTGCAGCAAAATCCAAAGCATCTGCCTATTTTTGTCTTAGATTTGAACATGAAGGATGCTTATTAATACCTTTCCGAGCTTGTGATATGCACTATCTAAGGTGTATTTCTTAGATGATACAGTCATAAGAATAATACTTCTCTGGTGTGATGGCTTTTCTCCTGTCTGGGAAGTAAATCAAGCTATTTTGTCTAAGTGGGGGACTTTGTAGCAGTTACTACCTGATGGCTTAGCAAAAAACCCAACATTTGTGAAATACTTATACATCACATGGATGCTGTGGGATTTGGTCAGGCTTGTAACTTGCTAAATGCTTTGAAGTGATTTATAGCATATAGTAATAATTGTGTCTGTTCATTTATGTAGGTGATGGAGAGCTTTCCTGGGCTTTGCAAAGCCGTGACTTACAGACGCCTACTTTGACAACTAAAACTGATGGCAGTGATGGCAAGCCGGAACACCTAGAGTACATTGCATTTGCATTGGTTCCCGTTTTCTTCATCATGGGTCTCTTGGGGATCCTTATCTGTCATGTCCTTAAGAAAAAAGGATATCGTTGTACAACTGAGGCTGAAGAAGTAGAAGAAGAAAAACTTGATGAAAAAATAGGTAATCACAAAGTTCAACAATTTAGTTCTGTACTTCGCAGCTACCAGGGGATGACTGTGAGACTTCTGACATTTCTCTGTCTATATTTGACATCAAAACAATGTTAAGAAAAATAGTTTTATTACCAACATATGTCTGTTGGGTTTTGGTCTTTGCCAGTCAAAACTAGGAGTGTTCCAATTTCTCATGCAAGTTCTCTGACATCAATTAAGAACTTAGAGGGATCAAAGTATCCAGTATATTTGTTTGCAACTATACACTGCAGTCCATCACTAGATTGCTTTTCTGCATTCCATGTGCTACTAGCAACAAAGTATTATCATGCATAATTCTATGTGAGAAGTGACAAAAAGCTGCCTTTTAAAGCCCAAAATCTTAATGTTCTGTTTAGCAGTCTTAATTTGTTCCTGTTGTGCTGTCATTCCCATCTCCCTTCTCATTCTAAATTTGAGCCTTTGGACTGAGGGTCTGTGTTTGGTTTTATGTAATGTGTGCTGCTTATAACTTAAAGATATGTTTGGTTTTGTTGTGTTTGTTGGTTTGTACTCTTGTTTTTATGCTTCCTTATTCCCATCTTCTCTTCCTGGAAGGGGAAAAAAAACAACCCAAGAAAAGAGTGTTATTGTTTGGGAAGGGCTGGGGTGTATAGCATTTGGCTAAATATAAACAAGGGCCAAATCACTTTGGGCCTCTTCCTTTCTCCTAATTAATTATTGTCAGTAAGTTCATAATAAGTGCAAATTACAGTGGCTCTGCGGTAAGGGTAGAGCCAAGTGGTGCAGTAATGATGTGTTCTGCAGCAGTTACTGCCTGGGGCATGGATACAGTGAGTGGGACTATCTGATCGTTAGCTCACTGGAGTGCTCACCACAAGGTGAGCAGTAATGAAAGGGGCACAACTTTTAGGTCTTAATTTGGGGTAGTAGCTGTTTTTTAAATTACATTGCAAAATTGCAGGGATTAGGGTGAAGATAAAGGTTGGGGACAGAGGTGGGGAGTCCACCAATTTACTAATTGGAGACAAATTTAGGGTATTGCCTATGAAATTTGACTCAATCCAGTGATTTTGATTTTTTTAAAAATTTTTTTTCTCTGTAAAGCTGGTCATAACAATTATTAGGGAAGGGCAGAGCTGTGCCTCTTAGCTTGCTGTTTCCTGCCTCAATCTCTGTTTGCTTTCTGAGGTTATTTTGGGGAAGCTTCCAGTATTGTTAATGGTGCAGTCGATTCCAAAACTATTAAGTATAGTCGTGATGTTTCTATCTTAAATCCCTTGCTCTTGTAGTCATACAAGAATTTTCTTTTATGTTAAAAAGTATCAAATGCTGTGTCCTTGTA
This sequence comes from Porphyrio hochstetteri, assembly GCA_020800305.1. Classification (NCBI taxonomy): domain Eukaryota; kingdom Metazoa; phylum Chordata; class Aves; order Gruiformes; family Rallidae; genus Porphyrio; species Porphyrio hochstetteri. Next base: position 25,619,409 of record CM036913.1, on the reverse strand, counting down.
ATTGTGGTGAAAAGTTTAAACTGAACCTGTTTTATACTAGAAACTGATAATACTTTAAAATAGTGAGTTGAGACAGTTTGATGTGGGGTTTTGTAGGTTTTGTTTGGTGTTTTTTTTCCTCCTTATGCTTAGGACTAGAAATACTGCTTTCTTCACTCCTTATGAGCTAGAGAAGGAATTTTGATACACACTTCTGAAAATACGGAGTTTATTCAAGTCTTAGATGAGTGTGTTAGAATAGGTGTGCTTATTCTGTAAACTTGTACTTATATTTTTCTGCGTAAGGACTCAAAACTCCCATCAAAGCTTTCTCTCCAAAGTGACAATAGATCTTCTTTCATGTAACCTTCTGTAGTGTGTTGTTTTTTTATTTCTTTTGGGGTTTTTTTTTTTGAAACTTTGGTTTAAAATGAATAAATCCTTAATTTTTAAGGCCAAGATATTGACGACGTATTTATTTCCTTGCACAGAAATGAATGAAACTATACATGAGAATAGCGACACTGTGGGACAAATTGTTAACTACATTATGAAAAATGAAGGTATAGTATTGTGATACTGAAATTATGAGCCTTTGTCATGGTGTTCTGTAGCAAATGTCTTTTTCAGATATGCAGAGGTCTGGTATGTTCATGTGTCTTCATGTAATAACCATATTGTAAGTGCTTAACTCCTTGAGATTCCTATTTTGAAGTTACTGCCTTCTGAAGGCAAAGTTTTTCACTGAACATTACTTTGTCTATTAAGTTTGGTTCGTGCATTTCTTAATGCTTTAACTATTTGGGGGCTCGATTTTTTTTTTTTACAAAATAAAAGCTAAATGTTGCTTTCTTTTATGTAAGTCTTAAAAGCACATGAAATCTTATGTTTTAACAGGATTAAACTTCTTGTGTGACAATTCCTGCAGTTACCTGATTAAAGCTTTGTGCATAATTGAGGCAATAGACTAGAACAGCGTGAACGTTAAATTTTGAACATGGTATCTGCATGTGCTACTTGTGCAAAGTAAAGAATAAAGAAGATGCAAGTGAAAAAATGAAATCACACTGAAGTAGCCCGTGGAATGGTTGGTTAGTTCAGAACATGTTTGTCCAGCAGAAGAAACATTTATGAGACCGCGTGTTTTTATAGTACCAGAACCACTAGCCTTTTAATTTTGCATTTGTATAAATCAAAGTTCTCCTGAGCATTGAGCTTTCTTTAATCTTTGTTCAGAAGTTACTCAATCCCCTGGAAAATCTGTGTTTTTGGGTTGAGTTCTTGTGTTTTCCCCTCTCCCCCCTTAATAGCTGTTAGGGCTTTGAGCTTGTGTATTTTTCCCTGAGGTGGGGATTAGGTATCCTTTGTGTGTTGTTTTTTTTAGAATATGTGAATAATCAGTAGTAGCTCTTATCTGATAATTAATCTGGTGTTTATAATCTTAAATTGCTTTATATGTGTGAGGTGATGATACCCCTCTAGTCAAATGGATGTTTTTAAAATTTTCAGAGATCTTGTTTGGGAGTGTTGTGCAGGTGGATCCATCATATGGCTTGTATTGGGGCAAAGCTTGGAGTGCAATATGAACTGTAATTTCAGTAGCTGATGTTAAGAAAATCACATAGAATTTTATCAACCTCTTTTTGAATAATTTTCTCTCCTGCATGTTTTGAGATACACATAATCACAGAATCACTGGGTTGGAAAAGACCTTTGAGATCAAGTCCAACCATACAATGCAGCCATCTTTCAGATGAAATTTCTTTGAGGACCTTTAAGTTTTCTGTCTGTTCTTTCTAAAGTGAGAGCTGTACACTTTTGAAGAATTCTTTTTATTCTCATTGCAGCAAATGCTGATGTGTTAAAGGCCATGGTAGCAGATAGCAGTGTCTTTGAACCTGAAAGGTAATTACTCATCTTTTTAATGCATGTTTCCCGAGGCAACTAAAAACGTACCCTTCAAAGGGTTTTATTCCCTGAGTTATCAGCTAAGAGGATAATGCTCATGATTTCCTTGTGGTGTCTGAGTGACGAAATTTTAATGTATGCCCTGGGTTAGTAACTGGCTGTTCTGGTTATGTGTTCTAGGTGAGTAACACAGATTTATTGCTTATTGGGCTAACGATTTACAGAGGCTGCAAATACTTGCTTACTTTAGGGTGAAGTTACTTACAGTTTGCATTAGTCCAAAGCCAGTCTGATTTGAAGGAACAGAAGCAGTATTAGTTTCGTTCATGTGGATGCTGACTTAAAATAGGCATTTCTTCCTGTGTCTCCTTCTGGCTTACTTTTTCTTCATAGTTGTGGTAATAAATGAGGTCAGGCAGCCAATATATATTATGTTCTTTTTCCACTACACACCTGTTTAGAGAATGATGTAGAGAAAGTAGTTTAACCCTTTAGTTGTGGAACCATCACTTGTGTAAAAGTACTTGTGTCTGTACATCAGTGCCTTTGAACTACCTCTTTACTACTCTGAGTACTCTTCATATGTAATCCTGTGTTCATATTCAAGGCAGAGAAGATGAAGATTCAAGTAGTACTAATGTCACTAATAAACAAGTAGGAGTGTATAGTTGTGGCAAAACAAATAGTTGAGTATGCAACTGCTTATAACTTGCTTTAACAGCGAGAGGCTTGGTTACTGAATTCCTTTTGTAAGTTCAGTTTTTCTTCTCAAGTATAGGAATTATTTTTAGATCCTTATGGTGCAGCAGAAATATTTATTTGAATTTTAACTCTGCCTTTTTTTGTAGGGATGTGCTATTTTGAGAGTTTTAAGCTATTGTTTCAGGGTTGAATTAAAATTAAAAAAAAAGTAAGGGGAAGGGAAAAATGCTTGTTTGCTCTTATGTCATTTTGACATAGTCCTAAAGCTCTAGTAACTTGAGCAAATCCATTGTGTTTCTTTCTGTTGTGCTATGAAATGGTGCATAATTATAGAAATAGTAACAGCTAAGTAAAATCTGCATTTCTTCCACTTAAAGCCATTAGTTCCTGCCTTTTCTCCAGATGTTGAACAGATTTTATTTCCATTATAGCATTCTCTTATTTATTTGAAGATGAATAAATGTATCCTGTCGATATTTTTGTTTTGAAAATAAATATTCAAGTAACTTCAGTCCCTTAACAGCATGTTTTAATTCTTTGTTCTTTCTGTTCTCCTTTGGAGACTCTTCAGTTTGTTAGTATTTTTCTTGAAAAAAAGATGTCTAAAACTGGATGGAATGTTCAGCTGAGGCATGATTAATACTGAGTAATGTAACTTTAGGTTCACAGGTTATACTCCTGTTATTTCTGCTGTGACAGCTGTCCTTTTTAAACATCATCATCATAGTGATTCATGTTCAGCTTGTGATCTTCACCTCCTTTTTCTGAAGAATGATCATCGACTATTTGCTTTTTAATCTGTGTCTGTTAAGTTTTTCTACTAAAGCACTGAAACTTGTGTTGTCCTTGCTGCTGTATGTCCGGTATTTTAAATAAAATTTATGTATGTGTGCATGTGTCTTTCACACACATGCTCTTCTCTGATCATCCTAATTTCTCATCTTGTCCTCTGCAGTTACCATGGGTGACTGAAAATTTTTGGGTACTTTAGTTATTCTTCTATTCCATTGCCCAAGGAATTGTTTAAAACACTGAGTATCACCAGGACCAGAACAACCGCATTTAGCGTGTCTTTCGTTTGCTAGTAAGCTACAGATATATAGCTTAATGGTATGTTTCCTTTATTTTTTTCTTTTGTTCTTTACAAAGGGGTGCAGTAATTTCACCTTTAAGGCACTGCACTCTAGTTTGCTTTAAGAGAACCTGTTGCAAGGTGGTGTAAAAATGGATGCCGCAGTCCAAACCAGTACATAATCTGCCTTTTTAATCTATGCTATCTGCTTTTCTGTTTTCAAAGCAGATTAGATAGATTTGATTAGATATTCTCCATAAAATGCCTGTTGGTAGTTGTACTGCTTTTTTTTTTTCTGATGGTTAAGCTGAATAACCTCTTGATTCCTTTTTATTTTTCTTGGTACACATTTTAGTTTTGCCTCTTTGCAGTATTGTGGGACTTTGCTCTTCTGTGAGTTCTTAAAGATACTGTAATAATTCTGAAATACTTTCTGTAGTTCTCCAAATATGAATTTAATCAGCTAATTCAATGTCTTATCCGTGTAAGTCTGTAAACTCTTGTATTCTATTTTAGGCTGATTTTTTTTGTCACTTCTTTGCCTGCAGCCAAATTAACTTATGGAAGTGATTTTTAAATGCAAAAATGGTGTTGGAGGGAACCTTAAACCAGACATCCTCACAAATAAGTGGTTCCTGGAAAAAAAACTAGCTATTGACTAGACATAACTAAAGTTCATATTTTTTTTCCTTTTTTCCTTTTTAAGAAACAGGAATTTATAGTAAACATTAAATTTCCTTTATACTTTTTCCTACAGCCCTTTATCTCCTGCCTCTCCTGGGAGTCCAACAAGTCCAGGGTCTCCTTTGTCACCTGGTGCTGTTCCGTTTAAACACAGCTGCAAAGGCCATCACTTCCATACTGTTGGAGGAGTGGTAGAAAAGGATGTCTGTACTCGTTGTAGCCACAAACGGTGGCACCTTATAAAACCAGCTCATAAATCTAAAGAGCACAGGAGAAGTCGTCTTGGAGAAGTTACAGTCCTTTCTGTGGGACGGTAAGACTTAGGTCACTTTATGGTATATTTTTAAGACCGCTGCAGTGGCCCATGTTGGATCAGATGCTCATTGGCCCTGCTCTGTTTATAGTGTCAGTGATTGTTTTTTATCATCCTTTTAGACTATTAGACTGAAGTTATTTCTGGAAGGAGTAGATTTTTTTTTTTTTTTCTTTTTTTTTTTTTTCTTTTTCAAGCTATGTAAAGAGATTGGGATTTATTGTGGGTGTAAATGCAAATCTGTTGCACTATTGACTGTGGCAAAAAACAAACAACGATTGTCTAGTAATAAATTCCCCTGTTTCTGAAATTGATATTTCTCAAGTAAGTGTTAGCTATAGAAATAACTTCATTCTGATTTTTTTTTTTCCTTAATTCCTAGCTTATGTTGTAGTTGTCTTAGAAAAGTACTGTTTTAAGAAGTGCTGTACTATCTGTGGGTTCTGCCTTAAGGATGAAAAGTATGTGTAGGTATGGGAAGGAAGATTGATCTGAAGCGAAGCTGGGCCCATGTGGGTGTCTGCTCTGCCTGCTCTTGGGACCTGAAAACACACTGGGTACTGAGAACGATCTAACTAATCTTTGGGGAAATAGAACTGAAGCTTTTTTCTGCTTACCTCAGATTTAGAGTGACAAAAGTAGAGCACAAATCAAATTCCAAAGAGCGGAAGAGCTTGATGTCTGTTACTGGTGTGGAGAGTGTCAACGGTGATATGCCTGCCACGCCTGTGAAACAGGAAGCGAGTGAAGCACCTGCCACACCTGTGAAACAGGAGATGCAAGAGAGGAGAAGCTCGGAGTAAACTGCAGGTAGCAAACATTGCGAGCTAATATTGAAAGTGGTGTGCTGTGAAGTAAGTGAAGGTAACCAGTGAAGTGAAGTTTAAAATATCTGGTCTGTGTGAAAACCCATACAACTTTAAAAGTTTCTACAGAAGTGTGCAAGAATCATACTTGATCACTAAGTGAATGATTGATTGGTGATTTAGCCTTGACATGCCAAATTCTGATGTAATTGTTCATTTAGACTTTGTAATTAGGGTAGGTGTTGAAATATAAAACCACTTTGTGGCGGTGGTATTGCTGTCCCGAGAGAAAACTGCTGCATGTTAATTTGTGTCAAAAAGTGATGGTTCTGATTTAGTGGCAATATGCTAATTACCCAAAAGAAACAAACGCTGCTGACAGCTGCATCACTGGAATAACTACAGTGCTTCTTCATGCTTGCTGCCCAGTACTGTGTGCTTGTGTAAGGTGACTGCTTACTAGATACTTTTCTGATAGATCAGTGGAGCTTTGGCTAATAAGAACGGAGACACAGATGAGCGTGCTCGTATCGCAGGGATCTACGGTAGGTTACTAAGCCAGGAGGTTGGGGTTTTCTTGTGAGTCATTAAACTTCAGTGACTTGCTTGAGGTACCCTATTACGCATGTCACATGTGCCTGGCTGCCTGGCATGGTTTTTGGAATGCAACCCAAAAACTTTTTTTTTTTTTTTTTTAAAACCTTAAGAATGTTGGGGGGGAAACCCCTGTAAATTAATATAGTTTCTTTCTAACTGATGACACACTGATAATCTGAAGGGGATAGTTGATTTACACAAATGTGATTCAAATTACACCCCTTGGGGTGACAAAAGAAAAGTACTGGATTTGAAGAAGTGAACAAAGTCCACAGTCCTAGGCTCTCTCTATTCTGAGAGGGGGGATGAAGTCAGATTGTGCCATCTCAGTCCAGTTTCAAACTCAGTAATGTCAAATCTGAGGGGAATACACAAGTGGAAATTGGGTTTGTTTCGAAATATAACAAGACCCGAAAGTCCTTGAGTGTCTTAAATTCTGAAAGGCTGAGGTGCAAGATGTAGCCTTTTCATTTTATCTACTGTTTATTCATTAAGAAAACATTCTATAACTGTATCAGCTTAGTAAGGAAGACAAAGTGGAGAGCTGGTTTGCAGTGGGATACTTCCCAACCCTTAATGGCAGCACAGGCATGACTGTTGAACTAAGCAGAGTCTATTTGTTTGGACTCTGTGCCATGTCATTAAGTTATATCCAGTTTGTTGGAACCATTGCCATAGAGGAAGAAAGACTTTGAGGTGTGCAATGCTTCCAAACCTTTAAAAAGCTGTGGGTAAGAAGGTAAATAGTAGGCTAATTTCCAGGAAGGTTCAGGTTTGAAAGATTACAAAGCTGCAATAAGCTGTGGTGTATCTATTGCTGGACATTTGCAAGACCAGACTAGACAAACTTGTCAAAGCCAGTGTAAACAGAGCTGGCCCTGCCTTGGAAGTGGGTGATAGACTCTAAGGATGGGCTTTGGTTTTGCTTTTCTGTGGCAGATTCTGGCAAATCATACCTTTCTCGTGACTGCTGTCTCATTGCTGCTGTGTAATCTGTGAAGGATCTACAGATGTCAGCGTAGCTCAGATTTTTCTCTATTTCTGATTCAGAATTATGTCCTGGTGCTCAGGGGATTTTTGATGTGGTTGTTGGGTTTTTTCCTTTCTTCTCTTTAAAAATCAGTATTAGCTAAATGGGATAAAGAGAGAAGCTCTTCCTTCACTGCCTGCATTGGCATTTTCATGTCCAGCTAATTGTTTTAGTCCTGTGATTATTTTTTCTGTTCTATATCTCTAATGGTAGCACGATCAAACTGTAATTTGTTTTTTGACTTAAAGGCAGACCAGTTATCTTCTCTTTTAAACATTAGAAATAGAAGAGGGTGCATATGACAAAGTTAATTCTGGTGCACCTTGATTTAAAATAGGGGGAAAAAAATTTCTCGTTTGAAAAAATTCTAAAAATATTTTCTAATTTGTTCGTTCCTTTCCTAAATAAGGCTGTACCTAAATGTTGTTCTCTAAATTTAAGCCATGACTATTTAAATCTAAAAATAAGCTGCTCTCTAGAGATATGATAGTATAACTATAAAAAATTTAAATGTCCATCTATGGCAGCTTTTTACTGTAAAACCTCCCTTAGGATTAAAGTATTGCCCTTTCTGAAAACAAATATTCTAATAGCAGAGAAGTGGCTCCACAGAATCTCTTGTAAAGGTCTTTCCAGTCCAAGAGAACTATTTTGTAAATGATCTGGGAAACTAGCCAGGGCTGTTTGATGTGCACTACAAAAAATAAACACATCTTGCTTGAAAGGGTATGATGCTGTTCCCTAGCGTGGTTCTAGATCAGTCTTTGTCCACTGCCAGGAAAAGCTGTTCACATGTAAACAGGTAGTAGTTAGACCTTTACTTCAACTTCTAATAAATGATTATAGCTCAGTTTACTGAAACTGAACAGATGTGCAGCATTTAAGATGTCCGTGCCTCCATCTAATCAATATCTTGCAAACAGCATATAGTTTTGGGGAATTTGGCTCAGATCTTCAGGTGCAGAGGAAGAAGGCGGACATAAATGTGCTGCCAGAAAAGGTTTGTTCCGGCATTTGGAGGCATTAAGTCTGTGCTTTGTAGCCTGACTTCAACTGCTGTTACTGAGAGTTCCTGTACAAGCTGGAATTCCTGAGTTGGGCAGTACCTGAATGACATAATACTGCTGGTTACTTTTGGTCACTGCAGCTCTGGAGCTCAGGGATTTTTTTCCCCTATGCTGACATGCTCTGGAAGCGACCTCTACAGTGTTTCAGCTTATCCTAGTGTCTCGCTGACTGCATCATCTGAAGTTGTAGCATGTCTTCTCCATGCCTCCAAGGTCCATGTTCTCAGCAGATTCCATTTCATCAGTTGCATTTAAAACACACTTAGTGACACATAAAGTAGTAGATGTGCAGCTGATAGTTGAAGTAGAAATTTTGAGTGGAGCTCTTGCACATCTGTTGTAAGCTGCTGGGTAAATAAAAGCTTCCAGTACGTGTACACCGAAGCGACATAACTCTTTGCATTCCTAGTACCCTTTCCAGAGTTGTGTGCACTTTGCACCATGACACGATTCATCAGCTTGTATGTCTGTCTGCTCATCCTTTCCATGAGTAGTGGCTGAAGTTTCAGTTCCTTTCTTTAGGATTTCACATGCTAAACTTGCAATGTACAGCAACACATGGCAACCACTTCATGTGATTGTGGCATGTTTTTCCATTTCAGAGCATCTGCCAACTTTAATTGCCACGTTCATCCTATGAGGCATTTTTAGAATTGTTTTTTTCTCTTGCAGGTGGAACTTACACAAGAAGCTTGTCTGCTAGCACTTTGGAGAAAACCAAAAACTCCCAAGAGATGCGTACTATTTAAGGAAATGTATTTATGGCACTGTAGCATTTTACAAGTTCTGTGATGGCATCCATGCAAGGTTAAACACTTGATGTTTTTTATCAGTAAGATTTAGACACTTAAATACTGTTGAGCTGTGTGGACCTCATACCAAAGGTTGGGCTTCATCTTGGAGAGAAAACAAATAGAAGTTTTTGGATAGGAAAAGTAAAAGCCTTATCAAATAATGTTAAACTTTTTGTACTTAGACAAGCATTCTTAATGACCTTAATATTATGAGTAATAAGATCACCCCATGGATAAACTGCATTCATCCCTCTGGTCCATTTGGATTTTTCTTCTCTGTTCTTCCCCTCCAGAATAGAGAAGTGTTTGCTGAAGATAAAAGCCAGCCTTTGGAAGACGAAAATACTCTTTTAATCTAATTGCCAGTAGCCAGGAAAACATAAAAGGAAATAATCGTCAGCCAAAATCTGCATGAGTGCCTTTAGTACGTAAGCCCTCAGACTCTCTGAAGGGCGCCTCACTGTACAGAGTAGTTCACCTATGTGCAGGTGTTAAATTGTTGTATTCCTCCCCCCCCCACCTCCTCTCCTTACTACTTAAAGTAGGCTGAAGAGTATCATCTTCTGTGCAGCTGGGTAAGGTTTGGGAAGGTTACTTTCCTCAGAGCTGCTTATTCTCCCATTTTCTTGTAACTACTTACTTTTATTTGAAGAATGCCTAATAGTTTTGCCTTTCTCTTTTGTTTTTACCCACGGGCTCCTTATTAAGCTAAGGCAACATATTTCTACCTTTAGATAAGGATATGGAATATTTTGCATTAAAAATTTATGGAGTATATACTAAAGTACTTCAGAGTAGCTTTACTGGACTGATGGTAGCTGTTTTTATTGGGCCCAAAATCTTAAGCCAGTGTCACTCCCTTCATATTTTAAGTGTGACTTACAGCTAAAAATACCAGTGATGGTTTTGTGATGTTAATTCTTTGTGTCTACATGTCATGATCTCTGCTTTGTCCTGTTACTTGTTTTGGGGAGGGGGATCTTTGCAATATTTCAGCAAACTTTGCTGTGTAATAAACTGAAAACCAGTATTTTTTCCAAGTGCCTAAGAATTTAAGCTCCAATGTAATGCATTTTAGTTGAGGTTGCACTGTATTCTGAGAACTACGAAGTTACTTCATTTCCTTTATGAACTCAATGAAAATCAGTGTTTGCTTTGGAATTGATTTGTTTAAATACTTCCAATCCTTTTAGGCCAGGTGCTCTAAAACTGTGTTTCTCAGTCAGATCTGAGAATTGGGTTTCTTTGTCAGTTTATGCAGTGTTAACAATCAATGTGTACAAAGATAAAAATTAATTTTCCTATGTATTGAGTAGTTTCACATCTTGTCAGGAAGTTTCAAGTTTATTTGACTCTTTTGGAAAGTATGTGCTGCTGATGGTCTTCCTTCTGCTTGTATCCACGAGATACGGACTGGGCCTATCAATACAGCTTCTTCACTGATGTTATATTTAGGGAAAATACAAAAATCCACTACCCAACAAAGCCAGGAGAAGAATAAATTGTTTATTGTTCCTCTTATAATTATCTCTAAAAATATCCATTTTCTACCCTTGAGAACCCAAAATAACTGGCCAGGACTGGAACTTGATTGTTAAGCATCCCTGCTTACATTATATTATACTTAAATATTGAAGAGATTTAAATTATACATCAAGCTCACCTCACAGGCATACACTTAATATTCTTGAATTTTTTTTCCCCTAAGTTTCACCGGATTATTTTTATGAACAGCTAATACTTCTAGAAGAATTTAATATTGGTTAGAGTAGTTAGCTTTCAGTTTCCAAGAGATTGGGAGCTATGAATATAAAATGTTACTGGAAAAAGGGAGTATTGGACAAAATCAAGCATTTTCAAATAATTTTCAGAAAGGAGATGCACAGTCGTAAACTGTCTCAAAAGCTTTTTAAAAGTCTATTTTGACAATATTGTTATGGAGTTAGTTCTACAAGTAAATTTGCCAAAAAGATGAAAGAAAGCTTAAACAAATACGTATTTTTTTACTTAATTTAAAAGTCGTTTCTATTTTGATTCCATTGGAAATATGTAGAATAAAAGAAATGAAAATGTCTGGGATATTTAAAACACTGTTTACCTGTATAAAATCATTACCTAAGACACAAGGTATTTTCAGACCTGGTATGTGCAAGAATTTAATCTGTGCATTGCTACTTCAGTGAGAGGATTTAGAAACTGTGCCTGTTTCATTGCATTTAACACTACACGCTGCTGGTTATTAGGGGTATGGATGTTGCCATATTAGTCAGCCTTTCTTAAATTTGCCTATCAGATGTATTTTTAACAAAATAGTTTATATACAACTTTTGTACTACCAAATAGTAAATAAAAAATAATGATTCTTAAGTTTGCTTGTGCCTTCCTTAAGCCCGTGTCCAATAGGTGATGTTTAACCTCACCTTCTTGCGCCCTCCCTAAAGCAAATCTGAACTTTTGCACAGTCTTAATGTGTAATGCAAACTCTTTGCATCTTATGTGATGTACTTCAGAGCAGTTTTATTTTCTTGAGAAAGGACAACTGCAAATACTACTTTTGTTTCATATTTTATATGGGAAAGAAGAAAATCTATAATCTTAGTGGGTATCTGATTAAAGACTTTTAATTATCAAGACTCTTAACTTTCTATTATATTTGTGTATTTTTAAAAGCTCAGTTATCTTTATTGTTTTCATAAGGTACGGAATGAAAAATTAAAAATGACAGGAAGCTCTTTGCATTTGTTTCCTCTCAGGCTGTGTCCCTCTGTGATACTACAATGCTTAATTTGTTACATTATGTTCTTGCAGATCACTACAATCTATAAATGGCATTAAAAATTAGTTTGGGCTGTATGAATAGTGTGGAGGCTCAAAGCAAGTCGTTGTGCTTAGCTGAAATGTAATTATCAATGTACCATCCTGTTTGCAGGTTTTTGTTCTTTGTTTCAGTGTTCTTGGCTGCATCACACATCTGTTTTGAGGTCTGTATTTGAATTACAGAGGTTTATGTATAGTTGTGGTTTATATTCAGAATTTAAAAAAAAAAATTAAAAATCCCTCCAGGCCTTAGTTTTCAAAGAGAATCAAGACACTGCTGGTAGTGAAGCTTCTGGAAATTGAAGTTGATTTTCACTTTACAGGATATTTTTTTTTCCTTATTTCCTTCTGTGTAACAAAATAACCTGAGAGTAATGTATTACACTAGTTGTTCCCTTAGCATGTTTCCCCTCTGCCCTCTTTTCCTTGACTTTTTAATGCTTTCAGTAACAATTGGAGGTTATGTTGACGTTAAAGCTGAATGCAAATACAACAAACTGATGCCAGAAACGATAAGGGTAGAAGGTTGTAATTTTTATTAAATATGTGCATATATTGGCATACAAGAGGATTGCTGTGTTAAAGTTCAAGAAACTCTATTGTGACTGGACTGGCATAGAAGTTCTTGAAAGAAGCATGAAGAATTTTCTCCCAGGAGTTTTCTTTTTTTGCATGGATAACACTTCTGTTCTTTTTCCCCAATACACTTTATTTTTTCAGTAGAGCATTTTACACAGTGAGGGTGACAGAGCACTGGAATAGGCTGCCCAGGGAGGTGGTGGAGTCTCCTTCACTGGAGATATTCAAGACTCGTCTGGACGCCTATCTGTGCAATATGAGCTAGGGAGCCTGCTTTGGCAGGGGGGTTGGACCCGATGATCTCTCGAGGTCCCTTCCAACCCCTACGATTCTGTGATTATGCCAAAGTTCAGGATCCTACCTCCTGCTGTAGCAAAACAGATGAGGAAGCTACTTCTATTTTTAATAAAATCTGATTTCACTTGTAAAGGGGACATGTGCAATGTATTTTTGAAACACAGTAAGAATTAAAGTGTTTATTTTCTTTTTTTTTTCCTGACCCATGGTATAAAAAACCCCCACAGTTGAAAAGCACACCATGGCAGTGAGCTACCAAGTATGATATCTTTTTTCTGAACTGGTTCTCTATTTTTCATGCGTTACTGAAACCTTGACACAATTAGTACCTTGTATGATTCCTGTAGTCACAAGTTTTTTGTGTCTCTCTTGTGGAAAGACAGTGTTATTTCAGCCAGATGACTTTGTTTAAAAAGGAAAAAAAGCTAAAGTCCAAGCGTTTCCTGTGTTCAAGTCTGTGGATAGATTGTGCATGTAGAGAAGTTGCACTTTGTGCAGAGATGAGCCCAGGCCATTCCGGCTCTTCTGAAATGTGTGTATGTACAGCTCAGAGCCAGGGGAGTGTGTGTGTGTGGGGGGGTGTGTGTGGGTCTCCCCTGTGCTTGCTGGGTAGATATGGGGTAGTAGAGCCAAACTGAAAGATTCAGAAGGGGAAAATGGGTGGAAAAGGTGAAAGACAGGAGAAAAGCTGTCAGAAGTTGTTTGCTTTTTTTTTTTTTCCCCCCACAGATGAATTGAGTTTCTACTTACTACATACTGATAGAAAAGGATGTGGGTTGTAAAAATGTCCTTTCCTGACATTCATCTCTTGAGGAGGACATAACGGTCTATTTTAGTAATGCTGAAAGTGCTTACTGGTTTGGAACATGAAACTGTCCCTTGCAAGGACTTAACATTTCCTGGATGTTGAGTGCCCTGGATACAGTTTGCAGTGCCAGTCACTTTCTATCTGTTAATCTAGGGCTTGTGTGCTTTACGCCTGCTGTTCCCTTTTTCATCTTAAGTATGCAATACTGCTGCTAATGAATAAACAAGAAAACAGTGGTTAAATCTTGTCTATCTGATATTAACGAACAACATGTAAACCTTGGCCAGATATAGAAGGATTCAGATTTAATGTTTTTCCTCACTATTTGGGAAGTCCTATGTTTGGGAATTTTGTTTGAGGGAAGCTCACAGTTGGTCTTAAAGTACTGGTAGACACTGGATGCAATTTCCATTTCTCTCTTGTTTTCTCTATCCTTAATTTCTTTAAATATTTGTTCCCTCTCTCTAGTTCTAGGGGGCTGCAATAAGGTGTGCCTGGTCTTTTTGCTCTTGCTGCCATTAGATTGTATCTCTTGCTCCAGGTGTGCTGTTTCTTCTAGCCTCACCACCTGCAGCAGAGCCAGCTGATTTTTGAACCACCTCCCCGCAGAGCTGCTGGGCATGCATTCAGCCCCACAGAGCTGCAAGGCACGTGGTCAGCCCCACAGCTTGCAGGGTAAGATCATCTGGTGAGGCAAAACTAATAAAAGGCTGTGGAGAAAGATGAGGAGAAGGAAGCTGAGTGGTTTGGGAAAATGTGAGTCTGTTCTCTAACTCAGAGGAAAGAAGATGAAGGAGATGTCAGGCTTGTAAAGATGGTGGCAGCCTGCGAAGAGACATGCCTGCAAGGTCTGATGGCTGGCTGTGCTGTTAAAGTAAGCAACCTCTGAATTAACTCTGATCTGGGGTGATGGGGGGGGTTGGTGGTATATTTTGGTAGTAAGTTTAGGTAAGAAGAGATACCAAATCACCTGTGATGTGTCTGGGCCTTAGTCCAGATCCTGTGACGTGGGTTCTGCTTGGCCATCTGTCTCTGGATGTGTTATCAGGATTGCTTTGTCTTCGTCTGGGTGAAGTCTTGGCAGCACAGGACTATTGTTTCTGTACTGAAACTCTCCTGAAATTGCGTTGGTGCAGCCCCTAGTGCTGCAGAGATGAAATGGCATCAAGTTCAGCTGCAGCGTAGCTGTCTTGTATGGAGGAGGGACAAAGGTATTTTTCTGTCAGTGTAACCACTGGTTTAGATACAGGTAAACCCTCTGATTCCCCCCACCCCAGGCACATGTTCCTTGTTGGCTGCCATTTCCTTGCCTATTTTCTGTTTGTCATCCCAGTCTTGTTTCTTGTGGGCAGTGGAGTTGCTGGGTGTGCAGCAGTGGACTGGAGGTGTTCCTGCTTGTACTGCACGGTTATGTTGATGGTCTTGAAATGGCGGCCATGGGGACCAGAGAGTGTTTGCTTCCTGCAGCGGAACAACTAGCAAACCTAGCTGATACCTGTTGGCACTGATGGTAGAGGGACAGGTACAGACAGGAGGCACTGACAGGAGTATGAAAGAAATGGGAAGATGGGAGGCAGGCTGAAAAATTGTCGTGATGGTAAGGGCAGCAGCAGTTTGAGACAAACTCTTGTCTCTTACTGTCCTAAAAAATCAGCCTCCGCTGCATTGTGGTCGCTGCATATCCGGCTAGATACCCAGGTAATACGGTGTGACTTTTGCGCGGAGTAGTACTTTGGAGCAGCTGACATACGTATTTGCTGGCAGCAGAGGGAGCTATTGGAGCTTTTATCGATCGTTCGGAATACTTTTACAACGTGTCAGCGTTTTAAAAACCAAAATAACCCCCCCAACAAACTTAACAGGAGATGTGAGAGAGGTGCCTCACTGTTTCCCGGCCAGAGCGGTGTGCAGCTCCGGGGGTGAGCGTGCAGGTGTGCTGCGGCCCAGGAAGGGTAAGGGAGCGGCGGCGCCGGGGCAGCGCTGTGCCCGGCCGGCACCCGGCCGCCCGGCTCCGCTCCTGCCCTGCGCCCGCCCGACCGGCGGCCTGGAAGTCGCAGCTTCAATTATTAAAAGGAACAACGTAAGCTTTTCCCGCAGCCAAATTTTTAATCGAAGCAGTGAGGAAAGGCGGGATCGGTGTGGCGTGTGTCAAAACAATAGCGGTGTGCGTCGGCTGCTGATTAAGGCTCAGGCAGGACTCTGGAAAAGTAATTCCCAGTCAGGCTGGAAGACGAGTATTATTTCACAGGGCTTTTGGTAACTTGCCTTGGTTTTGATTGGTGTTGGATCTGTAGCACAGATTTTTTTTTTTTTTTTCTTTTGCAGATGCTGACTGGTTGGATTTCACATACCAGTCTGCATAAACAGGAGATTAATCATTAAAAATTAACAATAACCAAAATCAGGCAGCGGCATTGTTCTGGCGAAGCAGGCTGCATGCTTGTTACATTAACCCCTGTGTCGCTTTTATCTGCCAAACTGAGATTTGTGACGTTTAAAAATACGTAGTGTTTCCTCAGTGACGGAGATGGGTTCTGGTGAAACTTGTACCGCCTTTGGCCACAGCAAAATCTCTTCATGTAACATGTCTTGCACTGGAAATAGGGACACTCTCTTGGGCCTTACTTTGTTCTGAAGATGATATGCAAAAACTAATCAGAGGAATGTCCCTAAATTCATTTGGTACCATTTTGTGCCCAGAAGAGGCTCTCAAATGAGGACTAAAGAAAAGTCAAGTTTTATTTAGATAACCAACCTTTAGACATCAGATGGAAACAATCTAGGTTATTCATTCTTGGCCATATCCCTACACTTGGTTCTCAGATATTCAAACAGGATTTTAGTCTCATTCATGCATTCATTTTTCTCGGTAGTTTTCTTGCCTTTGTCACCTTCCTTTCCTTTAGTGTAGATCTAGGCAAGTTACATGCTCTCACATGGTACAGCACCAAGTGTTGAGAGCAGGGGATAGATGGCATGTGTGATCACAGATTAGTGAAGATCCTGCCATGCCTGCTGAGGTTAAGGTGAATAGCTGAGGGTGTCGTCTTGCTCCTTTCTGCTTCTGCACCCTCATAAAAATCAAGCTAATCTCTACCTCAGAGTAAATAAAAGGGAGCTCAATGAGCAAACAACTTAAGCTGCAGTCTTCATGTGACATGGTTTTATTATGGGGCCAGTTCAGTACTTAAGTCATCTGCAACCTGACATAATACTAGGATGCTGTATTTCCTGAAAGACTTGTTTTTACTGTTTCACTACAAAATAAAATGTTTTTCACTTGGTAACATACAGTAACTGAATTATGAAATACAGCAGAAATCTAAGTCTTGTTTAATAATTTCAAACAAGGTTCAGAGCTGAGAATGATGTAACACCCATAGTTTTGCTCAAGATAGTTGAGAGATGACTTTTGGGAATCTATATTGCAGCAGTTGGATATAAAACATAGAATCATAGAATTTGGTTTGGGTTGGAAGGTACCTCAGATCATCTAGTTCCAACTCCCATGCCATCAGAACAGTCATTGTCTTTTCTGCTTCACTGAGAGAATACTGTTCTCTGAACGAAGTAGCACAAGGGTATATTGCTTTTCTCTGACAAAAGGACGAAGAGGTGGGGCATGAGGGAGTAAGTCTGTTTAATAAAATTCTGTTGTGAAGTTGGATTAAGCGATGTTTTGATTTCATGATGTTAAGAAAAATTGACAAGGAGCGTTCATGTTTGAAAGACCAATTAGAAAGTCTTAATCTGCTTCTAAAAATTAAACTCTATATGATGTAGGAGTTCTAAAACCTAGAAGGACACAGTGTCTGAAACTTCCTTTAAAAGTAAAGCATGTTAAAGAAGTCCTAATGTGTTTAATTTTGAAGTGTTGCTCTTGTGCAGTTTAGATAGATTCAAATTTCCATCCTACATGCAGAGAGATATCTCAGTTGTAGATAAGTAATCTATTATTAAAATTCATTGTTTCAACATAATGAAAATGTACAATATAGGCATTTGGATAAATATAAGAAATACCATATGCACTGGCCTTGAAAGATGTTGAGATATTCTATTCTCATTTAGCGAAATGTGAGACATTGGGAAGAATTAATCTTTTGGAAAATTAAATCACATTTAGGAAATTGAAACTAAAAATAAAACAGAAGGTCAAGATTAAGTTTTTTAAAGTCAATGTTTCTTGTTGCATGATATAAATGATAATAAATTGTATTTTTAAATTACTTTAAAGCAATCAAATCTGAAGTATCTTTTAGAAAATAAAATAGACTTTCTATTTCTGGATTTTAATTTTTAATGGAAAGTCTCCATAGCAACACTTGCCCAGCCAACTGCCTTTGTTCTTGAAAAGAAAAAAAAAATTGCTGTGTGGAATTCTATGTATTTCCAGGTTCCTGCTTGCTTGTTTGGGTTTTGTTTGCTGAACTGAAGAGTTCTGCAGTACCATATTTCAGATTCTTCTGTGGCACGGCAAACAAACTTTCCTCACAACATTTTCTCTAGGAAATATCTTCCTTCTGTTGAGTAGATTGGGCCATCTTCCACTCCTGTTGCTACACTGGGAATCTCTGCGGAGATCTGGATTTTTTCATACTCTAGTGGTTAACCCATTACTAAAATCTAAGGTGTTCAATGTCTCTCTGCTTTCATATGGGAAGACTGCAGTTTCCCTTTAAGCTGTGTTATTAGCTTTGGAGAATAATAAGTAAAGCATGAGCTTCCAAGATGCAGAATCTTTCGTAGAAATACCGGCTCTTATAATAGTTTCCCATCCTGTTGCCTGTGCTTTATTGCTACATATGTCTTCATGCTCGCCTATACAGAATTACATCAAATGTGGAAACATTAAAAATAGCTTTGGCCAACCAGCTCTTATTAATTCTTTTTGCATCAAAGGAAAACTGAAACATTTAAGCTCTGCATCATAAGAGAGCACTCTTGGGTATCTGTGTTTGGGGTAAGGAGGAAAGAGGTATCTTAAGTTGTATAGTTTTTTTTTTGAGAGAAGTCTTAAAACAGAACTTACTCTTGATTCAGTAACTTTTTTTTCCCATGACTTTCTCTATTCTCTCAATATATTAAATTTTTTGACCAAATTGGATTGTTCAAGCTGGTGGTTTCTTTGTGTTTCTTTGCATCAATGCGTGAGGGAACTGAATAAGATGTGCTTCTCACATAATTTAAAAGCTGATTTTTATGAAGGAAACAGTTGTTTAAAAATATTTTTAAAAATAATTGCTTCTCTTTCACATTTATTGTGAAAAGTGTTGGGCAGTCTGAGAAATGGCTAAGAATCCTTGCCATTCGGCCATGACATGGTAAAGCTGAAGGGAAATAAACATGTATATAAATACAAAATGTATTATTTACAAGACCCCCCCAACTGCACAGGACGCTTTTTAGCACGTAAGTCAGAATGATGGTGATAGCTTAGAAGCTTATTTTATGGAAGCTTTCCATATCCTGCACATTTGAGGTATGCATATGTCTGACTTTTTTTTTTTTGCTTAAGAGAACCATTGAGCAGTTGTTTCAGGTGCAGTGAACATGCACTGTTTTTCTGCCTTTCTTCCACTTAAGCCAATGAAAACTTAGGCTACAAGAGATGTGATGATGGTTGTAGCCCAGCTGATCTTGTGTAGAGGATTTAAGGCTGGTGGTCCATGTTTGTGGGCAGTTGCTCATAGAAGGGACACCTGATTTGGTGTGCCTGTGGCACTGTCTGAGTTTGGGCACCTTGTGAGGAGAAGGTGCTCTCCTCTAGTGCATTTTAATTCCTGAGGAGCAAGATGAAAACTTGCTGTGACTTGCGCTCGCAGTTCAGGTTGGAGTTCAGGTTAGAAAAGTCTAATTGCGTGGGTTGCGTAGGTTGTTTCCTGGGGTGTTTGTTGCAATTTCCTTTAACCTTTTCTAAACTTATCATTAATGGTTCATGTCCTGGCAGTTCACTGGGATGTGGGGGAGCAGTGGATGCTCTCCAGTGGGGCTGGGCCTCACAGCTTGGGGAGCTGGTCAGGGTTGGTGGGGCCACAAGGTAACCCCAGGTCTGGGCATGGGGCGTCTGCCCTGGGCCCAGCTGTCAGCCTGCACGTAGGCCCAGCTTGTTGGGGCCATGGCCAGGCTGGGCAGGGCTGTGAGGAGCTGGGGCAGGGTCTGATGGTTCCAGAGAGTGATGTGGGGATCCTGGGCTGGGGCAGGGACAGTCAGGCCTGGTGATGCCCTCAGGGTCCTCACAATATAAAAGCAGACATTTCCATTTTCTGTCAGATTCGTAACTAGTTCTATACAGTGTGCAAGTAGTCTGTCAGTGCTGCTCTGTATTACTGTAATCTGACACACAAATCATAGAATGTGTTAGGTTGGAAGGAACCTTTAAAGGTTGTCTAGTCCAACCCCACTGCAGTAAGTAGGGACATCTTCACTAGATCAGGTTGCTCAACTTGTATGCACTTTGAAAATGCTTAGAAGGGACCTATTAAAGTAGGAAAGTGGTAGAGAAATCAACACTGGTATGATATTTTAAAAACATATAAAGCTTTTTTATTTTACAGATACAATGTGGTGACTTTCATCTGTGGCTGAATATACTTCTCTTGAAGCTAAGATTTTAAGGTTTGGTTTTTTTGATGGTTCCTAGGGATATCATTAGTGTTTTGAGAAACTGAAATCTTGATTTGGGCTTGCAGTACTTGGAAGAAAATCAGTCTGCATTTAAACAAATAATTTCAATATCTACACATTAATTAAAACCCACCTCCTAATATTCTAATTGTTATGAGTATTAGATTAGGATTCACAGAATCCCAGAACACTAGGAGTTGGAAGGGACCTCGAAAGATCATCGAGTCCAACCCCTCTGCCAGGGCATGTACTTTTGACAAATACATAGTTGGTGTTTTTCATATGCCTGATGAAGGATATATCTTACAGTACCACTTTTATGCAACTGCTACATAACCAGAAAATGCATAAAGCACAAAAGCCAGCAGATAATTTTTCATACGATTAAAAAATTTATTAAGAGTTTATAACAGACTCAGAAACCACAAAATTTCAGTATAAAATGTTGAACAGTTTCCATTTCAATCATTAAAATCCCACTTTTGAGGAAACAGCGGCATCAGGTTGGTCTCTATCTTCTTTGCATCCCACAAGAAAAGGTAATGTACTAGTCTGAAAAGGGGAGAAAGGGTAAACTCTCCAGGAGGGCAGCTCTGATATTTCCAGATCTTCCATTTAATTCAACTTGGAAGCTCAATCTCTTTCCTGTTTGTTGTAAGTTTGAGGACTTCAGCAGATCCAGGGATGGGTCCACACTGGCTCTTGCTGGTTTTATATAAACAAAAGGCGTCTTGCTGGAGAAGTTTGAGATGCAACCTGTTTGCAAGCTGTACTGTTAAAGCAAGTGAGTGTGCCTGGAAAATTCAGCAGAGTAGAGACTTCTTAGGTGGTAGTTTTACAACAGTTGCAATCTACCCAAACTGGTAGGACTGATCCCTCTCCAGCACCACTGATAGTGTGTTTGCAGTTCTTATATGAGCTATTTCAGCTCATTAAACCAACAGAAAGCCACCCAGTCTCTTGGATTTGGCTAGGATTCTGCTGTTTTAGGGAACCAAAGTAGGTCACTTGGCGTATCAAACAAGGTCCAGGGGAGGTGTAAAGGCAAGAGATGAGGTTATCTGAATGACAGCTGCACATGCACAGATTTAGGTTTTAGCTGTACTGGAACTGCAGTGAAGTGCAAGCCAAGCTGCCTTCTGTATTTCATACTTCATTAGATCATAAAACTTTGGGTCAGTTTTGGTTGGTTTTGTGCTAACGTGATGAAAATCTGCGGTTTCTAACTCCATGATTTATGTAGTTCTATTTTAAATAATGGAAGTTTTCTGAACCTGGAACATGCACTGTGCACAGACCCTCTTGAGGGTCAAAACTGAAAGAAACATTGGCATGAGTCCAGGTGAGGTGGGTATACAGTAGAATATTCTGTGTGGAAGAAACGATACTTTGTCCTCCTGGTTGGCCCCATAGAACAGAGTGCTAGTATTACAAGTTAGCCAAGGAAGGGCTTCTGAAATGAAAAGGCTGTATAAAACAGCTCAAGGGATGTAGGATTAATCCCAACTCCTTTTACGTATGCTTTTTATAATAGCTGTCCACATATTGCTGTACATGTGTTCATATAGATCCAGAAAAAAAATCTGGATTTTACCCAGTATTAGAAAGAAACCTTCATCTAGTACTCCTCATCATCCTCCAGGTCTTCCCCTGCAGTTGCAGCTTCCAGTGCAGCCAGAGCTGCTGCTACTTCTGCATCTTCCTCCTCAATTTCTCCATTGATGTCTTTGTGGTTGGGGTGTGTGGGAGCTTGTGCTACTTTGGTAACAGCCATGGCAGTGATACTACCAGGAATGCCCTCACTCAAACTTGCAGAGTCAGTTTTTAAAAGTTCAATACTGCTCTCCTCCACAGGCAAAGGTGGAGTTACACAAAGGTCCTGGTCTTTTATTGCTGAGGGCCTGGTGTTTTGATCCGAAAGTGCACAGTTGACTGAAAAACTGTCTTTTTCAACATTGTTCCTGGTTTGATTGCCATTCTGGGGATAATCAATATCTGGCAGTTGTATGGCATTGCTTTGTGTCTCCAGTATTGCACTTCCTTTGAGAAAGATGCCATCCTCTACAGACCAGGAGTTCTCATCTTGAATACTGTTTGGCTTATTGCAGGTTGCCTTCTGCCTGCCTGACTCTAGGTCAAGTTCTTGGCCAGACTCATTTAGTTTGGTGTAAAAGTCTCTGTTGCTGGCTGAAGGAGACTCTGCTGACTGGCTGGAGAGTCCTCGTTCACCAGATTCTTTCACTGGGTTTGTGCTGGGATTAAGCGTGGGGCAACTCCTTGTGCAGGAGTTGCCACCATTGATTGCAACATCAAGCTTCGCAGCACACTTCTCAAGGCCATCCTCTTGAAAATCATTGCCTGTGTGGTTGCAGAGAGTTTTTGTGCTATTTACCTGGGTTTTATTTTCTGTTCTGTTTAGCTCATCCTTCAGGAGTTCATTTTTGTGTTCTTGAATTTCACTGTCCTCTTTGAATTTGGAATTATTGCTGCCTACCTCTTTATGTTTGTAGCTGTTTACTTCGTGAATGCATCCAGGTGATTGTACATCTTCTGGATCAAAAATGTAGCTGCAATAATGAAAATTTATAGAGGAAATATTAATTATGTTGCTAATATAATTAGAAGGATTAAACACATTTTTTAAGCTGGAGAACTTGCGGAATTGGTGTCTCTAAACTTTACCTGAGGTCCTGAAAATGAGCTAAATGAAATGGAAATGCTGAACTGGGCTGTAGGCTGCTGTCTTCTGGGACTGCCTGTAACTTTGAGAACCTTGTTCTGATTGTTGCATGTTTCCAGTTTTTGGGTTTGGGGTTTTTGTGGGGGTTTTTTTGGGATAGACTGGCCAATGAGTAGTAATCACATATGTACTGATTAATATCCTCATGTAACTGCTAAAATATCTCCCTTTTTACCCTGGTGTTCTTCCTTTCAAGTTTTTTTTATTTTATTTTTGTCCCCTGCTTTTTCCCTTCGTCTGTTTTTCTCTTGCTCCTAATTTTCCTTGACTTATTTCTTCCAGAGCCTGCCTCTCTTCATCTTCCCTCTTTCTCTCATGGCACCAGTTTTCTTTCCCACTTCCTTACCTGTTCTAGAGGTGTGGCCAAGGGAAGGAATAACTGTCAAGTGGGTGGCTGAAGCAGTTTTATAAAGCTAGCTAGTCTCCTCCTGGAGATTTCTAATGTTGGAACCATTCTCACAACTGTCTGTGTTTTAAAAGTTAGATGGAAGCAAGGATTTGCAGTTCCTTTCCATTGTTGGAGGGATAAAGGGTTTGACAAAGCCTGTGCTGCTTGTTCTACAGAACTGAGGGAAAGCCATGCTGCCTGAATGAGGGAAAGCTTTTTCCAGAGATGAGGTATTCAGTGCTATACCGTTTTTCTGTGGGATAGGAATTATGGAAATGCACCTCCATTACAGTAAATAAGAAGGAGATTCACATGAAATCGGTATGCCTCTGCTCTGGCATCACTGAAGATACTGCAAACTTTAGGGGAAAACTCCAACCTTGTAAACAGGCTTGATTTAAGCAGCAGGTGTAGGGGAGAACAGACACATGTTTTTAAATTAAAGCATTTTTTTTATTCAGTCTAAGTGACTCTTGTTCTGTTGTACCTTTGTATCATTTTGCAGCACCTGCACCCCATCTGGATTTTCTTTAATCTGAAAAGAGAGAGAGGGAGGGCAGGGGAGAGGGGAAGTGAGTGAAGCATTATGAAATTATGTATGGGCATTGCATTGAAAATTATGTTCATGTTTAGAAGGGTTTTGTTTCTTAAAAAGATAGATGTCTATATAAGAATAGATGCAGTACAGTTCAAGGTCTTTCTAGGGTGCTATCTTGTGCTGACAGTGGCCTTTATTTGGGGAAAAATCTAGGGAAGAATTTAACAGTTCTTAAACAGAAAGTAATATATTCCCAAACTATTGTCCTAAGCAGCTTTATGATTTGGAGACTCCTCAGTCAGAGAGTATTGGTGTGTTGGGTTGGGGTTTTTTTATATTTATTTTGTCTGGTAGACAAAATTTATTTTGTCTGGTAGACTTTTCTTCCATTGATTTGTCTACTTGTTTTCTGAACTTCAGTAAACTGTTAGCATCTACAGCACCCTTGGGAATTTCACAACCCAGCCCTGTCTGTGTGAAGAAGCACCTGCTTTTGTTTGACTTGAACCTGGTTCTTGCTTATCAGGGTTTGATGCCGCCTTCTTCTTGTATTAGAACAGAATGGTGATCACTGTTTCCTATTGTCACCATAGTACAGGTCCTGTACTGCCCCTTCAATTCTGATATGCAGTCTGAGGAATCCTCAGCTTTTTAAATGTTACCCATACTGATGTTGTTTCAATGACTATAACTTGTCCTTGTGATGGTTCTCTGGACCTTTTGCATTTCAACATCCTTCTTAAATGAAGAACAAATGCAGAGCCCTCAAGATGTGGGGATGCAGGGTTTTATTCTTTCCTAATAACTCCTTTACCCCACTCAGTTGGCTCTGTCAGCTACTGAGTACTGAGGCGACATTTCTGTGGAAATATCTTAGACACAGACATATTGCTGGGGTTGGAATTTTGTCTTCTGTGGCGTGTTGCATCTGCTTTTTGCTATGGTAAATTCTTCAGAGTTTGACTAGAGCTTGCAGAGTGTTTTAATTGTGCTGCATCTCTGTACATTGCCAGCTTTCTGTGTGTGTGTGTATCGCTGCTTGACCGAGTGAGATGCTAAGAGCTGTCTATTGCACTGTTCATATGCCAAAGTCTCATATTGTGGGAAGAAATAGTTTGAGAATTTGGACCCTTGAGAACTTTTATGTTCTGAACCTGAAGACACAGATCTTAATGTCCCCAAATTCTAAGAAAGAACATTATTCTTTATCGGGTGGGACTGTCTTATTTCAAGTTAATCAAGTCATGACAGGTTGCTAATATGTTTTGTCCATCATTATTTAGATTCTCTTTTTCTCTCCAAGTTCTACAACCTTGCATGCTTTTACTGTTGCCTAAGGACAGCAGCTCACTTCACATAAACAGAAATTGATGTTCTGTTTTCTAGAGTGATTTATTATTCACAAAATGCCAGAGGAAAGGAGCATTGATTTATTTTACCAAGCATGGCCTGAACTGCACACTAGAGATTATGCTAGCAGAAATTACAATCAAAACTCTCTGTTGTATAGGCTTACTGTCTTACTGTTTCCCTCTAAAATCTGACTTCCTCTGGCTCCAGCACTGATCAAACTGCCTGATGTCAAGCCCCTCATTCCTTGATCCTCTAAGGGTCTTCAGCCATTCAGCAGCTGATTTTTAGCTAGGGTGTCGCTGTTCCCTCCTACGCTTTTTGTCTTTGCGTGTTTTGGAACAGAAATTTCTAATGGGAGTAGCCAGGTTGTTGCTTGGTGCCTGTTGGGATGGCTTGTAAGCTTGCTGCTTTGTGTCCTCTGCCTCGATGCTGCTCTTCTCTTTGTTCCCTATGTGCATTCTCCCTTCCATGCTTCTACTGATCTTTTTCTGTGTGTCATTGTCCCCCACTGCTTAACAGTGCCACAGCAGGCATTCTGATACAGGGCTTTTCATGCGATGTGGATGTGGTAACTGGTGAGGTGATCAAATCTATGAACCCTCCTTGTGTGGAGTTGCCCTACAGTACAAAGGCATTTGGATGCAACTGACTGGATTTGTAGCTTATTTGAGCTGGCTGGCGTAGCCATCTCTTCCTGCCAAAGAGGAATTGTTACTACAGCTTGCTTTGATCATGTTAAAAGCTGAATTAGCTGTAGCCATTCTTTAGGTTAAGCCTGATACGAAGCTGATTCGGTTGAGCTAAGCCCTATATTGAGACTTCTTTGAGTTTTATTGACATCCTTGGTTTTAGTTTAAACTTGTTTCTAAACTGAGAGAACAAAAACTGCTTAAAATTGACCCGCTGTTGATAGACTCAAGCTTCAAGTCTCAGTGGTTGGCAGGTTACCATGTGTAAGATAAGTTGTGGTGTGATCTCTGTTCCTGAAAAGGCAACGTAACTTGGTTTATGTTGAACTTCTTTCTATACAGACTCTCACCATCTTGCCATGGGCTAAGAGCATACAAATATTATTTCAGGTCTGTTAAGTCATGATGACTGTCAGCTGCCACGTGAGCCCATTGAAATGCCCACATAGCCTTTAGCCTGACTTTAAATTTGATACGTTTGGTGAAACCAGCCCTGGTTGGCATGCAGACCAGGTCTGAGAACAAGACACTGCTTCTAACTGGGTGTGGGCACTTCAGGTCAGGCTGCTTCTGTTTAAACTATTATCTGACCAATTTCCTCCTCAGTGCTTTTATTTGTAACACTTTAATTTTTTTTTTTTTAAGTCAAAGTCTTGATTTTTAACTGTTGGGAAGTGTTAATTGCTGTCCTTTATTCTGCTGTAAAGACGCTTGTGATCATCAATAGAAGGCGATTATAAATGGAAATTACTGTTGTTGTTTCCAAGGAAGCACTTTACTGGATGTTGGGGTATTTTAATTCCAGTTACTGTTTGAATTATCTCTGCAGCTACTGCATTAAGCTTTTTTGGTGATTAGTTACAACTCGATTTGTCCTCTAGTACGAATAAACTGGTACATATGGAAAATACTTTATGTTGCATTATCTTATAAATCATTTCACATCCCTGAAAGAGAAATACGGTTTTACAGTGTCACTGTCTGAACACTGTTTCCCCCCCATCCTTTTCTTCCATATTTATAATCTTTCAAGTCAAGTTGGTAAATAAATCTGGTGAACAAATTGCTTTTATAGCATGAAAAGGCATCTTTAATCCTACTTATCTTGTTTTAGCTACCTTGCTCTAAAGACTCGTGTGTTGTGTGATGTTCATAGTTCCATTAATGGATAAGTACTTTTAATAGGCTCCTGTCTGGAGCAATTTGAATCAAGCCTGTGATACAGACTTGCAGCAACAAAGGGTTAGAGAGCTCAGATAAGCAATGGATAATGGTATGTTATCTGGTACTGAGTTTAGAAACATTGCATCCTTTTATGTTCAAATTCTTTTTTTGCCTTTTTAAGACGTTTGTTCTGTTAGATATTCTGTGCTGCTAAATTGGATAGATAATTTCAGATGAACGTGATGTGATGTGGAATGCTCCCTTGCAGAAGCCTTTGAAGGCTAGTTCCCTGCCTAAGAACATCCCCCCCACCCGCCCCCAAAAGGCAGGCTTCCTGTCTAAAGTAGCAGTAAATTGATTAGCATTAACATTTAGATCCTTAGAATTCCAATCAAATTGCCATTAATCTTAGACATCATTGTTTCTCAATCATGACATTTCTGAAGGCCTGTAAATTTCTGTCACTAGTTATTATGCAGTCAGTTAATCCTGAACACTAATACATCATCTGGCAATAAAACTACTATAAATGTAAAGTACAGGGGTTTTTTTGTGTTTTTTTTTTTAAATAGGCATACACTGGAGCACTTGGAGCATTTACAGGAAGGAGATAGAGCTGTTCAGGTGAGAAAGGGCTAGAATTAAATTTTTTCCCCACTCTGCTTCATTTGGAGATTTCACTTTCCAGCTTTGAGTAGCTGTTAAATAATGCAGCCAGCAGGACTAGAAGTGATCGTTCCCCTGTGCTCGGTGCTGGTGAGGCTGCACCTTGAGTGATGTTTTTAGTTATGGGCCCTTCAATACAAGAAAGATGTTGAGGTGCTGAGGGCAATGAACCTGGTGAAGGGTCTAGAGCACAAGTCTGATGAGGAGTGGCTGAGGGAACTGGGATTGTTTAGCCTGGAGGAGGCTGGGGGGAGACCTTATGGCTCTCTACAACTACCTGAGAGGAGGTTCTGGACAGGTGGGTGTTGGTCTCATCTCCCAAGTAAGAAGTGGCAGACAAGAGGAGATGGCCTCAAGTTGTGCTGGGGAGGTTCAGATTGGATATTAGGAAAAATTTCTTCACTAAAAGAGTTGTCAAGCACTGGCACAGTCTGCCCAGGGAAGTGAGTGGTTGAGTCACCATCCCTGAAGGTATCTAGAAGACATGTAGATGTGGTGCTTAGGGACGTGGTTTAGTGGTGGACTTGGCAGTATAAGGTTAATGGTTGGACTCGATGTTAAAGATCTCTTCCAACCTAAATGAATCCATGATTCTATTCTGTGAATCTTCTAAAGTGGGTCCTTGAGCAGTTTCTGCAAAACAGTCAGATACTTGCAGCATGAAAGTAGGATAGACTTCTGGTTTGCATATTCAGTGTCAGTGCTTGCTTCTGATAAGGTTCAGTGAGAGAGAGGGAAGAGGCGCAACTCTGTGTTCCCTCAGCCACCCAAGCAGACCTTTAGCTGATCATGAAAAAGATAGTCTAGATATAATGTCCTTGCAATGTGTTAAACAAGGGTTCACAGAGAGACCTGGAAGACCTGATGTCATGCAAGAGTGACTTTCTTCTTTCAAAAGAAAATGATACAGAAGAGCAGGTACTTTAAAACTAGTTGGGGGAAAAAAAATCCTACTGTGGTTATTAAGGAGGTAGTAATTAGACTTAATTGGAGGAGAGCAGAACACCAATCCCATCACTAAAGCAAGTGCTGAATGTTTTTATGGTGGCACACACTGAGAGAATAAAATGGGACTTTTCTTTAAGTATGAGACCTGCTGAGGATAGCAAGAATAGTGTTGGATTCTAAAAATGTAACCTTACAAGCTCCAATATGCTTATCACATTTGCTTATCAGATTTAAGAAACATAACGTATCTGATTTTAAATTATGTAATAACATAGCTTCTATTGTTTATTTAAACTGTAGATGTGTTATGAATAAACAAAAGGCAAATGAAGGGTAATGTCATGAAGAGGGAAGGGCAAACACTTTGGAGAAAATATACCAAGAAAGGCTGTCAAACCATTTTTCTTGGAAGTTTACATAGAAACAGAAAAAGGCCAATCTTGCTTTTGTTCATGGTGTGGTTTTAATTGTCTTGATTTCTTTTATTTTTTAAACCCCTCCAGGAGCTGGGGGAGAAAGGTGAGAGGACACCATATTAAAATAGCTTTTCTAGTAGGATTCAAACTGAAACTCTGGCTTGGCGACTTTTGATCAGTATTTTTATAAGACAGTGTGTTTTTTTGTGGGGGTTTCCCCTCCATTTCTCCTCCTGGTACTTTATAAGCTTTTGCTGTTTCTTTGGCTTCTCTCTCTCCTCCATCCATTCCCACTCTAGATAAACAAGGAAGGCATTTTTTTCCGATGTGTGTATTACTGGGCTGCTGAGCCTGAATGATGCACCTCCCAGTGTCCTGGGGCACCTCTTTCTGCTCCCTTTTTCCAGTAGAGGCATCTTTCAGACAAGACGCTACCCATGCCTTCACCATCTTCCCTGCTGTGCTTTGCATTCCTCATAGAAATGGTGGAACAGATGGTAGAGCTGAGAAGAACTATATTTAGAAATTTAGAAAGCTAGTAAACATACAGTAGAAAAACCCCCACCATCCTGTGGTGTAGAGAGAGAGAGAGAGGATAAGGGGCATAAGATTGTAAAGGAAGAAAGAGCAGGGACATACCTTCATTAGCCAGCACTGTGCAGGTTGATCACTGCTTTTGTGTGAATACAAAAAACTCTCTCACTTTGCCTAAAATACATAGAACTCTTCAAATCCTGAATTTTTTCCCCCTGTCTTTAGTCACTGTTCTGAGGCCAGGCTCTCTCCAAAGAGAGAAAGGGGGAAAAAAAAAAAACCCCACACACTCAAACCCACCTGTTCTGGGCCCAGAATCCATTCCTGCTAATGCTGTGTGGAGAATAATGTCACTGATTAAACCTTTGGAGCTCACAGATAAACATCTTCTGAAAACAAATAACTTTCCCACAAAACTCCAGATCAGCTCTGCTCTCTGGCATGAAAGTTACAGCCAAATCTGGCTGAAACAGTTACACTTAGCATGCCCGTGACAGCCCCAAAAATTGTGAAAAATAAAACCAGGTAGAATGCCTGGGCTTTTTCAACAGTGTCTAGATCCTTTGGCAACTCTAAGCATAGTTGTTATGTAGGTGACAATTTGATAGCTTGCCTGTGCTTAAGTATGCATCTTAACACAGAGTTAAAGCTGGACTGAAATCTGTCCACATTCCTTTTTCTTGATTGTTTCTTAGTTTGGAAGGTGCTTCTGAAACTCGTCGTATAATCTAAAACAAATTATTAACCTGAATAAATACCACAAAATGCTCCC
Organism: Porphyrio hochstetteri; assembly: GCA_020800305.1. Classification (NCBI taxonomy): domain Eukaryota; kingdom Metazoa; phylum Chordata; class Aves; order Gruiformes; family Rallidae; genus Porphyrio; species Porphyrio hochstetteri. The sequence continues at coordinate 25,589,121 of CM036913.1, read as the reverse complement.
TACAGGAAGGGAGTCCTACCCTCATGGGTTCTTTTTGTCTGGTTTTGTGTGGCGGAATTGACCTCAGTGTCTCTGTTGGCGCTGTCCTGCAGCGCAGCACTGCAGCGGTGTTTGCTGGCTGCAGCCACTGTGCTGTCCAGCCCAAGTGAGAATACCCGGCTGGGCGTCCCGCTGGCAGTGTGAGCTGCAGACCGACCCTGCAGGCCTGCTGCCTGCGTTGCTCTGCAGGAAAGGGAACTGTGCAAGCAGTGTTGGTGTAGCTGGGTTTACCCTGCTGTTTTGAGGGAGGCACAATCGGTATTTGGGGAAAAAGGGAGTGTCAGTGCCTTATGCTATCCTGCCAGCACAAGGTTAGTGCCAAGGTTAATGTTGCCTGTCCCTCCTTTGGTTACTCCTCCCCCTCAAATATGCTCCTTTCATTGACTTCACAAACAAAGCTGGGGAGCCGCACAGGACTACCAGCCACTCTTATTCTCCACTGAGGTCTTACTTGCCTACTGAATGGTTTGCATGCATCTCTAGTGCAGCTAACTGTGAAGATAAGAGAAGTAGAGGGACCTGTCAAAGACTTGTATCAAACGTCTTTAGCCACAGCCTACCTGCAGTGGTGACTTATGGCAGTCGGCTTTAGCTGTTTGACTCCCATTGCCACTCTCTGCTTGTTCCTTTTCAAGTAGGCTCCTCTGTTTCTCACAGATAAATACTATCATTACAGGAATGCAAATAATCCTTATGCTATTCTCAGATGTTGAGCAAAGTATTTATGTATTTTTTGAAGTTGTTCTTCCTTTCCCCGCCCGCCCCCCCGCCCTCCCTGGCCAGGCTGAATTCAGCCCATAGATACTGTGTGGGTTGAGGCAATGGCCTGATTCTTTATGTGCTTCTGTGACTGAAATGTCCAACTTTTGGGTGATGTTACACACTGGCATTGTGTACAGGCAGTGGCTGTTTGTTTCAGTGAGGGAAGAGCTTGATGTATGCCATACAAGGCACAAAGTTTTGTGTGTAGGGACTTAAGGGTATAATTTATGCTACTTCCCAGTGAAGCCCTGAAACTCATTTATCCTTGCTGTAGGGCAGGTATCAAAACCCGGAGACTCTCATGCCTCAGAAGCATGTGTTGCTTGATATCTGGGAATTTATAAGGACTTGCTTAGTTATGGCTTCATGAACTCAGGTGCTTTGTATTCTGCCAGTGTAGGGCTTTTGTTACTGAGGAAGTAGCTCTGATAGCACAGCATGGTTTTGCTTCAGCAAGGTGTAATACAAGAGAGGATGACAGAATTCTTAAAAATGAAAAGGTATGTGAGCAGTCATAGCAAGAAGCTAAGTAACACAATCAGAATCATTTCTAATTAGTTAAATCCCATACTTTTCAGGGGATTACAGAACAAACTGATTTAATATCAAACAAACAACTAACAAATACTGTGCTTGCTTGATGAACCATCAATGGAGTGTCAACTAATCACCAAACTATGGCCTACTCCCACCAAAAAAATGGTGATGCTTTTAACCTCTCTCTGCGTGGCATCATCTGAAAATTTATGTACATATGAAGTGTTTATCCAGGAAATCTGTGATGATGATAATAATTGACAAAAATTTGTGGTGAATGCGGTCTTTGTCCCAGGACCACAATGTTAGCAGTCAACACTAATTACTATGTACATGAAATAGTACAAACTGCACATTATATCTTTGGATTATTCATAACAGCATCCAAGGGAGAGTGCAGTCTCCCAGCTGAGAGGTGTGTCTGCTGTGCAGGAGTCAATTATGTCCTGTAATTGTGGTTGCATGCTGTGGCATTTCTCAACACTGAGGAAGAGCATCCTGCCAGCATGATGCCTGGCTACAATCTGATATGTGACTCTGGCAGGGGTGCTCAGAGTAATGGAAATATCTACTTAATTCATATTCTCACTCAAAGGCCTGAGGAAAGGTTAGATTTAGCCCAATTCTGCTGGTCTTAGAAAAATACATGTTAAATTATCTTACAAGAAACTGCACCAGTTTAGTTGGCAATGGCAATACCTGCCAGCTGTTACATGCCAGTGCAAATACCTGCAACAGGAAGCATCCGTGTTCATGCAAATGCAACAACAGAAGCTGTTCCCCTTTACAATTGCCCTCTTCCCATGTCTACAGGCATCTAGCTATGTTTTTATCACATCCTGATGGTATTTCTGCTCCCTCCTTGCCCCTTCACCTTCTTGCTCTTTCATGCAGCTGTTTTGTACCAAACTAAGATGCAGCAGTGGGCAGGTTTGAAGGCAGGGAAGCGTCAGAGTTTCCAGTTCAGCTTCAGCACACCTGCACTTGTTTGCAGGTGTGCTCACCCAAGGGGAAGGTAATGAAGAGTAGATGCTATCAGCTTTACAAAAGGTGTTTTGTTTTGAGTTGTAACTGCTGGTTATTGACTAAGCTGATCTTCCAAAAAATGTAATAATATGCATAGCTATGTTAAGTCCTGCTAGCTCCTCCTTGAAATGTCCTTTCCAAGCCAGTAAGGTCAGCCAGATCTTCCACTTACCCTAGTGGCTTCCCAACAGGATTAGTCAGTATGCAAAGTCCCATGTTTTATCTAAGATTCCTATTTCCACTCTGTCGACCTTTTAAATTTTAAAGTTGTTCTTGTACTACTTTGTTTGCTGGCTAATCTCCCTGCAGCTCTGTGCTTTTTGTAATGCCTCTGAGAAAGTAACGCCAGCTCCCAGGGAAGGTGGCTCTTTCTGTGAGGCCCTTATTAGTGCTGTAGAGTGCCCTGGAGGGCACGTGGGCTACGACTCAGAGGTGAGCCCAACGTGTCCCTTTTCCCTGTTACGCTCTTTGTGATTGATTTTAAATATTTATAAGACATTTAAGAGGAAATGCATTTTTTCTGACTAGTTCCTCATCGCTCACAACACCAGGTCACAGAACACTTCCCTACCCCCATTATTTACCATACAAAATACTTGTTTGATTTTTTTTTTTATGATTAAAAGAAAGAGTGGGGCAAAGGGTAAAACTCTCACAATCATTACCTAGTTTGCACAAAGGAAAAACAAATATAGCTTGCAGCATAAAAACACTTATTTCCTCTTCTGCCAAGCTTATTCCCTACATCTGGTCTTCCCAAACTTAGATTGCTGTCTAGTGCTTAAGTTACTGAAGTTTATATTTCCTGTCTTTTAAAATTGTTAATCCTATAAAATATAATGGCTTGTACTCTAGTGGAGCCCAAAACCCTGAATCATGTTTAGCTTTGTGTTGTACAGAGGGAAGCATAGAAATGTGCTCCATCTCAGGGGATGTGTGGTCTAAATGTGTGACAAGGCAAAAAATGGGTACTGTAAGCAGATGGGCATGTACGTGTGAAAGAAGCAATCAGCAGAGAAGCTATATTTGATTCAGTAATTGTGTTAGGCTAGGCCCAAGTGGGGATCTGTGTTTGGGAACACAGCTGGAGCCTCAAAATAGCTGGAGCCAATTTTTATGTAACACAGAGGAACTGTATCTGAAGTCTCATCTCTCTTGGGAGGTTAAGTATCTCTTTGCAACCTTGTGTGACTTTGGAGAATGGATTCTTCCATTCCTTGGTCTGAAAACCCTCGGTTGTATCCAATGTCTTTTAAAAACACCTAACTAGAAAAAGCTCTAGAATCAGGGGCTCAGGTAGTGCTGCCATGAGGCTACAATTCACTAGATCTTTGCCTGGAACAGCTGCCTTCGCGGCGCCAGGCTTCACAGCCTTCCTCGCAGCATGCCATTGAGGATGTGACTTTGACAGCAATAGACGTGGCTTTGAGACTCAGAGTCAAACTTTCCACCCTCAGGACAGTGGAGACATCATGTGTATGATGCAGTAAGTCTTTTCAAGAGAAAAACATGACTCATTTGCCTCATTTGTCCGGTCTTGCAGGCTAGCTCAAGTTCAGCTAGAGGAAGTGGCTTGTCATTTTTGTGCAATAATCTTTACATTAAAGAAATGACATGGCAGGTTAGGTTGTAAGGCTGTAACTCTATATAAGCGTACCTCTCCTTAGGTGTCATATTCATGTATGTATAGATAAATAAAAAGATCTTAAACAGGGAATCAAGTAGTCCAAGCAATTTTCTCTTCCTGTTGGTAAAATAGTCTCATTGTTTGCTCCCCAGCTTTGGAAACACAATTATTGAATTTCTGGTTATGCATTTCAAAGGGTCATTGCTCTTATACCTTGGGGAGTTCTCAAAGTAATAGTAGGAAGACATACAGAGAACTTGTTTGACTTGGTTGCATGAGGTTGCTGAAAGAAAAGTATATGGTGATTGATGTATGTTATAAATGTCCAGGCTCCAAATTTTATGTTTATTGTAGAGTATGAGGTAGCTTATAAAGATGTTGCAATAAAAATAAAAAGCTGTAATTTGGAAATTCTGTTGCATGTTCATGTCATTTTAATGCAGCTGTTAAAAGATGTAATTTGAGCCTAATAATTTCTGAAATATTTGAATGCTCCAAAACATCTCTCTATTTCCTGCCTTCTCATATAGCTCCTGTTCTGTACATTCATAAGAGGCTGCTTCCTGGTTCTTGCTAGAAATACCTGTACTTTGAGGTGTTACCTAATGCCTGCTGTAGGTATTTCCCCTTGTCATGAGTTAGTACTGCTCTATCCTGCTTCAGTGATAGGTCTGTCATTTCAACCCTGTTCAGTGGCCTGATCTGAGCATCTTGAAGACCACATGAACTTTTTACATTCTCTGCATACATATTCTGTGTGCTGCCTTGAGAAAGAATCAGTGGGGAAAAAAAATCTAAACAGGTCTCTCCTTTGACCAATTCCTGAGTAGTTGTCTCTTTCACCAGAAACACTGAGGGTTTTTTGTGTGTTATTGTTCTTTACACTTTCTTTTTTTCTTAATGGTTGAACCATTTCTCCTGGCATAAAAACTACATACAATTAAAAAAATCTGGTGATTCCCCACTCCCAGTAGATATCACAGACCTATCTTTAAAATATTAAGGGAATGAGAAAAACTAAAGGTCTTGTGATAGCTTTCTTTACAGATGCTTCTAGTTCGTCTACAGGGTTAGTTAAGAAGTGAGATTTCATTCTTTGTATGAAAGAGAATGTAACAAAGGAGGACTTAACTCTATAGGACTCTATAATTAGCTCCCAGAGTAGAGAGAGAGAGAGGATAGAAGCACTCTGCTTGATTCGTCAATATATTAAAGGCTTTGGTAAATTTTGAGGATGAGAAAATTCAACAGTTGCTGAGAGGTCAAAGACACCTGTTTAAAAATAGCAATAGTTTGAAGATGTTGCTGTCCCTGCTGAAAGATCAGATTGAAATTTTATCTGAATTTGAAGAAGGGAAGATGCTGAGGGCAGAAAGGTACATTTGAAGAAAACACCAACACAAATATGTCAGGGTCTGCAGTTGAATCCAGCCTTTGACAGATTTACTTTTGGCTATGTCCCTTTTTGGCTGTGTGTGAGATGCTGCTGAGCAAACTGATGGATTGGAGTGCCTAATGAGCTGGGGCATCTCAATACCTGTGTGTGACTTAATCATTAAGTAGTACTAAACTTGGGTACTGAGCTGAGGATCAGGGTGTCACAGGCTTGAGCTGGTGTGGCAGTCCCTGAGATCCGGTAGCACTGCAGGATCCACGTGGCGATGTGAATACAGAGCAGATTCTCTTCTGGCCCTGATGTGGCCTTAGTTTCCTGTGCCCTCACAAGAGGGACCTGGGAGAATGCAAATAAGGACAGAATCTGCCTTTTAGACTATTTATTACTCTGGGGCTGAACAAGTCAGAAACTGCGGAGTTTGATTTTCTTTGCAGCACTGACAGGAAAGCAAACGAGTCCTTTGACTTGAAGTGTATATGTCAGCACAACTGGCTGTGGAGCTGCTTGTTTTCTGTCTTCTGGCTCTGAAGTCACTTTTCCTTAGACTCATTTGCAGAATTAGCTTGAAGATTACGAGCCTGGTAAATATAGAAGTATTTTCTAGATGTGTATTGTTTCTCAACTGAATATACACTTATGTATGTAATAAGCATATATAAAGCCTATTTTTGTAGCCTTCAGGAATAATTTCATTTTTATAGTATCAGTTTTATGGATGCTATATCAAGAAATTCTACTTGGGATGTTAGGAAAATGGAAAATATCAGACAGCGAGCATGAGGGCTATAGCCTACTGCCACAGGACTTAGTCTGTGAGGAAAAGCCTGGCAAGCCAGACTGGTTCTGAGCTATGTTATGTGATTGTGCCATGTACAGTCATATAGTTGCCACTAATTTGCATCATAGCAGCACATTGTGTATTGCTATGAAAGCAAACTCTTCACTGATCCTTCCTCTGCTGGAAGCTGTTGCTTCTTGTACATTTCTGTGAGCAGCAAAAAAATTAAACCAATTTATTGGCCTTTGGGGGCTGGCTACAGCTAGCAGAACCTTTAACAAATGCCACTGAAAGACTTTGGAGCTTTATATGATACGGGAAACACTGTGTGAACAAAGGATGATGGGAAAGGAGAGATGGTGTATGGCACATATGTTTTAGATGTCATAAAATTCTTGTAAGTTAAAACAAGAACTGTTTTCATAGGTTTTATTATTTTAAGTGTAAGTGCACTAAATGTATGAGCTAACTCATAATTTTTGGCATTCTAGCTTATGGAAAACTTTTTTGTTTGTATCACATCAGTTTTGTGGATAGGTTCAGTGGTGCTTTGTTTCTTTTCTGTTTTCCTCTGCTGAGTTTTTGGAAGTGGGCATGAAAAGCCACTGCTGGAGTTCAGCAGGCCTTTATCTTTGTAAGTACACCAGATATTTTTACTTATGGGAACCATATACTGAGGGTAGAGTTGCATGTCTATGGAGATTGCTTCAAATAGGTATTGGAGGTTTTTTCTGTATATGCCTTTGGGCAGAATTAAAACCAGGTAGGATATGTGATCTCAGCTGTGGTATTCAATTGCTGCTTTGTATCTCCCAAAATCATCTTGCCCTGAATATTTCAAATGCTTCTGATTTGTTTATATCATCTGAAATATTGCTAGTGGCAGGTATTATGGTGGTGCTGTACTGCTCAAAACATCAGCCTCTCTTAATACAAAGAAAATTGGATAAAGCCATGAGCAGTTAGTATGAGTCAATGAATCTCTTCTGTAAAAGAAACAAAAAACAAATGGATCAAGGAGCTTTCTTAAAATTGTCAGGATATTGCGTTTGACCATTTGATGGAATAACCTGCAGTGCTTTGTAATGGAACTGTTAGAAATCAATGTGCTATCCCTCTCCAGCCAAATCAATCCTTATGTTTTCAAATTTGTTCTCCTTCCTCAAATCTTCCTCTTTCCCCTTTTGCCCTAGCTTGTTCTTCCTGTACCATTTGCCTGCATCCACATTTTTTTCTCTTGCCATTTTTCACCTGTGTTAACTGACAGAATGAGTCAACTTTGTATTCCTGTATTTCTTCTTCCCAGTACCTTTCTCTAAACTCAAATTGGCAACTGGCAAGCTTTTATTTGTTACATTGGAAATAGCAGGGGTTGGAAAGAAACACCGCTCAGAACCTGTTTTGTCGCCAGTGCTGGTACTGGCAAAGCATCATCGTTAGAAAATATGGTGGAGTACTGCAAAGAGAAAAATAATCCAGTGTTCTCTGTTGTGCAGTGGTTACAATAGTGTGTGGCCAGTAAGTTTTAAACTTAAATAAGGAGAGTGGGTAAAAAAATAATTCCTACCTTTCAGATTGTCCTCCATCAACTACTTGAAAGGTTTGATTTAAATATCTTGATCCTGCAATAGTAAAAAAACGAACACTTTGGTAATGGTGTCTTCACATGCCCACACAAGTATCTTTATTAATGACCTGGACAAGGGGATCAAGTGCACCCTCAGTAAGTTAGGAGACAACACTAAGCTAGGTGGAAGCATTGATCTGCTTGAGGGTAGGAAGGCCCTACAGAGGGATCTGGACCGACTGGATCGATGGGCCAAGGCCAGTGGCATGAGGTTCAACAGAGTCAAGTGCTGGGTCTTGCATTTGGGTAATAACAACCCTGAGCAGTGCTACAGGCTTGGAGAAGAGTGGCTGGAAAGCTGCCTGGCAGAGAAGAACCTGAGGTGTTGTTTGGCAACTGGCTGAATACGAGCCAGAAGGGTGACCAGGTGGCCAACAGCACCCTGGCCTGTATTGGGAACAGTACCTTGAGTACTGTGTTCAGTTTTTTGCCCCTCACTACAGAAAAGACATTGAGGTGCTGGAGTGTGTCCAGAGAAGGGTGATGAGGCTGGTGAGGGGACTGGAAAATAAATGTTAGGAGGAGTGTCTGAGTGAACCAGGGTTGGTCTGGAGAAGATGAGGTTGAGAGGAGACCTAATTGCTCTCCACAACTCCCTCAAAGGGAGGTTGTGGAGAGGCAGGGGCTGACCTTTTCTCCCTAGTGACGAGTGATGGGACAAGAGGAAATGGCCTCAAGTTGTGCCAGGGGAGGTTTAGATTGGATATTAGGAAAAACTTCTTCACAGAGAGGGTTGTTAGGCATTGAAACGGGCTGCCCAGGGAGGTGGTGGAGTCTCCATCCCTGGAAGTATTTAGAAGATGATTAAATGTGGTGCTGAGGGACATGGTTTTGTGGTGTCTGGCAGGTTAGGGTGATGGACTTGATGATCTAAAGGGTCCCTTCCAAACAAGACAATTCTATGATTCTAAGTAAGAAGGATAGTCCCAGGTGTAGTCTGTCTACTGCAAACAATGTGGAGATATATCAGTCTCCTCTTTGTGACATTGTGAATTTTTAATTTAGACAATGCTCAAAGAAATAACTTTCTGCTCATCCCCTTGAGCTGAACTGGAATGCTGACCTGCCTTAAGTGAGCATGAACTTGCCTGCTACAGTGGATTAGGACTCATGTGAAGTGTTTATACTTTAAATAACAAATAATAAAATTATAAAATGTTCAAATATGCAGTGTTATGGGAGGTTTTTCTTTGCTGGAACCCAGGATATTTATAGTATCAGCTAAAATGTTGCCTGTGCTGTATCTTATCAGAACTTGTCAGAACCTGAATCCTTCAGATTTTCACAAACTTTGAAACTTAAAATCTGGTATTGCAGTAATAGTCTAGGTATTGGTAAAAATATTGGTGTCTCAGTTATGTGGGCTTCAGGCTGAATGGCAAATTCAGCAAAACATTTTCTATTAAGAGTTTACAGAAACACAGAAAAATTGAGATCATGATAGGAATGGAATGAAACAATACAGATGCTTTTTCTCCTTTAAAAACATTTTCTGTATTTGTTGTAGTGAGTGGAATGTGGGCATATGCCCATGTGGGTCTGTGTGTACTCACAAACCTGTAACATTAATCACCCAGTTGAGCTCATTTCTGTGAAACGGGCAACGTCATTTGCTGTGGATTCTAGAATTTGGGCCATGTGCTTTCTCCACATTTCTCTGAGTGACAATAGCTTGAAAAATCCCAGTGCAGCTTACATTACAAGCCACAAATCCAGATAGAGTTCTGCTTGCACCATTCCTGACACCTGCAAGCCTTTGGGCTTGAGATCCCTTTCAGCAGAATTCGCCCAGGATTCAGTTCATTCCTGAATCCAGCTTTCATGGGGCTGGGGAGGGATAATTTCAAGGCAGTTTCATGGTCATTGCTGTTGCTGCTGGTTTTGCTACGTTGGCTTTGTGTGCATATTCCTTGCAATTATACTTTTCAGAATTTATGGGTAAACTCTGAAAAGTTCTCATAAAATGTCATTGCTAGCTTGTAGACTTGGAAGTGCAGTTGGCTGTGTAGGTAGCTTCATGGTTCCCGTTGCCCTGCAAAGTCAAGAAACCAGCAATGCAGAGTGTCAGACCCACAGGTGATACTTAGAAGCTTTTCTGTTAAGAGCCTGAACTATGACTGAAAACCAAACTCAACTGAGGTCGGCCAGGTACCTGACATGACTCATGGCTGAGGAGAGCCGGGGAACCCATGATTCATTGCCTTGCTCTGTTGCCCTGCAGCAAGTCGCTTAACTTGTCTTGTACGCTACCATTTCATATCCTTCTCTGAGCTTAATGTTTGTGCAGCACTTTGGAGACTTACAGCCCTGTTCAATCTCATTATTCTCTTGCAAAGGGTTGAGAATGTTTCTGTGCATCTGTTAAAGATGCTGTCAGTACTTTAGGTGGAGCAAATAATCCAGTTTATGAAGAATGAGTCATTCGGTGTTGCTGTTTTTATGCAACTTTTTCCTGGGGTCGTCTTGTGTCTCTTTTTACCTTAATTCTATTCTTATTTGATATAGCTGTCGTTATCAGTTACCAAGGAGATTCTTCCATTTGATTTCTGTTCCAATCTCTAATTACTTTTTTTTTTTAAAAGAATATCCTGGGTTAGAAGGGACCTTAAATATCATTTAGTTCCAATACCCTCCTGTAGACCAAGTTGCACAGAGCCCCATCAAACCTAGCTTTGAACACTGCCAGGTAGGGGGCATCCATTTTACTTAGTGTAATTCTGTCTTGATGTCCTTTATTTGTTTTGTGTAAGCCATGGGCTTAAATATTTCTACATACAGTGAAAGTAAAATAAAAATAAAATCCACAACCTCTTGCCACTTGTTAAATAAAATCTGTGACCTTTCAACAAGTGCAAAAGATGTGCCCTGCTTAACTAAACATTATAGTGTGTTCTTATCTCACATAAACTGTTTTTGTCTGTTCAAATTTTGTAGTATTAGGTTAGCTATAGGGTTTTCTTTTAATTCATGGTTGGGTTTTGTTTGCGTATTTTAAAATCTTCTAGGAAAACTTTTCTATAATTCCCTGGAAATTTAAAATGAAAATGCCCAAAATGGGAGCTGACAGATCATAGCTGTTGCTAAATTGCAAGCTTACCCATTTTATGATATCAAGTTGTGGTGGTTTGATAACAGATTTCACTGTGAACTTCTGTCTGAGGTGTGTGACAGGCTATTAACCTGAAAGCAGTGTGTTATTTCTTTAATGAAAAGCAGTGAATTAGTGAAACTTTTTGCCTGGGAGTTTTCAGCTCTCAATTTAACATTAATCTCCAACGCCGGATGTTTAACAGAAGAATATGTGCAAAAGCTGGCTTTCAGTTGAACCAATAGTTTTTTTTCTGTGTCAGACAGGATCAGGCATAAACCACTCTATACTTAAAAACTTGAGTTAAAAATATCCCCTTTTCATTGTATTTGGAGCTTTTTCCTACTCTCTTGGTAATAGTTTGGAATGTGGCTGTTAGTCCTGCAAATTGCAGTCAGACATCTTAATCAAATACTCTTTTTACTATCATCTTTGCTTAGCAACATCCCTTTTGAGATATTCTGGGAAACTTAATACTTGTCTGGCGTGTAAAACAGTGTTTGTAAGTCAAGAAACATTGTCACATCCTGCTCATTTATGTTCTTTGATATTTTTGTTTTACTCTTTTTGAGACAGAAACATGAAGCTTCACACATCCATTAGCTCCAACATTTTGCGCAACACAACCCCAAGTGACCTGAAGCTCAGTTTCTGGAATACCACTTACCATGTTGGTGTTGAACATTGGAGTTAGTGAATAGCATCTACATGGTTGTCATGGATCCAAGCAGCAAGTAGTTTTCACATTCCAAAATAACCTGGAATTTAAATAAAATCATTAGGCCCTCAGAAGCTCCTATTTGCATTTTCCCTCTCGTTCAGCTGCTAACAAACATGCTATCTCAAAGATGTATAGTCAAAATCTAAATGTGATACCCTAAGCCTACTTTGTCATAGGCTATGGGTATGCTCCAGCTCCTGGACGTGTTTTGTGCTGGACAAAATTAACCTTTTCAACATTGAGCAGTTATTTCCATATTTACCTCTAGCGCTTCTGTTGAATCCCTTTCTAGGCTTTTGGGTTTTTAAAGTTGTATTTGTCCTCTGCTCAAAGTGTGTGTGGGCTGCTGTCTTCCGTGCACAGGCTGGACAGTTGTCACTCTGAGCCACCTATTGTCCTGCTCCATTAGCAGCTCCCACTCTGAAGTTTTTAGGTATTACACACAGTTCCTCTGTTGTATAATGTTCCCCAGCACTTCATCAGAAAAGAGCCTCCATTGCCCTAAGGATCAAAGAGAACTAACATACGTTTTACTCAAACAATACGGGGTTTAACTCTTTTTTACTGAATTCATAACTTTGTCTTCCAAGCTGATCTCAAGATCAGTTGGTTGTAGAAGTTATTTATTTCCTCTTGTTGGTCAGAAGTATTAGAACTCTGTGCTGTCCCTGAGAGCTTCAGAAAATGTTCAGACATCAACAGTGGTTTTAATTCCTGCCCTTAGATTTGCATTCCTGTTAAAGTTCCATTCCCTTCCCTTCTCCAATAGCCTTGGCCCTGCCCCATGTGTGCTTTTGTGGTATTGCTCTAATGCTTTCTTTGCCCCAAACTCTGTTGCCCAATAGCTTTTTGGGTGTCTTTTTAATCAGTTCAACTTTTCATCTCAATTCAAATTTCAGTGGAACAAACCCCTGACTTCCATGCATTCTTTGTGTTTCTGCCCATGGGTTTCATTACAATTGCTTACACAGAGCACATTAATGTAACCATGAGTAAGGCAAGCTGAGATGTGTTTTCTATGAGGAGTACTGTATAAAATGTATGCCCACTGCATGTTGATGGTAAAACTGGGATTGACCTTGCTAGGAAGGGAATCAAAGCCTTTAAGGTTCTGTTGCAAGGTCACAAAAGGGAGAAGTTTTGTGAAATTAAAGCTGAATTTGAAAATCTTAAATTGTTTCTGTGAATGCTTGGAGTTGATTTTCATGGCATCAGAGTGAAGAAATAATCATTCAACTGTAAAACATGCACTTCTCCCATAGGCTCTATAGGGGTGAGGAGAAGTAAAAATGCAGGTAACTGTAGCTGGCTTGGTTTACTGGGGAAACTGAGGAGAAAGAGAAATGAATAGTCACTTCTCTTTATGAAAGTTGCCTAGGAAGTGCAGTACTGTTGAGGTTAGTTATTCCATCAGTCTTTCTTGATTTCAAAAAGTTCAAGGCTTTTTATATATTAGTATGCTTGTTCTTCAATTCTGCCATTACACTCCTTTTTAATATCAAACTTGTCATTAACAACACAAAGAACATAAACTAAAGAACTGAGATACCATGCACCAGTTAAAAAATTTGAGTGGATGCTGTATAATAGCAATTCTTGGACATTTGACCAATCTCCCTGATTTGTGGAGATCCTGATGGGTAGTTGAAAAGACACAGGTGGTTTCCTGAGTGGCAAAAACAAGCTGATAGAAGGTGATCTCTTGATCCACAGCTGAAAATAGGCAGTAACTGTATAGAAGAGGTGTGTGGTTTTACCAGTTCCCAGGGTGTACGGGCTGAACTTGCAGTTGCAATCTGTCTGAGTAACTGTGCTCACTTTGCCAGAAATTGAAAATGGCATAAACTGCTGTGTGTCAGAGTGTAAGAATTGGTATATTCAGATGTGTACAAGAGATTGCTGGAGTATTAACACATTTCTGTTAGATAAGGCAGCTTAGGACAGCACTGTCCATTCAGTTATCTTGCCACCCGTTATCATGTGCCCATTTGTGACAAGATACATGTACGTAGCCATAGTCGTCTTCTCTTGAGGCCCCTTTGCGTCACTGGCAGAAAAAGATATGTTTATGTTATGTTTGTTCCACCACTTTTATAGACTGGGCTGGCTGGATCACTGGTTTCTTCCTGGAAACTAGTGATCATGAGCTGTTTGAGATGTTAGACTGTGCTGGCTACTTTTTCTTTCTTCCTGGAAATTAGTGATCATGATCTGTTTTAGATGGTATAGTATCCTTGTTCCTAGCCAGCGTTCTGCTTCACAACAAAATACACTTGTTTCATGTTTTATGAAATATCGTACATAATTATAGGATAATCAATTGAAAACAAGCTCCAGAGTTCATCTAGCCCAACTTTCCACTCCATAGAGGTCAATACAGGTCTACAGCACGGTATGAAACATATAATATCCAGGTTTAGCCCATTAACATGTGGGAAGCTTTGATCTTTATTGGCAGTGTCTGCAGGAGCAGCATATGGGTTTCCTGGGCAGGTGATGCAGTGTCAATATACTCTGTCTATGTTTGTATAATTCTTTATTAGTAAAAATCTCCCAGAAGCCTAGGGTGAAAGTTCAGCATCTAAAATTTTCCACTTCTGTAACATTTTCCTGTTCTTAGCTTGGGTGTTAAATGTGTTCTAATTTCTTACCTCCAGATTGCAGCTCGAAATGCTAGCAATCTGTCTCTTGTTTAAAGATCCTAGGAGAAGAATAGAACATACTAGTATATTGCTGTATATTGCTATTTGCATGTATTGCTATATGCACTGCAGAGGCATTTATATTCCCTCTAGAAGAAGGTATCTGGGGCGATTTTCCAGAGTCTGTTGTTAAAAAGAGATTTTTTCCTTGCAGTAGATTACACTGTTCCTCAGGTACCACTTTCTCATTTTGATGTTTTTGTTGTCAGCACAAGTAAAATAATGACTAGATAAGAAATGCCTTATGAGTGGGACCTTTCACAGCTTCATCCTGCAAGTTGCTTGGGCACAGACGTGTTCAGGTACCCAATTCCTGCAGGCAATATTCAGCTGAGAAACTGTGACAACCTGACAGGCAGTACTCTGCACCGAGGAACTTCCTTTTATTTCTTTATAGAAACCAAGGACATACAGCCTTTTCATGATCAGAATCTGAGAAATTAACCTATCCAGATGCTTAAAAATTAAGGGGAGGGAGTGAGCAAAACCAGCTCCTGGTTCCTGCAGCTGTCAGTGGCCATAAATCAGCTCTGTTTTTCCTTTTAAAGCTGGACAAGAGCATGAATTTAATTAATGGGTTTGACTTGCTCTGGAAACACACAGTAGAGAAACTGCCCTACCCGCACCTCTCGCAGATGCTGTAAACATACAAATGTTATTGTGTATTTACTCATGAATGCTTCCCAGCATCATTGTGCCAGATACAGTTGAATGCCTCAGGCAGGTGGCAAGCCAATGACTGCAACAAATCCTTGTTCTTTGGACACCCAGATCAGAGCCACAAAGGAGCAGCAGGTTAGCTCCTGTTTTCTTGGTTCCACCCGAGTTCTGCTCAACAAAGGCATTAATAATAGCCACTTTGGAAAACTCTAGCGGAAAACAAAAAGAGTGGGTTTTGTCTGTTTTCCATGATAGGGAATTTAATTGTAGTATGGTTTAAAAGAAAAAAATTAAAATCAAGTAGATTTAACCTGTCACTGTTAAAAAAAAAAAAAAGGGCAAAGAAAAAAGGTTATTCTTAAAACTATCCCTGCAATGCATCACCAGGAATATCTCTGCATTATTTGATTTTTCTTGGATTTTTACTTCTACCTTATACGTAAAAAGAGACACAGAAACAGTCAGTCTGGATCAGGGCCCAAGTTCAGTGCTGTGGTCAGCATTATGGACGTCTAAAAGTTGTGCAGACGCCCCTCGGGGAGACAATATCATGCAATTTTTGCGTCACATCAAACACGGCTTAAGTCTGAGCTTGAAGATTGACATTCTCTTAATACCTTTAACTTTTAAAAAGTTATATTTGGTTTGGTCATGTACACTGCTGTGGTGCTGGGTGGTGTTGGTTGTTTTCTGTGAAAACCTCATGGCGCTCTTTCCCTTGGTAACAAATTTATAGATAGCAATTGCACAGATTAGTTATGCTGGAGGAAGAATTTTGTTTGCTCTGTTCTGAACTAGTCCCTTTTTTGATCTGATTGAATGTTCCCCAGTATTTATATTATATAACAAGATGGTTATGCTTTCTCTTTAGTCTACAGTGCAGTGTAGGATTTCTCTGTCTAGACAGCTAAAGGACTTTGGAAAATGTATCCTGAGCAAGGCAGCTTTTTTTTCTCGGAAAAAGTTATTCGGAACATTATTTGAGCTCTTGTATGGATGGGTCTTTTTGGTTAGGGTGGATGTCTGAGATGTGGGCTTAATCTCTTAAGTAAAGAGAAAAACAGTGGTGCTTTATTCAAATACTGAAAAACAAGCTTGAAAATAACGAAAAGATGGTTGAATGGTGCTTCACATTCTCTGTGTTGCCAACAGGTGTGAGAGCACTCTGGCAACTTTAGGTGCAGAATTGCATCTACTCTCCTGTGATTGCTTCAGCCCTGTGATGTTGTACTAACAGTATCAGTTCTAGCTTCTTTGTCTTGGGGTTCTTTCTGTTTGTTGCTTAGAGTGTTTTGAGCAGGACCCATCTGGGGATTCAAGGAAAATTGGGTCTCTAAATTTCAGAACGTTACCAGACATGTGCTGAGTGCATTTATGAATATTTATCTGGAACTTAAGATTCAGAGTGAGTGTTAGGAATGCAAGCCACTGCACATTTTAATCAGGCAAAATCCTCCGACCTTTCTTCCTTTCCCTGTCATTTCTCATACCCTGACAAGTTCCATGATCCTTGGTTTTTAAAAACTCATGCCAAAACAAGAACATCCATAACAAATTTCAGTCAAAATATGCTGCTTCTTTTCTAAGTTTAAATATTTAAACACGCTTATAGCTGTACTGGCCAGACACAGGCATTGGTCATTCTGGGGAATGTTCACAAAGGATGTCAGACACCATCCGACTGGTGCACTAGGGAGGACATTGTTTTGTTTAACTGTGGAATAAATATTTTACCTTTCTCATCTATATATAACAGGTTTAATAAAAAAACTTTAATTTCTTAGATTACCATTAAACTATACCTGGAGGCGTTTTATCACATAAAAAAATCTTTTTCAGTCTGATTTCATCAGCACAGCTTTGTGTAAGGGCTGTGGTGCCTCCTCTGGGCTTTTACATAGGGATGGCTAAAAAAGTAAATCATCATCCCTAGCCGTTGGACTCTTCTCTTTAATAGATAAAGTCATTTTCAGTGTAGGGAAAGTGGAAGATGCTGCATTTCTTCTACTCTTTTTTGCCAGGGTTCACAGCACATATTAATGTGAACTGAAATTTATTGCAGTTTAGCCTTCACTGCTGCATTTTCTGCTATGCCTTCTCCATGGCAGTGGGCATTCCTCTGAGGGGAAAAAACTTCTGCGGTCCTTAAGCTTGGTAAAAGCTGGACTGTGAATTACTTGTAATGGAGTGTTAGACTTAGCTTTGTTTATTGCTTGATTGCTGAAGCCTCTGACAAATTAAAGGCAGAGACTTATCTGCAAGTCATGCCCTGCTTTTAGCTGGTCAAACTGTCTCTGCTGTTGTCAGGAGCTTCATGGGGATGCACTGGGGGAAAGGCTCATTTTCAACCTTTTTGTGCAGGACTGGAAAACACTGTGGCTCAGTGCAGGGCTGTAGTGCCATGGTGGTGCCTGGCAGTAAGAGGTGATTTACAGCGGGGCAGAGCCAAGGACGTGCTGTAAGCCTGCTCTCACGCTGTCTCCCCGACACTCCCTGCAGCCCCTCTCTGCAACCCTGCCGTGGATCTTTTAGTTGCTCGCTTTCACTGGTGAGCTTGTGTTGTCTGTATTTTTACCAAAAAAATCATTTCTTTACTGGTGGAGGGGAAAGGGAAGTGTATGTACTGTGGGTGTGTGTCTTCTCTTTCCATTGTTTTTTTCATTAAAGCTGTCTGGTGTGGCATGTGCTACCTGATGCAAATGTATTCATGTGGTTAGCCTGTCTTGCTGGCTTTTGTCTGGTTTGCAGCTATCTTGCTTAAGACCTGGCTCTGTAAGGGGTGTTCCCAGGCATCCAGTCATCTCCCAGTGATTCAGATCCATTCCCAGACTATTTTCAGGCGGTGGTGACAAAACAACATCTAATTTAGCTACAAAAATTATGAAGGTTTCTGAGGAGCGTAACTCATAATCTCTTCTGTCGGCAGAGAGACATGGGGAACCACCTGTAAAAATGGGATTTCCCTTCATTCATGTTTTTGAGGATGTGGAAATGGATGACATTAAATCATGGGCTATAATTTAGACAGTGAGAAGATTGCAGACTGATTCTCTAAGTAGAAAAATCTCCTGAGGAAATACATTATGTCTATAATCTTGTCAGTCAGAAGATTAGAGATTCAGTCAAAACCTAATATATAAATGGCTTTAATAGTAAAGATTGTGATAATAGAGGTAATAAGAGTATTTTGGTGAAGGCTTTGAAAGTTTGAACTTTGAGGAATAGTATTTCTTTTCTTTGCAAGTAGACATAGTAGCAAAATGTTCTGAACTATAATTAGTTGAACATGACTCTTCTAATGCAACATCTGAAAAAACTGTCATTACGTAGATTGTGGTTGAAAGAATCCCAATGTGCTTAGCATTCACATACATATTTGGGTAACATATGCTGCCTTTAAGGCCCCAACTTCAGAGTGGGGCTTGTTCACTGTAGTTCAGAACTGTGTGAATATTACACTGACACAAAGAATGAACCACTGTGGAATAGAGGTGCTTCATAGAACACTTTGGTTCAGTGCTAGCAAACGCAGCCTAGGGAGCAGGTTTTCTTCATCACTATTGTTAGGTGCATGCATATATGTGTATATATATTTTTTTCTGCTTGTTTGTAGTTAGTGTGTGGAAAGCTCTCTGCTGTCAAAGTTAGTTTCTGAGAGTGTACATTTCTCTATTTAGAGGGGTAAGTGAGTCACAGTGGCTGCTGCCATTTGTGGTAGGGGTACATCATCCTTCTGAAAACAAGTTTTTGTTGAGAGGGTGGAGCCAGGTTTCCTCTTGCTTAGGAAATATACTGAGTGGAACAAACGGATGGACCCTCATTTTATAGTTGGTATACATTTATTTAGCTCAGATTACATCGGTAATCAATGTATTTGATTATGTTTGTATTTGAAAACAATATATGCTCAAAATCACACGTGTGTGTTTTGCAGTTTGTTATGAAATACTTGCCACCAGCAGTGTGAATGCCACTACCATGTCTAGAGGATGGGGGCTGCAGTCCAGGAGAATTTGGCTGATGGCTTCCTGGTGCCTGCATCTCTCCTGGAGCACCTAGAGCTGGAGCTCCAAGGTTGGAGCTGGTGTCAGTGAGGTGAAGCATTAGTATGAGGCTTACTTGAGGCTAACTGCATTTCCTACAGTTGGTCAACTTGTGTAAGGGAGGTATAACACTGTCTCCAAAGGCCAGAAAGTCCCGTTGCCAAAACAGCCAACAGCTCTGTCCTTTCCCCTTCTGCTCCTTGTGCAGGCAGCATGCTGCGCAAAGCAGAGCAAGACCTGACTGCAGTAGGGTAGCTCCTCTGGGTGAGAAAGGTAGGTGTTTCTGATAAGCCTTAATGTGCATGTAGGGGCCTAAAAGACACATAAAATCCTGCTGAAACTAGCTTCTCCTTGTCCATTGGAAAGTTCTAGCTTTAAAGCCAGCAGTATTTTCATCCTCCGGCCAAATAAAAGCTCGGGAGGATGTATCAGCAGTGAGTCCTCTGGGCAAAGCAGGCAGTAACAAAGGTGAAGATTTTGAAAGTCGCCTCAGCAAAGCTGGAGGAAGACTTGGCAAATGAGAACATTTCCCTAATGTGATCTCTAATGCCCCTCCAGAGTGGGGAGCAAAGGTGCTTTCAGGCAAGCTACTGCAATTCAATTAGAGTGACCTAATTCTTATTTCTTCTTTGTGCTAGGGATTTCCACACTGATACAATTTAACTTTCTTAACATGGTGTTATGGCCAGGATGGGACCTGGGTTACAGGACCATTAATTGGCAGAGTTTAAACAAGGAAAGTGTTCCCTGAATGGTTCCTTGTGTGGATGCTCATCTAAGCTAAGGAAACTGAAAAAGGACTCCTTTGATATGGGCATCTGAAGCTTTTTAGAAGGAAAGTAAATGCTGTTGCAGTCCAGAGCAAATGCTACTAGGAATGACTTATGCAATTTATATATGTTTTTAATTAGAAGATGTGGAGGCTATAGGCCCACTCTATTTACATCATTATCTTTGTGCTGACTGCTCACAGTGACTTATTAAATGGCACAAAACTCTCACTAAACACCTATAAACTCAGTCGTGTGTATCACATCCCACAGTTAGCAGAATTGGTTATCCATTTTAAACAGTTCTATCTAGAAATAGAAATTCTTACTGGGCATTTCTTCAGCAGCATCTGTTTTCTTTATTTAACTTAATTAAAAGCTGCTTTGAAATGTATTGATGACATCAACGTTTGGATAGGACTATGAAGTGATGCTTCTAGGTTCCAAGACTTTGAAATAAAAGTTACTTTTGAAGCATGAAATTACTTTTTCTTGCAACCTATTCCTTAATTTAAAATTGCTAATCCTATGAGACTGACAGTCCAAGCATCTACTTAAGACTGAAGCCATGTTTGCCCACAGAAACAGCACTGTTGTGAAGCATGAGCTAACTAATCAAGATAAACCAATTTCAAACCAGTGCATCATAACTCAACAGGTTTGGGGGGAAAACATGGAACTAGATCTTTGAGGCATTTAATCCAGGCTGGATCCTCACAGCTTTTGTGCAGAGACCCCTGCAGTGCCCTGGTGTGAGGCCCCTGGCTTCCTTGGGGTTTGCCAGGTGTTGGTGTTTACTCACCATCTGCATATGCAGGATTGAAACCAAAGGGGTAGTTTTAAATGATGGGAGACATCTTCACTGTTTGCAGTCTTTGATCACATAATCTGTAAAGCAGGTCTCAAATTCAGGTATTACTTTAACTAATGTGATTTGTATGTATTCTTGGGATTTTAAGCCAACAACACAAAGGTCAATGCTAATCAGTATTCCTTTTGATTTTACACTAACAAATGCTGTGCATCGCATCTGGATGAGCTTTATGTAAGTTTTGGAGTTGCTGAGGATGGTTAAATCTCTAGCAAAGATTTATCTGCAGGGTAACCAGATAAGTCTTCAGTCATGTGATTTGTTTCTCACAATGAATGGTTCCCGAGTTTTGACAAAACCTAGGGAATATTTTTTAATGTTAAAATTGGCTAAAATTAAAATCCTGGACCTCCATTATGCATTCCCTAAGCCAGTATTGATGCTGTGCTTGTTTGTTACAAATCACCTTTAATTGAGGATCTAAGATACCTAAAAATCAGTATTATCCCCCAATAATAAGGACTTTTTGTCCCCATCAAAGGTTTGGTTTTTTCTCAGTCCTAGTGGCAGGGATGTCTGTCTGGACTGGGGACACTGGAGCAGGTAAGGGACTGTGCTGACCTTCGTGCTGCAGTGTTCTAGGTCTCTTGTGGAGATTCACCATACATACTTCCCAACATTCTGACATTTAGAGACATTCACGTTTATTGTGTATAGTTTTTCAAATGGCATGTGGTCATAAGGATGAGTGGGAACTGTTAAGTCTGGTTTACAGAAACCACAAAAAAATGTAGCTTTGTTCTGGTTGAGAAAATGCAGACTCTTGTGTTTGGTTTCCCTTTAAAATTCTCTGTGCAAAGATCATTCTGTGGAGTCAAGGTGGAAATGGTCCTTGTGCTGGTTTTTCCTTATTTGAAAGAACTTTGAGATTCTTGTACCCCTGGAAAAAACATCAGGGCCTAGTTTTTATGTTCCTTGTCAGTCTACCAGTTTACTATCCAAAGAACTGAGCTTCTTTCCTGGTTTGGATCACAGCACTGGTAAGATGAGATGGTGAAGTGACAGGAAAGTGGTTGGGTTGCTGATGGAGGCCCAGATAGCTGCTAGATTCTATCAGATCCTGCCTTGTTAATGTCAAAAAGACACCAGAATTCATTTCAGCTAGGATGGACTGGCAAATCTGCATAAAAATGTAGTCAGTGGTTTTCTAATCCTTCTACTATCAAGTTTCAGTCTACATGGCTCATTGTGATGAGGTGAGGAAAGGGTCTGAAGGAATAAGATATTTTTGTCCTTTAGAGAAAAGAAGACTTTTTCACGTTGTGCTCTCTGGCTTATTATCTCTTGGAATCCTTTAAAAGCATCAAGCTTATATTTTTATTTTCTCTGTAGCAAAAGTGACATATGAGTGACTTGCGGTGTAGTTTCCTGTCACAACTAAGTTTCAGTGGTGCTGAACTGCTGCCAAGCGATGCCCCTTTTCTCACCTATTCCTTGTGCTGTATGTATTCAAAAGGAAAAAACTGAGTTTGAAGATTCATAATGAACAAAAGGTCTGGAGGAAAAAAAAAAGAAAAGCCCAGTCTGCTGTGGCCAGAGCTTAATGGTGAACTTGTGAACCAGAGACTTTGACACCCGCTCAGACCATTGCATTGTCCTAAGACAGCTGGAGCTGAGGGTGTCTTGAGGTCCCCCCGGGCACGAGCTCTGAGTGCAGCATCTGATGGTCCCCAGCAATGAGGGGGAGAGGTTTTCCCCAGAGGTGAGAGGACAGAGAGGCAGCTCTCTGCTGATTTCCTCCTTTCTTCCTCCAACAAAGGAGTGTCCTTATTCAGGTGGTATTTAATAGTCAGAAACCAACAAGGGAGTTTGCAGAACAAGCCTGCTGTTTAATTTGCAATGCCTGTGCTATTGTGACACTGCCTTAAAATACCAGCCCTGCTGCAGCCTGCGCAGTGAGGGGGAGTGGAAAATCTTCACTGTTACCACCTCTGGAAAGAAATACATTGCACATAATGTTGTACAAAAGCAGCACAGCTTGACTAGCTCAAGCTATTTTGAAAGATTCCCTGATACTATTTTGATGTATTTATTACTTTTTCAGATAGTAGAAAGTTTTACAGATGTGAAAAGTTTGGAAACTTGGGTAGTCAGGCTTAGGGAAAGGATGTCTCTATAAGCAAAGCCTGAGAAGAAGGAAACAGGTGGCAAATGATAATATTAGGGCAATTATCTGTGTGATTTGGGTGGAGCAATGACTGGGGAGGACAGCTTTGTGATTAAGAAGCCTGACTAACACCCAGCAGTCTGTTCATGGCTTTTCTAATAGCGCTGCTGGCCTGTGCTCTCCATTGCACCAGTGGTGGGTGGGCTGCAGGAGTGGTCTGCTCCAGCCCAGCTCCAGCAATGGTCAAGTGCCACATCATGAGACCCTACTTGGCTGTGTGGTGTATTAGCACCTATTATGGGCAAGATCTTTACCTGCAAAATCTGCTTAGCTGCTAAACTCCTGTTTCTGGTCTTGGCAGCAGCATGCCTAGTGGCAGGTACCCCTCTCTCTGAGAAAGGCAGCTCAACAGTCACATCGTTCAAAGCAACTTAAGGTTCACAAACCTGGTGTTTTCTTGACCTTGAAGAGTCCCTGCTGCCCACCTCATGCATAGAGCAGACACCAGAACCAGAACATGAGGCAATGGTCATCACATGTTGTGTTAATTAACCTCACTTGAGATTGCAGGTACCTGTGGTTAAGTGCCTCCTAAATCCAACAGGATTAAACCCCAGATATTTGTTTCTCAGAGATAGTGTATTCTTTGCGAATAAGCAAGGTGGGATTGGATTATGTTTCCTTATTCTCCCTAAAGTAAGACAGTGCCAGAAGACTGGATCCAGTTTGGAACAGTCTATAGGTAGCCTATAAATGTTTAAATAGGGTATGTCTTGTTAGGTGTCTCTATGACAGCCAGAACAATGAGTCTTTTATCACTTCTGGTGCCTGCAGATTTGGCTGTAACACAAACAAGGAAATACTGCAAAGAAACCTGAAGGTAACTCAGAGGCAAAGCACCTACAGCCTCTTTATATGGGGCAAATCCTGCAGGAAGGGAAGAGACAAGAAGCCCTGATGTATAATGGGAGCTGGGTAATTGCATGCTGTGAAAAACAAACGCATCAGAGTCTTCCAGGCATCTCACCTGGATGCTTCAAAAAGGCTAGTCATGGAAAGCTTTGTGGCAATCAATTGCAATCTTTGCTTCCATAAAGAGATCCTCAGGCCTCCTGGAAAGCAAAAGAGATGCCTAGAGAAAGAAGAAAGCTGAAGCGCAGGCTCTGTTTCAGGTGTACCTTTGTTACCAGGCCTTTCAAAAGGGCTCATTGACAGGAGTATTAAGTCTTGTTTGTGTTGCTTTTTTTTGCTGGACTAGAAATACAGTGTTTCTTAGTAGGGGAAAAGTGTATTGGCTCAGTGGATTTTCTCAAATCAGGCTTTTTGACGCTCTCGCCTTTGTGTCCCGCATAGGTGTGCTATTTTTCTCATGGAAGGAAAATAGCAGATCTCCCCGTGTGGGAAGGCAGCACGGGAGGAGGGTGAAGCTAATTCTGCAAGCAGGTTTGTTTCAAATACTGCACTAGAGAGAGACTCTGCAGATTTTTGGAGACTGGGCTCCATGTGGTAGGTGGGAGGGGATTTCTGTGCTGTTGATTAATTCCAAATTGTGTGGGATTTTCTTGGCATAAATGAATGGGGTCTATGCCAATTTAAGCTTAGTTTTCCTTCTGTCAAATGAGCTGTGTGATGAGGAAGGTTTGAGGATGAAGGACTCCAGAATCTGTGAGGCTTGATGGAGTTAACTTTTCCATTTGCTTGGGAGAGGGATTATGGCTTTTCCTGGGCAGTGGTCTATTTATTTGTGCTGTTTCTTTTGCAAAGTTTCCAGAGCCTTCTTCAAGAAACCCTGGAGCACAAAAGGCTTTTTTTATACTATCTTTGGATATTATGCTCCTTACCAGTGAGGCTAGGGAGATGAGGAAAACCAAAACAACCTGAATAAAGTACAAATCCTGCAGGGTAACAATGGAGACTTGCACAGAGTGGGAAACAGAAGGCCAAACCTTGAAAACAGGTGTCTCTTTATGGACTCAGTCCTTGGGTTAGAGAATTTGTGCCGTTGTCTAGGTGAGATGTTCAACTGTTAGCACTGCACTGCACACTGAGCTCTTTGGACAGAATAATATTGTAGGCTGTAGGAATCTGAGATAAACCAGAATTGAACAGGCCAAGAAAAAATCTGTTTTACGGAACAAATAAATCTCAGTCTTTGATTAACTTTATTTCATGTCTAGAGTAGAACACACAAATCTATGCTCCTTCATGGCATGATAGCTAAACAATACAAGCCCTGTAGCAGAGAGAGCATACTACTGCTGGATTATCTGTCCTGAACATACTTTAGAGAAATTCAGTCAGGTTTACTTTACCCTAACAAAACCTCATTTAATGCAGTTGTTATGGCAGTGCAAACCACAGCTTTGCAGTAAGCCATATTCCTGGGGCTCATCTAAAATACTGGCCTTACAAACCAATTTTTTTGCAGATTAGTCTTTTTGCATCAAGCTGAAATGATACAGAAACTAGAAAATAATTTCTTAAGATTAGAAGAATCAATAAGTTTCAGACTTTAAAGCAATTTAACATGTGTGACAGCTTAACAGGTTAAGGTAACTCAACAGGTTTGGGGGGAAAGCATGGAACTAGCTCCTTAAAGGGCAAACAGAATGCAAGGGGAAAAGAGTGAATGTTGATTTCATTGTTTTAAATGAAATTCAGGTAGATACAGGAAAAACATTACATTTGTCTGGCTGGCAGACTGGAAAATCTTTTGGGAAGATTTTAAGATGTAACTGGATCTTCAATTTGGAATGTAAACAGAAGGAAAAAATACTGAAACCTGTTTATAAATAGCTTGAGTTTGCGAGAGTTACATCCTTGGTTTGTTACTGCTCGCCCGAAGTGAATCCTACACAGAGGAGTAGGTATGATCCACAAAGCACATGCTATAACTTCATTGTTCAGCCACAATTGTATGATTTCCTGGCAAGGCTGAAAGAGACCCCATGAATTAAGAACTCAGCCTTAGCCCAAATTCATAGTTGCTAGTAGGCCAGAGAATCAGAAGGCTGTGCATGGGGCACAGTGCTTGGGTAAAGCATAGACGGGGAAAAAGGAGTGGGAGAAGTAAATTTAAAGCCTAGAGGAAAATACTCTTGGTGCAGATGAGTTGGTGGGTTTAATAGAAAGACTTGGCTTTGGTCGTTTTAAACTAACCTCAAACTTAGATTTTTCTTACCCAGTTGTTCTGTGTGGAAGCAGTAGTTTTTTCACTTGCATCATTACTCATTGTTCTTGTTTTTAATTGGATCACAGCCTGAAATCGAGATAAGTAATATAGCTTGTGTTGGGACACCTGAAAAGAGAATTTCAGGTGCTGAGAATTCTTCCTCAGCAGAAGAATTTGACATGTTGTGGAAGCAAAGTTGGGTTATTTTGTGAGCAAAATGGTAGTATTTTTATATCAGATACCGGTGGTCTGTAGTTCAGATGAATGCCATGCATGTAGGGGCACCAAATGTTTCGAATCTGGTATTTCAGGAAATGGTATGACTACAGTGTGCCTGGCTCAAGCAGTTACTGCTGAGATGATCTTGTAGCTTCTAAGTAGAACTGCTTAGACCTAGTCATCTATGAGGATGTTAGAGAAGGATACTCTAAAAACCAGGAATCCTCTGAAACCATTAAGCTATATAAATCAGTTTCTTTATCAGAATATATATATATGTATCAGCTGTCAGATCAGACACAGGCTGAAAGATACTAATACACTTGCTGCATTTCTTTTTCCTTTACCCTTCTGAGTGTGTGTGTGTTTATTCCCCAGTTTCACTGCTCAAGAGGTACCCCTCTACATGTTACTGCACGAGTGTGGGAAACATACTAGGATGCATCTTTTACCTCTTTGTTCCTGAACATTTCACAGAAAAGGGGGCAAGAAAAAAAAAGCCAGGAAAAAAAAAAAAAAGCAGAGGAGTATTTATGCTGTAGTTCTGAAGTACTGTGAGAATGAATAACAAACCTTTGAAAACAGAAAACACACTCAAGTCACACTTGGGCATCATCAAGAAAAGTCTCTGATACAATATCTTAATAAAGACGCTTTTATGTGATGTGACTTTTTCTTTTACAGGAGTTCTTTTTGATTCAAAAGGTTTTTCTTTTTCTTTTTTTTAAATATAGGACTTAGATTAATGTGTAAAGCATAGAGATAATTTAATCTAGAGCTGTTTAGAGTGTGGGTGAACTTTTCCATTTGGTTATTTTAAACCAATTTCCTTCGCAGACATTGAGTGATGATAGGTGGCTAAGGGAATGATTAGGTGCAATGGTTTCATGAACAAGAGCAAAGAGTTTTTATGTTATAATTACAATAATTATTTCTCTGAACAAGGCAGATTCAAAGTATTGACCACTGCATTAAAAAGTTCCAAATGTGGCTAAGATATGGTAATGGAGAGATAACACTGAAATACAGCTGCATTTCTGTTGTATTATTGAATTGCTTATCTTGATTTCATTTGCAACCTTTCTCAGTCTCTCGGTAGACAATACTTGAAAGCTACAGAAAAGTATCCATTGCCTTAGGAGACTTAGTGTTGTCTGGAATTGAGCCAGTTTAGTAATCCTTTTTTCCTCCTTCTTTCATTTATCCCTATGCAAAAGAATGGACTATGTTCACCAAAATTATCAATGAAAATTGCACCATTAAGTCTGACTTGCTGGACTGTTCCAGCAGTGAAGCTGCTGTACGCTGACAGACTGACATTTCCAGCAGAACTCCTTGTTCCAAAGCATTTATGCCGTGGTGATAAATGGTGTGTGTCTCGGGTAGCTCTATCATAAAGCAAATACCTGCTGCCTGTGTGTTAGAACTTTTTTTATTGCCCCGTCACGTATTGCCCCATGACAAGAAATGTTTTGACACTGGGTTGGATTTTTAAGGGTGTTAGCTTCTAGATTGGCTCTTAGAGTGTTTGGGAGACTTGGATTAAAATTTTGCCTCCTGCACAGAGCCATGGGACTGATTTAGCTCCTTGCTTCTCAAACCTGGCCTTCTCCCACGTGCAAAATGTGGGGAACAGTATGAACTCTGAGCTGAATGGGTGCTCTCTCTCTCTCAGTCCGGGAGGAAAGTCCAGCTGCATTGAAAAGCTGGACTGTAGCGCTTTATTGTGGAAGCATGGCAGAGAGATGAAACAAAGCTAAGGCTGCAGTTTGATGAATACTGGGTCCTGGCTGTGAAAGACAGCTTGCTGGCCTTCCCCTAGCCTGTAGCTCTTTGTCCTTGGCTTTCCTCTCACTTCTTAAAGTATTCTTGGGTTTTTTTGATCATCTGTGCATTAGCAAGTCTGTATGTTTGTAGTCTATGTAAAAATAAAGTGAATGGAAATGATTTTGTGCAAGGTAATTAATTGGATAATTGCACTTGGATAATTGCACTGAACATTAGTTTTTAATGCATAGTAGTAAATATGGACTAGCCTTTTAGCAATCTATGTCCATTCACCCAGAGCAGTGGAAAAATATTCCCAAGTGATTTTAATTTAAAAAGAGATGTTAAGGACAGAAATTGGACATTGTACATGGCTGTAGCTTCTCAGGCCCCCAGAGGCCTTCAGTTCAGGGAGGATGACTGTAGCTTTTGTTTAATTTACATTGCAAATGAAATCTTACAGTATTTTTGGTCTTTATCCACGTTTGCCTCTGAAACAGTGCCTGGCACTTGAATCTGTATCTTTTCTGCACAGGCATTGCCTATTCATTGCTAATGTTCAGTGGAGACATACACGTACTCTGACAGCAGGAACGCAGGGCTGATATCAAGCCGTGAAACATCTGCTGAATTCACATGGGGAAAGGGAATATGAAAACAAATACACAAAGGGCATAGCTACTGAGATGGTAAATATTGTTTTTTCCATGCCACACCCAAACCAAAAGTAGAGACAGAGGGGCCCTTAACAAAGCTTTATTCAGGTTCCTGACAGCTGACAGTAACTGCTTGTTTTCCACTGAGCTGGAAGCAAACAAGACTGCCAACTTACTTCAAAAGCCTGAATTTGCCCGAGACATACACTTCTTTTACTATGAGTAGATCAGAAGTAGGTGGGAAGAATAGCTATGTAGAAATTTCTAACGTTAATATCATGCAAATGCAATTGCTGATAATAGTTTTTTGAGGGCAAAGAAACTGCTTCAAAGGTGGAGCAGTGTGGATTTGCTAGCTGGGCAAGAGGAGCAGCAGGCAAGGGTGCTCGGGGCCTGGCTGCAGGCTCCAGGCCCAGAGCTGGGAGGTGCCTGCCATGGTGCATGGCTGGGCCTCAGCAAGGGCCCTGCTACGCCCCGGTGGCTGCGCAGCCCAGAAGGGAGAGGAGGAAATTGTTGGGTGGCAGTCTCAGGGCATAGGTGGTGCTTTCGGCATCCTACACTGTTGCACAAAGCTCGGGTGCTTAATAAGGTCAATAAAGTGGGACACTCCCAAATCTACGCTGATAGAACAGTGTTGCAAAGTGGCTGTGGGATGAAGGGGGAAGTAAGTGTAATAAATACAGACCGGTCAATAAATACAGTTGCTGCAATCGATAGTTGGGATGTTAGGCATCAGAGGCAAAACAGACCCACAGCCTGACAAAGTCCTCCAGACTGTGGGAATGTGACTCCGTATGGCTCATTTCAGACACTCCCTGCCTCTCCTGCCTGAATGCTGCCGGCAGAGACTCTGCCTCAGAGTGTTATCACAAGAGGACATTAGTGCCAGCCTGCCTGGGCCAAGTGCTGTAGCATCTGTAGCATCTGTCCTGAGCACCTGTCCTGAGCATGGGACACTGGGCAGAAGTGAAATAATCTGTTTTGATATCATCTGGAGAGCTTTCTATCCAGCACAGGCAAACTTGTACTTCTGTCATTTCTATCAGAAGCAGTATGTTGGGTAGCACTGGCACAGCTGGCATCGGGCTGTTTCTTTTTCTCCTGGTCTGTGTGAGTGTCTGATACTATTCCCACTGAAGCCAATATGAGAAGTTCCTGGGGAGGACTTCAGGTTGAAAGGGTTTCCACATCGCTGGCTGTATGGTGTTCTTGATATGGGATACTCTCATCCTTGCTACTCAGCTTTTTTTGTAAAGTAGATTGTCTGCTCTAGCAAGGCATTGGACCTTGTTTATATAAACTCAGACAATTAACTGTTCTTTAATAGAAATGCATGACTATATTAAATAGTTGGGAAATGATGCAAAGTTGAACCAGGCCCAGTTGGTAAATTTTTGTAAAGTAAGCCCCAAGGAGATGGCTTACTCCTCATTATCCCAAACGGGAAAGTAACTTTTGTGAATAATAATAGAATATTCAACCAGAAACATTTTTTTTCTAACCAGAAAGCATCTGTGGCTTTGCAGCAAACATCTCTGGTTAAAGTGAAAAAAAAGGAAGCTAAATGAAATTGCACAAAAACTGTAGACATCACACAAAAAAGAAAATGCTGGCCTTTTTTTCCCTGCTTCCTATGTTAAGGGATTAAATGTTTAGTTTCCAAACAATGTACTTGCCTCTTAATAAAATTTTAAAGTTCTTTCATATGTCTAAGTGAAGGTGACTCAGAGGAGAGCTCATAGGAAAACTGCTGCCTTTTTCCTCTTTCCAGTAATGCCTTTTGACCTTTCTACCGAAACTCATTTATTTTGTCCATTTTGATATCAAACCTCTAATAAGTAAAACTACGTTGTCTTTGATGGGTATTCTCCTCAGCAATATATCCTGCTTGCTAGCTCTCTTCTATAGCTCAGTAAAAAAGTCACTGATTTCTCTTTACTCTGTGTCAGTTCTGCACCAATATGTGGAAGAACTTTTCCCCAGTGAGGGTGACAGAGCCCTGGGACAGGCTGCCCAGGGAGGTGGTGGAGTCTCCTTCTCTGGAGATATTCAAGACTCGTCTGGATGCCTATCAGTGCAATATGAGCTGGGGAGCTGCTTTGGCACGGGGGTTGGACCCGATGATCTCTCGAGGTCCCTTCCAACCCCTACGATTCTGTGATTCTATGATTTTTGGTTGTGCAGTTTTTAACGTTACTTCACTAGTATGATCAGGTGCTAACTGGGGTACTCCTGGTTAAGGAGCAGTGTGCATCTGGCCTCCTGCTCTGTGCTAGCCATGCCTTCCCCATGACAACTTTGTTCTGTGGAAATCACGGGCATGCTCTGCTGAGAAGTGACCGTATACAATCTGTAGATAAACAAGGTCTGAAGGAGGAATTATATGTTCCAAACAAATATTAATTGCCTGACTACATTTTATTGTGTTTCAGTGGGTTGTGTGTGTTGAATGTTGTCCCCCCACCAACTCTCTTGTGAAACAGTATCAGTGGAAGATGTAGTCAATGCTGAGGCCATGTTTAACCAGATACTGTGCATATATAGCCAAAGACCATCCCTTCCTGAAAGACGTGAAGCAAACATTCTTTGGCTTTCATTCACTAAAGCTTGAGAGCAAATACGAATTTAAGTTTGTTCCTTGAGATCAGATGTAAACAACAGTGTGGTTAGAGAAGGGCCTCAGCACTTCGAAATGTTTTGCTCACACGGTGACCACTTTAAACCAGGCTTTCCAAGGAATCCATAGTTCCCTGCACTTGTAGGTTTTGCTTTGTCTTCCCACCTACCCAGAACTGTGGAAAAATCATCAGGTTGATGATTTACAGTATTAGCTTTAAATCTGGTACAAGCTTCCTGACATTTCCAAGCCCTTTGGAAGGTCTAGGTTGCCTTTTGACCAATGTTTGCTTAAGCTCTGGTTTTGGGATAAAGAAAAACCCATTTCAAACTTCTGGTAGTATTTTGAATTTTACGCTTGGTTGACTTCCATCAAAATCCAAATGAAAAATTTCTCCCTTAGATTTCTGGTAATCTCAGTTTCCAAGAAACTCCCTTTCCTTGTTTATGAGCAGGAAGTATTTGATTTCCGTGTCTTCCCCACAAAACAACACTACATATGACTCTATGTTGATGTGACAAAGCAGGAGAATGGGTTGATTTATTTAACCAGGAAAAAAAAAAGTAATTAGAGCAGTGCAGATTCCTGTAATAAGTGTAAAATTGTAGGTTATAAAAATATCTGAACTACTGGAGCGACAGATAGCAAATGCCTCATTTTATTTATTTCTTCAGGAAGGGAGTTAGTGTTCCCTCCTATTCACTGGTCAGACTGTCTTTCTGGTCACAGAGTAACTTCATTCTACCTTCCACCCTGCAAAGATACTGTGCACAATTAACATTCAACAAATACACTACCAGGCTACTAAGTGCTGCTTTACCATGACACACCCACTTTGTTCAAACATTCCTTAAATCTTTTAAAAGAAACTGGCTGTGGCAGCCTGTTCCTACCATGTCAGGTGCAACGTTCCTCCTCAGTGACAGCACCTGTAATAGGTTGGCTGTTTATTTGAGAGCTCTCCTGAGATTTAAATTTAGCTTACCAAATACGCCCCTTATCTACAAAAGTTTCTTAACAGGTTTGGCTTTTTTTTTTGTTTGGGTTTTTTCCTTTTAATTTACGTTGGTCAGTTGTAGTAAATTTGGAACAGTTCTTTAAAAGTTTAGCAGCTTCTTGCTACCTTCCCACCAGTGCAATTGTGAATGCTTCTGCAGGGAGGTTAGGAGTACAATTAGTTTCATAAAAAGAAAATTAATGTCTCAAGCTGAACATACTAGGTGATACTAGGGTCTTGGCCCTCCTCAACACTATCACTGCTACATTTTGAGATAGGCACCCTGAAAGCAAATGACAGAATTCCTTTTTTGAAGTGCTACTGGTAAACTTGTTTGGACTCAAATTTTTTTTCAGTTCTGATAAATGACACCCCCCACCCCCCATTTTTTTTTGGCAAAGAAAATTTAGAGCTTATCCGAAGCAAGTTGCTGTTGGTAGCATTATTCTCCACCTTGTTTTAGGATCCCTTGGCATTATGTGAGAAGAAGAAAGAGAGATGGGTTTTATAGAGTAACTGAGGAAAAAATACAATCACCACCCAACCATTGAAGGAGTAAAACAGTAACCACCACTTGCTGCTTGTGTGCAGTGGGAATCCTCAGGGGGTGAAACTCTTCTGATGCATGAGAGATCTGGTAGTAAATATAGATTCTGTAGCTCCACAGAATATAATTTCTAGCTAAATTCCTATAAAGGCATTAAAATGATGAGTGTTTAGAACACTGTCTGAAAACAGTTACAGTTTGAAGAAAAACTGTGATGAGAAAAAGATCTTTGTGATAAAAATGCTAGTGCTGTACCCTGGAAAACTCCTTCTTCAGCACAAGTTAAAAGAAATTAACTCCAGCCACATTGCCAGCAATTGTCAGTGAAACTTTATCACTCCATGTGAAAATGGATATGCTTTAATGTAATTTAAATTCTTCATTAACTGGGTTTTAACTGACTTTCCTCTTACTCCCTATTTTGTAAATTTTTCTCCTTTTATGGAACACTGTAGTGTTCCACACATCTGCCTTTCATTAGCTTTTCTAAGATTTTTTTTTTCTTTTTAAATGCACCAAATTTTAGGGGAATCGTGTAAGGTCAGTGAGAAAGCCACATCTATTACAGAAGGCTTTGACTGAAGTGACCGAAACAATGTGCAATTCACGGTATAAGTAAAGTCAGAAGAGTTCTAAATCTCTTTGTTTTAGGTATCAAAGACATATTGACTCCCCCCTTGCCCCACATACTCTCACACAATGGTTTCAATAGCTAAGAAATCCTTAAAAATATTACCTGTTTAAATAGATTTGGCTTTAAAATTATTTTCTTTGGATTTCTGCTGAGCCAAGTGTGACTCTGAGTATAACAACAATCCTGACTCTACAGCAGGTGGAACAAGTAAGAGAGTTTCACAAAAAAAGTATTAGAGTATTTTGAAAGCTAAAAAGAAAACATGTCCTGGAAACAGTTTCTCCTGAAAGAACAACATCACAATTTTAAAGGAAGAAGAACTTTTCCTACCTGTAGCTTTTGTGTGGATCGGGAATTGTAGCTTTTTTCTGATTACAATCTTCCATGGCTTAGCTTGGCTTCTGCATTTGAATGTTAAATATGTAAGAATGCCTTGTTTAGCTTGGGAGTTTGCATGACCTCTTAATGAGACACTGTAGTTAGTGTCATTGGGTATTAAGGCGTCATGTGACTGTAGATGAAAATAAAATCCTTTAAAGTTTGCATTTAATACTTCCTAGAATCTGTAACCCTTTACTGGAAAGCTGGGTGAAGACGGGAGAGAGTTAGTTCACTGTTTTCTGGTCAGGATTTAAAAAGAAGAGGAAGAACACGTGCCAAATAGTTCTTTCTCCTCCCAGGACAGTTGCTTACAAGGACCACATCACATTCTGAGCCTGTCAGTGTATCAATGCTGTTATTTGCATATTCTTAAAATTATATTTCCCCATATCACAGGCATTGCTAGAGGGATCTGGCAGAAAGTTCCTCTGTTACATTCTGCCTAGCAATGACATTTAATCCCCACTGTTTTGGGTGAGACTTTATAAAGGAACTCGGCTCCAAGGTGTATTTGCAGACGTCATATCACATTGAAAGTTGCTGACTTCCCTGGAAATGTCTCAGCTTGGGTGTGATGTTTCCAAAAGTGATACGAAAGATTTTCTGCTGCCACAATAGGAGAGTGTTCCCTGTGCAGGAGGAGAGAGATTTAACTTAGGCGATACCTGCAAGCAGCTAGGTTGGGTGTTTTCCAGCTGCAATCTTTAACATATATTGATGTACCTGGAAACTGCAAAATAAACCACCCCAACCCTCCTATAAAGAACTGGCAGTGACACTGTGTCATCTACCTGCATGTGTCACAGCCAGGGGGTGTGAAGCAGCCCTAACAGAGCTTACTCGATAGGACTTTGGAAATATTCAGCTAAATCCTTTGCTTGTTTGTTTGTTGTGTTAAGCAGTTATATGAGGTTCAGCTGCTGTATGAGTAGATGTGTTCTTCTCATCCTAAATAATGGTGGATTTAGGGTTGCCTCCCTGCCTGGTAGGGGGTGTAAAGGGAGCGGGGGAAGTATGTTGCCTCCTTGCCTTCCTTGTGGAAGGAGCGTCCTGGAATCCTTGTCTTTCTCATCCAAAGTGTCCCCATAAGCCCCCCCTCAGCAGCGGGCTGGGTTTGCCCTGTTGTGCTTCCCCTTGTACTTGCGGCGGTGAGCTGCTGCTGAGACTGTCAAACTCATTTCAGCAGTGGGCCGGTCCCCACGGCGGGCAGCGAGACTCGGCTGCGCCACCTAGCCCCGGCCTGCCCCTGCCAGCCGCGCACTCGCGGCTGGGACACCGGGTGCCAGCAAGCGGAGGGATAAAAGCTGCTTTAGATGTGCTTGTTTTAAGCAGCAGAGAGCTATGTCGTTACGTAATGGCCAAATTTCGTTTACAGTCCGTGAGCTAGCGAGCTGCACAGCTCTGCAACAGCTCTTTGGCAGATTTTCTTTCGGGTTTTTTCTTTTCTCCTGCAAGCATTTAGTGTTAGCTGAAAGTGGACTGGGAGAGGCAGGAAAGGTCTTATTACAAAGCCTTCACTAAACTCCCCCAAAGGCTTTCTTGTCGCTAGGTGAAGAATTGTCGGGCTAACGTGTCCCCACGTTGTTAGCGGGGGTGAGGAAGGTGGGAGATGCAGACAGCTATGGGCTGCCTCGGCAGCATGGAGCGTGATCCCATGCGCAGACCCGAGCACAGTGCGTGCGGCGGACCTGGCTTACAGCCCTGCCAAGGTGCCGACAGCCCCTGTGGGCCAGATACAACATCCAGTTGTATTTTGCCATTGGCCTTATGGGCTGTGCTAAGAGTCTGAGAAATGCCCCAGTTGAAAAGCTGTGTTGTAGAGCAGGAGGCCACTGGAAGCAACCTTGGGCAAGGAGGCTGCCTCCCCCTTTCTCCTGAGACCCGGCCTACCTGTCAGACCCTTTTCAGGGCTACTGTATTTTCATGTTCCACAGACCAGTCATTCTTGTGATTTCTTAACCCCACAGCTGGTATTTCTGCAGTATTAGAGAAATTCTGCCCAGCCCCTGCAGTCCTGAGCATGCTGTGCTCCAAAAGCGCTGTTCCTGAAACCTGCCGTTTGCTATGAATATGTGCCAACTGCTGGGATCTATTCAGGCTGATCGTTGGGTCAGGTTTTCACCAGGGGTCCTGCATGAAATGATCACTTGTCTCACCAATCCATAGTCCTTGTTCAGAAAACACGGGTGTGACAACATTTTTTCAAAGGAAAAGTAGTTGAAACATTCAGCCTGCAGAAATCCTCTTTTTCCTCTAATCTCATTCTTGTACCTTAGTCAACTCTTTTGGCTGAGATTTCCTGGAGAATGTTCCTGCTGAGATAGAAGTCTGCCTTGAAAAATTACAGCCCGAAAGGCTACCTGTGTAACTTCAGATACTGTTGTCAACGTGACATCACAGCAGGAAGTGTGGGGCAATTTATTAACAGGCCATGGAGTAATGGGGACAAATGGCAGCAAACTACCCTGTTGCTTTTGGGATGTTCGTATTTTCATCTGTGCATCAGCATGTCTGGATTTTTTGCTTCACCTCTTACCTTGCAAGAGTGTAATGCATTTCACTGTAAATATGCTGAATAGATCTGGTTTAGTCTAGAAGCTTCCTCACATGCACTGAAATGCTAGTGGAATTAGAGCTGTGGCATGAAACCGAGGACATGATTTTGTTTCTCTCCGTTGGATGTTAAGTAAAAGTAAGACCTATCCTGGTGCAGCAGTATTGTCTGGTGGTGAAAGCTGTGATGGTGGGAACTTGTGAATGTGCCTTAAATCTGCTTTTGTTTATTCCCTGCTGAGGCTGGAGAGGGGACTGGTGTGCTGCCAAAAGGGCAGGCACTGCAAGTGGAGAGTGTACCACGGCTGGGAACATATCAGGGGCTTTGCGGAGTTGGGAAGGAAGCACCAGTCCCCTCACCCCCTGGTAAGCAGGAGCAGCATGGGCCTGGGATTAACGGGGTTAGTGGAGGCAGGGAGAAGAACTTGCTAGGGGCAGGTTTTACCAGTCACTTTGGGAACCACTTGT
Organism: Porphyrio hochstetteri; assembly: GCA_020800305.1. Classification (NCBI taxonomy): domain Eukaryota; kingdom Metazoa; phylum Chordata; class Aves; order Gruiformes; family Rallidae; genus Porphyrio; species Porphyrio hochstetteri. The sequence goes on along the minus strand of CM036913.1, from coordinate 25,552,356 downwards.
GATTTTAAGAACACATTCTGTTGGACCTCTCAGAAGAATGTTCCCTCAGACTATTCTGGTTATTGGCCTGTGTTTTCAAGTAAATTTAGCATTGTATAGCTGGTCCTCAGTAGTGAATGTCCCTTTTTCAAGAAGGATGGTGGTCCTAACTGCTCCTTCTGGAGAAGCACATGTTCCTGCCCTGGGAACAATTGTAATGATTATTCCTTCAGCTTTTGACCTCCTTTTTGAAATTGAGAATTGAGACTATGATTTAGACCCACACTGAAAGCATCACTTCATGTCATACACGTCAGGACTACCTCCAAAATACAAGGAATGGTGTTTGGTGAGCAGGCTAGAAAGGTAAACCACAGGAAAACTTGTAGCTCATTACTCTCCCCGCAGTGATGTGTTCTTCCAGGATGACATACCAAGTAATGCCCTTAACAGGGTATGAGAACTTTGAAGTAGGTCACATTTGTAACATAAATGCTTGATAATGATTCTTAATAACAAATTCTTGATAACCAAAACTATCCAAAGGCCCTAGTCCACATTGGGATGACTCCATAATCAATTTTATAGTTACAGTAAAAATAATGTGTAAAACAAACAAAAAGCCTTTGGTTTTATAGTTAGAAGAAATAAATAGATTTCAGAATTCTGCCCTTTGCAGTCTTAATATTCATGTTGAAACAGGTATTTTTAAAATTCTTAATCAAGAAACTAAACTAGTGTAGATCCTTGCTAATAGCCTAATGGTAATGACCCAAAGGACTCATTTTATGATGTATCATACAGACAGACACACATAAGAAGTTTTTGAGAAAGGGCAAAATCTCAGGATTTTAAGCTCATCTGGGGTTGAAATAGTCCCCCTTGCATATGGATGCCATTACAGCAATGGGTTTTTGTTTTAAATTCCCTTTGTTAGATAGCAAAAACTTCTGTTTTCCGCAGGTTTCTGTACAGGGCTTGAGTAAGCAGCACAGAGAAATCAGGGCTGGGGAACCACTGAAACCTGAATGCCTTCTGATTGCCTTTTCCAGGCTACATGTTAACTCACATTTTGATGTTATCTGATAATAACGTGAGGCAAAAGTTGAATGGCCACAGGCTGTATGAGATGAAGTCCTGGGCTCTGCATTCCCCAGCTGTGGTGCAAAGGAAATGACTGATAAAAATATTTTTTTCTAGCTGACCTCCGGCTTACCTTTGTCTGCCAAAGAATTTCCTGCTCGTTCCCCTCTAAAGCTTTCTTGCAGCTACCGCCTATTCCTAGAATCTCCTGTGTCAGAAAACAGGGACCCCGTCTGAGCCTGTTTATTGATGCGCTTTAGATAAAGAAAAGATGAAAGCTTTATTCTGGGCATGCAAAGAGTGCTCCTTAAAAGAAAGTAAATGGCTCTATTCCTGTGTAGGGATAGAACAGCATTTGGTGTTTGGATGGCTCGCTGTTACAGAAGCTACTGTAATAGCTTTTTGTCCCTGTGCCATGGCATAGACATACTTGGGGGCAGATTTGTGAGGGGTTGTGGAGTGCTCGCTCTCGCAGCAGTAAGTATTTGGACACTGAGCAGCCTAATGGCATTCAGAAACCCGTGTCAGCTGCTTAGGCTCAGCATGAGGAGTCTGACCCCTGAGAAACAGATTCAAGAAACTGAAAAGCTGAACGAGATAGTTTATCTACTATGAGAAGGGACAGGACTTAAGAAACAGCATCCTTCAATGAGATTAGTAACCCAATACCTGGTTGAAGGGCTTAAGTAGATTACGAGCCATGTTTGTGTTTGTCTTTCTCATTGTTTTACAATTAAGAAAATCAGTAGTGCTGCCCCATTCTTGTTGTCTTGGTTAGAACATAAAAAACTAAGGTTCAAAGCAGGACAGGAACACTCATGCCTTCTTACATACAGCATCACTGCTTTTATGTGTGAGCCATTGCTTTGACCAACTAGACAAGACCCAAAATCCACTCCCTTTTTGGCCTGAGATGAAGGGAAGAGTGCTTGCCTTTTTAGTCTGATCCCCTGTTTTGCTGGGGACTAGCTCCTGTGCTGAGAAGCCAAGACACTGTGAAGAAGACCACAATGTTCATTGAACTAGTAAACAAGAGGGGCAAGTCTGAGTACTCTATTAGGAAGCCACTCAGCTGAGCTGGGGCCAGCTGGGTTCTGGTAGTGTTTCCCGAAAAGGAAGAACGTTTCTCTGTGTTTTGCTTTCTGTGTTGTATGCCTTTACTACCCAAAGTTAGCCACCTTCCTGGCAGATAGGAGTTGTATTTTTACTCTTCCTAGGTAATGAAGGAACTACCTTCCAATGATATGCAGGTTTTGCACAAGGAGTTCAAGGCTGAAATGCATGAGTCATGCCCAGTGTTTGGAAGAAGGTGGATGTTGCTTACCTTCAGAACAGGATCCTGGGAAGCATGGAACCCTCAGCCCCTTCCCATAGCTCCTCAGGTCAGAAGGATAGTGGAATTTCAGGTGCACCTCTCTTGTCTGTGCTATCTACTGGGCAGGTTACACAAGCCTTTGTGTCTGTTGAACGCTAGCAGCATGCAATCTAGTCACCCTCAGTTTGTTTACAGGCTACACCAGGTTGGGTGTGGATCTGCTTGAGGGTAGGAAGGCTGTACAGAGAGGTCTGGACAGGCTGGCTGGATGGGCCAAGACCAATTGTATGAGATTTAACAAGGCTCAGTGCTGGGTCCAGCACTTGGGTCACAACAACCCCATGCCATGCTACAGGCTTGGGGAAGAGCAGATGGAAAGCTGCCCAGCAGAAAGGGATGTGGGGCTGTTGGTCAACAGCCAGCTGAACATGAACAGACAGTGTGCCCAGGTGGCCAAGGCAGCCAACAGCATCCTGATTTGTATCAGAAATATTGTGGCCAGCTGGATTAGGGACATGGTAGTGCCCTGTACTGTGCACTGGTGAGGCCGCATCTCAAGTGCTGTGTTTGGTTTTGGGCCCCTCACTACAAGGAAGTCATTGAGATGCTGGAGCGTGTCCAGAGGATAAGGAAGCTGGTGAAGGGTCTGGAGGACAAGTCTATTGAGGAGTGGCTGAGGGAACTGGGATTGTTTAATCCTGGACAAGAAGAGGCTGAGGGGAGACCTTATGGCTCCCTACAACTACCTGAGATGAAGTTGTAGCCAGGTGGGTGTTGGTCTCCTCTCCAAGTAACAAGCGATAAGACAAGAGGAAATGGCCTCAAGTTGTGCCAGGGAAGGTTCAGATTGGATATTAGGAAAAAATTATTCACTGAAAGGTTTATCACAGGGAAGTGGTTGAGTCACCATCCCTGGAGGTATTTAGAAGATGTGTAGATGTGATGCTTAGGGTTTAGTGGTGGACTTGGCAGTGCTAGGCTAATGGTTGGATGCAGTATCTTTTCCAACCTAAACAATTCTATGACTCTAAGCATGCTTTTTTTTCCTTTTCTTTGTGGATCAAATTGTTTTTTTGAATGTTTAACTGTGAAGTGGGAAAAATCCTGGATTTTTTTTTAGCTTTTAAAAATTATTTAAATACAGGCTAATGGGTGCTGCAGATGCCTTGCTTCCCTCTGCCAAAGTGAACTTCCCCTGAAATTAAAGGACTCACACAAGTCTGTTTCCATAGTTTATTAGTACAAACAATGCATACACAAGACTGTATATTGTTTGAAGACTGCAATAGATTTCTAATTTAACAACTCCGTAACAAAATTTAACTAAATTTGACATTTATGAAAATATAAATCTCTGATTGGGTAGGTTTTCCCAACAATACAAAGTTTACATAAAAACATTCAATATGATCTATTAGTTGCAAACAAGTTAGGAAAAATCATTCAAGTCACTTAATATACTATATTGGCTTGTACACGGAACATTCACATACTACATTAAGTTCTATCTTAGCATTCATTTCTTGGAAATTTGTGGCATGGAGTTCTGATTTTAAAAATAAAACTGTTTTTTTTTTAAATAATCTGAAAATATTTCCACAGGTGTGCCATCTTTAGGATATGTAACAAGGGAAGAATCTTCTTATCCTTTCAGATGTTGTCCAGCATTTATTTATTTATTTTATTTGGGCAAAGTAAAAAGATTTGTCTTTAGTTCACAAATTCTGCCTTAGAACTGGTAAAACTGTACAAAAGGCTCAGAACAGTTCTAAAGCAGAAAGTGAAGTTCTAAGTATGCAGAAGTAAGAAAACCCCCTTACAAATCGGACCAGTAAAGGACCTTTGGACATCCTTTACATTTAGTGGAGAATTTCAGCACATATACAAGAAGTCCCAGAGCGTTTGGTCATCTGATCTGTATTTGTCATGGGAAAGAACAAAAAAGATAGTAAGGCAGATGTCGTGAAGATTTAATACATGGCATGTCTGAACGCTTTCCGTTAAGATTACTTTGGGGACACAGGAGATACTTTAGACTTTCTTACAACAGAACGGATAGCAACCTTTTAACGTAAAGAAATTAATGTGTTTAACTGTTCATCTGTGACACCCTTTCTCTTTAAAAAAGTTCTCATTCTGAAATGTGCTAATACACACTGCGATGACGAAAAAATTCCACAAACAAAAAACCCACCCCAAACCCTAGTCCTTTTATGACCTAGTTTTTAATCATTTTTAACACTACAGAAACCTGAAATCCCTGCATGCAATTAAAAAAAAATAGTAACTTCCAGTCCATTCATTGAGGTGAACAAATACTTATCACCTCAGACACTGGCATGTTTGCAGCTGACTGGCACCTACTCCTCAAAACCCAAAGATTTATCCCAACTTAAAAAAATAAATAAAAATAGTAGGTATATTTTAAATGATGATGGAATGTATCAAGTGTTCCAGGTTGGCATGTGACATCTTGTCATTGCACCATCAAGCAGAAAAACACATTTTTGCAAGTGGGTATAAAGTTGGCTGTTGGCTATAGACCCATCTAGGTGACTTGGTATATAAAATAGTGGTCTGACTCTTCTCACCAATCATGTGGAGCTTTAGTTCTAGTTAAAACAGTTTGTCGATCCCAGATAAGATCACCTAACTTCTGTAATAGCATAACAATTTCGGTAGTATTGCTAGAAATTTTTAATCAAGGCCCTGGTGAAATCCTGGACTTAACCTTGTATTCCGAAATTTAAAAAACCCTGCAGCCCATTTGCTTTATGTTTGTTTTTATGTTTACGTAAATGTAAGAACATTTGTTGAGGAAAAAACAGCTGGTCTGCCCTCTGCTGTTTCTGTCTGTCTTCTGAGGAATGCTCTGATTTCTACGAGAGTTCAGAAGACAAATCTATGCACGTATACCGTTATTCAGATAGGCTGGTCCAGACGGTTACTCAGTTGTCAGGAGCAAAACTATGTCCTCTGCAATCTATGGCCGAGCACACTTTCTCATAGCAATAGTTATGTTTTTTGGTTGGTGTTGCTTCACTCACCTCAGGCTCTGTAACTGTAATGGGGCTATCCCTGGCAAATACTTCTGTTGATTCCCTCCAAATGCAGTCTGCAGTCACTTTGAAGCTGTAATTGTGACATTTTGGCCTAATCACTTGTGTTGTGTTGTTGAAAATCTGACGGCTGTTTGAAGTAGCAATTTTGATTTTCAGTGCAGCGTCGACTCGATCCACTACAGTGTAAGTACCTATACTTCCGTCATCAAATCCAATGATAATATTTAAATGTCTCTGCGAGAGTGCAAGGAAAGTGGGAGTTTTATAAAGAGAGCAGGCACCGATGTTTTTGCCATCCGCTAGCCTCATTACAATTAAGCTGGAGACTGCACCGTTATCATCATCTTCCTCACTGCGAAAGCAGATGTACACAAGGTAGCGGCCATCACGAGACAGCCTCTGCCGCCAGATAACACCTGGAGCATGAACCACACGAAGTTTTCCGCTGTATAAATCAAGCACATTGATGTTCTCATCACCACGGGTTATAATTCCTAGCTTCCCATTAGGGGATATTTCAAAATCTTCCAAATTTTTTAAGAAATTCGTAGGCAGTTGTACACGCCTGCAGATGACTTCCTCGGTTAGGCTCCAGATGTTCACAGTTTCAGTAGAAGTTATAAATACTATAATATCTGGGCAGTCTGGTATCAGCTTAATATCTACAATGCTTGCACCGTCGTCACAGCAGAACTTCTTCGTTATACTTCCTGTCCAGAGACTCACTGCCAACACTTTATTCTTGGCCATTCCAACTACGAATGTATTTGCAGTTGTTATAAATGCATTCTGTAAGGCAACTAAAATATTGCAAACCCTATGTCCTGTAGCCAGTCGCCAAACTCTGGATGCATTTTGCTCGCAGAGAGAGACTACAAATTGATCGTTATGAGTGATCATCAGCTCCGAGATCCTTTGTCCATTAATGCGAAAAATATTTTCACCGCTAACTGTGTGCCACACATACTGGCTGCATTTATCATCTGATGTAACCATTATCTCTCCAGAAGAGGTCAGCACACAGTTTTCAACAATACCTTCATGCTTGAACACGGCTTCGATAAATCCAGTGCTGAAGTTCCACTTATGGACAGAATCTGATCCATCCAATGTGTATATTAATTCACCTCTGGCTGGCAACACCAGTCTTTGGATAGGCTTGCCAGATTTGTCAATATTGGACATAGCAGTTATGATGTCTATATCCCAAATAGAAAGGACACCACTGGTGGATAAGGATAGCAGCATGTTATGATGGTTTGATTTAATTAGCCTGACTATAGTTCCTGAGATTTCCTGTAAGCTTGCCATACACTGTCCAGTATCTCTTCTCCAAACAAAAATGGCTGAGGTATTTTCCATTGAAGCAATTATACAGTTGCCATTTTTGGACAACACGGCAGATATAAAGCGCTCGTTGTGTTTAGCTCTGAACTTTTCGGCCACCTTCCACACACGGGTATCAAGAAGTTCAATGCTGAGAGCCTTACAAATTAAAATTGCACTTTGGTCTTCAGAAAGCTCTATGCTGACAACTTCACTGTCTTCTCTCCTGCAGTCAAAGTCATCCGTTAGCTGGGGATTTGCAATTTCCTCTGTATTCCAAACAGAGAGGCTACCCTCATTGTCCACCATCACCATTTCTTGGGCTGTGTCCAGAATGAGGAGGAATTTCACAAATCCACTAGAAAACTCAGAGGTCACAGTGGCCAGCTTCTCTCCACTGCCCAAGTGAAAAATGGTGGCGGTGTTCAAATACTGCCCACAGAACGCATAAACTCCATCTGGGGAACACTGCACACAGGTCACTTCGTACCAGCAGTGGAAGTGGTAGAGAGGCCAGCCGTAAAGGAGATCTATTACGGTGACGTCTTTGCTGGCCTCCAGCCAAGCAAGCGCATGGTTGACTGATAACGTAAATCCGTTTATAAAACTGGCGCCCCCCCCAATCCCACAATGTTTTGACCCCTTAATTTCTACCTCAGACAGAAGACAGGAATTTATGTTATCGTATATCAAAAGTGTGTTTTTTGTTGTGGCCACTACAAGATACTTTTCATCACTAGTAAGCTTCATCCCTAAGATAACAGATGGAGCTGTTGTAATCTGCCTTAGCAACTGGCGGGTCTCTACATCCCAGGTGCTGATGGAGCCATTTTCTAAAGCTGCAATAATTGTGCTGGGATTAAAAGTAGGCAAAATCTCAGTGACATGCATGCAGCTGGATGACAGTGGCAGGCGCTCAGGACTGTAGGTCACATCCATGGAGGAATGCAAGGGGACAATAGAGCAGTACTTGGGTCCGTCCTTGTCACATTCTAAGAGGAGGTGTCTGAGTTTGGGCAATGAACTTACTACTGGGAGAAGCCTCTGCTGCAATTCAGCGGAGAGTGAGCCTGGGTATTTTACTACTTTGAACTTTATGCTGCGGAGGGTACTGGCTAGAAATTTCAGCTCCTTTTCTTGAGAGTAGGTGTAAGCCAGTTCTATGTCCGAAAGTGCTTTATCAAACTGCCCTATTCTGATCATGGTGTACAGCCAGCTGAAGTTCATAATGACTCCGTACAGAAGATCATCTGTTCTTCCACATCGTGTCAAGTGATGAATAAGCTCTGTCATTTTTCTGTGATTGATAAAAAAGATATCAGGCTCTAATGGATTACACTGAAAGACCCATGGCTGATCAGGTGCCTGCCTGTCAAAAGCAGTCTGATCCATGCAGTGCTTTTCATCCTCGTTCAGGCCTCTAGTGTCATGGTCAGGACAACCATTCAGATACTGGTCATTGCTGTAAAAGGGTTTTCTTCGTCCACCTGACCAAACACCAAGGAAATACTCTGCCATGACTGTGTGCATTTCACGCAAATCTTCTTCATTGTGCAGGTACAATTTCTGGGCAATTAGTTGCAAGTGCCTGTTTGCCCAAAGCAGCAGCGTTACATTTTTCACCTGTCGCTCTATTAAGTACCCCTGTAAGCCCTCCTTAAGCCTTGCAATGTATATATATGGAATTCTCAGTGGGTTACTTTCTCTGACACTCTCACTCAGTTCGCACATAACCCTGTTGTCAAGGGCCAAAATATCTTCCAGCTCCATTTCACTCAGGCCGGATTTGGACATGGTGATGTAGCCAAGTGCTCTTGACAACAGTCTTGGTCCACACTTGTTTTCCAGTGACCAAAACAACTGCTCTATGCTTTCATGGACAGTAACACAGAGGGAGGACTCATCCACATCTTTGTGAGATCTCCAGTTCCTGACCTCTCTGAAGGTTAAGTTCACAAACATAGGGAGTGTGCACTTGGAGAACGCTTCATTGACGTAGATTTGTTGCCCTGATGTTACTTTTCTTTTAACTCGCAGCAGCTGATGTTTCAGTACTTGGCTACACATCTTTCTGTCCCTTGCAGTCAATTCAATGTAGTTGTTTTCATCATGAATAAGGCACCTCAGTTTTTGCAGGATCCCATGCTTGTTTGGCAGTGTTGACAAAATTATGCGTACTGAACGGGGAAGGTGAATGGGAAGCCACCAGAGCTTCCTACCATCATCACTATCTGTCAGCTGTTCTAGGGCATCGAATATTATGACCAGTGGCCTGTGGAAGGAAGACTCGTTCAAGAGATTTATGAACAAATCCCGAAGGTCATGAATCTTTTTTGGGTAACTCTGTACGAGGCAACGATAGTTGACTGCTAATTGTTCACAAATGCTTTGAAGTATGTTCTTCAGATCTGTACTTGTTTCGGTGGATCCCAGAAATCTTATAACTACCACAGGGTCAGAATCTGGTCCCATCTCTTCTTGCAACCAGGAATAGGCCTAGAACAAAGATCATAATTTAGTTAATATCTAAATGAAGCACAGTAACAGAGTTTATAGACAGTGATTGCTTATATATAAACAAGCAATTTTACATGTTACTGGTTGAATGGAAATGCTTTCATTGGCAGAGTTCAAGGAGGGTTTGATTTATGTGCACTGAATGAAATTCATATCATATGTCATCTTTGTTTAGCACAGGTAACATCTCAAAACACTAAGACCTGGATCCATAAAAAGGCTTATGTCTAAGGAGACATGAGTAGAATGTAGTCCATAAACCCCAGGGTACCCTGCAAAATCTGCCTCACTCCTGAAAGTCAGTATATAGATTCTCTTATAAATAAGCTTCCCTAGACACTGAAAAATGTCTTCCTTGGCCAGACAGACCAGCATCCTACCTAAACTTCTTTAAGAGTGATTCCCAGCCGAGTGTAAATGAATGCCCTGATGTATTTGGAGAACAGGGTACAGATTGCCCTTTACCAGCTGGTTACCTTAATTCCTGGACCACAGAAATACACTCTATCTTGGTGTGTCTCTGACTTTTGCTCTTACTGCTGCAAGCGGTTAAAAGTATCTTGTGCTGGGTTTTTTTGGTTACTGTATTTTAAACAAGTACCGAATGGGGCTTTAAATCCTCTCAGTCTGTGCAGGGTAACACACTTGGTTCTCTTACTTGCTAAATCTTTTCACCTTGCTTTAAGTTTTTCCAGACTATTTTAAAAGAAAAACATAACCCGAGTCTCTAGGCGAACTTACATACTCAGATCTGAAATGAGATCTTTAGTTGCAAATTCCACTGTCATATATGCAACTAATGTGAATCTACAGGAAGTCACATTCAGGAAAGATATGGGATTTTAAACATTATTGTTCCCTTTTACCTTCTGTCTGATACAGCTGTTCCCCAGCCCACTGTGCTAAAACTCTCCGAGCATCCTCCAGAGAACTCAAAGTTGTGACTCCCAGCTGGAGAATTAGGCTTAGAGATGCCAGCTTGGTCTTTTTCTGCAACTGATTCTGCCTTGCACAAAGTGTTTCACTCATCTCCCTGTAGTACTCAGCTCAATGACTTAAACAGCATATCTAAGATTAAATAAGCACAGGTATTTTTGCAGGTTGTTACATATAGATTTGTAGCAAGTGTATCCAACTAATTCTGGAATAATTTCTGATGAGAACATAAGATGGCATGACTTGGAAAGATATACTGTATTTGTGATTAAGACTAAACACAGCATACGATGTTTAGATGGTTCCAGATTCACAGGTCCTCAGTGAAACAAGAGGGAAAGAGAACCTTCAAAATATCTGATGTTAATTCAAAGATGTATTAATTCCTGTAAGGTTTTTAAGGGCTGTGACAAAGTATTTTTCTTTTGGCTCAGCACATGACACAGACACGTTATTATTGAAAGATGTCTTTTTTCCAAATATGTGTACAATGAATGATATGCAGGATACACTTTTTATGTTCTGAAGGCTGATATCAGATATGTTGACAAAAGGACAAATGAAAACTAAGTTGGCCTTTCCACACTATTACTCCTAACATTACCATATTATGTAAGGTATTTATTTACCTTCTTTGCCACTTCAGCTAATAAAAGAGTCTTCCCTGTGCACGGTCCTCCATAGATGATAATAGGGTTAATGTGTCCTATTTTGCTAGGTAGAACGTACTTGTGAATTATGTTTAATGCCTCACATCTGTATTCATAAAAAGCAGAGTACGTTTTACATAGCGATGAGTGTTGAAGAACTTCATCATACAGCAGGTCTGTCTCGGTGTCAAAGTTCTGCTGCACCGTTGCTTGGATTATATCAATCATGTCTTCATAGAACTGTTTACCAAGCCCTTCAATGTAATGGTTCTCTACTTCTTGGGAATAACCCAGTTTCATGTCACAGTGAGTGACAGAAGTGTACACTCTCAGATTGGATGATGCCACGATGGTAGGAATGAATTCATCCCTGAGCTTGATCAGTTTCTCATGGGCTTCAGGATCTCGTAGAAACTTCCCAGCTGTATGTACCACATCCATGTATTTTCCCATCTCTGGAATTTTGACAAAACGCTCGATGTTGGCAATTTTCCGAATGTAGCAAACACACTTCTTGAGGAAAGCTGGTGTTTGTTTACCCAAGGCAAAATCAAGTTCATCTTCAATAGCTGAGGATGAAAAGAGAACACAGAGTCTCTGGTAACTTTTCTTTATAAACAGCTCAAGAACATCCCCCACCCCCAACATGCAGCCTCTTAAGTAACCACATCTGTTTTCTGTAAAAAACGGAAAAAGCACAGAAAAATCACTGGGTGCTTTTGTATGGGTTTTGGTCTCAGGAAGCACAATCAATGGATTTTTTTTTTTCTTTTCAGTTATATGAAAAATGCCAACAGAAATACATTTTCACGTTTGTGGAAAGGTCAGTAGAAAAGATAATAAATTAATATATAGAAATGGTTACTCTGAACTTTACCGGAGGAAAGATATCTCTTTGCTTGGGTGTGTTTCATTTTTCCTTTCTCATACAGCAATTTCACTGCAGTCTTAAAAATCTTCTTAATCTCTTCTGATATATCTTGCCATTTGTTCTCATTCATAGAGTTTGAAGAAGATTCCATCTTTTAAAAATAACCATAGTTAAACAGTAGCTGTAATATACACATCTACAGCTTCAGAAAGTAGAAGTCTAATATTCAAGGTTGTAGATAACATAGTAATAGAGAAACACATACACTAAACCCCAACTTTTTATACCGTAGCTAATTCTAATGTATCTCATTTTAGAATTAGAAAAGTTATCTCCTTTGAGTGTTTTCTAATTTCCTACTGTAGGCAGCTAATGCAATATTTTTCAAGAATTAAGACCAGCTACACTTTTACAGAAAGGGAGTTTTGAGAACCAAGTCTGAAATAATGATAAAAAAAGCAGCAGTAATATGGCTAAAATTATTCCTCCTTTAATGAGAAGTAATAATAATAAACTTGGATTTCAAAATTGAAAATGAGGTTCCTGGTACCTGTAATTAAGCACCTCATACTAGCAACCATATTTGAAAAATACAGGGTTATATGTGGCATTACTTTCATTTATTCATTGCTATAGTAACAGTAATGTTACTGTTTCAGAGAGGGGACTCTGAAATTCAGTAATCCTTTCAGACGGCACCTGGCAGGTTTCTCTAAGGCACCGGTACCCACTGCTGCATTACTTATTGCAGGTGAAGTGTTTAGAGGGTCTCCAGTTTTCCTGGAGGGTGCAACAAGAAAAGGAGCAGCCTCCAGGATAAGGTCCCTAGCAACTCTTGACATGTTCAGAGCAGTGAATCTTTTATTACTTTCTGTAAGTTTATGAGATGTAACTCTGTGTTAGCTTTAAGTTATGAATGTCTTTTTACTTACCCCTGTGTATCAGTAGCTTGAGGGAAGGTACAGAGTTTTAATAACAAGAAAGCCAAGCTTCATTCAAAGGGGTATTGTGGGCATTAGCAAAACAATGCAAAGTTACAAAACTTGCTTTCCCCCTACTTCAGAATTAGCCACATTAAACTTTTTTCAACTCACTAAAACTTGGTATCTAAGTTGTTTATGTTTTCAATGTGTTTTCATGCAACAGAGAAAACATTCTGCTCCACTGTAAGTGGAAGCAGTTTAATGGTTTAATTTCATTTTCTTGTATAATACAGTATGTGCTCAAAGTGAAGTGAATTCTCTGGTAAGGACTTCATTTTCTGCACACTAACATGTCCTCGGGTATATTGCATGTGTAGGAGGGTAGACCTGAGACCTGGATAATACACAGCTTTTATTGTCATCAGTTAAAGACAAATGCCTGTTTTAAAAATGATAATTAACAGCATTCAAAAATCTTCTGTTAGAATACAGTTAGGAAATTAAACATATGAGATCTGACTTGGGACAGTGACTAAGCACTTGTTTGACTGTTCAAGAGCTTTCTTGTATGGGGACAGAAGGGAAAGTGTGCATTTCCTCTGGAAATCCTGCTCATTGAAATCTATCAAAAGCCCAATCCCAGGCAGGAGAGCCTGAGCTCTCCCTGTTCCAAAATCAGAGAAGAGAAATCTGTATGACTTTGCCACTCTAGGCTCAAGTGGGCATGAATGAGCACAAGCCACTTGCTGTGGCTGTTACCAGGGAGCATATTAATGCAGGAGCCATGACCCCTTGTTCCTTGGGGTTTTGCAGCTGCTCCCTTTACCACATGTGGGAAAGCAACATCACAGCACCACTTGCTCAGCTGTGGATGGGGCTGTAGAAGGTAATTCAGAGACAGTGGAATTACTGCTGCCACTGCAATTGACAGAGAAGAATTTTGTAAGGAGGTGACTATGACTTACTGTGTTCTGGTAGTTCTTCAGCATTTCAGATCTTGGTCTGAGGTAATAGGCTGGTGGCACTGCATTCTCATCCCTGCAGTACCACTCTTCTAAAATCCTTGTCTCTAGCTTGGCCTCAACAGCAGCATCCAGGATCATTTCAAATTCTGCTGACTCAACTTCCCCTGGTATTCGGATGTTCCCGTACTTCTCTCCCAACAGGCCCTGTGTATTTGCAGGAGAGTAGGGATTACATTTTTCTTTTTAGTTATGCAAAACCCCTCCTCAGGATCTCAGTTTCATAAAAATCAGTGTGGTAGTAGTTTAAAGACTTTGAAAGTACTAGGAAAGGAAACAGTTAATAGTACTGTGTTGAGTACGGTACTACTATGATGACTTGGTAAAATTTCAAGTAGATGTGTTGCATTTCATAACATTACCTGGTAATAAAAATTCAAAGGTATTAAAAGGAAGTAATCAAAAAATATCCAACACACTTAGTGCAATATTGACTCCTGTACTATTGATTCTCATTTCTCACAGATTGGGATTAATCTCACATGCAAAAGTGGATATGGAAATCCTTTTCCCTGGACTCAGGATAAGGGTGCATCTCTGGGTTCTTTATCTTTTGGCTTTACTCTTATTTTCCACAGTAATGGAACAGAAGATTTTATGGTTTGTGTGATTAAAAATTCACATGATGTTACGTACAGCTCATATTGGTATTGTTAAAGATGTGGCTTACACCAGCAATACCAAGGATCAGTGTTGCAGAACCACAAGCTCCTTTGCTGACTTACCTTCCCCTCTTGCAAAAAGCATTCAGTATCTCTAACACAGTAGCTGCTCACTGAATGCACCGTGGGGCAATTGCATACAGTTCTGGCCAAACACTGAACAGAAATGGATCAAACCCCATTTTAGTATGTAAATGTGTACTTTTTGTTGAAGTCAGTTCTTAAACTGTGGCACAAAAGATATTTCACTGTCAAAAATGAGGATTAAGATATTGGTTGCGATGCTCAGAATACATTTTTTAAATTGATTTCTGTAGCTTGCTGTCCATAAATATTTTATAAAAACACAATTGTAATGTCTTACTACTTTATAGTAGATAGAGTTGTAGGAAATAACTGCATTCTGTTCACATTTTTTCCCATATTTCTGACTTCTAGATTCATTCTGCATTCAAATCTTGGTCCACAGAAGTCAATGAGAATTCTCACTTCATTTAATATAATATTTTAAAATTTCTTTCCTCATTTAAATGTATTCAGTAAGATTTTAAGTTAATGAGGAGCACTTAATGTGGAGAGGAGCCAACAGTATCAGCATCTTGATTTGAATCAGAAAGAACTCTTAGTAAAGTAATGCTAATGCAAATACAGTAGTACCCTGAAAATGTAAACGACCTTGTTTGTAAATAATAAAAATCTAAATATGCATTATTTTTAAACCACTTATCATAATGAGAAGCTCTTTTGAACTCTTCCAGCTGTAACTAAACCCTGAAAATCAATAACTGATGATGATGAAGACTGCTTCACTGATTATAAAAGTGTGAAGCCGCAGACCACTTTCCTGAATCCAGTTGTGCTGGCAGAAGGTACTCGAGCGGCTCATCGTGCTAGATGCTGTAGCCTCACTCAGAGCACAGACGTCACAGCAGCGCACGTGAGCAGCTCCTCACCTCTTCCATGCAAAACCACTCAGGTTAGCTCAGACCACTGTGCAAAGTAACCTGGCCATGTTTTGCCTGGAGGTGATTACGAGCTCACGTGAACTATGGTGCTGGCTCTGGTGGCAAACTGTTGCCACCCTCCAGGAGAGAGGTAGTGACAAAGAGCTGGTGGACAGGGACAAGTTACTGGCTGCGCACTGCTTAGGAGAAATGAAAGAATGTAGGAATGGTGATAGTTCACATAGTCCAGGTTCCAGTCTCTGACAAGTCCCAGCACCCAAGTCCTTTAAGAAGCTGCTGCAATAGAGAGGAATTAGGGGAAATACAGGTTTCCTTGGCTGCCCATTCAGATCCCACATTAGCATCTTTCAGGGTGCACATCAAGGAGTCATAAGAAAGGAACAAATGTGTTCGGTAACTAGAATTATATAACAATCACTTTAATGAAATGATCCAGTGTTTTTATTACATTAATTTTTCTATGTGATCATTCTAACTAGCAGCTCCCTGCATAGAGAGCGCTACATTGCTTCACCTAATGAGATAACTGGGGAAAATTTCTTTGGTTTTACTGTTCTGATCTATTCACAGAGCCCTATAGTTTTGGAATTCTGAAGCTGCAGAGGTTAAACAAAATATAGTATTATTTTCCTCCTTTATTCAAGTGAGGTTAATGACTTATATCATGCAGGATTGCAAGTCTTTGCACATTCAGATTGATGTAGAAATCTCATAAATTTCTCTCAGAGGAGCTTTGCTATGCAAATTTTGCAGTTACCTTATACAGCAATTATTCCTTGAAATTCATTAGGCTACACTATTTCTGAATTTAAGTCCAGTGGATTTAATAGACAGTTGCCCAAGCAAAGATCAATACCTGGGCCCTTCATTAACAATACTAAAATGTCAACATTAAAACGTCTGGGTTTAATGTACTGCATTTAATCAACTAAATTTGTTTTGGGATTATTCTGTGTACTTTTCTGCTTCTCTGGTACAGTTTGTGCTGTTCTCTCTCCACTGTAATATAGGTAAATAACAAATGGCAGTACTTAAAATGAAAAGATTAATGTTTTTTTCTTGTATCTTATCTGTCATTGCAACAGACATCATGTAAATAATCTTGTATTAGGGGTCATCCTCTTGGATACCTGACCAAAACACAACAGAAGGGAACTTTGACATGAGCATAATACTAGAATCATGATGGATAACTGTATCATGAGCTTTTAAATGAAATGGAGGCCTAGGCAAATATTATTTGAAAGCTGTAATTATTAAAAAATCAAATGTTAAATAGTAGATGACATACACTTTTCATGGTGTACCTTTGTGCTATAGATGGCATTACTAATATTTGGCATTGGTTGAGGGAACAACAGACATACATAGAAGAGGAATCACAGTGTCCTCCACTTGGGATGACAAGTTAAAAAGCTTAATAAGAACCAAAATAAGCCCTGTATCATTTTGCTCTGAGGTATTTATCCTCTTCTAGTTTAGTTGTGGTTTATGGAAAAGTTTTAAGGTTAATCTTAAAAGATGACACAGCACAGTGCTAGGAAGAAAAGGAATGAGGAAGTGTGGGGGAAAGTGGTGTGTCAGTGAATATACATCACACTGCAAGGTGAAAACTGAATCTAGCTTGCTCTTGTTGATATCCAGTGTTCAGGAGAGCCTAAAGCCTACAGCTGTACCAAGAAAGGAACACTTCAGTTGAACATCATGTAAGGATCTAAATATGATAAAACATTTAATTTTAGAACTTAAAAAGTGGACCATGGCAGAAAGGAAGCTGCAGGGGCCATGCCAACACCCCACTGCTATGTATTTTTCCTGTGAGAACTGCTCAGGGAACAGCAGGCAGCACAGTGTCAACCAGTCTTTGGTAACGGTGCCCATGGCACACCAGAAGACTATTGCAGGGGCTTTGGTAGAAGGCTGCATACAAGCTCCATGAGTTAGCCAGGCTCTGAAATTTGTCTGTTTAACTCAGGAATACTGCTTCAGGTGGCTGGTGTGAACAAGGACTCCATGTTTTAGCCAAAACTTAGATATTTCTGCATTTAAAGCAAGTTAAGGAGCAGCTGAAGCGAGATTCTGTGGGTACCTGTGGCAGCTGCATGGTGAATGTGTGCATTTAGAAAGGCAATTAATTGAGTTAGCATCTTTGATGTTCTAATACAGTAGAACTGACAAGTGAACAAAGAGAAATAGAAATACCTCCGTTTCTGAGCCTCCACAGAAGCTGACAGTTAGGAACAGGATAGGGAATAAAAGAAGAGCACTGGAATGAGGAAGGGAATTGATTACACAAATAGAACCAGCAAATCATAAATACTGTGCCAGGCAGGTCTGTCACTTAAAGCACTGCACTGGGGCTGTGTTCCTGGTGGTGCCCACCCCAGAAGTTACCTAAGGTGCTGGTATTACAACCTGACTCCCTGTGGCCATCTGAAAAAATATTCTGGTAAAAATTTTTATGTGCTAGAAACCTTCATGGAGTCATTCCTGTGCTTCCTGGTAACTCCAGACCAGCCTCAATCTATAGCCCAGTTTCACTGGCCATTTAACCGAGGTGTTGAAACACAACTCCTTGTCATTTTTCTGAGAGGACAAAATTGACACTGATTTTCTAAAGGACTCTGATATCACCCCCAATGCTGGAAGGAGGAGGCATGCTGAGTGAGTGCAGCTGTTTTCTACTGAAAGACTGATGCTTGAATGCTGGGTTACCTCACACAAACACACCAGGCTCCTGGGGAACAGTTCTTCACCTAAACATCCTCCCTCTAGATCCATTGAACCATTTAAAAAAAAAAAAATAGGACTATAAACAGACTATATGTGTTTGCTGCAATCTCAATAATCTGTTTGTTTACCTGCAGCCTTAGGATGGGTGCATTTGCATGCACATGCTGTGAAAACTACACCTTCCCATGTGGTCATGGAGGTGAGGCTTGGAAGTATGTCCTTCTAGCTGGTATCACGGAACAGCCACCTCCCCTTCACTCTTTTGGTGTCATTATGGTTAAATTTATAGCTGGTTGGGTAAGTGTAGTCTGTCAGGGTACCACAAAAAACACTCAAACCTTTAGAGGTCTAACTGAGCACCTCCGAATTGCACTTTTCCTCAGGGGGCTTCAGTGTCCAAAGTGCAGCTGCGCCAGAGGCTTGCAGCAGCTTCTGGAAATCGCCACCCCATCTCCACACTCCCTATGCACCAAGTAAATGCAGATTTTTTCATAGAAAAATGAAGAAACACTAAGCAACAGAATTGAAAGAAAGCATAATTTCTCATGGTTTTCACTTTATTTCATGCTAAGTCTGCAAATAAGAATTACCAGTGTTTCAGGCCTTTATGAAATATATCACAGTATTCTACAATAATAACCTAAATCTTCAATTTGTGGAAACAACATTGCAGCACTTTGACGGTTATTATAGGGAATTATTTCTAGAGGGAACAGCAATGTTTACACTGTGTTCAGTACCAAGAGACAGTTTTATATGCAGGCTCGTGAATCAAAATCTCCCACCTGATGAGTCATTTTCCTTTAATAGTAAAACAACAAATTAAAGATTCATTAGATTGAAGGTGATTGAACTGTTTAAGGCTACCAGGCTGACAAGCATGTATAAACCCCTCAGTAACCATTTGTATCTAACAAAGTTTTATAGAATTAACACAGAGCAACCTCAGCAGTAGCCTTGTTAGCTTTGTTAAGCCTCAGGCTGAAGTAACTATTAAATGAAGATTAAAAAATTAGTTTAGATCAGTATGGGGAATACTTTTCTTTCTAATATTGTTGGTGTGGAAATAAAATTATAGGAACAGTCACAATAATGACCAAAAGAAGAGAACTAACAAGATTTGGATTTGTTCTTGAGATATGATGGATTTGTAGTGCATGTGATGTGACTAGTTCAGACATCATCACTAAAATGTTCAGCCCTAATATTATGCCTTATATTAATGCAAAACAAGTTGAAATTAATTCCAGATAAGATATTTAGCAGTAATTTTAATTTAAAAAATCTGTCAAAAAACAGCAAGTTATATTAATTACTGATTCGTTTTATCCATTGTTTTTTAAAAAAAGATAAATCATATATTAACATCAGTAAACCAAGTACTTTGAGAAGTCAGATTTGCAATGTTTTGTGAAGTGATTCCAGATACTTGTCAACTTAACAGCAACAATCTTTTTATTGTTGTGCAAACACAGAAAGCTGCAGATTCAGTTTTGTAGCTCGTGAATGATCTGATCCAAAGATCTTTCACTGGGCTTTGTGGAACCAGTCATACCATTCTTACTTCTCAGTCTTTGTGAAGTTCCACATGTGACACTGAAGTGCATATATATGTCCCTCTGCCTCTTCTCAGAGCAGTCCTGGATTGCCAACATTTTGAAGAATAAGAATTCAAGAAAAAGTCTTGGAAGGGATTAAATGCAGCCAGTGTTAATTTTCAACCTAAAATACCTCTGTGTGTCCAGATCTAAGCACCCCCTAAACAACTTGTTTTTTCCAAGATCCATGAGGGATTAAGAAGTATTATTGTCCCCATTTGACATAGGAATTAGGTGCAGGGAATTAGGCCTGGCAGGGATTCAGGGCTGTGACAGGTATGCAAGGGTTAGTTGTAACTGGGTAGTGGAAGCTCTTGTTCCTAACTCTCAGCCCTGTCCTTATAGAAATTGCTCACTACTAAACGAGGAAAGCCTTGCCCACTTGTATATGAGGTCCTGAGTGACTCACATTTCAGCCTGCTAAATTAATGTAAGCTTAAATTGAGCTCACTTACTCAAAGTAGAACAACTCCATTAAGAGAATGAGTATCTCACATCACTGAAGATGAATGCTTCACACTCTGGGCTAACAATTGCCTGCAGGCATCCAACATCAGCATTCAGGTGCCACTGAGATGCACCAAGTGGTTCTTCAGCAGCTGCTTGACTTGGAGGCATCTGAGTGTTTTTAAAGTGCCTTGGGATACATCTGCTGCTGGTTGGGAAACACTGCTCTCACTGATGTCCCAGAGGTGCCCCACCATGCTCAAAGGAATTGTGGATTGCAGTCTGGTATCACACCATGCCTTAACAGGAGGCCTCATGCCAAAAACTTCAGTCTTTGTGAAGTTCCACATGTGACACTGAAGTGCATATATATGTCCCTCTGCCTCTTCTCAGAGCAGTCCTGGATTGCCAACATTTTGAAGAATAAGCATTCAAAGGAATCGTGGATTGCAGTCTGGTATCACACCATGCCTTAACAGGAGGCCTCATGCCAAAAACTGGTGAGGGGCAGGCTGTAGTTAGGGGGGTCATAATTAAAACAAGAAGGGTAATGAGCGAGCTCACCCATGAAGCAAAAGGCCTGTTTCAAAATCTCTCCTGAACTGGAAGAAGGACAACTCTCTGGTCACCAGGTATATAGCCCACTCACCAGGCTTGTGGGCATGAATGCCAGGGTAACAGTAGCATGTCAAAACTACTGCTAGTGCAGCTCCTTTCTGTACAAGACATTGCACAGCATTGTATAAGTAACTCAGTATTAACTGGAGCAGGGGCACAAGCCTTATCTTTTACAGTCTACATGAGTGTCCTAACCAACGTCAGTCCTCTGGATCCCTGTCCCTCCTGCAGTCACTTGCCTCTTCACCACCTTCTGTGAATCCTGGGGTTAGAGACCTAACTCCCTGCTTCCTCAGCCTATGCTTCCAGGCTTCCTCTTGTAGTAAAATCTTTCTTATGAAAGAAATCTTTCTTCCTCTTTAAAGCCCCACATTTCAGTGGGCCATTTTGCTCAAAAAATGTTTTTTGCTCTGTTGCTTATGGTGATGTTAATACATCTATTAGCTGATAAAAAGGATGTTACGCAGTAGTAGATCAGACTTGTCTAGATAAAAAATATACATAAAGAAAAGATACAAGTAAAAGATTGGCATTTCTATTTAACATCAGGTTTAAAAGATCTCAAATTTCTTCTAAATATTTTGTCTAAGAAGCATACTTATTATAATCAGATGCTAATACCCATCAATTTCTTTCAATGGATATACATGTATGTAGGAATTGAAGACAGAATCACTTCTGTAGCCTAACTACAAGAAACGCTCCATTCTTTTCAAGCCTTGCCTTTTATATGGATACTGGCTACATTCTATCTCCTGTCTCTCATACCGACTTTGGAGGTGGTAACACAGGGCACCTGCGTGTGTGAACCTGCCTCGGTGGCATATTCCCGTCGGGGAAGCACGCAGCTTTTGTAACACGTAGGCGTGTTTACCCTCCTTGTCTGCAGAAACCTGGGCTTCACTGGCACAACCAAACACACAGGTGTGTCATGTCTTGGAAATCGCAAACAAATTGTCCAGTTTTTAAGGGCCTTTTATTTAACAGCCCATTCAAAGAAATTTAGTACAACTATAAGTGTTTTGGGGTTTTTTTTTCCAATATATTGTCACTCTATTGTAGCAGTTTCCTGTAGAAATTAGTTACTCAATACAAGATGTTCAGGTGCAGGCAGAGATATTTTTTGGGAAAAAAATAAAGCCAAAATAACAGGATTAGCTGGAACCCTGTTTCTGAGAAATAAATATAAATATGATTTGAATTGAAACTGAAAATTCACTACGAGGAACAAACAGAAAGGAGTGTCCTATTTTCTTCTATTTATTCCTTAAGGGAACAATAGCCAATTCATCTCAAACTCAAAGCAAAAATGCTAATGGCTAAAAAACAGTGAATCATCGGAAGCGAAACCAGAAAAGTGTATTTACTTAAATTTATTTTCAATGCACTAATGATTTCAGTAAGAAGAAAAACAAATAATTTCAGTTAATTGAAAATCTCAATGGAGTATATATGTTAATGCTTGTTAGGACAAACTCTAAGCCATTAAACTGAACTCAACTGAACAACTCAAGCCAAGATGGAGAAAACTGTAACAGCATACTTAATCTAAACCAGGTTTTAGGTGGTGGAGATCCAGAGTAACTGGTGCCCAAGAGATACCCTGAAAACAGCTAGCTCTGCTCCTTGTTTCTCCTATCTACAATGTGGTACAGCATGAGGACCTCCTGATACAAGCACAAAGAGAATAGTTTTCAGTTACATACATTTGACTGCTTTTCTTGCCTACCCATGGTAGTGATCAAATGACAAAAGTTATGTTGCATTGGAATTAAGTCTCCCAAAAATACTTCCATTAGAAACAAAAAGAAGCCAAAAAACCCCCAAAAACCCCATTGTAATCTGCAGTTTCTGGGATGAAAAGGCCTAAGTGCCTTCAGAACAGCATTTTCCTTCTCTTGCCGAAAGATCTAAGGCAGAGCAACTTAGCAAACAAGACATCAGAGCTGCTGCAGGTCTCTTAAATCTTCTTTTCACTTCTGCTTCATCTCACCATGGAACCTGTAACTTCCTGATGCTTTTGCCACTGCCTCAGATTGCCTATCTATAAAATGAGACCAGGGATTGCTTGCAAAGTAATCATCTCTATTTGGAGTGTTGATACACAAAGGATCTTGTGTATTTATGTATCAGCAGGGATGGGACTCTTGCTTTACACACTTGGTCCTGTTTCGTTTTTAAGGGGAAAATAATACCATAGAGCAGCATCAAACATTTTCATCTGATTTTTCTCCATACCTAGGTGGTAACAGGAGTGCCCATACCTCCATCCTTTAGTTTTAGAACTTCAGCTGACTCTATAAATTATAAAATAAGAAATATGTTTTCAATTAAATTACTGAAGTGAAGAGAAAACTAAAGGCATAATAAAGACATTTCTGTGCTCAAAAGAAGATTTTTGTTTTATGCCTGCCTGGATGTGCGTTTGTGTTCCTTGGCTTGAGAAATATTGCTGTGCACTGTTTTACAGAGCCATGCCTTGATTTCTCTCTTCCTATTGCCCCCAGAGGCCCTGAGGAAGTATACTGGGGGGGCTATATGTATTTCAGAAACTTGAAATGGGGATTGGTTTCGGTTCCATGAAAAAAATCAAAACTGGGCTGCTGAACTATGTTGCAAGAAAACTGACTGGAATTGGGACTGGAAGAACGAGGTGTAAGTCCTGAAGTGAGAGTTTTGCTGTGAGTACTGTTCCTGATATAAGGAACAGTAATGATAGTTGAGTTACTTGATGCTTAACCTGTCTCTCAGAAAATTAAAGAGAGAAGCCAAATTCAGCTGTAAATGAACCAATTCCCTCAACTCTGAACTTTACCCACAGTGCAGTATTTTAAATCTCAAAGTCCCTCCCTAGTGGTAGGAAGATGTGAAATAATGGTGAGTCTCAGGACATAGTGGTTAGGAGCTAACAGTCGGTCATGCAGAGTGAATGTGCTTCCTCAGAAGAAATTCATGACCTACTTCCCCAATACACTTTGCTTCATCAAAACTGTCTCCTGGCTGTGAATGTATCAATGGTTTTCTTCTTCCACACTCCTCCTGTTTAGTTAGATATTTTGCCTTTTCCTTCACTGTTTGCCATAGCTGGGTCTTTGATCTCCCTGAGCGTAGGTGCAGGTGAGAAAGTCAGTCCCAAAGAATAAAATTAGCAAAGAGGTATGTGAATAAAGGTGGGGTGGAGGAAGCTTTGGAGAAGATTTTACCTTCCTTTGGCTACATATTTGAGCTGCTCACTCGCTCTATTTCTCCTCCAAACAAATGTATCATTCCACTTTGCTCTTTTTTAAAATTGGGTGGGAGATTTCTTGACAGGCATGTACATTTCTCCTCTTGCATAAAGCTTTGGACCTTGCAGATAACTCCTACGGCTGTCCAGACTCCTGTCAACTCTCAGACAGGTCCCAGAACACTTTATATCAGTGGAGCTGGATAGAAAGACAAACTACACGGGCTAGGTTTAACAAAAGACTTTAGTACACAGCCTTGACTGGATTCAATAACCTTGTCTGTGAAAATCACTACCTTTCCTACAGGGAGTGGGAAATGCACCTTTCCTGGAAACAGCAAGGAGATCAATGTTGTCTTTTAGAGTAAGTCATGGTGGTGTAAGCTCCCCTGCTTTGTAAAATAATCACAACATTTACCCGAGCAGGGAGGAACTGTGAAAGGGTTTGAAATCCTGTCTTGCATCTCATAGGTGAAGTCTAATGGAGAAAAGCTTCTCCTGCTGTTGCTGGTTAATGTGCGTTGTTGAGCATCCAGATATGTAGGCATCATGGAGCCAGAAAGCTGGGAGAACAGGGCACTGGCTTCCAGACACCAGACCCTGGAGTTAAAAGTATGGACTCTCCTGTATTCTCACTGCCCTCCTTGATAGGCTTCCTATGTATGAAAGGATGCTGTCTCCTGCTGCACCATGCACCCCCTAAAAAGAATGGGCCACATCTTTATTTTCTGGGAGATGTCTTACTAGTGTTTATCAGATGGGCTGCTTAGTTTCTACATCCCCAATTTGGGGTGGTATTTAAGTGATAAATGATGAGCCTGATAGCTTAGACTGAGGTAAAAGTATGGCAAGAAGAGATGAATTAAGCACTTAAGGGACTGAAGCAGAGACATCTAGCCTGTAGTAACCTCCAAAGCAATGGAGGAAGGCTTTTTAGGATTGCAAAACCCATCCAAATCCTACTGTAAGCACATAAACACACTCTTCATTGGATATAGACCTACATATTTATGGTTTTCTGTAACATAATTAAGCTGTTTTTCTCTGTAACATACATAGCCACTATGAAGGTATTAGAAAGTGTTAATTAATGAGCATTATCAAAGGCAGAGATGACTGATGGCATAATGGAATTTTTAACACCCCTCCTGACTTTGGGAATGTTGAGTCTAGTTGTAACACGATATGACATTTCACTGCACATTTCTTTTTGTTGCTTTCCCCCTTCTTACTAGAGCTAAACAGATTGGTATTCACCCAGTCTACAAATGAAAACTTAATTTTGTAATTAAATGCCAAGGAATTGATTTCACAACTTGTATATAATAATAAAGTCACTGTGAGCTGGATATGACCTGTGACTGGTAGAGTGTAGTGAAGCACCCAGAACACTGTTAATAAATGTATTTTACAGGGATATAAAATAAATGAAGACCCAGAGGCAATTTTTTAGTATGAGTGACTTTAGCTCTAGCAGATTATAATGCCACCTCTCTACAGCACCCAGAATTTAGAGTTTATCAGAGTATATAGAAGCAACATAATGTAACATCAAATTTGCTTTGCAAGTACACGTGGAATGGCCTTTATTATTTAACTAGTTCCTGGATTTTGATGACTTTTTATTTATGATTTTTGGATCCTTATGTGTCAGTTGTAACAAAAAAACATTCTTTTTTTCCAAGCCAGTTGGCATTGGTTTTAAGGCTTGTTATTCAGGACAGTTGGTGGCTGGTACTCTCTGAACAGATACTTCATCAATAATGTCTCCAAAGATAAAAAGAAATGATGAGATGATTCCTTGCACGAGCAGAATATAATTTTCCTTCCCCAACAATCTAAGTAGTATTGCTATAGTACTGGCCCAGTACACTTAACACTGATGTAAAGTATCAGTCCGTTCTGTATGTTCTTAAATGATTTGCATGCATTTCCTACTTGTCATGTGCTTGGAGGGGAAGAACCATTTTTTTTTCTGTTTATTAAATTATGCTACATTTGGAGTAGGCAAGAAAGGACAGTAGCATAGTTGCAGGATGAAAAGAACTAATTCCTATGAGAAACTAATGATCTAAACTGTACTAACAGTTCAGGAGAGAAAGCAAAAGTATGGAAGGGATCTTCAAAGGACCTGAGCTAAAGGAAGATGACAACAGCAACTACTCTGATAACAGAGATGACAATTTTCCTTGACTTCATAAACTTTGTGCACTTGACAAAGGTTATGGCTCATGAAGAGCAGCATTACTTAAAGTATTTAGAGTGTCAACAATCTGTGCAGGCAATTCACATCACAACATATTACAATGGGATTGCTAACCATAATGATTATATTAAATATAAATTCAGCTTTTCATAAAGTCACCTTCCAGCTGCCACATTTAAAAAACTATTGTTCTTCAAAACTACCCAATATTAGATTTCCATTTATAATACAGATGAAAAAAAACACCTTCATAAATCCTCTTAGCTTTCACTTGCTGTATTTCTTCAAGAACTGAATAGATCAAAATAAAACCATCCCTATAGTAGCTTTCTATTGGGATATCTTCATGCTTTTTCTAACACTAATTTTTAATTAAGAAATAATCAAACTTAAAATTAAGGATAAGTGTACAAACAGTAAATACTATACACTGCAGCAGGTAATAGGTCAAGCCATTAGCCAAATGTTGAAAAATTCTGTAGCAAATGCCCATGCAAACGAATTAAATATAGCACAGCACGTCAGGTCACGACACTTATCTCAATGAAAACACCATCTTGCCTATGCCAACCAATGGTGTGACTGAGAGCCAGAGTACATGCTCTAAAAAAGTCTATGT
Source organism: Porphyrio hochstetteri (assembly GCA_020800305.1). Taxonomy (NCBI): domain Eukaryota; kingdom Metazoa; phylum Chordata; class Aves; order Gruiformes; family Rallidae; genus Porphyrio; species Porphyrio hochstetteri. Next base: position 25,525,598 of record CM036913.1, on the reverse strand, counting down.
CCGGATGATGAGCTGTTGTTCTAGCCCTGAGTAGCACTGCTATTCTAAATTCTTCTTAAATGGGTTTAAGCAGTAATTTCTACACTATGCAAAAGAGTTAACAAGCAAAGAACATGTAGTTTACTCGTAATTATTGCAGTCTCCGTAGCGTTCTAAGAAGTGTTCTCTGGCTCGTTTTTTCAAGGTGGAACGGAATAAAAATGACTGTGTGAGTTATGAAAGAAAGAAGCACATGGTAGGTAGTTGCTACATTGCATGCTAATGGAATAGTAACTCCAAAAAATGCACCTTGCCCAGAAAGCAAATATTGTAAGAGAAAAGAGGCCATACATTATGAATGCATACCAGTATGACTATGAAGAACACTGATACTGTCTCTTATTTTACTTTTGTAAATGAGTATTTTTCATTGAAGAAAAAAGTATCCTGTGAAATGACACATTATAATTACCTTTAAAAAGTCAAACCAAAACCCCAAGAAAAAATAACCAGCCCAGCCTACTATCAGATGGGTTTATCCATATCAGATTGAAAAGTGAACTAGTTACCTTGTGGGCCAGTGTTTGTTTCTGGGTCTGTTATTTGACAACCAGAGGTGCCTGGAATGAATCTCACTTCTGCAGAATAGCTGATTTTGGCTTTCTGATCTACAATTTCATCTGCAGAACAGACCATTGCATCTAGATGATTACAATACTACCTCAAAAGATGGTTTAATAAAGCTCTTGATGGTCAAAAGCAAATAAATCTCATAAACCTCATGCAGCCTATTTCTTCCTCTACACAGAATGATGGAAATCTGAGTTCATGCTAATCTTTTCCTCACTAATATGTTCATTTTTATTACATATAATACTTAACTTTTCTGTAAGGCAGCACCCAAAATTCTATTCATGTCAAGAAAAAGAAATACGGTGACTTAGCAGAAAAAAATGTACAGTCTTCTGACTGCAAGCTGAAAATGCAAACCATTTTAGACTACGTAAAAACCCATGCAGTTTCTATGTTCCATGGAAAAGCTGTCTGATGAATCTTTCAGCTATTTTCAGCGGGGTATGTTTAAAAAATAGGTAAGCATTTTTAGACCCTGGATTTTAGGTTTAGAGAATCAGAGCTGATTCACAGGAAAATACATTCCTAGTGCTAAAGCAGATCAAGGAACTCACTCAGAATAGCTTAATCATATAATATCACTCTATGCTTGATTCCACTCTTTGTGTGTATCTGTTGTTCGGAGACAAAAGACATGGAAAGGGATATATACACTCTGCCTGTTAGTCTGGAGCCTGTCAAAGAACACCAAGACTCACTGAGGTTAAAGGTGCATACTATGTCTTTAAATTTCATCACTTTATCTGTTTTGAAGGGTTCAAAAAAATTTACAAATCTCTACTTTGACATTCACAGAAAGATCTTTTCTGTGGGCCAAGGCCAACTAAACCAGGATTAGTGTCCACAGGCACTAATGCCAACACGTCCTGTGGAGTTATTCCCAATACGTTGTATCACCCCAAACGCACCTATCTTAGAGGGAATTCTTATTTCAATGGGCTTTGAATCAGATGCAGAGTAAAAAGAATATTCCTAATTTGATGTTTTTTCCTTGGAATATACTTTACTGGGAGAGGTGGGCTGTTATGTCATGTCTGGTTCCAGCTATTTCTCCTCATTCACTTAAGAACTACATACAGAGCTGCTTCCTTGAGGAAAATTAAATTCTGAAATGTATCAAACATGTAACTTCTACTGAATTCCCCAAAAGCACTGGTTGCTCAGCATTCTCCCTAAACTAGCTGTTTTAATATAGACACATTTGACTGACTTAGTCTCTCTAACTTAAAATTTGTGTCAATTTTCCCAGTAGAGCAAAAGCAAAATATAATTCAGGTGCTCCAGATCCTGTATATATTTGGTTTTCACATTAGGAATAAAACATAAAGTAACACAGGAACTGAAATGGGAGTTGTGGAAATTCAGCAGAGCTAGAGTAATACAATTTGAAATTTTCTCTGAGCTGGGATGTGCTCAGAATTAATTATCAACCATTTGTATTAAGCAAGGAGAACGAAGTAGCTGTGTACTTCATGGAATGATTAAAGAAAGCATTGTACTGTAAGAACAAAAACATCCAGAGATGTAAAAAACATTTCACTGCTCTATCATATTTTTTCTTCAATTTCAGGGTGATTTAAGGACATGCCAAATATTGTAAACTCCTCATATTATTTTAAAATCCCACTGGAATCTGAATTCTATAATGCTAGGTGTTTTTAATGGTTCATGAATGCCGTCAGTAATTTGACAGGGATAATGTAAATTATAATGGCTGTTCAGGGTAGGTAGAAAATGTTTTTACTATTCTTTGGACCAGATGATTTGCATGATGGGTAGAGAGAATCTCTTAGGATTGTACAAACCCAAACATATTTACTTGAACAGATCATTAAAGGCAGCAAACTATTTCATTTCCATGTCTCCTTTTCATTTTACAGTTTTTCAGGATGTAGTCATGCAAGAACAGCAGTTCAGGGAGAGACTGCGTGGTGCGCACAGATGGAAGAGAGCACCCACGTGTTGTAACTTGCAGGGTGTGTTTGAGGAGAAGTGCAGAGAAGCCTGCCAGTTCTCTCATCTGTACCACGGCATAATCAATAGCAGGTTAGTGCTGGAGTATTACATAGGAAATCCCAACAAAAGGGCAGTAAACTTATTCTGCAAATAATCACTATAGACTGATGATACCCTAAACAGCTCGAGGTCTTAAGTGATATCAAGCACTGTACTTGGGTTCTTAAATTAGCAGTCTATCTCCCTAGTGTCTCCTTGCTGTTAATGGAAAATCATCTAAAAGATGACTCTGATATTAGTGGAGTAACCTGTATTTTTCTACTAGTTGTTAAAGGTGTCAAGACTAGATCTGTAATAGATGAATCCCGATGATGATCAGTAGTAGTTGTGGAATGATAACATAACCTTTGTTGTCAGTCTATCATCCTGTCTGTATTGCCAATTTACTAGGAAGTATAACCCAACAAAATGTAAAGGTCTAGTGATGCACTAAAAGTACTTTGTCTTTGGCATGGTAATGCAATGTAGAGTTTAAGCAGTTCACAATTTAATAAACATACTGCATTTCAGTGTCCCCATGTAGATTCCAGAGACAGCCAGTATCATTTCTACATAAAATTCACAGGGAAAATATTTTTCCCACAGAAACAATAATCTCCCCTCATAAATTAGTCTTGATAAATTATTCTGTAGATCAAAAATAGCATGGTTTGTATTTACCTACAGTAAAGGCTATGAGTTTATAAATGATCATGTATATCTAGCACTGATTTTACTCAGCACAAAACCAACCAAGCAAAAAACCAAACCTAATCAAAACCCAAACAACTCCCCTCACCCTTAATCGGATCAAGCGTTGATATCGCTCAGGCAGTAGGTAAGAGATTCCAAAAGAAAGTGTCACAGCAAATTAATTGCCCAATTTTTTCAGAACAGCTTCACCTTTGTGTTTATGAATATGTGTTCACTTGGATTTTGTTGTTTTGTATCTGAAGAAAAGCTCAGGACTTCCACCTTACATGCTGCACTAATTTAAGAACTGAATTTCATTTTCTCTCTATGTGATATCACAATACAGGCACAAAGTGCCATAAATAAACACTTTCTAAAATCAATCCATATCTGCTAGTTCTTTCTCAATAGGCTGATTTAATCTCACATCTGTGTCTGAATTAAAAAAGTGGTAATTGAAAAGTAAGGAAAAAATGCCCAGCTGAATGCAAGTGGCACATTTCATAGAACTTTCTCAAGAAATGGGAAGTTGCCCAAAGTCTGCAGAGCCAAAGTCAGGTTTTAATTCTGTTGCTATAAATTAAAACTAATTATACTTGGAGTAGAATTGTCTTCAATTTGTGTCGTAAATGAAATAAACCCCATTCCATTAAGGCACAACAAAGTAAAACCCAAATGTGTACAAAGAGAATTCTATGGTTTTGCCAGTCAAGTCACTGGAAGAGTTACTACTCTGGCCCATACCTGGGAAACCAGTGATAAATATTGAAATTGTTGGCTCATTGCAACCTCCCTGTTAACTGTCTTGCTGTGTTTAGAATTTCTGATTTGGCTTGATACCTTTCCTTAGTAACAATATCAGGCATGCAGTTCTTAACAGCTCCAAAATTCTGAGCTGCTGAAATGTGCAGCAATGGTACAGGGTGATGTTTCCTCATACATTTTAGAACATCCATGTCTAAGGACACTGGATGTTGCTACAGGAAAAATGCCATGTCTTTCTGCTCCAACTCAGTTTCTTCATCAAAGGGAAGATAAAAAGTAGAAAAATAAATCCAGAAAATTAAATTTAGTCACATAGGATGGAAGCTACCCAAACTCTCCAGAGATCTGGGCCAGTGTGTCCTTGTGAAAAACAGTGTCATGACAGCATCAAACCCAGCCCATTCTCAGTACTCCAAGCAGAAGGCTCTTTACAGTCAAGCATTTAGGGTGGCCTTTGTTCCCCAGGGCTCTGAAGCTAAATGACAGAGCAAGGAGGCAAGAAGGTGAATGAAACAGAGCCAGTGAGATGGTTCTAAGGGTGTGAAAAAAGTCCAGAGCAACACATGCTACAGCCTGCTGTCTGGCCAATCTTTGGCATGGAGAGAAGCGACCTCCAGCCTTCACAGCAGGCAGCATTTTCTATCCTTTCCATCCCCTCGGGATTCTGTGGTTTCAGTTTGCTAAACCTCTAAAATTCTTCCCTTAAAAAAAATCAAGGACTTGCAGGTTTTTTTCAGAACTTTTCTCTGGCTCATTATGAGAAGTCTGAGAATAAGGAGTTCACTTAACTACATTTAGGTATAGAAGAGAAATCTATCTTTTCTAATATTCTCTTGGCAAACACATTGTAATTTGGAAAAAAAAACCATAGAAATTTTGGAATAGAAAGGCATAGTGTTAAAACTGTTTTCCACTGAAGTGTAACATCAAAGCACAGGTTAATAAGTTGGAATTAAAGCTGTCAGAGGAGGGTGGCAGGGGTCCTTTGATGTCTGAGTGACAAGCATTTACACTCCCCTTCCAGTTGCTATAAGCAAGTGACTATGGAGAGGACAATCAGAAGTACATCAGTAGTAAACAGAAGCATTGTCATTTTACCTTCAGACTAATCCTTGCAAACTTGTAAAAAAGACCGTAATAGCAAAATGCTGGTAGTTTAGGAGAACTTGTACTGACAATTAGTGTAATAATTAACAAAATTAGTTAAGTAGGCATATTTTCCTTGAAAACATACAGCCTGATGGATAGATATTGAATGAGTCTGTCTTTTGTCTTGTATGCTCTGGTACTTCTACAGCAATAGAATGAAACTGGAAATGAATTTATCCACTGTAGGCAGGATATCTATTCTTTTTTCCTCTGCAGACAGTTTGTCTTAAAATAATGTTGGTTGTCTTCTTATACAGAAATGAAGAGTTTTATAGAGGTGAATTTCACTTGAGATTTATCTGACAGTCTCTGCAGTCCTACAACTATGCATAGAAAAATAATTGTCATATATCCTCCATTTATTTCTCACAAAGATGGAGCCTCAAGACAGCCGATAAATAATTAAATATGTTTTGGAATAATAGAAATATTTGTCTTTTAGAGACATATCCTTGATCATAACAAATCCTTGCCCTTTCACTGAAGTCTCTGTTGCATATAGTGCTTTTCAACTAGAAAATAAACTCATGTTCTTCCAAAAACATCTTGTCTTTTGTTTTGAGCCTTTAATAGATGCTGTTAAGTATGGAGAATATACCACTGAATAGCCAGTCTCATTAGAGAGACTCTCTTCCTAGATGTACCCAGAAAGTCAAAGAACTTCTTTACTAAGTTATTTAAGTAAAGAACTATCTTCACAGATAAAGAGGATATGCTACTCTCTAAGCAGCTGGGAAAATGTATTTATCAAAAAGTCATGTATTGTTTATCTCTGCACTGAAAACTAATACAGTCAGCATACCATGCACTAAACTGATCTTTCAGTACTTTTCAAGTTAACTATATTAATTTTAGAACACGGTACAAATGTTTCTATTCACAGAAGAAAGAAAAAAATGCACTCTTCTGAATTGCATATTTAATATAGAATCATTGACAGAAAAAAATCTATTGTATATAATTCACTGGAAGGGGAAAAGGATACCTGGCAGGACTTGATACATAGAGCCTACTTGCAGTGCCTCTCGGGCATTAGAACCCTACACAGTGTTTGGTCTGACTTCATAACCTCACACTGCTTCAGCTTTAAAAGCTGTGTGGGGTAGCTGGGGTCTGTTGAGTTGGATGTAAAGCCACAGGTTCATCTACAGAAAAAAGACTTCTCTGACATTGAAAGGAATACGTAAAGCTTTATAAGCCACTCCTGGAAAAGTCTCTCAGCCTCTCCTTTGGGACCAACAGGAAAAGGCAGTCAAGATGTATCTGATTTTTCAGGACTCTTGAAGAATCCTGACGTCAGTGCTTGTTCAGGCAACAGTAAAGAGAAGGCAGAGAGCAGGAAAAACACAAAGGCTTGGAGCATTTTCAGGTTGTCACTGACCTCCAGTCTTTTCACACTCTCATAGCTGGCATCCTAACCAGCAGAACACACAGCACAGAGGATAGTGCTTGGCTGCTGCTATGCTTTTGGTAGTCAGGTCTTCTAGCCCAGCCAACAATGCACGTGTGAGAATAAAGTAATGGTGGCCCCCTTAAACAAACAGTCCATGCTTCTGTTGTGATAGTAGTAAAATGACACCTTGTGGTTCCTAAATCCATCTTGCTATAGGCACTGATCACCAAAGATCTTTCTTTCCACTAGTACTGAATAACCACTGTTAATCTGCAGTGCTGGGTAAGGAAACATTTGGAATGGGAAATATTTTAGAAATAAGAAAAGAACAGTTTGTTACTGAATCATTCATGTTAGGGTAGCTAACAATATATAATTTGTTGTAAAGTAAAACATTATTTTTATACCCACAACAAAACATGGACCTGCAGAACTTTTCAAGCAATCTTCCAACAGCTTCATACGAGTCTTTTGCAGCTCAGGGCTGTCCCATTCATCTGCTTCAACTCCCCAGTATAAGTCTATGACCTGGAAAATAGTATACAACATCGTTACTTTATCACATGCCCTATCTATCAAATTAAAAATCAGCTTTGTCAACATTTTGTATACTGCTAAGCATTACTCTGCAGTGCAGTAAGCAGCAGTGAGGTTTCTATCCAGTCCTGACAGAGACTGGCAGGGTTTCTTTAGGTAAACGGCAATTCAAACCTCTTATTTTCTCTCCCAGATCGTCCCTCCTGGGACAGTCTCTCATTTCATATTCGTATTTTTGTGCAGAGATTAGCATGACAAGATCTTGATTTGATGTAGCCTTTATTTGCTACTGGATTGCACATAATGGATAGGTAAGAATAAGGACAAAAGCATCGATAAAATCCTGGCTCCATGGAAATTAATGGGAGTTTTGCTGTGAATCAGTCAAGACCATGGCTTGACACCCTGTGTCACTTGTATCCACAGGATATCAACTCATCCTGTGCACATGGCTCTAAAGAAAGAATATGTGCAGTTCTGTAATACTGTACTGCCTTTGTTAGCTGGTCTTTGTTACTTTGGAAGCAGAGATTGTATAGATATGCACTGGCAGACAGCTTGCTGTTCAGCCTTTCATTTGTAGCTACAGACTCAGTTTTGTGATGGTAATTAGTTGCAAACAAACTCCTGGAAGAAGCTGGAATATGGATGATAAACTTATCTGAAGAAATTAAGTGATGAAGTGTGATTTCACCACATATTTTAACCAAAAGGCTGATTTCTTACTGTGGAGAATTGAATTTAAAAGAATAGTGATCATATCCATGCATTTCTTTATGAACAAAATATATGGTACATGCTACTACTCTCTCATTTAAGCTACTATTGATGATAACATCATGTGTGTACCTTGAACAAAAAAAGTCCAAATGGATGGTTTAAAAAGAAGTCAAAATTGCATTAAGACATGAATATATTACAGTATTGTTCACTGTAGATTATTTGTACTGTGGAACCACTCTGCTCTTCCCATAAGAGACAGAACCACTGCTCTACCTGTCATCTAAACAGATCATAAAGTCACCCTGAAGACCTAATATAAAAACTAATAATGGGTTGACGCAAAAGTAAAATTCACTGATTTACAGCTGGTTAATCACCTTGTGAAATTTCTCATAACAATAAATACCAAGGTTTAAGACCTAATCCTAGAAGCATTTATGCCCACGTTTAATTTTACTACCAACAGTCTCGTCGGTTATTTCTGCCAGAAAAGTTTGGGACATGTGTCAGTGTTTGCTGGGGGAGGCACACTGTTGCCAAACACAAGGAGTAACGTACCATCTGACTGATGGTAAGTAAATAGCCCAATGTATAAAATGCATTATAGCTTACACTGCCAAGAAAATACACTTAGTATATTTATTTTTTAGAGAAACTGTTCCAAAATTTTGCTGGAACAAGCAGCTTCTGCTTTACAAAACTGCATCTCAAACAGCCTTCCTATCTCCCTCAGTTGCACTGATATCTTCTTTGTCCTCTTTTAGTCTGATTAGGGAAAAAGTGTTCCCTTCTCTCTCTCTCCTGCTGTTTATCTATATGACTTTGTTATTGAACTTCACATTGTATTCAGCTGTCTGATTACTTAAATGATGTATGATAGAGCTTAAGTATTCTAGTCATAAAATTAGAGCATCCCAGCATACAGTCAAAAATATTTGAATTACTGGGTGAATGAATTTATTGTGCTGCTCCAGTTCATCTGAAACATAAAAGCAATTTCTGTTTTAATTAACTGTTCAGAAATCATACTAACTCTGTAAATGTGAAGAGGAAAGACTCTGCAGTAGGAAATGTTCTACGGGCGCAGTGGCTGCCTTCTGTGTGTTATAACAACATAGATTATTTTTATGGGGTAACACCATTTTGGTACATAGTATCTTAGCAAGTTATAATTTTGTTCTGGAAGAAGAAATATTTTAGCCATCAAACCTCTAACAGCACCAGAACTTAAAAATGAGAAGCTTAACAGCTCTTCTTTATGCTAGCTAAAATAAATAGGATTTACAAAATTAAAGAAATGGAAACAAAAAGACAACTGTGTCTGACGTTGAAGTATGTTTTTGCTTGGAAAAGCTGTGTGACAAACCCCCCACTCCAGCTTTCAGTAAGATCGCCGAGGTGAGATGACAACCAGAGCTCTGCGCGAGAGCTCCTCACACTGGACTGACACTGGTCTCATTCAGTTCCACACTAGTCATTCAACAGAGACTTTTCATTCATAATTCAGTGTTTCCTTTTGCTTATTTTAGCTTTTGTCCTACCAATCTTAGTTTCACAGATCTTTCTAAGTAAATGAAATAATTTTTATCTTTATTGCTTCCAACTGCTTAAAAAAACACTAAACAAATTCATTCATGCAAATTTCCACTTTCCTTCTAGGATATATCATATGGTGAAAATTGTTTGAAACAGTTCATTGTCCTCAAGAAAACAGATTATGCTGCTAATTAACTACAGCTGGTTAATTAGCAGCAAAAATTTTCTATTACAACTACTTTTTTTACCCTCTCTTTCCTCTCCTAAAAAAATGTAGTTCAGGTACAAAACACTCTGCTTTTTCTCAGCTTCCTTGCTATCTGTCTTCACCGATACCTGTTTTTCAGAAGTATTTTCTGATTCAGTGGAAAAGGAAGATCCACTGAGCAAACAAATTCATAGAGTGATTGAATATATTCAGTTCTGCTTCCACACCCATGTTGGTTATGTTCCTTAACAGCTCTCACCAACTTGAGGACGCCTGACAGATCTCATGCTTTGCAACAACTGAAACACTTATCAGTGCAGCCAGATGACTCAGCAGAAGCTGGAGCAATTAATGTACTCAAATGCATTTCATTTGGGTCATGATTTATCAGGAAGAGGGTGTCTTCAGGACACTCTACACTGTCAGCTTTGTGGTACTCAGTAGATTATCTATAAGGATGAAAAGTTATGTGTTCGGTTCTGTACAGGGAAACAGAAATTTATCCCTCTACCTGAAAAGTACATAATACTTTCCTGACACTGCTGCACTAAAAACTGTAGTCTTGGTTTGGCATGCTCACCTAAGAAACGCAGGTTACCGGGCATGGAAAAAAAGGGCTACAAAAATGTTTTGATAGAGTCTACCTCAGAGCCTCCAAAACACTTTACTGCTTTCTCTTGGTTATTTTTTGTACAAGTTTTCCTACTTTGCTTCCACAATAACGTGGTAACTTTCTAGCTGTTTTCAGAAATGTGTCAGTGGGGCTGTCTTTCAGACCTCAAGCCACATAAGGATGCCCCTGGTGTTGAAGCCATGTAATAAAATAATTTGCTGGGGTAAACTTAATTATTCCTCCGCTAGAGACTACATTACAACCTATTTGAAGACAGACATGTTTCCTCTCACAAAGAATTCAATAGATTATGATTTACTTGGAGTAGACATTGCATTCCTGTCACTGAGATGTCTCCTCAAAGATGACTGAGAAATAAGAGTTCATATTTTCCATCAATTTCATATGGTAGTAAAAGGCAGGAAATGCTTTACTGTTTAAATATCTTTCGCTATTCCTTGCATGTACCAGAGCAGCTGGGACTTCCCAATCAGCTGATGAGCTAGGACCTTCAGATGAAATTCTTTTATAGCCAGAATAAAGAATCACTCTGGAATTTACCACCGTGCAGATTCAGCAACTCCACTCTGACTCAGGGTATTAAAACCAAATATCCTAATTTCAGAACTTGCTATTTTGATTAAAAAACAGCTGCATGTACATCCAGAATAATATACTGGGAGGAACAGGATGTGGTCTAAAAGGCATTAGCTGTTTCCAAGCAAGATATGCTCTGAAAAGCTGAATTTTGGGGTCATTAAGGTGGGAGATGAATACCACTATGTAGGGAAGGCTTGAGGATGTAGAACCAGAATTTTTGAAAAATTGAATGACCTTCTTATGGCACTGCATGCTGTACTTGTTTCCTTTAGCAGAGAGCCAGTTCCAGGCCTGATGACATGTATGGGACTTTACTGTTTGACTTTACTGGACTGTGAATTAGGATGCATCTGACTTAAAAGTACCGGTGACTTTAACTGTGATGCCAACCAAATTCATGTGTGTTAAGTCAAATGCAACTGTATTTATTACCAGTTGGCTCTTACCAAAGATGTGGATGGGTCTTTGCCTTTCAAAACACAAAGGAAAACATGAGCTGACTGAAGGAAGCTGACTTAAAGGAAGCAAATTTCATAGTATATAATCTCAACATAAATTAATTAATTTTGTTAATCAGCTTCAGTATTCACCTGGTTATATTATTTTCCACGTTACAGAGGAAAACACAGCCACAGCTAGAGTAGGTATAATGTAACAACTGTGTGAATATACAGATGGTGTACTTCAATGACTACATGAAATTAAAAACAGGCTGCATTGACTTCAGTATGGTTTCTAGAACTGAAAGTCAGTCTGAACAGTAAGTCAGATCAAACTAATTCTTCTTAAACACTTTGAATATCTAAAGTAGAAGTGGTCTCATTGTTTCTAATGTGAAAGTTGCATTTTGTTGCCATAATAGAATGTTGCATTGTAAAGTCATGGGTTTTTCCACCATTTAGAATTCACCTCAAAGCTGCTTGTAAAGAAAGTACATCAATTCAGTACAATTAACACATGAAATATTTTTTTTCCAATTTTCTATTTTACCAGTGATACGACAACAATTACAGTATTTTAAAATGTCATCTGTTCTAAACAGAGTTAATTTAAAAAAAAAAAAAAGTAAAGCAAGATTCAACTCAACAAAACCTACCTGAAATTCCAGCCCATAGTTTTCCCTGCAGAATTCTCTGAGTTTAGGATACACATGTTCTCTTAGGGCACTCCTTTCTGCTATCGTATCTGTGTTGGGGGAGAAGATGTTACTAGTAATATTTAGATGAGCGTAGTTTTTTTAGTCAGAGATCTAGATTTATCATATAAAAAGAGCACTTAAAACACACACATCCCTAACCAAAACCAAGTGCTGGGATTTAATCTCCAAACAAGAATTCTAATTCAGCTGTCAAAATTTCTTTATCTTTTTCTCTTAGTTTTCAGGAAGCTGAATTTTACTAATTAGAAACACCATGAAACAAAGAGATATACCAAAGATGAAATATATCTCTATACTTAGAAATAAATCAGTAACATGAGTTAATGACACCGGGTCAAACGGTACCACTGTCTCCATCATCTTTAATCTGACAGTATTTTAAAAGTAAGAAAATAGCATTACTAGTGGTATCTTTTGGTTTAGGTGATTATTCCTGCTGTCATAATAAAGGTACAGTTCCGACACCACGTTATTCTCACCATGCAAGATGACTTGTGTTTTGATAACAAAGTACAATATGGTAATGACACCAAAATTATTAAATTCTGTCTGTCCAAGTTAATCTAAACACATGTATATAAAACATATCACTCAAGAGACACACTGAAGTAAATCTAGTTACAAATGAAACTGTGTGTAGATAATAAACTTTATTCTCTCTCCCAATCAGACCAGTAAGATGAATTTTTTTTGATCTAGATTGTGACCAATGCTGACTGAGTTAGGACACAGAGGAATGATGCCATTCCTAAGTTATTTTCAAAAATAAACCACAACTGTTGTAAACCACCAGATCTGAGCACCACATGATGAAAGATGATGGAGAACATCTACTGCAGTTAAAGCAATATTCGTGTAACTGCACTGGAACAGAACAATAGGTTAAAACTGGTTTAACAATCCTCATACTGTAAACCAGAGATATGGGTGCAAATCTAAGAATGTTTTGGTTATCAGAGACACAGCTGATACATTTAAGTCAGAGGTATGTTCAGAGAATCATGGTCACACACTTATAATATTTTTAATTTTGAGAATTTTAGGAGAGTGTGAAATCTGTAATTAATTACATTAGATCATTAATATTCTTCTTAATACTTAAATATATATAAGCATGTGGCTTACAACCAGGGATAGAGGGATCTGGGATTGTTTAGTCTGGCAAAGACTGTAAGGGGGACCTAAACACAATCTACAACTACTTCTAAGGCAGTTATAAAGAGGATGCCAAGCTCTTTGGGGCAGTTTCAGACAGTACAACAAAGGCAATAACAAAATATTATAGCCTGGAAAATTCAGGTTAGACATTAGGAGAAGCTCCTCTGTCCATATGGCTCTTCAAGACTAAACTAGACATTTTCATGGTTGACTAAATTACTGTTAGCAGTACTTCAAGAGAGTGGATCCCCTTGCAACCAGCAGTGATTCTGCTTCTCAGAAGAACCTCCAGGTTTAGCTTAGTCACCCAGGTCCTTCATGCAGTGCCTGGGGAGGTTTTTGCTTTTGTGTGAGCCACGGGGAGCAAAACTGTAGAGTAAAATAGCTAGTGCCTTTGACACAACGTCTGTGCCACATGCCTTTCAGGGGATTTCAATCTGGATTTGGCTTAACCCAATCCCCCTTCCCCCAAACACTTGGGGTGCATTAGATGAGACCCTGGAGTTATCTTCATGGTTTTCATCCAAAAGGAACGCAGTTCAGGCACACCAAAGCAGTTCTGTGATGTGAGTCAAAGTATACTGGATGGTGATGATCCAGAGATTCACCTCAGAAATGTACTCCCTGTCTGGATGAATACAGCTGCATCCTACCAACGTTTCGGAATGGGGTGCAAAGACCCAGTGTTCACTCTCAGCCCAGAACTGCCTGAGTTAGTACATAAGGAATAGAGGGACAGATGAATTGCTCCCTCTTTAGGATCCACAGTCATTAATTAGCTCTCATACTTCATTGCCTGCATCAACCTTTTCTTGCAGAATGTAGTACACAGCTAACAAGGCTAATTAGCCTGAGGGTTGCACTGTGCCAATGCAGCAGTATTATTTTGGCTCCAAAGCAATTTTTCTCAGTGCTGGCTTGCAGTCACCATACTGCATGGTGTTGCTGTACCTGGTGTTGCTGTACCTTGTGATAAAAGGTACCTGTGCACTTTGCTTCACTCAAAATATTTCACTTTGTTTTTTACCCTAGCAGTCAGTGAGGCCCTTAGATCAGTCTTCGACACAAGACTCTCTATTCTACTAGTCTACATTCTTTTCCTTAACACAGGCTAACTTTGGCATGCTGGTGTACCAATCTACAGAGCATCACATCTTCATAACTGAGAAGAATAAACTCTGTTTGAACCCAACTTACTACTCAGATACGGAGCTAAAAAAAAAGGAAAAAAGAAGATTCTTGCCTCTTCAAACTGAAATGAATCAACTAATCATGATTACAGCTTTGTTATTAAGGAAGCACAATTCACAGGTAGTGTTTGGAGGGCTCTATTCTGCTGCTTTCCATTTGTGCCCATAGGACTTACCCCACCGGCTCTCGGACATGGGGCTGTTCCCTGTAGCATGACTTGAGTTACGTTCAGGAAGTGAAACACCGCAGGGCAGGAGTAGTGCTGCATTTCTAACACCTTATAACTGAAAGAGGAGATTAAACATTCCTTCAACTAGAACTGTGTCCTGGATAAGGCACTTGGCATATCCATCTTGTATATTTATTCCTACCTCCAAATCTAATTGGCATTTGAGTCTGGGGCTTATATTAATGAATTTTCAGAATTCCTGTATTTTTAATAAGTTGTGAAACTTTATGGAAACAGAATTGCATATAGTTAAGATGAACTACAGTAATTAGTATGGATGGCAGATAGGCTGGTTTAATTAAATAAACTCTAACCTGATTTACAGTGACAGCATATCTGTGAAGCTGGCAGTTCCTTACAACAAAAATGTCACACAGGCAAATTCCACCTCCCAGGCTGCTGCTGCAGCTGAACGGATTAACTAAATGACATTCTTCTAGCAGCAGAACTGAGACAGTAGCTGTGAGATGAGCTTTATACACCACCTAATGTTAGTTCTGATGCCCTGAAATCCAAATGATAGTCTGCAATAAACCGTGGGAATTAAACTACATCTGCAAGATGTGTTAAGAGAAGACTTAACAAAGACCCAAGCCCCCAAATTCATCTCCAATATTTAAATCAAACAGAAAACCAACCCTGTCTTGAGTGAGACAGTGACTCGATGAATGCACATCTTCCCTACAAGTGCTAACTCTTTCAATGGTTGCCTCCTAAGCCAGTCCATAACCCCACTGTTCTGCCCACCCCTACACTTCGAGGTGACTGAGAACCCCGTTGCAGCCCTGCCTCTCTCCATACATTCCCAGTGTAATGTTGAGGACTGAACTGAATAAGCCACATAAGCATTTATGGCCTTTCTGCCAAATAACAGGCAACTGCTGTTTAAGCACGACTGTGTGAGGTGTGATTTCTGAAGGCTTGTAGCTCAGTCAAACCACTGCCTGTTTTCATCAGAGTACTCCAAGGTGCTGCTTCTCAGTGTGAACTATTTCCACGCCAAAGCCTGACCTTCAAACACATGCTGTTCTGCTACTAAAGTTGCTTATTTTACTTTTAATAAGGAAGGTACATTTTACATCCTCGTGTATTTTCAAACAGCTGCCAAACATTAATCTCCAGAATAAAACAAGTTATGGAAAACAGCCTCGTGGAAGAAAATATCAAAGCATACATGCAAGCGAACTGAAAGAGTTAACAGGGAAGCCTGATGGAAATTGCATTTTCTGTCCTAAGACCACAGACCCCCCAGTTTCTCTTCCTGATGGTGGCAATACTGGCCTGAGCTCAGCCACAGTGACAGGAACAGCTGTTTCACGTGCATGGTCTGCTGTCACACCATGAGTTTTATTCAACTGAGGCTCGATGCAGCTGAATAAGGAGGCTGCTCAGCCGCATCCAGCTACCGTGTGTTGCACAGGGGACAGTGAGCCCCACTGGAACACCCTCAAGGGAGCAGTGCATTCAAGCTGACAGTCTGTTCACAGAAACGTAGCCCGTGAGTAACCTCACCCAAGCATGATGCAAGCCAAGGCCCTCAAGCAGAGGAAAGTCCTGAGCAGGGAGGGTGTTTGCGCTCCCACAGTTTGACTGACAGAGGAACACAGTGTTACCCAGCTCGTGGGAGCCAGCAGGAAAATTGTTGACTGATATAACAGGTTGAGGCAGGCAGCTGAACCTGGAAGGACCAAGGCACGAAAAGAAGAAGAAAAAAGCTTCCCTTGCAGCTGTTCAAGTCACCATAGAAATGAATGTCATACAGGGTCACAGAGCTGCCTGCAGGTTTCATCTCCAGCTCATCACCCAGGAAAGAGCAGCTCCTTGTACTCAAAAAGAAACAATTCCTATATCACCCACTGTGCTTGGTGTTCCCATGCTTTGCAGTGGATTAGGACAGAAGCTTGCTGGGTTTTTGACCCCACCTCTTTCACACCTCCTTCTCTGCTAGCTTGGTCTCCTGCACTAAGATGTGTTATTATCATACAGTGGTGTTATCTTCTGTGCTACTGTGGAGGTCTGAGGCCCTGGATGATCAGAGAACATCTTCTAATCTAGTCCTGAATGCATATCCATTAAGATACCCAGCTATTTGTTTCCTCTAAGTATTCTAAATGCTTACTGGATGGGTTTACAGATTCTTGCCTTAGGATTTTCTTTAATGCTTTGCAACGTTAAAAAAATGTGGGTATTTTATAACCATTGTCTACTAACTGCAGTGAGAATTCTATACCTGAATTATCTAAGGGTATGATGCAAATAAGGTTAAAAATTACTTTGCCACACCATCAAGTAAGGAAGTGGCTGCCAAAAGTCTTAATGCTAGTATGTTCTTGTCACATAGGCTATTCAGCTGAATTATTCCTTTCAAACTGCTTTTCTCTTTTACTAATAATGCACAATAGCATTGTATATTCCCCCAGATACTAAAGGCTTTGAATACCAGTAGGTAACAAATGTCCCTAAATATTATGGAAACCTTGTCTCTGAAAATAATACCATAATAATAAGTCATTTGCATTTCTATAGTGCCTTTCATCTGAGAATCTCAGAGCACTTTGCAAACAATGAGTTTGACTCATGTAGCTGGTAAGACAGGGGAAAATTACTTGAGCTACCTAGTAGCCTTGTCTTCCTAGAAAATTGACTCCATAGACTGTTGTCATTTCCTTCCCCTGGGGTTTCTGTGAGTAGAGAGCATTAGAATGAGCATCCAAAGCTCCACAAGAGTCTTTTTAGGGAATGGGAACAGACTGGTCTGTGTCACTTCTACCAGTGTTCCCTTCCCAAACAGTACTGCCAACCTTCAGGTCTCTACTGGCTTTCTACAAAGGCAAATGAGGAACTGGGCAGACTGAAGGCCATTCATTGATTAAACTCAACCTCACAACTGACTGCAACCCTCCAAAGAAATTCGATCTAGCAAAATATTACAAGGTTACCGTGATGTGCCCTGACTTACGGTGGAACATGCAGAAAGTCTGCATGACTCTGCTGGACTAAGGAAGGGGTCCTTCAGCTCAGATGTTAGAGCTCCCGCCACCAGGATACTGCGCAATAACATTGGTGGCATCAACCTTCTCAAGTTCTTAAAAAAATAAATACAACAGTGGGCTAAGCTTTTGAGCCCAAACAAATAGCTGCCTGGCATGAAAATCAGAAGAAATAACTGATAATAGCATTAAAATAGTAAGTAATCCTGAAATGTATCTCTCAATTGTGAAGAAATGACAGGATGTGACTACAAATTTGTGGTCTACACTAGAACATTTAAACAAACACATTTTCAAAACAAAAGACCTAGCTGTCTGAGGCAGGATTCAAAATGTAGGGCATAATTATAAGCCTAAAACTTCCAGTTGCAGCAATTAGCTCTTCTTTTTTTAGTCCAAAATTAAACAATAGCCAATTTGAAATGAGGTTCAGTTTTAAAAAAAACTATTTCTCTGAAATTTTCCCTACTGTCAGTTCAATAAGATGACAAATTTAAAACAGCACATACAGAATATGTATTTATTGGTTTTTAAATATGATGCTTAATAGCTGGCCCCATTTCACAGTGGCGTCTTACAAAATACCCTGTGTCTTGACGGTTAATATGATTACCTAGTGCCACCTATTGGCTTAACAATAGCACCCAACCGTCAATTTATATATATTAAAAAAATAAGGCAACTAGTAAAATTAAGGCCTCAGTTAAAATACAAAATTCTGGGGAAATATCAGTATGGAACGGACATAATAGAAGGAAAAAGCAGTTCCTATACTAAAATATCAAAAGACTTTTAATTATTCACACGATTGTGTTCCCAATTTAAAACAAATGTTGGTTTCTGAGAGTTCTGAGTTTTATTATTCAGACAATATGCTTACATGAAACAAATTTGGATTCTGATCCAAAAGTTGGTTATATTAAGGAAACGTGTTAATCTCAGTGGATCTTAAATGAAGTTCTACATTTGTGGGATGTATTGAAACCCGGTACCTTTTGATGCCTTATTGACTTATCCAACTGAAGTTGGATGAAATCCTCAATCAATAAATAAATTAATAAAAAACCTCTACAACTTACTTAAATCTAGTGGGTATGGTACGAGTGAGGGCTTTGAAGCAGAATTCTATCTCATAATGTATCCTAATAACTAACCTCACATTACCCCTTGAGAACACAGTATCCTTAGTTGTAGGTAATAAAGAAGAGAGAGGTTGGCCTAGAATCCTTTCCCAATCTTGCAAGTGGTCCCTAGATTGCAGTTTGGGTGCCGAGGTGTCCTTGCATCCCTCAACTACAATCCATGGCAAACACTGCAAACGCAAATGCCAATGTAGTGGGAGCAGCACCACGGCTTGAAGGCTGAATCTCTACAGGGGGAAAAATTTGCATTCTGCAAACTGCACAAGTGGAAGAATTCAACAAAATCTAATTATTTCATTTAATAACGCAAACTAGGAAAAGCTCTTGAAAACATGACAATTTACAAAGAATTATTGTCATACAATTAAATGATGTGATAGGAGAAACTGAAGACACAGCACATTTAGCGACACCAAAATTAAGTCTGAAAATTATCTCTGCAGAACACCAAAGCTTATTACAACTAAGCACTGGAAAACAGCAAACCCTGCAAGGACAACAATTTGCAACTATAATCAAAATTAATGTGAAAGAAAAACTTCTTGTGAAATCTAAAGAGGACTTCTGAGTGAACTGTGCAAAAACGCGTAACAGAATACGTAGCACAAGAAAGATATGTGCAAAAATCCTACTAACTCATCAACTCACACTTCAAAAACACAGGGAATTTCCTAGAAAGCAGACAAAAAGCTGTACAATGATGGTAAATGTTTGTAACAATTAATTTATGCATACTGCAATAGCATTACCTTTTTATTCTGACATCACTAAAGAGAAAACAACCAGGGTATGCTACTAAAGCACTTGAAGTAATGAGGCAGTGGTAATCAATAAAGCCATGGCATGTCACAGACATTTTGTCTCCTAACCCAACTGCAGATTAAAGTATTGGAAGCAAAAGAAGTAATATGCTGTAGGCTTTGAGAAGGCTTAAAGAAGAGGCAAGCCACGAAAAAACCATGTAAAAGCAAGGCTCATAAAAGCACACATGAGTTTCATAGTACAGGCCAGCAGAGGCCCGTTAAATGCATCTCATCCTAAAAAAATTCCAATGAACACTCCTATGTGACTTTACTTCTGGCAGCACTGCTAAAGCTATGGAAGAGCTTTGCAAGCACCGTTGGCGCTCTGGTTAAAGCTGCCTTTCTCTGCTCTGACCTTTCTATTTAAGCTCTTTACTCACAAAGTTCTGATTCAGGTTGTATTTTCCCTTAAGTCTGATGGAACACAGCCATGCTTTGGGTCAGTAAAAAAACTGCTGAAGTCAGTTGGGCCATTTGGAAAAGCATGACCGATAAATATAGCCTACTGTATGGGCTTCAAGTGAAAGATGTTGTCATGGTTTAATCCCAGCCAACAACTGAACACCACACAGCTGTTTGCTCCCTCCCACAACTAGGAGGATGGGAGAGAGAATCGTAGAAGTGGGATAAGAACAGCTTAATAATGGAAATATAATAATAATAGTAAAGGAAAATGAAAAGAACAGAAAAGAGAGAAAACCAACCCAAGAAATACAAGTGATGTAAATGAAAAAACAATTGCTTACCACCAACTGACTGACATCCAGCCTGTCCCCCACAGCCAGCTTTTCTCCTAGTTTATATACTGTGCATGATGTCATATGGTACAGAATGTCCCTTTTGTCAGTTGGGGTCAGCTGTCCTGGCTGTGTCCCCTCCCAGCTTCTTGGGTACACACAGCCTACTCGCTGTCAGGGCAGTATGAGAAGCTGGAAAGACCCTGACTTAGCGCAAACACTGCTTAGCAACAACTAGAACATCAGTGTGTTATCAACATGATTCTCATATTAAATCCCAAACACAGCACTATATTGGGAAGACAATTAACTGTCCCAGCTGAAACCAGGACATATGTGAAGACTTGTACACTGAAAGATGAAAATGTTTGAACCTGACACTTGTGGGTAATGCAGAGACACCCACAGAAGTGAGAGGTGGTGCTTGATATCAGTGCAGTCAATCTGCATCAACAAAGTAGGAGTTTTCTTTAGAACTGTCTTTTTTTTGTTTCCTTGATATTAGATGGAGAGGACTATTAAATAACATCACTGCACAGTCAGAATAGTTCTTGGCTGCTGTAGAGAAACAGTTATCAAAAATAAAGAAACTAGATGACAATCCCAGGAAAGGAGAGCAGCTGCAAGAGGGCACTAAGTGCAGAACAATGGGATTACGTGAGGGAAGGATGCCAGAAACCCAACCATGCCTTGCCTAAATAAGAGAACCTCCACTGGTATCTTAAAAGACTATTTCACATACTGACAGACAACTTCTACCACCCACTTACAGGCACTGCAGTGCAACAGTTTTTAGAAATGAGATTTCCAGGTGGAGGCTGCACTAAAAGTCATTGAGCACGACCAAATAATTCACAAAACAAGCTCATTGTGATGGATTATGTAACATCTGAGAGGAAAACAGTGATTGACACGTAAAGGAAAAGTGATTTATCTTACCTCTGTTCTCCTGTACCCTTTCCAATTCTAATGATTCATCTAAGCATTATTTTTAGTGAAGATTATATAATCCAGTTGAAAAGGCCATTTTCTATAATTTTCCTATTATATTTGGTTATTCGAGTTAAATATTTTTGGGATGACTTGATTTTTGTTTTCTTGTTCCAGATTTTATTAATTTCTGCTGCTTGCTAATGATTTTAGTTGATGATATATATTAAGGTAATAGAAAACTTGCAGTTTTAACAATCTTGAGGAGTTGGTAGCTGAAAAAAGACAATACATGCTCTAATCATGCCGTTTAAGAAGCAGATGTTGAAAGATCTTAGTTCCATTTCCCACTGATACCTTTCACAGGTGTGATACAGCAAATAGTATTTTAAGAACTTCCAGAAGTGGCATAAGAAGTTAATCGGTCAGTGACTGAACTACAGAGTGCAGTTCCAAGTTAGTACTTTCAAATGACTTTAACCATCTTCCCCAACTCTTTTATCTTCCCAATAATGATAGGCAATGAGATACAATTACCTTTAAAGGAGGATAAAGATCTTCTGTGATGCTATACTTTCAACAGCAGTGTGGACACCACTTCATTTCCATCTCTAGCCCTGCCAGGCACTATCAGTCTTGTTCTCAGTGCCTGCGAAGGTGTTTGTCCGTTGGACAATGAATAGTCCTCTTCTACCTTCTGTGCCTACACAGGGCTAAACACAACTGAACCCCCGACTGGGGATCTCATTCCTTTTATTTGAAGCAATTCTGAATTTACATAATGACTATGAGGAGTTGGCTGTGGACTGGACCAATACACCAGCAATGGAATTGCTCAGAAGAATTATATAGTAATACACATGGTTGGTTATAGAAAGTATAATACAGAAAATTCATAATTAAATCAGGAGGGGTGTAAGGAGATCATTTGCATTTTTAGTTCCTAAAGAAAGGAGGAATATAAGAGGATCTGCAGGTCTTCTACATTTCTTCTGTTTCTTTTGAAAAGTATTTTTAACTCTTTGGCTGACATTAAACAAATCTGACAGAATGCCATTAATATCAAATATAATGAATACCCTACATGAGAATAAATCATCAGGTGAATAACAGAAATCCTGTAAATGAATCTCTCCCTCCCATTCATAAATAAACAACCACAGGAAAAGCTGTAACATGAGCAGATAGACACTTCATAAATGCCTTGTTTTCAGGAAAGCTTCACCTGCAGGACTTGGATCCATAATAAAATTACCTTCATGGGAGATTATTGCTTTGTATTATCTATCTTTTGCATGGATACATAGATCTGCTTCCTGACTTAGCAAAAGGATGAAGAAGCAGAAACTGGATTTTAGAAATGAATAATGACATTCCCTAGTGAAAGTTAGTGAAACTCATTCTAAGCAGATTTTCACAGATTTTTTAACCATTTGTTATGGAAGAGACAAAAGCAGCAGCATACTGTACAGTCTGTTTTCCCATGTATTTTCTTAGCTGGTTGGGAATCAGTGGAACTCTCATGAAGAGGTAGACAACCTTCTGTCAGGAATGCCACAGGTATGTTTGATCCTGCTTCAGGCAGGTGGTCAGATCTGAAGGCCTCAGGAGGTCCCTTCCAGCCTCCCATTCTGGGATTTGCACAATAAATCACTGACTGGTCTCTCAGACCTCTGTTATGGCCACATATATCTGGTTTAAATGGCATGTCATTTAACTCAGCAGCACTCATTTTGCTCACCACAGGTTGCTTAATTCTTTATAATGCCATGTTGTAAATGACTTGCATTTCAAAGTAAATCATCATAGATACTTCGCTAGTGTCTTGATATACCAAATTAGGGACAACATAAACACGAATGCTTCTTGCTTCAACAGCAATGCATAAATCTTCATCACATTTAAATGTAATCTAATAAATATGTAAGTAAATCAAGACCATTATCAAACAGCAATATGATGCGTTCGTTCTTCTAACATTTACCAGTAACTGCTACTAAGAAGGGGATTAACACTGCTCACTGGTCTCGGTATCTGAGCGACCAAAAAACATTATAGGTGGAAAATCAAGGAGAAAAATAGGCATTTTCTTCAAAACAAATAATTTTGTCTTGCCAGAACAGTACGGACAATGCGTCTAACCACCAGCATTATTAGCAAGTAAGAAAATATTTCTCCTCTGATCTCCTGTTACAGAATTTGCAGGCCTTTGTTAAACAACAGGAGGTATAAAAAATAAAAAGATTAAACCTTTTATTTAAAGTAAAGCCCTTATAAACCAGTCACACATTATTTTTCTTATGATTATGAAAGTAAAGCAAGTTCCTCTAGATGTGTCATGCTGACACAGGTAGGTGTGGAAAACTCAATAATAAAATAACCCTAAGATTAGAGTCCTACATGACACACTGGAGTCCTTTAGGTTGGACTTCATACCACAGGCTCCTTAGATTACTGAACACTGTCATTTCCTTACTTATTTCTTAGTATGGCTCCATTTTCATAACCCTGTGAAAACAAGGACATTCAGGTAACTAGGCTTTCACAATTACCCTCTTTCCATATACAGACAGACAAAAATGGATCATCACAAAGATAGTTCTGGATAGAAATACTCTTTTAGGTAGCCATACTCCACAGATATTTCCACTTTTGTTTTTTGAGATCTCATCTCTGGCTGAATATATATGGTCTTGTTCATACAAAATTCCCACTAAAGTTAGCAGGATTAGGCATTTCACTGGATAATAATCTCATCTCAGGCCTTGGAAAGGCTGTTACCAGTACCAAGACTACTGACTAATTAGTGAAGCAACTAGAAAAATTCATGGAAACAAAGGACCTCATTGATTATTAAACACAGGGATATGATCTTTATCATTTTGCCTTTATTGAGATTCTTGTGTCACACATCTGAAACTGCCAGGGTCAGAAGAGGAGCATTGGGCTCCTTTGTTCTAACTCACTGTGTCCGATCTTACTGCACTTGCTCCTTGTTTATCTGACATATGATAGCTGATGTGCATAAAGGCAATGGATAACCCCTCTCGACTCAAGTCATTAAACCCACATGGTTATTTAATGTTTCTCAATCATTTAACAGTAATATTAATCTAATAAAATCCAGTCAGTGAGATCACTTGCAAATAAATACTGAGTGTAAACTCAAACAGTATGAAGCTCTCTGTTGCATACATTCTAAAATGCCAGGCATTTCTTCCTATGTCACCTCATTGAGCATCAACTTTATGCAACACAAATAAACAATACTAGCTAACAGATAATGTATACACTGAAAACATTATGCCTTTTAAGGGGTTTTTTGGAGGGTTTGCACAAGCCATTTACTTTCAAATCTGAACTTCTATATGCTTCTGAATGTCTGTTTTATACTTTTATGAAGGGCTGTAGCTTGTGAGAAATGCAAATGCACTTTAATAATACAAACACATCAAAGGGTCTAGGCTTCAGAAATGCCTGACAACAGCAACCACTACAGCTGGGAAGCTCTCTGAAACTAAGGCTGCTCAGAGAGAGCTCTTTGTCATTAATTCTCATTTCACCTTAATGTTTTATAAAACGTCACTGATGAGAGACTCTAATTAATAAATTTACAGATACCATTGCTATGTATCATACACACGCTGTGACAACCGCATGTCTGAAACCCTGATTCAGGAAGGGTAACAGAGAGCTGGAGGACATAGGTGAGACTGCAAAGGTACTCAATTGCTAGTAGGGTGAACTGGAGTCTATTCATAAACATTTTCCAGTATTTAATCATACCACTGAGGCATGTTACCACACTGAAGACTGCAGCTGTGCCACCCCAAACCAATGCCAGGAGCAGGTTGTACAAGAGCATTTTTCAGGGTCTGACAATCTGATCTGTTCAGCTATCAGTTCAGTCCCATTGACTGATACTTAGCAACAGCATGACTCTGGAGAACGGCCAGCATGGAAGTTTGGCTATTCGAGCCATTCTAGCTTCTGGCACCAAGTGCATTTTTAACAGTTTCTCTAGATCCAGGTTCTGTACAAGAATGTCTGTAGTTGGTAAGGGATAAGGTCTGTCCAGCACAGCATCTTCTCTCTTGCAATGGGCATTAGCAGATGCTTATAGAGGGAGTTTAAGAACAGGTCAAACAGGCAGGTATATATTTTTCATGGTGATGGGGTGGCTTACAAGAGTTGAATGTGGTACATCTCCTCCTTGCCCACCGGCATGCACATGGAACTCCAGACTGACTCAGGGCTCCCTCCTCTTCACCTTGCATTCAGCTACCAGTGACTTCCCATTTAACTAAAGATTTTGGAAGTGAAAGCCTCTCCCTGGTTAATAAAGAGTAGCAACAGGCCAGTGCAGTTACTTTTGAGTTGGACTGGCACAACCATGATTAAATTGGGTTCTCTATCTATTATTATCCTTCTTTAATTAAAATTCCAGTAAGGGGATAAAGCAGTTGCCTTGAACAACACTGCCTATATTAAAAACTGCCAGATTTCTCTGTATTCTATATACATGACTACCTATGACTACATTATATTTATATCTACCACCTTCAATATATTAAAACCTTAAATTACTGGTAGCTAAATATTGCTTATGTATTATTCTTGCAGCCTGAAAGGATATCTTATCACAAAATACTCTTTCAGTGGATGAAAATTCAAAGAAGTTTCATTTGTTTCAGGTGAAAAGAATTGCAGTTTAGACACTGCCCTCATATCTTGAATTAGAAGTTCAGTAACTCCTTGATCTAAAGATTTCCTTCCATAATAAATATTTTAAACTTCTCCCCCAAACTTAAAGTCTACTGCAGGATTTTTCTCATGTGTTTATGCATCTGTGGACACATGCATATGCCCACACAGTCATGGATATAAGTTGCTTAACAGGAGTTATGTCACTGCATAAGCTTAGAGAAACGATGCCAGCTTAGGAACCCTATGCTGTTCTTACGTGGTCACAGACATCCCACAACAGAATACATGTGGTCTCCTTGAAACACAGCCTTGGAAACCCTCGTTCGCCTGCTGCACAGCAGGCTGCTGCTCAGCTGAGAGGTCATCCCACCGCCCTTGATCAGGCAGGAAAGAAGGTCCCTCGTGCTGATGGAGGAAGGCACTGTAACGCTGCCGGTACGGTGCTGCCTCTCGTACCAGGCTAAGCCTCATACCTTGCTGAGGGAACAGTTCACAAGAAGGACTCGATTCAATACTGCTGCTTTCCATCATCTAACAGGTTATTTGAGAAGCTACTATCACATGGAATTTGCACCAGTGTTTCTCTGTCCCTCACTGTACGAAGAAACTGTGCTGAGTGTACAGGGGCCCTCAGTTCCTCTTTGTCACTGGAAGGAAGGCTGTTTTGCACAAGAATGAAGCACGCTCCAGTGTCCTGCGCACATCCTGACTCACTGCTCTGTATTTCTAGTGTTACAGAGAGATGCATGGATGTATACATACATAAACTGCAATATATGGAACCAGTCTAGCATTCATCTAGCATACATCTGAAGAAATAAAGCAGTATTTGCAAAGTTGGAAAGGAAGAAAACAAATTGTAGGTTCTGCTCTATTTTAATATTACTTCTTTAATGCTAAGAAAAACAGTCACAGAACCTAGGCTGCAAGTGCATACAGCCCTGAATGTTTGCCAGTTTACTTGTGGATGAAACCAAAACCCCTTTGGAAAGCTTTTACTCTTCCAATAGCATTTAACAAACCCGAGCCTGGTCTTCAGTAATGCTACAATGACCACCTCGAGTGATGCCCTTTGAACATAATACCTAGTTCTCACAAGGGGTCCTACAAACAAATTTGAAAACTGTCTATAATCGTATCGCTTGAGTTTTATACATCCATTTAGGCCATTTGATACAGCTTATACTATTTTATATAATTTGTGTATAAGTGTGCATGCCTGTGCACACACACTACAGACACACATACAAAAATGATAGAAAAATACAACTTTAATCATTTTTTTATTTAAAAAAGAATGGTCATGTAATTTAAAAATTTAAGTGCTGTTTTTAAGTAAAAAACAATCCCAACTTTTTGGTGCTGATAATTCCAGATGCTGCTTAGCAGGAAAGGGACTGGGTTTCAGGTAACTTTGTTTATATCTAAATATCAAAAAGAAAGGACAAACCCAAACAAACCTACTTTTTGAGTACATAAATAAAAAAATGTTGAAAATTAAGCAAAAGTTCTTGATGTTTCCACCATATTTGGTACATTCAGTGCAAATCTTTAGTCTTGTCCACAGGCTGCAGAATTAAAGAACCCCCAAAAGAGGAGGGAGACATGAACAACAGTTATTTTTTTCATACAGTTTACTCACAGTTTCTCATGTTTATCTGTCTGGCAGAATAAACTTCAATTCAGTCTCCATCCTAGCCCAAAGCAAGCATTTCCTCTAACAGGAACAAAGGCTTGAGGATCTGCTCAGCAAAAAAATCATCTCGTACTGGCTCTGCTTGAGATCTACCAGCCCTGATGTGCAAAAGAAGTGAAAGTCTACATGAGACCTGGTCATACAGTCTCAAAGAGAGCCACATCTTGATTTCTGCTGAACCACACAAACAACACAGTTGGTCTGTGACACAAGAGGAAAGAGAAACCTTCATATAGAGACAGAAATACTGAAAATGGTAGGCAGCCTTCTTCCCAACCTAATGAACTATAGTTATCACTGACCTCTGGGCCTTCTGAAATAAACCAGATCAAATCAAGGCTCATACCAAACCTAGAATACTTGAACCATGATGCTCTCCAAAACTCTGAGACACTCAACTTTGAAAATTATTGAACTTTTTTTATCCCAAGTGTAGCTGGGTTTGTGGCTCTTAAACACCACAGTGATGTGCGTCACGTAAGACCATAAATAGGTACAAAGTTAGGTAACCAGAACTAACACTTAACATAAAAAAAGTCCTGGAGTTATTTGTCTCCACATCTCCGCAACAC
Organism: Porphyrio hochstetteri; assembly: GCA_020800305.1. Taxonomy (NCBI): domain Eukaryota; kingdom Metazoa; phylum Chordata; class Aves; order Gruiformes; family Rallidae; genus Porphyrio; species Porphyrio hochstetteri. Next base: position 25,497,460 of record CM036913.1, on the reverse strand, counting down.
CTCCCTTGCAATTTCATACACTTGAACATCTGTGTTTTCCTTTAGCTAAGGAATGAATTCCACCCAGATTATATAAAATTGTCTTTATAAAAAGATCTTCATGCAATGTATCCAAGTAGGGACACTATATGGTATTTTGGAGTGGCCAGAATGGACCATCGTTAACTAAGCGTTATTCTGGCTTCTGAGTATTTTTCCACATTGACACTTCCTCAATTACATTTTTCTTAAGGGAAACAACATTTCAGGTAAAAATAATACAATACACCTGGAACAGGCTATGAATGCAATGTTATGCCTTTCTCTTATCACATATGGCCATAACTTTGTAAGTGAAGCAATCATAATTCTTCATCTGTTGTGAGCTACCCACCCGCCTGTTCCGTATCACTGAACTACGAATGCACACAACATTTTCTTTCTTTCACATGTACATCAACACGTGTTAAGATACATGGAATTCCTGCAAGGCAGCATACAACAATAGGTCCAAACAAAAACATTGGTAAGACCCATTCTGCAACCACTATTTATAGGAATAATCCTTTTCTAGTCAGCAAAAGTGACCACAGGTGAGAGTTTTGCTTTGTGTATCATGATAAAATACATAAATCAGGCACCAAATAATTGTACTTCATTAGAACTGAGTGTTTCTCAATTAATACAATGTCCTGGATGATGCACAGCAATGGAAATAAACTAAATTGGAAAACTGTACGATAAACCCATTCACAGACTGTATGAACTCAAACCCATTCAATAGTGTAGGACAAGGAAACCTCACTCACGCAGTCGGTGGGGAAGCCGGGGAGGCTCTGACAGTACATGTTAGTTGTGTACCGTGCTTGTACAACGGGGGCATTAAAGTAGCGGCAATATCAGAGGTATCTCCTGTTACAGTAAGATCCTCATTCTACAGTCCTACATGTATAAATAGGAATTCATACTTAAGATTGATAATAATCCCAAATCTGGTATTAGGGTTTTTTTATACGTAGTTGGTTTTATAGTTTTAAAAAATGGGTACTGAAGGCACAAACCCATGAGGAACATAGCCCTTTCATTCAAAAGGGCTGTTAAAAAAAAGCTTGTTCATTATCTCATCACAATTGTTTCTGTTTGCAAAACAGAAATGTTTTCAGTGGCTATAAAACCAGCTAAAAAGTGAACTGTCAAGATCTAGTGAATGCAATCCTGTGTTGGACTTAGAAAGCATGCAGAGGTGCTGCACGGAGGAGGGGAGCAGTATACAGCTGAAATTATGGATGGCAAAGGGAGCATCCTTCCCCTGTGAAGTGCTAAATACAACCCTGTTTACACTTTGTGATAAGACTGGCTACCACTACCTATGTCAGGTCATGCTCAGATGCTATGTAAAGGTATTACCATCCTGTCCTCAATGGAACCACCTGTGTGTAGGATTTGCCTCTATACATATCCCTCTTCAGCACATTCATTTGTCTGCTGTGTTACAGAAAGGCACCTTCACAAGCAAAACTTAGAGCTTGGAGTAAAAAATTACTCATGTCTTACCTAACAGAAGCAAAACCTAGACGTTAAGTCAAACTAGCAAAGGGCTCCAAGACTTCCCCACTTTCAGAAGAGTCAAAATTACCAGAGTTTTCACTGTGCATTCCAATCCACAGCATTTCATTTTCAAAACAAACCTCTAACTCCTGTGAAGGCATCTATTGCAACCAGGAGCATTGCCTTACACCACCATGTAATTCCTCACTCAAATAATTTTCTGTTGGAAGCTGTGACAAGAATCATTGGCGTGTTCTGAACCTCTGTGAGGCTGGTGTCACAGCTCCACGTAACTGGACCGTATGGATGTTTATACCTATTGTATTTAATAGGAACTGTATGTTAACAGAAGGCACCTATACAGGCGCTACTGAGTAGCAGAGAAACTGCCATTAACCAATTGCTGTTACAGTCCACAGTGTTCTACACGAAACAGCAAAAGAATCTATTGCAATCAGGTCAATCTAACTTGCTTATCACTCTGAAGCAATAAAAATGTCTTGAGAAAACCAATACATTATTAAAACCAAAATCTTCATCCTCTCTTAGCCAAAATACATATTGAAAATATGTTCGATAGTTTATATCTACTGAAATGAGAAAACACTTATTTATATTCAATTAGTAAAGCAACTTTAACGTTTCTAAAGATCCAATCATCTTCAGTGATACGAAGATTGATTAATTGATATCAACAATTCGACCAAGGCAATACTGGTAACTGCTAGGGGGAAACACAGTTTCACTTACCTACAGAATTTCCTCTAGAAAAAGAAACTGTTAAATAAAGTAGTTTTGTTCCTATTACCCATGCTTGCTCTCACCACTTACTGTTCTTTTTAGGGATTTCTGTTTAAGAAATTTTACAAATAATCATTTTCCTAGCTGTATAATAAAAACATGATATATTTCAGTCATACTAAAGTATGCTCGTAAAGAACAGACCCAGGCTAGAGTTCTCCAATATACACTTACTATATTGATATAATTCAAGAAACCTACTTTTTAGTTGGTACCCTTTAAGATGTAGATAAAATTTTCTTTGACTGCTAGCAGGATTAATCCCTAAGCTTGTCTAGCACCACAGCTCTGAGACGTACAGAGCACAGCCGGGGGTATTCACCTCTAACTATGGGAGTCTGGGGACTCACAGCCCCTTTCAAGAACGGGTATAAACTGCGGTGATATGCAGAAAATATGCAAATATACATTATGGTTTGGGGTTAAGTATGCTAAGTTGGAAGAATGTAACCCTTTTTTTCCCAGAACTCTTGCACTGTGAACTCTTCTAGGTATTTTGCAAACAGTATTTTTATTTCCAAGTATTTTACCAAATGATATCTAAATCCTATTGTAGCCTACTTTTCCTTGCTTATCCATATATTCTTCTTACAAGGCCACGTGCAGTTAGTAATACTTCTGTGTCCCTGATAGTACTGATAAATTGGCATGGTTGTTTTCCATCATTCAGAGCCCCTAAATGTTCATAATCAAAATCTGTCTTCTTGTTCTGCCCAAATTTCAGCCGAACACTACAGTTTCTGAAATCCAGAGCAATGTTGCACATACAATTTTGGACATGAGTACTGTTCATCACTGTGACCATGTGATCTGTCAAAGAAGCTAATGTAAATAATCCTAAAATGAATGAATTCTTTTCTTCCTCTTGGCGTTGTTTTTTGTTTGCTTTTCTTTAAAGCTGAAATTGTCAAATAACAACGCAAGGGTAACATCCTGCACATAGATGCACATGGCTTCAACCCCCAACTTTCAGAATAAGCTTAGAGTTTTAGGTTTTTTTAATTTTAGCAAATATCTAGCTACTATACCAAGCCACCCTAAATGCCTTTCACGCCAACTACAGAGGCATCAGTAGCTCCCCAGTTAAGGCGATGCTGGCAGAAATCCATTTCCAATGAAAATCTATCTTCTAAAAATCCACACCAATTTTCTTTCAGAGCCAAATACTATTTTTTAAAAAATTATCGCTATTTCTGTATCTTTGCTTTACACTGCAACAATGAACTGTAGCATTTTCATGCCCTTCCTAAAGAACGGTGTCTTTTTGACCAAATAGGGATGTCGGATGCGAGAGTGGAGAGTTTCCTTGTGTCAAGAGCAACTCGGAAGACCTGGAGGTGTGGGAATTCTTCAAGGCAGCACTGTGCCCACTTTTTTTTGCTTGTGAGAGCTACTTCACATACTTGCGTGAGTATTGGTGCCAAGACAATTTTCACTGCAAAATCCAAACTATTTTGTCATTTCAGGCATGATTTTCAGCTCTCTGATGTTTGCACAAAAGGTGACAGTATTGTTGAATTACAAGTGTTGGGGGGGAAGGTGGTGGGTGGTGGTGTGAGGGAGAATTGTGAATACAGTGGGCTCGTTTTTACAGACAAGAAATGCTATAGGTGCGAACGCTTAATTTATTATTTCCGTGCTTCAAGTGGGAATGCTTCAGCAACTTCAATCTTATGAGTGGGAATGACACCTCCTGAACGCATGCAAATTCCTCGTAGCAAAGGGTAATTTTAAAAATAGGCTTTAGGTAGTAGGATGCCTGATTAGTTCAGATACCGAGCATGCGATCCCGACTTTATTAAGCCAAAACCGCAGGTTTCAGCGCACACTTCCTTAGAAGCCGAGCATGACCGGGATCAAAAGACCGCATCTGCTGTATGTAGCTCAGCCGGCGGAGACTGAGCTATGAAATCAGTCGGAAACTCTATTAACCAGCCTCCCCAGCAGAGCTCCACAAAACATACCCACGGAAAAGCTTCCCCCCCGTCACTGGAAAGCAGCCTGTTTCCATGTCCCGAGACTCCGTGCTGCTCCGACACCGCAAAACAGAGACCCCCCCGGTGCCTTTCAGACGTGTCATTTACAGGCATAAAACTTCAGAAGCAGAGCGCATCGGCGCCTCGAAACCCCCCTCCGAGCCCGTATACCGACACCCGGCAAACCGAGCCGCCTAGAGCGGGGCCACACACCCCGCCCCCCCCGCCCCAGCCTCCTCTCCCGTCGCCCCACACCGCCCGCTCCGCCGACCCTCACGGCGCCCGGCGGGGCGGAGCGGTCCCGCTCCCCGGTGCGCGCTGCCCCGGCGGCCCTCGGGGCCGGCAGCGGACGGAAGGATGAGGAGCCGGTCTCGGCCACGCCGCGGACTCCCTGAGCGAGGGCTTCGGGCGCCGCCCGGGAGCAACGGGAAGCGCCACGGCAGCGGCCGGGTCCGGGGAGCGGCGCGGGCGCTGCGGGCGGCAGGGGGAGCTGCGGGGCGGGCGGTGGGGAGCGGCGGGGCCCGGCGGGCCGCGGGTTACCTTCGGGGTTGGCGCTGATGAAGACGCGGACGCTCCTGCCGCTCGGCACCAGGTGGGACGGCAGCGCCGAGAGATTGCCGGAGAAAGCCGCCCGCCGCAGCGCCGCGTCCCGCGGGCAGGGCAGCCTGCCTCCCGCCCCTGCCGGCCACATGCCACCGCGCTGCAGGGCGATCCTCGCAGGCGGCCGCCGGGCCCCGGCTCAGGGCAGCCCCCGGACAGCTGCGGCGGCAGCTGCGCTCGCCACCGGCTTGCCGGCAGCGGCCATGCGGACCCTCAGGCTGCCCGGGGCCGCCGCCTGCCTTCCTCGGCTGCGGCGCGGCTGGGGCCGCCGCCCGGCGCCTGAGCGCGGGGGCTGCGAGGAGGCGAGGCGTCGGCCGCCCCCCGCGCCGCTCCCCGGCGGCGGCGAGTAGCAGGGAGGGCGCGGGAAGAAAGTTTGCGGTGGAGCGGTGCCGGGCGCTGCGGAGGCGGCGGGACGGCGGCAGCCTGCCCTCTTCCCAGCGCCGCCGGCCCGCGGCCCCGGCCGCCGCGGAGAGCAGCGGGAGGCCGGGAGAGCCGCGGCGCGGTCGGGCCGGTGAGTCTCAAGGCTTCCCCATCCGCCCACGAGGGTTTGCGGTGTCCAAAGCGGGGACGTCTCCGGCAAAGGCTGGCGGCACCTTCCCTCCTCCGAGTTTGTCACAGCCCCGAGATCGGATTTTTATAGGAAAACTGCTGCCGGCTCATCCTTTGGGCTGGGAAGAGTTCAGAGCCCTTCTTGTGTTTTGTTCGGTAATCGCCTGCGCAGGAGTCCCACCTGCTCAGATACAAAAGGGATGCTCTTGCTGCTTTCTTCTTTCTTTCTCTTTTTAATCAGTTATTTATTTATCGGAATAAATGAAAAGCCCCGGTTTGAAGAATGAAAGAGGAAGGAAGCAGCGAGACCAGCAGCCGGCGGGATGCGGTCCCTTTGCAGCAGTCAGTGGCGGGGCATCCCGTCGGGCAGCGCCGATGAAATATTCAGGAGGGCGGCGGGGTCGGACCGCGGCTCCGCCGTGCGCCGGGGCAGGAGGGTGCGGCGAGCCGGTCCCCGCTGGAGGGTGGCGGCGCGGTGCGGTGCAGCGCGGCTGCCCCAGCGGGCGGCGGCCCTTTGGCGAGCCGCGGAGTTTAGAAACCTCCTGGGGAGGGGCGGGCAGGCAGGGACCTAACAGCAAAGCAGAGGGGAGGGGCTGGGGGGGGGAGGCAAGGAAAGGGGTGGGCACGGGGCGGCAGTGAGCCTTGTGGCTCTGTTAGCCGAGGGAATGTCTTCTCGGGAGGGAGATGCAGATATTGGTAGAGGGGTTTGCAGGTGTTTCGGCAGAATTAAAAGGCAGGAGAGAGAAAAGTCTTCAATGCGGCTAGTATCTAGGCTGTGTGCTGCGTCTGATATAAAACCGGTTTGTGTATTGACACAGGTGAAATATACAACACACTATGTACAATGTATATAAAGCGACCTTATTGTGTATTTACGCACAGCATTTAAGAGCTGAGGTCACCCTCCGCCCCGTTCTTTCGGTGCTCGCATCCCCCCGCCCCCGCCGCGGTCCCCGCCAGACGCGCTGCCCGCTGTGGCAGGCAGTGTCAGCGCCTGGGGGGCCCGAGCTGGCTTACAGGGGGGCAGCGCGGCTAAAGTCGGCAAACGCGAACTGCTCAGCTCTGCTTCAGAAGCGAAGGTGACAGCCAGATGGGTTCCTTAAGTGTTGCTGAACAGAATTATTTTTTAAATCCCGATTTCTTAAAGAAATACGCAGATCTGTGCACCCCGTGGGTCTCTGCGTGTGAGCAGTTTGGTTGCTGTTTGCTTGCACTTGCTTTATTAGTTCTGCACCCCGTAAATTTTGGGCTGGTTTTAACCAAATGAAACAAGAGGGGAAAATTTGAAGACATTAATTCTCAGGTAACGTTCCTGTAAGTTCTGTGAACATAGCTGGGCAGGAGAGAGTGCAAGGAGGAAAAGTACGCAACATACTTTTCAACCATTAATCCTGACATGTCAACACTGGACAGAGAAAGTGCCCAATGCTGTCTTGGGAACTGAGTGCCTAGGAATGGGATAAATCCCTCTTTCAGTCAAAATGTATATTCTGGGGTGTCCAGTAAAGAGCAGATATCACTTGAAGCTGGTTAAAATGGTAGACACACATATTTCCCTTCTCTATGGATTCTCTGATGCTCTGTTCAAGACAAGCCTGAAGCTTTGGTATAATTCAGTTAAAAAATCTGACAGTCATGGGGTGCAATTCCCTAGGAAATGAGGCTTCATATATGTCAGTGCTTACAAAACTATTGGTCTTATCTGCACTTCTCTTACCCTTAGTGTAGCCAGTGTGCTTAGACGTGCCTTTTCCTGGCTTGTGTCACGAACAGGTAATTTCTTTAATACGGAGCTGAAAAGCAGCTCCTTGAGGCTGCAGGCAGTTAATGAATGCACGAAGGAAATGATTTATCGTGTAGGCTGAATTACGTCTTAACGTACTTTGCTGGGACTAACTCTTGGCTGGGCTATCATCTCCTTTGCTTCTCCAGCATAAAGTACCAGGCAGTTCTTAAATATGAATTTGCTTGTGGACGCAGCTCCTAGTAAGGATGCAGAGACTCTCACTACATATTGCTGCTGCCATAGTGTTATCATCAATAAATTTCCCAGACAGCTGCTTTGGAAGATGAGGCTCATTGATCTACTCCTTTACCATGCCAGCCAGAATGCAGTGTTTTTTTAAGACTTTTTGGCAGTCATCTTTACTAAGCCAAAAACTTGAATAATTGGAATTCTTTAGGACTTTTGTCTTTGACAGTGTTGACAACAGCACCAGGTTTTACCTGAATATACTGTCTCACAAACCCAGGCTATCATTTCCAACTGTTCGCCCTGTCCATCGCTGTCACAGCAGGCATAGTGGCATTGCATGTGAAGCAGGGAATCCACGGCACTTGTGGGCTCCCACTACTCATTTCAGACCTTGTGCCGATCTTTATTGCAGTTTTGATGTGCAAACTGGATTGCCTTTCTGCATGACTCAGCATCCTGTCACGGTAGCTGCCACCTCTGCAAAAGCTGAACTGGACAGATGCCTCAGAGTGGTAATCTCTTCAGCTGCCTGGCTTCAATCCGCCAGCATTTGGGGCTCAACATCCTCAGATTCAGCGCCTTTGAATATAAAATTCTGGGAATGAAGTACAATGAGGCTGAAATAGAGAGGATAAAGAAATGATTACAGAGAAACTCCTTTTTTTTCTTCTTTTTTTTTTTTTTACCTAGGAGTTTAGCAGTTTGAAAATACGCTGGGCTGACTTGGTGTGGAGATTAATTGGCAGCTTTTCTTAAATTCAGAAAATCTGTTGTTAATTCAGCAAAAAGAATATAAAAAGAACGTTATGTAAACCCAAATACAAGTCACAAAGAGGATACTGCTGTGTTCATGATAAAAAACACATCAGAATTACCCTGTTTCATATTACATTTTTGTATATTTTTCATTTAGGAAAATGTACTGCTTTAGAAGAGATATTTTAGAGTCTATGTGTGAGACCCAAACTAGTTGTGTGGAAGCCGCCTGAGTGGAGATTCTCATCGTGTAGAAAAGATTGCAGGGCATTGACTGTACTTGGTGAAAATCTTTAGTGTCTGCCATTAAAGTTAATGCAGGAAGTGTCTGTGCTGAACAGGACTAAAACCAGATCGGTAACTTCATATAAACCTGGCTGGTAGCTTGATCCTGAAAAACCGTAGATGGGTAAAGAAGTGGGGAGTCTTTACTCATACACATTCAATATACCGTTTTTCCCTCTTAGCTGGGTGTTTCTTGGTTATCATTCTGGCCTCATTTGCTCCACGTTCAGATATCTTTAAATGAAGCTACAGAATGCGCCCCTTAGTAAAACACATGGGTAAAGCCAAGTTACTCTTGATGGCCTAATCCTGCTGTAATTCAGACAGAGTAATTCAGAGGGCTTTACTTCGTGAGCAGTCCCACAGGAAATGGTAAGGCACTGGAGGTATGAAGTATATATAGCTCAGTAGTCCTGATCCAAATCCATGGAGACCAGTAAAAAATGCACCAAGTTCTTTGGCTTAAACCCAGCATGAATAAGGACTTGCAGTTTACACACAGCTTTCTGAGACATGCCATTCTGAGTATAAAAATGAGCATTATAAGTCTGAAGAGCTTGGGAAATAACCTGAGTGATGGACTATAGGCAGTGCTGTGATACGAGCTGAACAATGAGAAACAGATTTATTCTGTGTGCAAGCTAAATTTATGTTCTTGCTCACGTGTGCTGTAACACGTTAATACATATTGTGGGGTGTGCACAAGAGCTTGGTAATGGTCTTAATTTTGGTTTCACTGCAGTCACTGGAGACATGCTCAGTAATTTTGTTGACGTGAAGGCATACCTGGAGTTAGCATTTGTGGAGATCCTATACAGAGTGTGTGACAGGGTCATAAAAGCTGAGCTTTATTTAAAAAAAAAAAAAAAAATCTTTCAAGTAAAGTGATTTGCCCTGCACAAAAATACAGCCACTGAGGTATGACCTAGGTCCTTAAAATACCCATCAGTTCTCCTCAGATGTTTAGAGCCTGGTTCTGCTCTATACAATGCAGGGGCTGCACCTTCAGGCTTCCTATTGTCTTCTTTCCAAAATGGTAGCTATTTGCAGGAGCAGGGAGGACAGAGTTTTAACATCAGGTCAAAAATCAAAGTTTAAGGGTCAGAAAATTGACCAGCATCCTGCCTTTCACATAGAAGCTAAAAGACTCCTGTGTGGGGTTACATGTTCCGACTGAATACTAGCTTAAAGCTGAGTGGTATTTTGCAGCTCCCTAGCAATCTGGCCCAGTTTTAGGAGCAGGAGAAGCAGGCAGTTGCCTAGAGCGACAGACGAAAGGAGGCAATAAAATCACATTTTAAGCAAGAAAGAGACCCTGTGACTCTGTGCCTGTTTCAGCCTGTTTAATGAGGTCTCGATGTGTCCCTCAGGAGTTGTTCTCCCCAAGCTGCTGAGGTGCTGAGCCTGAGCAAGCTCCTTACCACAGGAACCACGGCCGCAGTCTAGTTGTTTGAACACCCCATCCATTTGTGCTTGTCTCTGCTTCAGCTTGGTGCAGCTGAATCTGAGGGGAGAAACTTTCTGTGCTCCTTCCCTGCTTCTTTCTCTTCACAGTGCTGTATTACTTTCACTGGGGTGGTTGGATTGGCAGGAGAGTAGGGGCAGATGTGCTGAGACTAGAGAGCTCACAGAATTCATGCTTCACTAAAAAAACCCACCCCTGTTATTATTATCCTTGCAAATTAGGAATGACAGGCTGCCTAGACTTACTGAGTTTATATTTATGTCAAGAAACTGATTGCAAGAAATAAGAGATGTCTTAGCGAAGCTTACACGGGTACTGGGCTCCTGTAAGGACCTTTTCCAGCCATTTCAGGGCTTGGTTAACTCTACTTGATGTAGACTTAGATTTTCCACCCAGTTTTGAGTGCTAAAAATATTTGTTTCCTCCCTCCCTCTCTTACTGCAACTGCTTGTTCTCTGACACCTCTAGGCTTTTGGGATGAATCCCTCCATGCTGGGAATAGGTTGCTGTGTCAGGCTTTGCCAGTACAGAAACTCAGTGGTAGCCTTCAGTCTCACTGACAACGTGCTTATGTGTGGTAACAGAGAACCTGTCTGGAGTGACAGTCATTTTGCTCTACTGTTCTTTAGAGGAGCTGCTTGGAACAGCAGGGTGTGAGCTGACTGCAAGGTCTAGGAGATGACCCTGTATTGGTTCAAATTAGGTTCATGGTTAGGTTTATTGAAAGCATTGGTAGGTCAGCTTTCACCACACATCAAGATCCTAATAGCAAGCTAGGAAGTACATATGGATTATTAAAAAAAGACAATCCAGTCTCATGATAATTAATAACAATTTGGAAAGCGTGTTACTCTTCAGTAGACTTTGCAACTTTGGTTGATCACTGTGTCACATCAAGAGATTTATGGGAGGCAGACTATCCCACATGGGCCCACCAGAATGTTCTTACACTTTCTCTGAAACACCTACATTATTATATCCAAAAGAGGATGCTAAGCTTTGGTCTCTAAAAACAAGGACAAGTTTGAGTTTCTCTGTATTTTAGTCCAGGAATACATTTTTCATGTGGGCGAATCTGTAATGAAATTCTGGTAACTTCTTCATGTTCTCTGCACAATTTAATAATAATAAAAATATTTTTTTCCATTTTGCTATTTTTGTTTTGAATACACAGTAATGAATAAGGTTAACATCTTAAAGATCTTTTCCAACCTAAACGATTAAATGATCGTTAAGCTTTCAGCCCGCATCACTTTCCCAGGTGGGGGAAGGAGGGGACTCCAGCCTGGAATAAGATTTCCACATACATAGGCATAAGAACTATCCTGGTTTTCAGGAGCTGCCAAGCAATGAAATTATGCACCTGCACAATATATAGATGAATTTATTCTTTAAGGAAAATAGGGAAGATAATGCCTCCAAGCTGGTTAGGTTTGTACCTTTGTAAATACAGTGGTACTTTATTCTCACCTCCAAGTCCCAGTCTTACTTTCCAGCTGGCCTTGACACAAAGAATTCTACTTTATCCTAAAAGCAGTGTACCGCTAGGGACCGGCCTCAACCCCTTGAATGAAAAAGGCTTGGAAATGGAGGAGGTCTGCATTTTTTAATTCCTTTTTTTCCTCCTTCTTGAACTTCTGAAATTTTCAGTTTTCTTTGAAACCTAGCAAGGCAAACAGCCTTTTCTCTTAAAATGTTTTGAGTGGCCACAGCACATCTTTATTTTTATCTCATGTCACACTTGATTGAAAGGTTCTTTGCTGCTAAAATAACAGGATGAAGACATGGGAATTATTTTTGTCTTACTTTCTACTGGAAGCTTGAAAGAAACCTGTTTCTTCATATGGAAGGAGTGGAATTAGAATTCTAATTAGAACATATCTTGCACGCATACATAGATGTGTGCTCCCCAAGGATAAATGCATACACACATGTACACACACACTCTAAAGACACACCAGGATGTATGGATTGCTAAATTCACACTATAGTAGGATTTCCAAGTTTCAGATTTGCCCATATAGCTTTAAATTTTACCCTATTGCACATACATGTGATAGCAGTCTTGAATTAACTGACCCGATACTCTATTTCACTATCCCTTGACATAGTGCAGAAAAGAGGGGCATTCACTTAATGAACCATCTTTGACTGTGGGTCAGTGTGCATTCAGTGGCATACTTGGTGGCTCACCGTTCAGACCCTGTGAGAAGATAGAAGGAGTCTTTTTCTCCCGAGCTCCTCCATGTAATTTCCCAAGCTAGTAAGTATGTAAGCACTTCCAAAATCTGAGTAGCACTTGAGCCAGAGAAAGTTTCATTATTGAAGCATACTTGTTCCACTGAAGCACAGGAAAATTAACACCTAAAGTATCTGTTAATTTTGGATGCCCTCTCTGAGATACCAAGGACTGCATTTTTTCAAAGTAGCTGGTGTAAGATACCAAGTACAGGACACAATTTATACCAGCTTCAGCTGTAGCTGAGAGTGTTCAGCACTTTTGTGTTTTAATCTTCAGACTTCCAAGCAGATGCCCAGAAAATGAAGAATCTAAATTAATGATCACCCCTTAAAAGTTTAAATGACTTAATTAGTATCGTAGGGAATCTGTGGTGGTGTAAGCCAGGGTAGACTAGTTCCCTCCCTCTCTGGAGCAACATTTACCTTCTCGGCCATGAAGTGATCTTTTCCTGCAATTCCCTGCTTCATTCCTGCACCTCCTATCCTCAGCTAAAAATAAATCATCAGCCTGCTTTGTTTTCTGGTCCTGCATCACCCTCAATGGTTATCCATTGTTAAAACAAAACAGGCAAAATATGCTCCCATGGGTTTTTAGCTCGCTCAGTAAGCTGTAATTTCCCTCCTTGTCCCACCATCAGAGTCTCACCACCACATGCTTTGTCTGTTTCCCTGCTTCACTCTCCTCTTCTTAATCCCATTCAGGATATCTTACCCAGTCCTTCTATCCTTTTCCCAGATTCTTCTCCAATATGTCTGTCTCTCCATTGCCAGCCACTTTTTTTTACTCTCTTGGCTACTGGTCCTAGTTTCCCATTGCATTCTTTTTGTGCAACCCATTATATTCTTTGTGCAGTCTTGGTGTCTCATTCCCCCCACCGCCCACTGCCCCTTGTCTTCATCTCTTTGGTCAGCCACTTGCTCCTAGATCTTCTGTCCTTGTGTGTCAGGAGATCATGACTTGGCATAGATAGCTGTGTTGAGCTCTCCTTCCCCCCAGTCCCCCTGTCCCCTCTGCCTGCACAGTTCCCTCCCATCTTGGGGTGGTGGCATGGCCCCTGCTAATGCTGGTTCCTGTCAGAAACTTCTCCTAGGACAGTAAAAAGCAGCTTTAGTCTTTTAACACCCCGGCCCGCCCCCCAAAACCAAGAAAACAACAAAAAACTCCATAAATATATATACACATACTGGTGATGGTGCAAGCATGGTAAAGTTCCATATGGTGAGAACATTTGAGATGGACTGAAAGGCTTCTGGGTCTAGAAGTTGCTTACGGCAGCAATGAAGCTACACATTGCACTCCCTCTGAGGAAATGCAATCTGAATACAAACCAGAAAGTAAAGGAGGAAGAGGGACAGAAGGCTGAGATGTTTCTCTTGTGAATCTGTCCAAGTTTCTGTGCTGCTGCTTTTGCATAGATTGTTGTGGCAAGTAATCTTGGAATCGTATTCAAAACAGCAATTAGGGGGAGGCTGAGCCTGGGAGTATCTACATGTCTGCAGCAGAGTTAGGAGAGGGCCATCTGCTGTGCAGGATTTTATGAGTGTATTCTTCTAAGTGAACTACACCTGTTCCACATGTGGCAAGTGAATTTTGAAGAGACAAGTCAAAATATTCATGCTGCAATGTTGCCGATGAATAAAGCTTAACAATGTGATTACATGTGTGTGTTTGCATATTTATTTATTTATTTGTGCTCATTATGTGGAAAATAAAATCACTACTCTGATGTGTTTGTGCTAATAGAAAATGAAGCCATTTACACTCCATAGTTAATGTGATTTTATGGGATTTGTTGACATGGCAAGTTTATTTTAGACATATGAAGACCCAGGGGAGTGGGATTGTAATAGCAACATTAATTTGTCATCTTAGTGCTAAGAAAGGAAAAAAAAAAAATCCCAAACTTCCTCTGCTTTGTTTTACCTGCAGGGGTTCTGAAAAAGCAGCTGTCACTTTTTTTAGTCTTATTTAGTATATGCCATCATTTTTCATCTGGCTGTCGAATGGATGCAGCAGCTATGCTGGGGGAAAAGGAAGCTCTCCTCCTGCTCCAAGCCCGGAACAAAGAGCTTGATCTTGGAGACGAGCAGTGAGAGTGAAAGGGAGTTTCTCTACATGAATCCGGTTGTTCTGTCATGGAGATGATGGCAGTGGATTTCTGTCTCTAGTCCACTGTTGCTAATACTGATTTCTGTAAGTTGATGGAGCGTGGAGTACCTTGTTACCAAATGCCATCGAGGACATGTTTTGCAACTGCTGCTGTGCCACAGTTGTACAGTGCTGTGCTCTGAAGTGTTATGAAGGCCCTTAGGCAGTCTGGATGTAAAAACGTTCGCTGAAGAATCATGAAGACAACTATCATCATCCAAGGATGAATTTTAATTTGAAAATAAAATCTGTCATTGGGGTCATTGCTTCTGTAATTTTTTTCTTTTTTTTTTAGACACAAGAATAGTTTAGATCTATTCTTGGCAGTTAATCATCTTTGGTAATCCTTTTAAATAATTCAGTAAGTCTCTTCTGTGAGTTATGCACTGCTTCTTGTAAAGAATGGCATCAGAGTCCAGCCTTTCATCAGTGTCAGTAATGTATAAACCAGCAGATCCAAAAATGTTTCAGAGCTCCCAGCTGTACGTTCATATCAAAGGTGGCTCTTGGGGTGAGATCATTTACAGCCTCTCTTGTGTTTTTCTCCCGATGAAAATCTGCATGTTTGGGCTGGATGGGAGCAGCAGCAGGCACCGAGAGAGACAAGCTCACCAGCTGCTTACTCCAGGCACCAGCCTCTCACTCTCTGTTGCCAAGCATTCTGTGAGCAGGTAAGTGTGCTGAACGTGTGATTTAAGGTTTCCTGTTGGCTGAGCTGCCTGGTGCTCACAGGCTCTCCTTTTTTAGGTTTCCTGCATCAGAGAGTTGGCGGCTGGTCCTCCAAGACACACGGTTTTCTCTTGTTTGTCTGGATGCCAACTGAAACCAGTTGGTTGGCTTTAAGTCTTTTATAAAAATGACTCTCTAAGTAAAAGCTTCCCTTCAAGGTGTCCAACTACCAACAAAACCCCTAAAAATAAGAAGTTCCCTCTTGTTCAGAAATAGGGCCGTTCTCCCATGAGGAGTGCGGGGACACTCTCTGTTGGCTTTTTTGTGGGCCTCTTCAGTTGGCAGAAGTGAGGCCTGGAGATGCTAAGTGACAGTTCAGGCATGTCTGGGGAACCCAGACCCCAAATTCTCGAGTCTCAGTTGAAGTGACTGAACCTCAAGTTCTTACTCTTTCTCTGAAAAAAAAAAAAGAAAAGAAAAAGGAACGGAGAGCGTTTTATCACCCCCCAAATTCCTTTGTGCATGAAGCACAGAAAAGGCACACAAGCTGAGAGAAAGTGCCTTCCTCCGAGGATGTGAGCACTCCTGTTGATTTCAGTAGCAGACAGAGCACACCTAGAGCTGGGAGGAAGCCCTCTGATTCCTGCCTTGCTGTATCCTGCTTGTGCACACAGAGTTAAACAAACAGCTCGGCTAAACCTGAGTTGGGAAGATGATTCCTGCATGCCAGGTGAATTAGGACTGTTGGCTGGTTTTGCTCCCCTCTGTTACAGGTGGCCTGATCAGCTTCAGGCAGTTGTTGAGCATATTAACCCCACAAATTCTCATGCCTACAGTAATTTTGTGGCTTTGTGGTGTTGTACAAAGTATGCAGGCTTCAGTTTGTTACTGGGTGTTGAAAAATGTGTTATAGTGTATGATAATATGTAACTAAGTAAAGTGGATTTCCTTTTAGGTTTTCTTCAGCTCAAATATATGTTATATATTTTCTTCAACTCACTCAGAGAATTATCTACTGAATGAGGCATAGCCAGGGTGTCAGGGTTTAATTCCCAGGCCCATCAAAGTTTCCTGTGCAATGGCTAAGCAAATCTGTTAGGACTGGGTCTCAGAAATTTAAGGATATAAATCCAGATTATCATGAACCCTTGGCTGCTGCTGAATCCTTAGTTCCACAGTTGCTAATTAGGTCACTCAGCCTTATGGCTTCTGAGAGTCTCTTTCCTCAGAAAATAATTCTTCCCATGGATGTTCAGGAGCCAGGGGGTTGAAGCTAGGACTGAGGACAGAATAGCTTTAGCAGTAAGTTTATATATATTGCCTCATCTCTAAGTTGCGGGGGAGCTAAGATACAAGCTCTACCATCTCCTCACCTCACAGGCATGCTGGAAGCATTAGAGATCATGAGGGAAACAAGCATGAGTCCCTCCAGGTACTGCTAGATGTCCTTACAGACTTAAGTGGTTGTGATTTTTAAAAAGGAAAAAGTCAATATTAAAATTTGAAATAATCTAATTTATGAAGTCAGAGTTTGTCCAGGACAGTGGCAGGGATTGTGTTTGGTACTCTCTTAATGCAAGTACATAAGATGTCATTTAGCTTTTCACCTGGAAAATAGCATTTCGATCCACATCCTTTGCTAAATTCATCCCATGGTATTGAATTGGTGAGAGCAGATAGGTGTTACAAGTTACCATGGCACCTCCTGGGTGATTTCCACTTCATGGTTCCCTTGAGGAGAGGTGTCTTTTGTGTGAGCACTGAATTTTTTATGACACTGTTTCCTGGGACAGTGTGTTTTTATTAAATGTTCCTTTTTCTATTTTTGTTTTCAGTTATAACACTGACAGGGAGCTTTGCAGAGCCAAGGTTTTTCTTTGAGGACACAAACTGCATGTGTTAAATGTTATGAGCTCAAACTACAGGCCAAGGGTATTTGCCTTGCTGGCTTGCATGGCAAGTAACGTGTTCGTGACTTGGCAGTATTTTGGGAAGCCAGCAGAACAGAGGCTTCTTGACATAGGGGTGGCCTGTATTTAGGAATGAATTAAAGTTTCATTCTTCATATTAAGGGTGTCACAGAGGTTGCTAGCTGCTCCAGAGGAGACAGGCAGCTGAGCTCTTCCGAAGATAAAAGCTCACTGCCAAATAATCTGTTGAGCAAATAACTGGCTGTGCCTGCAGAGTGCAATGATACCATGACTGCTGGAGAAACAGCACTGCAAATGTCTGACAACTGCAAACTCTCAAAAACTTTAATCTCACAGGCTTATTGCTCACAAACTTAATTAGGTATCACAGTGAAATGCACAAAGCCATTTATTGTGTGACACTCTGCAATGATAGAGGAATAGGTGGCACCTTGCAGCTATTACATGTCAGAGTCTTGCTGTGTTTTCAGGAGGCACTAAGGTGGCCAATGGCAGTATTTTTTCTCTTATTTGTAAAACTTGAATTTTATATGTATTCCAGATAAACAGGATTGTAGTTTTTCTCTGTGTGAATTAATTTGCTATCTTACCTATGCTATAATTTAATTGATGTCTTAATGGATGCTTACGTTAATATTTTTGGTCCCATCTGCCCTGCTTTCCCTGGCAAATAAATATCCATGTTATGGTTAACAAATCAGTGAGTGCTGAAGAACAGAATTACCTTTTCTTCTGTGGGGCAGGCTGACTTTGAAACCCAGGAGTGACAGCAGTGGGAGGGCAGGCACCACTAAGTTACAGGGAAGTGCATCTATATTCAGTTGGGTTGAAGTGAGATGTCTGTCCCAGTTGTCCCCACTGACAGGGTTTTAGCTGGCATTGTACAATAGTATTGGAGTGCATGAACTGGATTCCTTTCGGGTGGTACTAAACAGAAAGACAAGCCGTGGCACTCAGCCCATGCGGCCAGAGCGGAGGGAACCTGAAGTAAAATACCAAAACCTAAACCGTGTGTGCTGCTGGTGTCAAAATCTCTGCATCAACAGTTTCACTCCAAGGAGTGGTCCACACTACGTGCTAATGTAGACCGAGCTAAAAGGTATGACAAACGAGAACCTTTTTTCTGTTGATAATTTCCAGAAAACAGGAAAGTATCCCTCATCTACAGAAAGGCATGCCTCACTGTGTATTTTTTCAGTAGTCAGGAAAGAAACATCATTCTTGAGCATTATTACTGATTATTTAAATTGCACCATTTGAATTCCTGTGCAATTGAAAGATCAGAAATAAATATGCCAGGAAATAGTTGAATCTGCTCCTCCAGTTTCTTTCTACTGCTAGATAATCAGTTTTTTGGTGGAAAACTTTGTCGATGCATTGTCTCCTTTATAGTCAGCACCTTTGACTTCTTTTAGTTTCCCCTGTCCCACTGTTCCTAAAATATAAAATCACTTGTAATGAAACTTAAGATGCTTTGAATCAGCTCAGACACATGCATTTTGTGCTTACTGCTGTGATAAACATACTAGGTGATGAGGGCTACACGATACACCAGCACGTACACCCGCTTGTATACACACACACGGCCGATCCAAACAGTTAATACATTTGAAGCCAAGAGTGCCTGACATTTATCAGGAAAGTTCTTAGAAGATAGTAATATAAATATTATGACAAATATGGAATAACAGTTATTAACACATATTATTATGCAACAACAATAACAACAATGGTAATAACACAACATCATACATTTATGAATATATGGCAGTGAATAAAGTAAATTCTTAGCCTTATAAATGGCAAGTGCTTTTCCCTGGAATATTTTTCACAAAGCTTTCCTTTCTTACATTCTGTAACATGGTGCCCATAATAGAATAAAATGTAGAGAAAGCATTGAAATACACAGAACAGTTGGTATATTAAATTCCTAATGAGACAAAGAAGAGCAGATTCCTTAGGTCCAAACCAATGGACTTTTTATTGGCTTCAAAGAATTTCGGCCATACAGATTCAGCTTTTGAGTCCTCATGTCTATGTCACTTCCATCCATGGGCTGACTTGTCTGTGCCAGGATGTAGTGCAACTTGAGGAGGATTTTCATTATGCTCACTCAAATGGCCATTTCTTCACACAACAAGTTCTTTTCTCTGAAATCCTCTTTTCTTGGACCCTGCAGGAAAGCATCAGAGTGAGACATACTGTGATTTATTTATTAGAGTGGCTGGGTCAGGCATGTGGTGATAGTTTATTCCAAGTGCAAATCAGTGTGCAGTGAATAGAAACACTTTGATATTATTTTCCTCTTATAGCAGCTTTTCAGCCTCTGAGAAGCAAACCTGAGTATATATTCAAGTGTAAGCTGGAGTGTTTTCCTATTTTCTGAGTTGGCATGAGCCTGATGTGTCCTGGTTTGGGAAACACTCTTGTTCTGCGGTGTGTCTCGGTACAGACAAGCATTTAGCCGTGCCTGTGGTTTCCTGAGGAAGAGAAAGAACCTGCTAGGAAAAGACGTTGTGGGATGTCCAGGCATTCAGGGAAAGAGGGTCTCTACCTGGAACCTCCCTGTGTACTCCTATGAGAAGGGAGGACTTGCAGAAGAGGGTCCTGGCTCTGGTCTACAGGAGGACAGCAGAGGAGCCCTGAGAGTATGTACTGCTGGGAGGGTTCCTGGGAAATAGTGAAGCAGGTCTGATTGCTCACTGGAAGAGATCGTTTCCCGTTGATGTAGTAGGATAACCCTCCAGTACTACATGGAGAACACAGTCTTGTTCCCCTGATACTTGTCTGGAGGTGGTGCCAGAGGAGAGACTACCAAACCTTGATATGAAAAAGGGAACCCTGGAATATGGCTTACTGGGAATGGCCAGTTCGCTCTGCTTGTTCATTATTTATTGGAAAAAAGGGGAAAACATATTTGAGGGCACTGTAAATCCAGGTTGCACATAGCTGTCATTTATTCATCAAGAAAAAAAGAGGTATATTTTTGTTCATGAGCAATCTTTTCACTTTCCTTCTTTTAAAGCACAACAACAGTTAATGATTAATAGACACAATCCACAGTGCTGCCAGCAGGAAGCCAGCCTAAGTGTGGGGGAAGTCTAAATAATTAAAGGGAAAAGGTGACAGAGGCAGATATTAGTTCTGGGTAAGAAAGACTTCATTGCCTGGATATTTGCCCAAATAAAAGGGAAAACTTACCATTTGAGTAGTGCAATCTGTAGTCTTCATGACGCACTTCCTGTGAGGGCAAAAGAAACGACAGGGCCGAGTGTTTCTAAACAGGTAGAAATGGATGCAACCCCCCTTCATTTTTAATTGCACTACAACACATCAGCAGGCTTGCAACACAAACAGCTTGTCAGACAGAACTGGGCAGCGTTCCAGAAAAAAACCTGAACACCCTAAAGCAGAATGAATGATGATCACCGTCACAAGAGTGACTTCCCTCCATGGACATTCTGGCAGGCACAGGAGACCCTGTACACTTGAAAAGAAGGTTGGTGATTTTCAGAATGGCAAATGTTGAGCAAAAAACTAGCCCCAGACTTCCAAACTGAGTGATGAAAAACAGAGGTGTCCAAAATAAACACACACTTCCCAAAGAGCAAGCTTTAGTTTGTTCAGCTGTCCATTCTGGTGCTGTGTGTTATGGACACAAGTGGAGAATATTATTTCAGATTCTTGTCAGGAGAATAAGAGGATCCTTTCCAGCATTTTTTTGAACAAACTCTGTATTGTTGTCTCATCTGACACTTTGGGTAATTTAGTTTCCTTTAATTTCTAGTTACAATTTAGCAAGTGCCATATCACAGGCTGTCCCCTCTTCTACAGAAAAAGTTTTCTAGAGCCTAATTTGTCCTTTTTGCCCAAACAATAACAGTAAGGCAGTTGTTAAAAGTGTTCTGGTGATGCAAAATTAGAGGGTGGAAACAGTAGCCACATCAAGCCCTTGATAGCATTACGTCCTGGACAAAGCTATCCAGACCTTTGAGGTGGTTACAGTAGTAGCCGTACCATGTGCAAGGGAAGAGTGGTGTGTTGATTTTGTTCCCTGTGGTGTGGCACTTCAGCTTTCTGTCAGCTGCAGCATTCTAGGGAAAGCCGTGGTAGTGAGTATAAAGAGAATCATTCAGCAAAGTGAATTTGAGATCCTTGACTGTCGCAGGATTTCTTGAAGAATTTATGTCTACAATTTGTGTCTATCCTGCCCTCTTGATAAGCTCTTGGTGCTAGTTCTAGGATGCTGCTTGCATTAACTCATTGTCTCACTCCTGTTAAACTTTTATAAGAGGATGGTATTGCTCACTGTCTTCCTTTGGCTTACTGCTTTTGAAGAATGCGCTGAGTCTATCAAAATCAGATAGACCCAGCACAGTTGTGCTGGCCAGGTAGGTGACTGCACAGCACCCTGGTCACGGGGATGAGTCTGGTAAACACCACAAAGACTTCAGAAGTTTGTTGCATACATACACTTTACCATAATTCAAGGGAGCCCCTATTAAAAAAAAACCCAACAAAAAACTGTATTTTTCCTCTAACATTTTTCATTGTGCCTGTCACTTGTAGGTGGCAATGAGCTAACACCTTTTCATGTTGATATTCTCACTCTTGAGCCCTTTAATTAGGATCCTGATCTATGTGCTGTGTGGAGAATAAGAACTGGAATTCATTTTTAACACTTTTTCATCCATCAACTCCTGAAAGTTAAAAAAATTAAAATCCATAAAAATACAAGGCGATCTGCCAAACATAAGCTTGTACTTACTATCCTGAAGAGGATACTGGTGCTCCACAACTGGTTTCTACCCTGGCATTTAACTACACGTTCGCTATGCTTTCATCAAAGGGGAAGTTTGTGACCATGTAACATTAAGTGGCTCTCCACAACCAAAGTTGTGTGCCTGCTTGAAGTATTTGGGCAGGGAGAGACCTAATGAAATTCAACAAAAGCAAGTGTAAAGTCTTGCACCTGGGGAGGAATAACCGTCTGCATCAGTACAGGCTGGGGGATGACCTGCTGGAGAAGAGCTCTGTGGAGAAGGACCTGGGGGTCCTGGTAGATGACAGGTTGGCCATGAGCCAGCAGTGTGCCCTGGTGGCTAAGAGGGCCAATGGGATCCTGGGATGCATCAGGAAGAGTGTGGCCAGCAGGTCGAAGGAGGTGATCCTCCCCCTCTACTCTGCCCTGGTCAGGCCCCACCTGGAGTATTGTGTCCAGTTGTGGGCTCCCTGGTATAAAAGAGACAGGGATCTCCTGGAGAGAGTCCAGAGGAGGCTAGGAAGATGATTAAGGGCCTGGAGCATCTCCCCTGTGAGGAAAGGCTGAGTGAGCTGGGGCTGTTCAGCCTGGAGAAAAGAAGACTAAGGGGGGACCTAATTAATGTTTATAAATATCTGAAGTATGGGATGCAGGGGGAATTGGCCAGCCCCTTTTCAGTGGTCTGTGGGGACAGGACAAGGGGCAATGGCTGCAAATTGGAGCACAGGAAGTTCCTCACCAACATGCGGAGGAACTTTTCCCCAGTGAGGGTGACAGAGCCCTGGGACAGGCTGCCCAGGGAGGTGGTGGAGTCTCCTTCTCTGGAGATATTCAAGACTCGTCTGGACGCCTCCCTGTGCAATATGAGCTGGGGAGCTGCTTTGGCAGGGGGGTTGGACCCGATGATCTCTCGAGGTCCCTTCCAACCCCTACGATTCTGTGATTCTGTCATTCCAGAAAGGCTCCAAAACAACATAAAGGAGAGTATTAGAGGTTAATTCCCTTTCCAAGGAGTTTTTAAATGAAGGGGAACCACAAATGTATTTGGGATTCTTTTCCCAGAAGAGTCACACTCGATAATACTAGGAACAAAGGCTGAAGAGAGGAACTGTAGTTAAGGGACTTTATTTGAGAGCAGAAAATACTAGTGATTCCTTGGACATCAATGAGAAGTAAAGATGCAAAAAGAAAAGTAGCAAGTGAAGTCAAGCAAGACAAGGTTGAAGGAGGAAAGAGGCTGTGGCTGTGGCAGGAGAAAGGTGGTTGAATGCACAGGAGTAGGAAGAGCTCCATGTTCCAGACTCAGAAATGTTTAGCTAAATTACAGTCAACTCTCATATGTCAATGAAACTCAGTAATATATTCTGTTGCTTATTTAAACGTGAAACATCTATAGTGGTATTTCCTGCAGGCATTTTGCCTGCAGAGACTCGGGCTGTAGCAACTACCTTCCCACAGTGACAGTCAGTGAGGAAAACTGTGGAGAGGCCGTGTCCTGATCCCACCACTCTTTCCCATCTGGTAATGCTGAGATGATTTTCCCTCCCCTGCTTAACAATTTTGCAGCCAAAGGCTGCTGCAGTTAGGTACCAGAGCCGTGCCTAACAGAAGGGTCTCAGAGAGGCATTACAGGAGGATATGAGCAGTTTGGAGGATGAAGGAGGGACTGGAGCCCAAGGCCTTAATCTGAGACCATCTGGGTATTAAAGAGGGTGCACATCTAATTCTGATGGAGGGTGAGATGGAGACTTTGGTTGCATTGGGTTTTCTGAAGCAAAACCAATGTATTTATTGTGATCTTTAAGGGAAGTGGAAAATAGGGGTTTTTTTGAGCAACAATTTTTGTGTGGACAGTGTATATTTAGGCTGTTGACAGCAGTTCTAATGCTATTCCTAATAGAGCTAAATTACGCAATGGAGGCTTCATTTTTATTCATCAAATAGCACATTGTAAGTCTGCAGTGATTCTGAGTGAGAATAGGGAAAAAATCAAAAAGTTGTGTGACCTGCTTTGATTGCTACATCTGTCATGTTTCTCCTCTAATCCTGATTTTTCTTTCCACTATTTTAACACCTTTGAGTTTGATAAATTATTTCCAAACATGGAAATCAGGAAAACTACAATAACTGGCTGTAAAACTGCTTAGATATTGCACTTTGTGAGGATACTTTTCATTGAAACCCCACCATATTTACAAAATACTCAGAAGCTGATTTATTACAGCTTCTGAACACCCTCTACTTCTCAGTGGATGTTTTCCAGAGCTGGAAATTGTGGAATTCTGCTCTCTATTTTGGCACATGAGAAATTGGTGTACCAACCAGCTTGCCTAAGCTGATGAGAGAGTCTGTTGTAGAGGTAGATACTAACAGATTTAAAACCCCAAACTAATATTTTAAACACACACTTTAAACAGGTCAGTGGATCATCATAATATTTTCACCTTGGCTTCCTTACATGAAGCTGACAAAAGTAATGTTTTCAGTGCACTGATATCTTTCACTCATTCTATTCTCTTGTGCTTTTTTGAGGTAGGAAAGGTGCCTTCTACTTTCATTTTTCAGTTGGCTTGCAAAGGAGTTTAATCACCTTTTATTCACTGTAGAGTATCTCCATCTAAAGAGTTCACTTACTGACAGAAAGGTCAATGAAATCATAAGGGAACCATCGATGTTTCCATTCCACATCCATCCTGTAAAGTGCACAGACACTCTTACCCTACCTGCTAGCAAGAACATCCTCAACATTTCTCAGAAGAAAATAACAGAGTTTTTCTCTGTTTGGTGGAAGCATCTTTTAGCTTTCATCTCAAAGATTCAGACAGTAGGCATAACTGTAGGCTTTTCTGAAAATCAGCTGCTCATGAGCAGGTGTGCAGGTGTGCATTAGATGTTAATAGGTGAGGTCACTGATGAAGGCTGGGTTACTCATCAAAAGATCCGCCCTGAAAATGTGCACCTTGAAAGACCTGTGCTTCTGACTTGGGGCATGGACCATCAAGGGCTCTTGATTCCACTAGGTTTCATGTTCTAGAGCACTCAGTCAGCATTTGGCAGAAGCTTGCCAAGCCTGAGATATTTTTACTAAAACAGTTTGTGTTCCACACGTTGACATTTTCTGACAAGCATTCATCAGAACATTTCCAGCTAGTTTAATTCCTGAGTAACAGGAGCCATAAGATTTTCACCAAGCAAACCTACAATAGGATATATTTGGGTCAAACTACAGCATGCATCTTCAGTGCTAAATTAATATCCTCTCTGCTATTGTTAGTCCAGGCAGCTGATAGCTAGTTGAAACACAGAGAAGCTGATATTAAAAATTACTGAACAGCAGCTAACACGGCCAGATAAGTGATACTATGTCATGTAATTATCTTGATAGTTGAGGAGGCACTGTTGCTACCTATTCAAGTGATATGTTTTAGTTATATATAGAAAACCACTGCACTATGACTTTGGACTGATTTAGATGCCTTTGTCTGATCAGAATTACATGCAAATTTTACAAGAGAAGTAACCTTGAAATGCCCATGAAAAAATATTCAGAATATTCAAGCATTTGGAATAGAGCTTGTGAACAAAGATGATTCTCTATTGAATTAATTATAAATGATGTGGGCAACAACTCAAGAATTTTTCCTTGGGGAACCTAAAATCATATTTTAAAAAATACTTTTATAGTAGATAGTCGTGGGTTTTCTAAGGAATTAAGCTTATGTTCCATATTGTGTTATCACTGCCATATGGATTATCTTTGCCTCACCCACCTAGACACCACAAATTGTTGGTGACAACATCTATAGCTCCTGCTCTGATTCTGTGCTAGATTATTTTAAAACAGCAATAGCGGCGTTTCAGAATTACCCTCTGTAGATGCAGTTCTGCGCTGGGAGCACAGCCTGACATAATAGCACCGCTACGTTACTACATTGCTAGAAGGAGAAGATTTTAAACACCTGTTCAGATATGAGTGATACATTTTCTTCTCATTTCTCTACGCTGAAAACTCATTTTCCTCTGAAGATAAAAGTAGTTCCTCCTGCCAAATCCCCGAACACCCTCATTTCCACCCAGGAGCCTGCTGACCCCTCAGAAGCAATCCCTTCCTCCCAAACTCAAATCAGCCTGTTCCAGATGGAACAGGTCCATGCATCGAAGCAAGGTTTTGAAGAAGGTGATTGGACTAAAACTGCATACTTGCCCTGGTTGCCACTCTTTTGAATTGCCCCTAATACATCAATCTGTTCAGACCAGATACTTACAGAGTAGTTGTACCTTGTCTGTGGGAGAAAAAAGTATTTGAGCTTTTAACAAGAAGTATGTCAGCCCTATTAAGAAATTACAGAACAGAGTGGAAGAGGTTTATTTAGCACCCAGAGAGCAAGTCACAAATACGATGGAAGCCGAATGCGAGGTGAACCACAATCTGGCTTGGTCTCAACTTAGTTTCCATACTATGCATCCTATTTTTCATTGTGTGCTTGGATCTCTGCAAGTTCAGTGCTTGGCAACACTGTGTGCTCCGGTAGGTCCATGTGAATATGGAGTTGCGGTATAGATAGTGCTCGGAGGCCAGTTATGGGGAAGAACATATAATGCCTAGACTAATCAAAGTGTGTTTCTTGCACTTAGATTGGGGTTAGCTCTGCATGTAGCAGGCCAGAGCAAGTCATCTGTAAATAAAATGAAAATGCCTGCTAGGGAGATACTCAGTCTGTAGAAGTAATTCCTACTCAAGTCCAGAAAGCAGAATTTAAGAGACTACAAGAGTATTTCAAGAATATCTTTGCTGTTACAAAATGAAACTCTTCATGTTGAATCTTGAGTTTCTTTTCTGATTCTGTACTCCAAATGCAATTTTGAGCGAAGATTTTGTTTAGAAGTCAGAAAGCTTTGCAGAAGATATAAAAAAAATCACTGGCAAGTTAGATATTGTTAAGCTAAATCATACTGTGCAGACCTTCTGTGAAAAATTAGCTCCAGAATTTACTGTGCTGCCTAAATGAGGCCTGCACTAAAAAGCAAAATTATTTGCACTATGAATAGATTAATCAATTTCCTAATCTGTGGGACATGCCTATAGTGGAAGCAGTTCTTCAATATCAGTTTAGCCCAGTAGTTGTATCTGTCTGTACACCTCCTCTGATATAGACCTGGTAATCCACCCCATGAAGGGCTTAAATACCTCTTTGATACTAAAACATTTTTCTTTGTTCCATAAATGTCTGATGCCATTTACTCTAAACTGAAATGAAGTGGGATTTATTGCCTAATGTCCTTTAGCGAGCTACAAACTCGGAGCCAATGAGCAGTGTCAAAGAGTGCCTTTTTCAAAGCAATCGTTTTGATAAAACATTCTTTAACACATTCTGTAGGCCTATAAAAAGACCTGTCAACATTGCAGATGCCTGGTGTTAGGTTTTTCATTACTACCTCTGACTTTAACAGATTTAACGGATAATTTCTAAAATTTTGTTGCAGAAACTTTTAGCAGTGCTGATCCCAGCAGAACAATTGCTGTAGTGCTGTGTAGTACAAGCACTTCTCTGAGCATTTATCCACCCACCATTTCTGTTTTGACCCAAATTCACAGTTGCACTGACCTCTGCAGAGACTGGGCCTTTAGGGTTGCCCGAGAGGGAATTAAAGACAAACCAGGAACTGAGTGTCCACGTAATCATGGCTCTTCTGAAGGGAACCTGTTGGGACCTGCTTTTGAGAGGATGTTGGTTCAAGGTCTTAAAGTGTCTCATCTCTTTCTTGTCCTCAAACCGGAGCAAGCCTTGTTCCTCAACTTGCCTCAACACCCCAAAACCAGGGTGTTTTTGCAGATGGGCAAACTGGGATGTTTCTTGGAGTGGCTTTTGTCCAGTCAGGTGAAGGTACTAATGTCTCAGGTTTCTTAAATAAAATATGGAGTGTCAGCAAAAGTGGCATCATTGTGGTAATTGTATTTACCTGTTAAATGCATTGTGCACTTGCTTCACACTAAAATAGAAGTTTATTTTTTATTTGGTTCTCTCATTTTAATTTGATTTTCTTGGTATTAGAGCAATAAATGTGTTGGTTCTTCATCAAGCAGAAATGCAACAGAAAGAAAGTTAAATGGCATTTGAATGCACAGACTTTGTATTTATCTCAAGGTTACCTGAAGGAAAAAAAAATTGAATTATATCACTGTCCTGTGTAAGGCATGAAAACAAGCTGGTGAAGGCAATGTATGTAAAATACAAGACAAATGTTATTTCAAATGCATGATGGTATTTATTGAGACCTTGCAGAGTCATCGTAAGATTTAATTCAATACAAAGGTCTTGGATAGAATGAGCAACAATAGCAACTCTTGCAGCGCAGCTATTGCTGCTTTGGGGATTTTATCAGTATTATAAAACTTTATGAAAGCCCCAGAATTATTGCCAAAGAAGAGAAAAAGCTGGAGCACTCAAATAGTGGCATTGAACCAGAAGAAAATAGAGTAGAAATTGTCAACTTTTTACAAAGAAACCTTACATTTCATTTGGGAGGGATGTGTGTGTATGTGTTAACATGTATCAGTGTGTGCTAAGCATGCTATATAAAAGTAATTTTAACTTGTCATCTATCAAAGTTTAGTAGTAGAACAAAATGAAGATGAATTTACCAATGTCTTCACATTAAAGATTGGTTAAGCCTGAAATACTCTTTTTATCTCATCTGTTTGACGTGCTACGTATACAGAATTTATAGGGGGTGTTTTAATGTTATTGACTGTGTATTATGTATTCAGAATATAAGACATCACCTCAGCTGACGTTACTGCTTGATAGTCTAGGTATATTTCTGAATAGAAACTCATGATGCTCATTTCTTTTGGCAATTCTGTAGTGTTGGCCTTTGTGGAAGACTGTGTAATTTTAGGGTTTGGGTTTTGTAATGACACTGACATGTTAAAACGTACACTGGTGTGGCATAAAGGATCTGTTACTGACTGCATACTTTACAATAAATGAACGTGTACCCAATACATATGGCGTGTCATTTTTCAGCAGATAAACCAGTTTTTGTGGTATTTAATTGACCAAGAGGTGGCAGCCTTCACTCAGTTCCCTCTGGACTTGTCTTCTGATGCAGGTTGACCAGTTGTTTATCTGAGATTGACACCCGTGCACAATGGTTGGTGGATATTTAGAGATGATTCCTCAGACTGTCCTAACTTTGTTGGTATTCTGTATTATTGATCTGGTAATGAAATAACTGGAAAAAGATAAAATGAGTGGGAAATGTATGTAGTTTTGAAGAAGATTTGGCACTGCTTCACCTTTGCTGCCATTCCCAGTCCCTGATGAAATCAGGATTGGAAGGTTTGTTCTATTCTGTCTCAATTCCAGGGAGAAGTGTTCATCCATTTCAACACTGGAAGATCTGGACAGTGATAGGTAGTTGATGCATTTGTAAGAACATGCATAAAAAACATTCTCAAAAACTCATTTATGTGCTCTTGTGCTGTTACATATTCTTTATTTTTAATGCAATTAATGTTACCAGAAAACACAGCATATTATGATTTCCCCTCTCTGGAGGATGAAGCCTGATGGCCACTCTGCTGTTGTCATGGATGTGTCCAGATGGCTTCTGCCCGCCAGACAGCTATCAAAACTGTCCAAATATTCTCTTCTTTGATGATACACTGGCAATATATTGTTGATAATGACTGTTTGTATGTTAATTATTTCTTCTCTTTGGGTAAGTAGTATGGATTTCTCTTGGTTAAAATATTCCTGTGATTGTTGTTGCCTCCTATTTATATATAGGAAGAGATGGTGGGGAAAGAGCACATTTGGACATTTTGCACCATTGAGAAGATGGTCTTTAGCTATTTCATGAAGGTTCTGTAAAATTTATAGCTAACTAAAGTTTCTAAAGCATGATTAAAGCCAAAGAGTATCTGAGGTAGGACTGTATCTTGTGAGATTGTGATTCCTTATATTTTGCCTAGTGAAGCGTAACAGCATTTAGATTTTTCTGACCTATGAGGAAGAATACGGATAGAAACCAGATTGAGATATGATGCTCTGTTTGTGATTTAATCTCCCATATGCCTTTTGAAAGCAGATCAGTAATTTCCATCATCATTTGCATTAATAAAATTCTGGAAAAAACATGTTAGTGATTTCCCTCTTGGTCATAACAGTTCCTGACATTTGAAGAATTCCTTTGGTAACTGTAACAGAGAAATCACAGATGAAGCAATGGAAGGGCAGAGGAGTTGGCACAAATAATCCAGATGCAGTGTCTGCAAGAATAATGCAGCTGTGTGTGAGCATGCTGCCAGTGTCTCATTAGATCACAATACTCATCCACGCTTCCTGTGACCTAGACTGGCACCGTGCTTATGCATGTTGCAAGTTCATGTAATTTTGGAGGTCCTTGGAAAGGTGATGTAAACTATTGCCTCATTCCCTGGTTTTAACACCAGCAGTTTTGAGGAAAGTACGATGTATTTTATCTGTGATGGCCATGCTTCTCATAGTTTTCTTATTTCTAGGAATAAGCTCTGAAAGATAAGATTGCACTAAGAAACTCTGACAGATGTTTATAATGTTCTTAGTCTTATTTGTGCACTCCAGAGGCTTCTCTTTCTGACTGGAGACAACATATGCATGTCTTAGGCTATTTAAATAAATGAATGTCTGGGTTGGAATAATCTGTGCAGGGATGAAAAAGAGAGGAAGGTTAAAAGCTAAATGAGATCATTCGGAAGATTTACAATCAGCTGTGAAAGATGCTTCCCTGCACTAAAGCTAATCAAGACAATGAATTTTCATGTTTGTCTTGTACTACAGAGGAAATTGAATCAGACATCTCCTGGGGATTCCTTTATTATTTGGTATTCACAGACTGGCACCCACACTTTTTCAGCTGCTGGCAATAAGATAACTTCGATGCACATATGGTAACTAGGCTTCCTGCAAGAAAGTGAAGAAGCAACATTTCCCAACAATCCCAAACGTATGTTATCTAATGAAAAGAGATCCGGCACTTAGCTAAGGAATATGTTCATTTCCTAGCTGTAGGCCGGTCCGGTTTTGTCAGCTGCAAGGGACAGATCTGGGTTTTCGGATGCCTGGTGGGCCATGATTTGTTCTCACTGCTGGGAGTTGGGCTGTGTGCTGCTGGGCTATGGATGGGGCAGTGCGTGTGACAAGTGCAAGAGGTAAAAGCTTCCTACCTGCAGCAGCTGCACAGGTCCCTGTGGCAAACCAGGGCTGGTACAAAAGCAGAGAGAGGCACTCTTTGGGCTGAGTTTACTGAGCAAGCTGCTTCCTTCTCCTTTAGGTAAGAGGGAGCAAACCAGGGCTGCCAGTTAGACCAGGCTGCATAAGGATTGTGTAGTTGTAAATTAAGGAGGCACACAACAGAATGATGCCCTTTTCTTAGACATAAGCCCATTATTCTCTTGCTGTTTCACTGTTGGGTTTTTTGGTTTTGTGTTATTTTGTTTGTTTTTTTTGAGAGTGGCACAAGATGAACAGTGACCCTTTCAATGCCTTGCTTTGGCTAAAGAGAGAAACTATGCAATAATGCAGCTGAAATCAAAACATACAGGTCCAACTAAAGTTAAATCTGGCTCAGGTCATCTGTTTTAGAAGATTAGTTTTGGTTGGGATTAACTTGGCCTGCTGCTAGCACATCATTTTTTGATAGTTAAGATTTATTCAGTCAATTCCTTTCTAGTGTCTCGGGATTCATAAACTGTAAGCCAGTCTTTGACTTTTCAGGATCTTCAAAAGGTCTAAATCAGTAAAAGCAGATTATTCAGCAATTCCTGGCACATGGAAATGTCACAGAATAACTGTCCTCTTTTTATTAGGTCAGAGGAGATAATTAGGACCCCTTTTCTTTCCCCCCTGCAAAAAAGAATGTGAGATACTATTCGATTAAAGAAAATGTGTTCCAGATTGCACAGGACTACAGATTTCATAGATCATTTAAGAACAGCTAAAAAAAACCCCAAGCTGCTCCTTCGTAAAATGTAGCTACTCAGTACAAGCATTTTTAAAAAGCAATGCCATTAGCTTGCTCTAAGCGAAATACCTACGGAAATCTGGCAGGGTTTCATCGGAATTAGCGAAGTTACTGACATTCCAGCTCCTTCTAAGCTATGAAAACCAACTCAAGCTGCTATGGACACACCGCATGTAGAGAGACATAGAGTAAGCCCTTCCCCCTGCCATGGAGCAGGGGTTCCATGTCTGGTCCTGATGAGGCAAGGCAGGGTGAGGGGAGGCAGGGCAGGTGGGCGGGACGGAGTGAGGCAGGGCAGGGCAGGGTGGGCTGGGTGGGACAGGCCACACCCACACCCACACCTAGAAATGAGGAGGAGGCGGCCTTGCTTGTGCTTGCATGGATTCTTGGAGATGGTCTTTTGCTCTTTGGCTCTCCTGCATTAACAGAGGTAACTGGAGGATTGGTTTGCTGGCTTTGTTTTTATCAAGGGAAATGTAGTGGGACGTAAGTTTCTGTCTGCTGCTACCTGGTTGTTGAATTAGGAAAGAGTAAGTAGGAGCTTGCTTTGCTCCCCAGGAGCTAGGGAAGAAAAAGGGGCAGAAAAAAGTTCATAGGAAGGGTCTGTGGGTTTCTTGTTGAGGAAAGCCCTAGGACGTAGGCTTAGAAAAAGTAATTAAAAGGATAGGGGGATCCTGAAGGTGTGAGTGTGTTTGTGTTGTACTATGCTTCAGCATACTCTGAGTTTTAGTCCTGGACTAAATAAGTCCCTATAAATGTTCCTGCCCATTTATGTAACTTGTGAGGGAATTCATAACTCCGTTAAGATAAGTCTGAGAGAAATGTATCTCACTGTGCAGATTTATATGAGAAAAGAAGCTGTAGTTTATCTGTGATGATGTAGGTGTGATTTACTGGCTTGTGAAGAGGAGGGAGAGGAGGCTTATAAAGGGGTTCCTGGGTAATGTGTTCAGTATTTCCCCCTTGAGATTAGCTTGCTCCATAATGATCATCTTCTACAGAAATTTTGCAAGGCTGCCCTAAAAATGGAATATGCAGTGACTGAGGAAGTGCTTTTCTGTGTTGTAGGTCTTGTAAAGCAGTTGTTATTAGTAAAAAGTGTCACACAACTGTGTATCTGATGTCTTTGTCAAGCTGCAGTGCTAGGGGCATTGCTCTGCTTCAGAAAGAGGAGTCAGTGCAAAAGTGTGCAATTCAGTTTGAGAAATGCCTCATTTTTTCCCCTTACAGCAGCTGGAGCCCTAATACTGTAGCCCTATTTGGACAGGCACCCCTGTGGAGATGCTTTTTGCTAATGTGCATAATAATCTCCTTTAATGATTTGGAATATCTGTAAATTGTGGGGTATTGAACAATCTCCTCCTCTGCGTGCTCACCATGTGCACATTGGTTTGCTGCTAACACAGTGAGAAGACCTTGAAGGTCATTACTCCTTCCTGCAAGGCGAGTTTGTGTGTCAGTGAATTAGGTTTTGTGGTGTACCTGTGGAAGGAAAGGAAATGGATCCTTTGGCAGGAGAAGGTGAGGGAGAGGAAGACTTGCTTGGTTTTTAAGCCAGTCAGTGACCACTGAGTTGTGATGACCAGCTAACTATCCTCAACCTGAGTGCAGAAATGAAAATGTGTACTTCTGTCTGGCAGCTCTCTGAATTCACAGTGTTTTATTTCATACTGAAGTCTGGCTTTGCTCTGAAACAGACCTGATAATCCCCTGTCTAGTGTGAGTACTGTTTGCTCAGCCATATGTCTGACTGGAGCTTGCACCTGGGTTTTGGGTGAGTGAGCAGTGCTAGGGATACAGGTTTTGCAGTGGGGGATTGCAGCGACTTTTTAAAGAATGGCCTCTGGCTTTGTAGAATACCCTTTGTGAGGTAACTCTGAGCTCAGATGAAACAATTGCTCAAAAAACATATAGAGAAAAGTCTTTAAATTGTTCCCTGATGGAAGGACGAGGGACCTGGTGAAGTCTTACAGTCAGCTGTGCAAGTATAATGGAAGCATTAGCATGCATGGAAGCTGCTTTGAATCTAACCCCTAGTAGCTTATTTATGAATGTCCCTTCCTTTTCCCATGCCTCTTCTGTTCCTG
Source organism: Porphyrio hochstetteri (assembly GCA_020800305.1). Lineage (NCBI taxonomy): Eukaryota > Metazoa > Chordata > Aves > Gruiformes > Rallidae > Porphyrio > Porphyrio hochstetteri. The sequence goes on along the minus strand of CM036913.1, from coordinate 25,463,679 downwards.
CACAACAGCTTTGTGTGGCCCACAGGTGTTAGAGCTGAGGATCACTTGTCTCTTGCTGTAATTGCTTTCAGGTGTCTGACACAATCTTGCTGTAACAGGATGTTTAATGTTAGAAGTGCATTGAAGCTATACCCAAGTGCTGATGCAAAGAGGTGCTGTTCCCAAATGCTCTAGATGTACTTGAGTGGAAGATGGAATGATTTCCCAGTGAGAAGGGGAGAGGTGTCATTGTTTAGATGTCACCCTGTCTATAATGGCTAGATTATGCTAAAGCTGCCTTGCATGAAATTGCATTGTGCTACATTACCAATGAAACAAGTGTTTATCTCAACCTTTGTGCATCTCTTTCCCTGAAGTTGCAAAGTACTTGAATGCCACTTAAGAAAGCTTCTTATGGTATAAATAGTATGAAAATCTTTTTAAAAATGAGTGAAATGTACTCAGTATATCGGGGAATATGGTGATCATGACCTTTGTTTTCTTATGTTGAAGCATCTAATTGTGCTGTGTATTGTTATTAATGATGAAGACCTTTATCTGTGAATTTTCAGGAAAACTATAACTCTTGAAAGGCAGTTAATACAAAAAATATGATATCATGATGTGTCATGTTGTCTGTGAGTCCATCCCCGTGTCCGCCTCCCCACCCCCCAATTATTTTTTAATAAAGTCTTACTTGGGTTATTTTTTTACACCTTAAACAAAGTAGAAAAAGTGTCTGGAGACACCTGCCACAGAATTATTTCTGTTGGGTCTTTTTGTTGGGGTAGACAAATGTATGTAGCTGTGGTGTGTGAATTTATTAAGGTAGGTGAAGTGAAAGGTCTCTAACTTGTATCTTACTGTAGCTACTCGTGTAACTTCTTGTATTTCCAAGGTATGGAACTGGATAGGAACACTGCCTGGTCTAGATCCCTTCCCAAATAGGATTTGTGCAAGGGGGAAATGTTAGACCTGACCTGTTTCTGGGGAAGGATTTTGTTTCTTCATGTGTGCCTGCTGCGTCTTTCCCCCTCTTCCTGTCTTCACTGCAATGTATTTCAGGGGAATCAATGACACTGGAGTACTTCTAATGTGGTGTGGAAGACTCAGCTTTAATCAGGCAGGATCCCAAGATCTGAACGGATTTCTGTAGATACTTCCTGTATGAAAATGACCTTTATACAGTTGGTTTGTGTGTTTCTTCCTAAACTGACACAAACTTGAGTAAAGCTAAAAAAATTCTTCCATACCTGCATGTCTTTAGTTGATAATTATGGATCATATCTGTGATGCCAGCTGATGCAGGATTTTAGACTTGAACAGACAGGAGATGTCACATTCGTAGGATGCTTGTGGAAGGCTCCTGGGGAAAAAGTCTCAAATCAGTATCTTGATTTCTCTCATGTGAGTGCTCTAATGACCGCTGACTGGAATGCATGAGGAGTATAAAAGTAATTGGCTTACTCCAAAAGGAAAAAAAGGTTACTTGGATTACTATGTAAAAGGGATTTATGTTATATTTGGGGGAATATTCATTAGACTATAAGCGTACTGATAGCGTGTTTTTTGGAACACTTGGACTGAAACTGTTCCTAAATTTTCATATAGAGATGTACGATAGAGAAGCTTCTTGAATCCCAGGAACTGACATGCAGTAGAGGCTGCATTGGGCTGGTCATGTAGTGATAAATTTTCATCAGTGTTGAGGTTTTCCCCAAATGCTTAGAGCAATAATATTTCAAAGCATTCCTGAGGCTGACTAATGAAGAAAATTGAAATGGGTCACAATGACATTGACCTTTGAAGAAAACTCAAACTTGATTTGAAGAGGAGCCTGAAGGCTTTTTTCCAGCCTGTCAAACTTGACCTTTCATTGTAGTCTGTCTTGTTTTGAGCACAGATTTTCACATATCTACATATTCATGTCAAACAAATGCTCATGATGTCAGTAACTGAGTTGGGTATTCAGAAGAGAATAGCAAACATTTTTTGGTAGCTGGCAAGCATTTTGCACAAGATGCAATCACCTGATACAGAGTAAAATCTCATTTTAGCATAGTGCCTGTTGGGTATTGTATAAATGATAAGTAATGTGCATGTTGGGATAAGTAGTTTCAAAAATAGCTTCAGGAGTAAATAAGCAGTCTTAATTTTTATTCTTGCTATGGGCCTGAGCTATAAAGTTTGCTTTGTTTCTGTCTCTGCAAGGCTGTTTTTACAGGGCCAGATGGTAGCATGAGAGATGTGGTGTGGCTAGGGAGAAAATAGACCCTCATCAAAAGCAGCTAGTCATGAAGACTTAAGGGCTGTATTACTCTCAATATAAATGTGCAAATAAATCTGGAGTAACCACAGTGCTGATGGGTATAACTGTGCTGGCTCCAATACACTACCTTGTTTGCTAAAAATTTGCTAAGGGTGGAGCTACTCCATGTCTGCGAAATGATGAGTTTGTGCTAGCTGGAGTAAAGCAGGTGTGCTTGCACTCTTTGCAATTACAATCTTGACTTTGTGCAGCTGGTGGATCCCAAGTTGATTGGTGGAAATTTACTGATTTTGAGTAGTTTTTTGAACACCATCTTAGAGTTTCAGCTAGTAAGACAGCACTTCTGGATGAACATTTGTTGCAAATATGAGTGCTTTGAGATTTTTAAATTGAGTGAAATTAACATGTTACAGTGGACTCAGACAGTAATAATCTGTAGTTTATATTCAAGTTCTACTTAAATTTTTATGGCAAACTGTTGAAAGAATTTTGCAAGAAGATAATGTACACTTTGGGTGATCCTCACTGATGTGTGTTCTTTTGTGCTTTCATGCAAATTGGGCTCTCTTGCTTGAGATTTTGCTGATGAATTCAAATGTAAACACTTCTGTCCTTCTCATGACTTACTGTGCAATATTCTGGTCTGGAAATCCAGAGTTTGTATTACAAGGGATGTGTTTTCTGCCATTGGCAAAAGGGAATTGTGAATTCTTTATACAGAGACGTTGGGCTGTGCTCTTTCCCGATGCTTCTAGCTAAATTGCCTTCCAACATATTTAAAAGTTCTTTCTAAGGTCTTGTAAAGAGCTAGTCTATGGAAGTTCTAAGAACAGCAAAACTACCAAAGCCTAAACCTCAAGTTCTCTGCCAACCTTGTATCTGGTGAGTGGGGGGGCCCCTTGCCACAGTTCACTGGGTTCTCCGCATTTCCTCCTGCACACGGTTCCTTCTGTCGGCTTCTAGTGCAGCTAAAAGATCCTTGAACATAGGTAAATCTGCAATTCCATGGGTCCTGTGCTTTCTGTGCTCTCATTTTCTGGGTGTGTTTCTAGTAGTCTCCATGCTTTCTGTGCTGATCCCAATAAGCTTTTCTGCATTCCTTTTGATCTGTTGTCTAGCCAACAGTGTGCTTAATTTTTTCAAAGCTTGTGCTTGTTGATGGCCTGTTAAGCCCCCTAATAAGGGACTTCCTTTTTTTTTTTTCATTTGAAGGGGCTGGATGGGATGAAAGGTGAGCAAAGACTTCGTTTTACCTTTCTGCTGACTTTCCTGAAGCCTTAAGGGACTTAACTTTTCTGACACAGCTCACTTTTGTCAAATTGAAATTGGCTGGGTCCCTAAAGCTTAGCTTTTTATCTTCTAAGCACTTGCAACAGATGTTGAGTGTAAAATTTTCTTAAGCATGCTGTTTAGTTTCTCCTCCTCTTGGGAGATATGCTGGTTTTAGTCAAGAATATATTATGAGTGAAATAACCAGCTTCATACTGTACATGATAGTCCACTAACTATAGGAGGAGTGGCTCTTGAGTCTTAAAGCCATACACTAAAAGCTGTCTGTGTCTCAGCAGGTGATGTCTGACAGGTTTGCAGGCAGGTTATTTTCTTTAATGCCTTGAATCCGCCAGAAGATTAATAAAGGATAGCCCTGTCTGTAGGGAAACCTGTGAGCTTAAATAAGAGAGCTTTTGAGCTGAAGGGTTACTGTATTTGATTTGCTTTTTGGATTAAGGCTGAAGACAGGTGAGCACCAAGGCATGTATGGTTTGGCTGTTGTAAACTGACATGTCTGTGTGAGAAATGAATTGGACACAAGAACAGACTTAAAAACAGGCTTCATATGTGCAATCCTATTAGGGCCCCTAAATAAATCAAGAGATCCCTGTAGGTAGGATCTGAAGTGTTAGAACCATACGATTTTATTTTGTTAATCTAAACTAGAGCTGTCTTAGTAGATCTCTGAGCTTGCATGGAGTAGTTTATAAGTACCTGGACTCTCAGTCCTGGTTGGAACTGCAACAGAGTTGTATCATCATTTAGCACATCAGAGGTGGGAGACAAATAGCAGTCTAGTTCTGTTGCACCATGACTTTGGCAAGCTAACCTGTACACCTGAACAGGCTTTGGGAGCCATGCTGAGCTCAGCTTTGAACTGGGTATTAGCAAGGCAATCTTCCACACTGGCTGCAGGTTATTAATTCAGGGTGTACCTGTATTGTTTTGTCTGCATCTGTCTGAAAAGCAGTATCTTACACATACGGTTTATGTTCATGTCAAATGCAGGGTTAATACCTTGTTACCTACAGAGTCCAGCAGGAGGAAGGAAATACACAAAGTGCCTGTTTCCCATTTCTATTTATTTTGGAGGGGAACATGTTTGGATAGGGATATCCTATTTTGAACAGGGTATCAATTAAAAGGTAATTTGCATGGAGTTTTGTGGACAAGCCTGTCCATGAGAGAGGTGTAAAGTGAGTTGTGGAAATAGTAATACAAAGAACTTCATAGCTGTGGAATTAAATGCAGATTCTGTGGACATGATGACATCAAAAAGGTCAGGTGCTTATATAACTGATATGTAAATAAATAAATGGGACGAGAAACCATACCAAACTGGAAATCTTAGCTCTGGAGATCAGTATGAATGAAACCACTTAAGCTGTATTGCATGAATGATTATTCCCCTGACTCTATTCAAGAGTTAAGGAGCTAGAATTTGAGGATACCACCACACCGGCTTTCCAAGAAGAAACAAACAGTGTACAAAGACAATAGTGCATAAAACTTAAATGCAACTGCACAAAAGGAGAGCTCTATTAATCTTTTTTTAATTGGCAGTAAACACTTGTATAAACTGAAACGCTTGTTAAAAAAGTGCTAATTAACATTTCAGTTCCTCTTCATGAAAAGCAATCACTCAGCACTTCCAGTATATTATAATTAAACTGGTGAGAAGTATTTATACTCTTATTTGCAGTGAAATGCATATTTTTACTTGTATTTGTCCAACTGGCAGTTGCTACATCTCTACAGTCCAGCATAGTTAGAAAGCTATTTTTAAAAAAATAACAGTAAATCCCAATGGATTTCATGAAAAGAGATGTTGCTTAAGAGCAAATAATAATCTGAGATATAATTAATATCACAACTAAATTTGTAATACTATGCTTATAAGTTGATGAAGAATCAGGGGGCAGACTGGTCTCTTGCCAATGTACATCTAAAGTTACAGTCAAACTTCCATATTACTCTTTCATCTTGCAATAGAACCTTGTAGTCATTAAACAGGTGGTGTGGAAAAATGTATTTCTTCTACTGATGCTGTTTTTATTAGAATAACATTTGAATAACATGCAAGTTTAAGCTTCAGGTTGTAAGAGGCAACACTTGAATTCTGTATTTAAAATGGCTTCCAAGTGACTTAATCTCTTCCTGATATTTTATCCAGTTTAAAGGATATAGGAATTAACAGTTTAGCATAGGGATGCCCTTATTCTGGGGAATGAAGCCTTTTCTAGACTAACTTCAGTGGCTACTGAGGCTACCAAATCAGTCCTCAGGAAAAGCATTTAAAGCGTGTTGGGATTGTTTCTCTATTAAAAAAAATCCTTCTCATAGGCTTGTGAAGAACTGTATTTATACTATACATATTCATGCTCATTTCATCTCTTAACAAATTAATTTCTTGATCCAGTTTATGGGATTTGTTGTCAACCTGAACCTAAGAAGCTATTTTTCACAGATCACGTTATCTGCTTATGTGAGCATCTTCATCCAGCTCTCTTCATGATTCAGTTTTTGAAGATTTATCCCCACCCAAAGAATCATAATTCTGTAGTCTTACTGAATAAGAATATATGGCTAGAGATTAAGATCCTGGTCTTCATTTATTTGCACCTGGTGGTCATTAATTAGAAGTTAAAGTGGGTATTTACTGCTGCTGCCTTGGTTTGATAGGTTTGCAGTCAAGCTGTGCAGGCAGGCATGGTATATGTCTTCATGTAAAATGATTTACACTTCACACAAGTAGATCTAAACCAAGCTTTATCATGGTAATTCTAGAGCTCTTGTAGTCAAAACTGAATAAAACACACCCCCACGACTACCTCCAAGTTCCTCTTATTAGCTAGAATCTCCCTTCCCTGAGGTTTTCCTGCCAAGGTGAACTTACTTAATTCTGTGTCTGTAGAGTACTCCAAGTGGCTATGTCCTGAATCATAGCAAGGGCTAATAAAATGAGGTAGTAATGACTAGTTGCTTTAGAATGAGGCATTAGTTCTCTGCCTTTACTATACTCATAGCATTGTGCAATATTTAAAAAAAAATTATTCCTGACTTGGCTGTGATAAGCTCATGACCTAATGAGCTAATCATGAATATGATTAGCTCTTGTAACTTTACATGATCAGCTAACTGCAGTTGGGTAAATGGCAGGCTTTGAAGAAGCTTCCTTGCCACTGGATACTTTGCATTCTTGGGAGGTTGTGGTCTTTGCAAGAGCTGTAAGACCCTACTGACATGTGTCTTGTGTATGAAAAAACAACAGCATTCTCCTAGGTGCTACCAACTGGCCTAACTGCATTTTCTTTGAGGAAACTGAGTAGTAAAAAGATCCATCTAATTCAGTGACTGTGAATTTAGAGGTGTTTTATAAAAAGTATTTGGAATATTCAGGACGTCAACAGGAGTGTGCCATGCCATGAAAGCAATTGCTAGTGGAAGAAGGATCAATAGCATAAAAAACAGTCAGGGAAATGATCAGATATGGGTCACTGTATGTCCTATTTGTGGTGGTCCTGAGATTCCCAAAGGGAATGCTTTTTAAAAATTAGGTGTGATTGGTGCCTGTTAGCAAGCTGAGTTTGCAGAAGGTGTAGGTAGCAAAGCTGCATTTGGATGCAGGCTTTCATGCATCTGATTAGTAACAAGTGGGGATGTGATGGAAGCTTCCTGTTGTTAGTACTGGGCAACAAGAACAACACTTTCAGAAATGCACGAGCAAAATCCCAGGGTCTGAGTTTTTCAGCCTAATGATATCATGGCTGGGTTGCCTCAAATGTAGTTGTAAATGTGGCTTGACGTGGAGGGTGATGAAGGCACAAACCTTAACTGAGTGAAAGACATGCAAGAGGCAAATGGATGAACAGATTTTTTTTAGAAGCAATAAAAATTGAATTACCCAAAAGGCCTAGACTGGCTGCCTCCTGTTAGTTTCTTTTTACTGTGGGAAATGTATCATTGTACTGCTTGAGCCAGGAGTGTGAAATGCTTATAGGTTTTACTTTTAGTCTAGTGAAGAGAGATTATTTTAAGCAGGAGGAAACTTGTTTGTTTTCAGTCCTCTCTTGGATATGCTGCTTTTAGTCTTGCATTTATGAAGACTTAAAGGAGTGTCTGTGATACAGGCTGCCCTTTCTCCTGACTTGCTGTCTCCTGTATCTGAAGAAATTTTCAGCTTTTCACTCTTATTTTTGTCTTATTTTTGTTAAAAATCCTCAAACCAAACTCCACAAGCAACAATGCCTCCCAAAAAACCCCCAAACTAGCCCCCCCCTAAAAATAAAGCATAACAAAACTGGCTGGAGCTGGGAACAGAGGTGGGAGGCATGTGCCATGGTAAAGAATTTACTTTGTGTCCCATAATTTTTTTTGATTATTCAGAGTTGCCCTTTTTAAGATGTAAAATGGAAATTTTCACCCTGTGTTCTAGCAAAAAAACCCAAACCCCAAACAAGATAACTGCTGGGAGGCCACATGTGAGGCAGTGGCTACTGGCCAGCTGTGTCTCCTAGTTGCTGTGTGCATAGGATGTGGTGACTGTAATCCCTGCTGCCTCTTCTTTCTACCTGCCTCCCTTTCCTGTAGGGACAGCAAAATTGGAGAATCTCTAAAGGTGTTGGGATTATTGCTGGAACAATGGGACCAAAGATAACAAATCTATTTGCTCAGGTTGTACTGGAGGAGGAGAGACCTAAGGCTCACTCTTTAGACCTCTGTCTTCTGTTGCTACTGAACTTGTGTACGTTCATAAGCTTTTAAAATCTGTATTAAAGCATTAATTTCACAAAAAGTAATTTCTTGATTTAGTATGTTGAAACAGGATAAAAATAAAAGGTGTAAGTGTTTAGGATTTCAGGAATAAAACCTTCTTGATAGACTGTTGGAAACTGCAGGCTGTGGGTCCCCTCAAAGCCCTTATGTTATAAACAGCAATGACAAATTGTTCACTCGGTTTAAAATATCTAAATAGAATTTGAGCAAGCAATAAGCAGGCAAAACAGCGCTGGGCAGCCGGGGAGTCTCCCGCTCCACCAGCGGCGTGCCCCTCACTCCCCACCAGTGTCCCTTTTTACAGCTCAGGAGTCCCAGGTTTATGTGGCACATTCTGGTATCTTTCTGTGGCTGTGTGTACTGTTGCTGGGGGGTCGTCCTAGTCTCTCTGGTGGTTGTAAAGATGAAGGCCGTAGTCTTCCTCAGGTTGAACTTTTCACCTCCTTCCCCTGGCACTTGCGTAGTTGTGATTGTTCCGGATGGGCACAATTATCCTTGGGCTGTTTCTTTCTTATCTATCCCAGGCACCACCTTCCTAGGGATGCTTCCTCCTTATCAGTCCTGGGTCCGCTTTAAATTATTCCAAGGACACTAATCACTCAGGACTAACTAGAGTTGTTCAAGTGAGACATTGTTTATGTGAGGTTGCCTCTGACTTAACCACTATGGCACTTCAAACTATCTTGTTAGTAAGCACCCCCCTTTTAACCCTTTGTAAGCATCTTGTTAGTAAGTAAAAGTGTGTGCACAATAGTTCAATAGCTACAATCACAACATTCAAACAATTAACAATTGGGGAACCTACCCCCCCCGCCTTTGCCCTTATCTGCTGGTTTGAGAACAAATTCCTTATGGGTTTTTATTTATTACACTTACAACGGAAAGACATTTTGAAGTGTCAGAGATGTGGCATCAGCTTGACTGCTGCAAAGGCAGCATCGATGGAGCATTTTAAAACACTTGAATTGTAAGTTGTCACTGGCTGCATTGCAGGAGACTTGCTGTGAGGTGACACAGATAATTGTAGTGAAGTTGATATCAAAGTAAATATTGCAGGCTCATCAGGAAGCACAGATGGAAGGTCGGTTTTCACTAATGGGAAGCACCTGTACCTGAGAATCTAATTGATATCCCAGCCTTTAGTGTGATGACTGCATGCTGAATCTCAAATGCTAATAACCATAAAGTATGTATCTTGTTGCTCCTTCAGTTTGTTTTGTCATGGTATGTGTCACGCAGGATCACATTTTTAACACAAACTCATGTATTACAACTGTAATATACTACTTATTGACACATCTGGCATTTTCTTATCACAGCATTTCTAGCTGTCCAATTTCATGTACATAGTGTGTGTGTGTATGTGTGTTGGGGCTTAACCCCATCTGGTAACTAAACACTGCACAGGTGCTAGCTCACTTCCTTCGACAGGATGAGGGAGAGAATCAGAAGAGTAAAAGGGACAAAACTAAGGATAAACTCTGAGATAAAGACAGTTGAAATAAAGCAAAAGCTGCACACGCAAGCAAAGCAAACCAAGGAATTCATTCCCTGCTTCCCATGGGAAGGCAGGTGTCCAGCCATCTTCTGGAGATCAGGGCTCCATCATGTGTAATGGTGACTAGAGAGGACAAAAGCCAGCACTCCAAATGTGTGTGTTCTACCCTCCTTACACCTTCCTTCTTCCCTCAGCTTTATATGTTGATCATGATGCTGTATGGTGTGGAATATCCCTTTGGTATTTTGGGGTCAGCTGTCCTGGCTGGGTCCCCTCCCAGCTCCTTGTGCACCCCCAGCCCATGCACTGGTGTGTGGTATGAGAGCCAGAAAGGGCCTTGACTTATATGTAAGCCCTGCTCAGCAGTGACTGAAACATCTCTATATTTTCAACACAGTTTCCAGTGCAAAACCAAAACACAGCCCCATGTCAACTACTTTGAAGCAAATGAACTCAATCCCAGCCTAAACCAGCACAATGTGGGTATGTGTGTGTTTATCTAGTAGCATTTTTACAACCTGAATTCTTTTTATTTTGTACTTATTTATGCCCTCTCCTCAGGCCTCTTTCTAATGTTTTTATTGCCTTAAAGATAGTTTTCATTCTAAACACTTTTTTTCAAGGTCAGAATCAGGATTTGAGAACTATTTTTCTGCACTGGTACTTTTCCAAAGGGGTTAATGCAAACCCTCATGTCCCTGCCCATGGCAAGGGAGTTGGAACCGGATGACCTTTGAGGTCCCTTCTAACCCAAACCATTCTGTGATTATATGCAAACTTAATAAAATATGCCAATTTAGGAATTTAACTGGCAGTTTATTACTCTCTTGATACTGAGAAAGTGACATTCATGTCCTTTCACAAATCCTTTTCCAGCCAGGGAAGGAACTGTAAAATAGGTCACAAAGTTTTATCGGAGAAGCTGCTTTATGGCTGAGATGAAGCTTAGTGTGTTCACCTTAAGAGATCTCTGTAGCCCTGAATCACAGTTTATGGGTGCTCAAATTCTTCTTAATATTGAAATAGAAAATTGTCTCAGGAGAAATATGGTGAGCAATTTGCATTAAAGAACTGAGGTTTAACTGAGAAATTACTTAATCCATGTTTCAAAGTTCACTTAAAAGTCTGTTTGATTTGCATGTTTTTTGCTTTTTGCAGAATTTTATCCTTACAGTCAGTTGGGGGGAGGGGGGGAACCCTCCAACAACACACAAAAAGCCACAACATATGAATAACCTTTTTTCTCTTGGTGATTACCTTTCTTAATTTGCTGCTGCCCTCAGAGTTGGTTTACTTTTTACTTATTTTTTGAAAACAAATACAGAACAAAATGCCAGTAGTGGTTTCCTTGCCAAGCAAGGAGACATCTCAGTAAAGTCGATGCTCTATTAATGAGGGAAAGTGTTTACTGCAAGTGAAAAGGTGACATTTTGCTGCATGACATTCTTCTAGTGTTCCTGATAACATTTTCTACTTTCCTGCCTGTCTCAGCTTAAAATCAAAATGAATAATAGGTGCTGTATTTATCAACCGTATTTATTTTGCTAAACAACTTACCTAAGGTTGAGGGAAATCCTTCAATTTGATCAAAACCAATGCAATTCCAGCTCAAATGTAAACACATAGGTCTTCACAGTGAGAGTGTCTGCGTTGATATTAAAGGTTATAGCTAAGCTTCAAATTCCTTTCCATTTGCATTCATGGCAAGAGCTTTATCTATACTTGTCAATTAAATTGCTATTTCCTTAATCTGGGCTGCATCGTTGCCTTTCACTGTCAGCTGACTTTTGGGTGGGGTCTTGAATCTATAAATTTTTGAATGCTCCAGGACTTATTTTGTTTGATAATCTTGCAATTCTAAGAGACCCTGATCACAAAGACAGGATAACAGTTGAGGTATTTGTGTAACTAACTTTGAATGCTGGACTTGATTCCAGCCTGGTGTAAATTTGCATCCTTTGAATGCTGATGTACTAATTATTCTCTCTCCGTGATCACAAGCTGGGACTGAAATACCTGTGTACCTAAGATATCTAAACTGATAGAAACTATAAGACCTAAAGGAAAAAGGTAATCTATAAATGTGTCTCTGAGCGAGATGTGGACGTGTACTTTTGACTTCCTATCAGCAGGTTCTCTTAGAAGAGCAAACAGGCATGCGGGTGATACTATAGTATCTTCCTCACTCCCCAGGTGTTCCATCTTCATGCCATTGTTCTTCATACTATTAGTAAGTTTTGAGGCCTGAAAATACCTCTGGTGTTGTGGCTGTGCACACTGACATGTAAGGTGCTCCCTGTGTTGGCAGTACTCTGTCCAAGATGAACTGAGAAAAGGGGGAGTAGATTTCTTCTATGTAATGAACCTAGAATTGCTGACTCCTGTTTCCTTTATAACTCCACGAATGGTGGCATCAATCCAAATTCAATTTCTGAATTGAATGAATCCTCCTGACTTCAGGAGGATCAAGTCTTAAATGTAGGACAAGCAAAGCCTAATACAGATTTTAAAATGTTAAATGATGTGAGATTTGTTGTACTTCACAGCAATTATTGAGATTCGGGTTGTCTTTGTGCTCAGAAGCTGAGTGTGTGTGTATATTTCAGAATCCATTTCTGGGTTTTAAAATGCTTTCTACAGCATACTGCACTAATTATGGAGGTTAGAGCAATCAAAGCTGAGGGTTGAAAGGAATTCATGACCTCTGTTTCAAAGAGGCTAAAGAGTTTTTGAAGATGATTTGCTGGAAAGCTACTTTCAAGCTCTTTGCTACTCAAAGTGGCATTTGAAAATTAGCTGCCCACACAGAAGTGCTAGACGGGCTTCTTCCAGGCAAAATAGTGCACACAGTTGACTGATTTCCCCCTGAGATGTACATTATGTCCAGTGCACTTGAAACTACTGAGACTTGCATCGTAAATAGGGTAGTGAGCAATGTCTTGAAGCCTGATGATTACTGCTAGGAGACAGCAGTTGGTTGCAACACTAGAAGATAATCTTAATAGATTGTGTGCCCTCAGGAAGCTTAGAGAATAATGGGGCAGGGGGTAGGGCAAGGCATGTTGTACCTAGGACAAGAAATTAAAGCGTGAGTACATCTTGTTGGAATGTTTCACATATATTAACTATAAAATTTCTGTGTCAAATTCTTGTTTCTTGTGGATTAGTGGAATCGTGGGAAACTTGTTGGAGGGACTTTGATCCTCTAGAAGTCCAAGGTCTTGCTCAGTGTAGGACTGTTGTGAACATTAGGTCATCTCATCTGTAACATGGTTTATCCAAGTCTTGAGCCTTCAGGGCTGGAAGTACCATGTAATCCCTGGGAAACTTGTTCCAATGCTGCAAGACTGTCAATCAAGAAGCACTGACTAATGTCCAGAGTGAAACTTCAGAAGCTGACAACTGATGGGAGTTGTGTGCAATGTATGCTTAGTTTAGTGTTCTTGGCCAAGCTTGTAATGCTAGAGTTGAAAGATACTTCCAAAACGTTTTCTAGTTGGAAAAAATACTGTTTCAGAAGGTTCTGTATTAAACTGTCTGTTCCTTGAGGTTACATGAATAAGATAAAGCAAACTTCTTCCCTTTTCACAGGGAACTCGCACCATGTTGTTAAATTTTTTCATCCTGTAGTCTCAATCTCCATTTAATGGCTTTAAATTAATGTACAAAAGGTGACAAGTGTCATGCAAATTGTCACACAAGCTTGACCAAAGGAGCCTGTAAAGAAACGTGGTGCAGCATGACTGTCAGTCACAATGACATCTTAAATACAGTGTTACTATCATATGCATTGTAGATTTGATTTTGCTTCTAGAATACTAAATATGTTAATGTACCCCTCATTCTCTTGCCATTTAAGAAATACTCTATATGGTATCTTAAATCACCTGGAGTTCAGCCACTATTCTTCTTTTGAATGTCTCATCTCTGAGGACTGTACAAGTGTACTTATTTTATAGCTAGGAAAAATCATCAATTGTTATCCTACAAATTTGTCTGCGATATCATGCATCATAATAAGACTTGCTAATTACTGTGGCTACAAATGGAGCCTACAGACATGCTTAGTCCTTGAAACTTCCCTAAAACGAAGCAGGTTCCATCCTAAAACCCAGTGCGAGACACTTCTGTTGGCTTAATGTAAGAAACACAGTGGGTGAAACTGCTGTTATAAATACCTGTAACGTGTTATCTCTTTTTTTAGATGCTAACATTTAGGCTGTATCTACATAACATGATGTGCTGCCCCTCTAGAGATCTGAATGAGGGTGCTTAGGTTATCATGCAGTCACAGATGCATCACAGCAGTGTAACGTTTGGGATAAGTAGCCCTGTGAAGAAGCAGCAGATATTATTCAAAGAAGTGCTGTGCCAATTTTGATTTCATGTTCTGCAGATGTGCCTTAAACTCTTCCTTCTGGATAATAATGAAAATAAATTTCTTTTCCTTATCAACCATGAAGCTACATGCTTTTCTAGCAGGTTCCTTGGATCTTTCAATAAAAATCTGATCTAACAAAAAAATAAAAAATAAAAATGCTTAAGTCTAACTTAGCCCAGGAGACCACCAACTTGAAGAGCTGCTTTGGTCTCACTTCTTAAAAAGAGAGCAAATCTGCAAAATGTGGAGATTTTGACCTGCTATGAGTCAAGGCCCTTTTGTGCCTTGTCAGGGCAGAATGCTGTTCTGTTCTTTCTGAGAGAGGTAGTGTGAGCATGCGGCCTAGAGAGTTTCTTTCTGTTGATGAGCAAATTCTCACTTGGCTTAATTTTACACAAGAGATTAATTATTTGATATGGGATGCAATAGGAAAATAGTACCTTGTCTTATACTTGCACTAACTACAGTATATAGATCAGTGTTCTGTGCTCATGGGGCTTATGGAGGTCACTTCTCCATCCCTAAATGTATGTGTGTTTAAAATACTTTTTTCAATTTCACTAGCATTTGGTTGATTAAGTCTATTACACTCAAGTTTTTATGTTCTTTTTAGTAGTGTTCTGGAAGTGGTGTTGATAGCAATATGAAAATAAAAAATAAATATTTCTGATGGCTGCAAATAAATTCTTGTAATAAGATTTAATTTTTAACATGTAAATGGATTCCTACAAGTAAAGCTCTGGCTTTATTTGAGCAAAATCATATTAACATAGATGTTCTATATGCATGCAAAATGCCTTCTTAATGCAGTGTTAAGACCATAAATGAACTTTGGATAATCTAGTGTCAAGGTGAAATCCACATCTGTGCCTTACAACATTCTAACTCATAACTTTAGAAATTCGCAACAGTAACATGCTTATAATTCCATCTTTTTCAAACCTGATTTAATCTCAGGTTTAATAGAAATCAATGATATTTATCTCTTTCATGGAAAAGAACCTTAAAATTGAGTCTGGTTTTGGAGTTGAAGTTTTCCTACACAAAAGTCTGTTGTTGCTAGTAATGAAGTAGACTCTGTAAAGTCTTTCATGCATCACATGAGCATGGGTATCTTGATTTTATGTTTTTATCTGTAACCCCAAAGAACAAAATTAGTTATGCTTTGTCTTACTTGCATAATCTTTTGGGTGTGTTCATTCAAGGCTTGTCTTTATCACAGCTCAAGACTCAGAGTATTTTGTGCTTCTAACATTCTCAGTGTTCCTGTCTGGAGTCTGGCAGTTGTGTCTGAAACTACTGGGACAGGGTTTGTCCAGTGTGAAGCTGGTGGGGTGTAACACATCTGTACAGCCATCCACAGTGTCCTTTGACTTTAAAATCCAAATCTGTTTCTTGTGTAGACAGCTGAATATTTATTAGCCAGATGACTACTGCTTCTTAAAATGCAAGAAAATATTTTGTGTGGGTAAATGACAATGTGTTTAGTGTAAGGCTGCTGTACCCTGAAAACTTCTCTGATAAGCTCTGTATAGACATCTGCATCCAAATAATTGTGTGGGTTTTAAGTCAAATGCTTCTAAGTCTGTTCTATTTAAGTGTGAAGTGCAGCATTTAGCATAATGGCATTGGGAGTAGCACTGGGTAGAATGATTCATTGCTCCAGGTACTCACTTGATAGAATATTGTGACCTAATGAAATTGTTACATTGGTTTAGATCATTTGATTCTGTCTCATGTCTTTAACACAAATAGATATAAAAAACCAGATCTCTGTGTGTTTGTAACACTTTCCTCTGTAAAAATGACATACTTTTTCCTTTTAAGGTATATTTTTAGGCTGTCTTGCTTAGATGATTTAAAATACATCGATGAAGCCAGATAAAGACTGCCCTTAGATGCAGGTTGCTTTAGAACTTTATCTCACAGAAGTAGTAGAAAGTGGGGGAACAGTTTCAAAATCTAAGCCTGAATATAGACTGAAATTAGCAGTTGCTTTTTATGGTCTACAGATTTGAATGTACTCAAATTCGGAAGTGCTCAAAATAACCCCCATAAGATTAGGCTCTGTATCATCAGGATCATACTTAAAAATTATTATTTCATAGGCAAAAAACATTAACTTCAAAATGAGAAATGAGTTAACACATTTTTCAGAGCTTTCTGAAGGGCATGCACGAGTAAGTTACAATAAATTAATTTTATGTTTGAACGTTTAATCCATCTAAATATTTTCTGTTAATGTTTCAGAAGTGATACAAAATAGTTTTTTGGCTTTGTGTTGTTTTGCAGTTAGTGATATTAAAAAGAAATGGAAGAAATATGTTTTTATATAAATTGTTGCTGATTACCACCCTTACTGTAATAATTTTTGGTCAACTATGAAAATTATTTGGTTGTGTGTGTTGGAACCCAGTGCACATTGTATGACTTCAGTTGCATGGAGTAAAGAACATTTCCAGAAGGACCTTTGGCCTTCTGGTGGTCATAATGGTGGCTGAAGATTGTCAAAATACTCTGTTCAGCCATACAAAATATAAATGCCAAAACCCAAATAGCTTTGTAGAAGGGCTATGAGAAGGTGGCATCCAGCATCCAATAGGATGACAAGGAGGTCTTCTGCCTTATGTTACTTTGTGGAGCTTACTGGGGCTGACAGGAGGCAATGGCTGTCAAACTACATTTCTCCCTGTTGGTTAAGTGGTATGCTCTCTGAACTCAACCTTACTCAATTGCTTCAGAGACACTCTAGGAAGGACAGGTTCTAACTCTTTTCCTGGCCTAATGATGTGTATTTGCCATCAACAGGTAAGTTTACTGAGTTACAGTAACTCTGTAGTGTGGCACCTAGATCATCCAAGGTCAGATTTTGAAGAACTGCAAGTTAGGCCACCCTCTCAAAACTCAAATGATGAGCAGTTAACATCTCTTAGATTTTCCTTAGGACTGACAAAGGACAATTCACACTACATACAGTCAAATGAGGTGAATTAAATCTACCCACTAACACAGTGGAGAGCAGAGTTCTGCAATATATTCAGGAGTGGTAGATGGGTACATAACTGTTTATTGCCTTAAATTTTAATTAATCATCTCTGTAACTTTGTTCCAAGAACACCTCTTTAGGAAGCTTGTTTAGATACTGGATGTCACTTTTTGCTTTAGGAAGGTCAGCCCTCCTAAAGAGGAAAGAAGAGCCACAAATCTTTGCTAAGTGTGGTCTTTTGCTGGGCTATGGTTCTGCTCAGACACTGTATGAGAGCAGGACCATCATGCTCAGAAAAAGCTGAAGACTTAAATGTGAGGTGAACAGATTCAATTGCTGCATTTGACTTGTTCTCTTAGCTTGAGTTTGCTGTTAACCCAAGTTACATCAAGCTTCTACTGTCTGCGTGTTGACCTTTGGTCTGGCTTTAACTTATAGCCAGCTGACTGCCTCAGGATTACTGTGAAGCAAAAGCAATTGGTGGGGGGTCTGGTGTGCTCTCAAGCTCTGTTCCTCTGGAAATATGGAAGAAAGTGACTCAGTGTTGGCTATGCACAGGGGGTGTTGCTGTTCAGACAAAAAGTTTAGAAGGAATTTGGAAGTAAAAGTCTGTGTGGTGTAATTCAGTGAGAACACTGTGTCTCTGGGTCTTTTAAATTTATGCAACTTCCAAAATAGCTCCTAGAAATGTGGATTAATTCTCTTCACGGCTTGAAAGTTCTCATGACCTTATAACTGTGTCCCTGTTCTAGTAAAATAGACAATCTCAGCCTTGAGGAAAAAGCAATAAATATATTATTGAGAAAGCCACAGGGTGCCAAGTCTGATTGCTCCAATGCTAATGAAGATGCTCATACAGACCTGGAAACAACTAAAGATAAGATTGTGCCTATCACTGCCACTAAATAATGGCAATTTTTTATTTGCGTTGAAATAAATAAATCAAACCTATGTATCTAGAAGAGGGTTGAAATTGGTACGCTGAGAGAACCAATTCTTAAGATTTGGGGTTCTTTGAAGGTTTCTTCTTACTGTCTGGAGGGTTTATCCAGGCTTTAGAGAACACTGTGGTTCCAAGCATCCACATGTTCTCTTTTAATGATTGTATTGTCCTAGAAGAAAAAAGGGAGGGAAAAAACCCCAAACCAAACCCACAAATCCCAGTTATCCTAAACACGGTTGCTTCTTAATTTTTGTCTGCCTCTCTGGAGAACATCTTGGAGGTGTACCTCAGGGAGGCATTGGCTCAGAAGACTAAACTGGAAAGATTTCTAGTAACTTCTATGCGGATGGAATATCAGTGAAGGGGCAGTGTAGCACAGATGGCTTGATTCATTGTACAAGGGAGCAAAGTGAGCATTCTTAAAATATTTGCTTGTTTTCACATGACTGTTATGACAGCTGCTAAAAGGCTCCTTTTAAAAAAGGCAGGTCAATGAGTCACCCTGAAATTCCAAATTTAAATTTGCTCTTTTTGTTATGATTGGCTCATGCTGCTTTTCTGGGCACACATGGGTTATTCTCTTCAGTGTGAGAAGTGATTAGTATTTTAAACTACAACAGAAACATCTCATTAAAATCATTAGATATCTTTGAATCTACTGGCAATGTTTTAACAAGTTATGTCTTGCCAATTGAGACTCAATCTTTGTTATATTACAGAAAGTTTTGGGCTGGGCAGTTTTTTTCAACTCAAGTGAACTGAGATATTGTAAGATTGCATAAAAATGCTGTAAAAAGTCTGGGACTGAGCCAATGAGATGGTACTTTTTGAATCTGCATTTCCCTCAGCTGCTGTCTGCAGTACAGCTGTAGGCTGGGGTGCATGGAATGCCAGCTGTTGGATATCTGATGTGCAGGCACACCAGCTGTGTGCTTGAGGACCCATTCCTAATCCTACATCTTCTGGGGATCATACTTATGTAGTTTTGCTCAACTATGGAGAAAATTTTTAGAAAAACTTTTCTTTCTTGGTTGCCAAAATGCTTTGTTGTATAAACAGCCTCACCATTTGCATAATAACCCCACCATTTGGTATCAGGAAATGAGTATGTAGGTGTTGTGTACTGAGGATCTTACATCTTTAAAGGGGATCATCATTGCAAACTGCTGAGGAATTACCAGCATGTATCTTGTGGAGAGCAAACATGAGTTAAAATAACCAACACCATCTGCAAAGTACCTTAACTTCTGTTATTTGAAAACTGTAGAGAAGTTCATTATATTCTTACTAATGTTGATATATTCAAAGATTAAAAGAAAGGCTGACTTGTAAAGAAAGCAAGCTCTATGGTCTGATTTCAGTTTCTCTCACGTGTGCTGCTCTTTGAAGGACAATGAAAAAAGTGCTGTACATTTTCAGTAGTGTCTGAAGACACTACTGAAGAAGAATCTGACAATGTGTAGCCTGTTCTTTACTTAGGTTGCAGTCATTTGATTTCATTATGAGCCACACTGGTCCTTTGACTTACCTGTCATTTATAGACTCATAGAGTAATTTAGCTTGGAAAGGAGCTGTAGATGCTGCTTTCAACCTCATTTCTACAGGAAGTTGGAGATGCTCAAAACTCACCTGGAAAATCTGGGGTTGGTCTAGATGAATTCTGTGTATTTCCAAGAACAGAGTTTCCACAGCATCTGAGCAACCTGTCCCAATACTTGACCACTGCCATGGTGAAGTTTCTAAACTTAAACAGAATTTCCCTTGTTGTAACATGCCTGTTACTGTGCACTTTGCAAAGAAATCTGGATCCATTTTATTTATACTTTCCCACTAAGTAATTGTTATCTAATTGTCAATTTAAAAATCAACTTCTATAAAGCAATGTATCAGGACACCACCTGCCCTCCCAACATTCAATGCAGAATGTGTGTGCTTAAAATAGAGCCGAAGCAAGCAGTGTTTTAGGTTTTGGATAACCATACTTGAGCAGGATCAAGCTGATTTCACAGCTAAATGTATGTGTGTGTTCTATTGCTATGTTTATCTGTGTTTAGGGGGTGAAGAAAAAAGGCCTGGCATCCACTAACTTAGCCTGGACACAACTAAACAAACATCTCTACAGAAGATAGAACAGTCTAAGTCCTATGTGTTGGAGAATATACAAGTATTGGTTTGGTAAGGGTTCCACAAACTTAATTTTAGAATGTACTTAAACCATTTTTCATCTGCTGTAATACTGTGGTGTTGCATTGGGAATGGAGCTCAAATTATGAGCTCTAAACACTCAAAATTGACTGTAACTTCCAAAACAGGGAAATACAGGTTTTTAGATTTCTCTGGAAAGGCAGATGTGCATTGCTTTCAGACTCTGGAAGAGATACAAAGAAGTAAGTATATGAGGTTTGAACAATTATGGAGCCATAAGTGTAATGAATGTGTACTGTATTTCAGCACTATGAACTGCATTCTAATACTACTTTAGTTTGCACTTTGAATAACCTCATCTCACAAAACAGATACTGTATGTCAAGCTAAATTTTATAACTGAGTGCCCTCAGGACTTCTGTGACTTCGGTTCATGTAATCTTCCTGTTCTTTTTTCTTTACTTGAATTCTTGATTGGTGCTACGATCATTCCTGTGTTCATCATAGTCTGGTCAGGTAGTGTTCTTAATGTACTGTATTCCTCATGCAATGTCCTTATTCCACATATAAAGAACATGGTTCTATTTTATAAAATATTTTATGTTGACTTTTATGACAGAT
The DNA here is from genome assembly GCA_020800305.1 of Porphyrio hochstetteri. Lineage (NCBI taxonomy): Eukaryota > Metazoa > Chordata > Aves > Gruiformes > Rallidae > Porphyrio > Porphyrio hochstetteri. The sequence continues at coordinate 25,442,809 of CM036913.1, read as the reverse complement.
TCCTCTGGCAGCTCTCTCAACTGATATTTTCACTATTACTCTAAACTGCAAACAAAAATGTTGCTGAGAGTTGAGATGCCCTTAAGGAGCTATCTGTATAGCCACTTTTGCCTTACATACATCTCTTTGGTTTTGGACAGTGATATTAAAAGTTTTTGCTATAATAGACTGCCTCTCGAAGCATTATTTGCAATAAACGTGAACCTATTCTAGGTTGGAGAACAGGAAAAGTACCTGAGGATTGGAGGATAGCCAATATCACTCTGGCCTTCAAAAAGGGCAAGAAGGAGGACCCTAACAATTATAGGCCAGTCAGCCTCACTTCTGTCCCTGGAAAGGTGATGGAACAGCTTGTTCTGGATGCCATTACCAAGCAACTGGAAGAGAAGAAGGTCATGAGGAGTAGTCAGCATGGATTCACCAAGGGGAGATCGTGCTCGACCAATCTCATAGCCTTCTATGATCTCATCACCGGCTGGGTGGATGGAGGGAGAGCAGTGGATGTCATCTACCTTGACTTCAGCAAGGCTTTCGATACTGTCTCCCATGACATCCTGATAGCAAAGCTGAGAGAGTATGGGATAGATGAGTGGACAGTGAGGTGGGTTGAGAACTGGCTGTCGGACCGGGCTCAGAGGGTCGTGATCAGTGGAACAAAATCTGACTGGAGGCCTGTTACCAGCGGTGTTCCCCAGGGTTCAGTGTTGGGTCCAGTCCTGTTTAATATCTTCATCAACAACCTTGATGAGGGAATAGCATCCACCCTCAGCAAGTGCTGATGATACAGAGCTGGGAGGGGTGGCTGACACGCAGGAACACTGCGCTGCCATCCAGTGAGACCTGGACAGGCTGGAGAGCTGGGCAGGGAGAAACTAGATGAGGTTTAACAAAAGCAAGTGTAAAGTCTTGCACCTGGGGAGGAATAACTGTTTGTATCAGTACAGGCTGGGGGATGACCTGCTGCAGAAGAGCTCTGTGGAGAAGGACCTGGGGATCCTGGTTGATGACAGGTTGGCTATGAGCCAGCAGTGTGCCCTGGTGGCTAAAAGGGCCAATGGGATCCTGGGGTACATCAGGAAGAGTGTGGCCAGCAGGTCAAAGGAGATGATCCTCCCCCTCTACTCTGCCCTGGTCAGGCCCCACCTGGAGTATTGTGTCCAGTTGTGGGCTCCCTGGTATAAAAAGGACAGGGATCTCCTGGAGAGAGTCCAGAGGAGGGCTATGAAGATGATTAAGGGCCTGGAGCATCTCCTGTATGAGGAAAGGCTGAGTGAGCTGGGGCTGTTCAGCCTGGAGAAAAGAAGATTGAGGGGGGACCTAATTAATGTTTATAAATATCTTAAGTATGGGATGCAGGGGGAATTGGCCAGCCCCTTTTCAATGTCTGTGGGGACAGGACAAGGGGCAATGGCTGTAAACTGGAGCACAGGAAGTTCCGCACCAACATGTGGAAGAACTTTTCCCCAGTGAGGGTGCCAGAGCCCTGGGACAGGCTGCCCAGGGAGGTGGTGGAGTTGTCTCCTCTGGAGATATTCAAGACTCATTTGGACGCCTCCCTGTGCAATATGAGCTAGGGAGCCTGCTTTGGCAGGGGGGTTGGATCCGATGATCTCTCGAGGTCCCTTCCAACCCCTACGATTCTGTGATTCTGTAAAATGGTTTAAATGAGTCTGCTGTTAGCATCAGCAGAGGAACTTGCAGCACTAAACTATGAACCTCTTGGGCTAGTAGCACTTGGACTGTACTGTGCATTAGCACATGACTGGGGTCTTCCACCCCTGTCCCCATATACCTGAGACTTCATGCTGACATTGGTATGAAATATCACCTGAGACATATGACGACTCTGTAAAGGCTTTTATGTCTGATAAGAATGCTATACCCTGTAGATAGTGTAAAAAGAAGGTGAGGAACCAGGAGGGGAAGTGCTGTAAATGACATAAGAAAAATAATTTATTCTGATCCTAAAAGTGTCCAATGGAGCTACTGCAGATTGAAAAGGAAAAAGGAAGAATAGGAGTGCAACAGTAAAACTTAATTATTGGAACATTCGTAGCTTTGACCATTAATAAATGGCAATTAATAAGGATACTGTGAAGCATCTGACATAAAGGTCAGGCTGACACATGTGACAATCAGTATATCAGTAATTGTATTGCTGTTTCCAATTTCTGTAGTGAGATGACTGGGTTGTGATGATAAAGGCTATTTTGAGAACATTGGAATATGCTAATGTTGAAAATGAAAAATACTATGGAAAAGAGTAAGAAATCAACATATGGAGGGGTGACAGTGAGAAAGACATCGATCCATTCCTTCAGGCTACAAATGTCATAAAGACACATACAGAAATATATTAGTTTAGCAGATCAGGACAATCTAGCCACTGAAATAGAGGCTAGAGACACTCTTTCCCATGAGGTCAGTGCACATTCTGCTGTGTCCACACTTCTACAGCTCATACTTTCTCTCCTGCATAGGGTATGAACCTCCCATGGATTTATATCCACTGAGGAGCAAGTCTTGCATACGTACTTTATCAAACTCATGCAACATAAAGTGAATTGCTAGCATGGGGATAGCTGTGAAAATGGAGCTGAGAACAAAAGTTTCCTGGTAGGAAAGCCTGTCATTAGTGCTCTGCAGACCTCTTCAAAGTGAGGCACAAGGTGTTAGAGAAGTTGTATGGGTAGTGTTGATGCCAGGTGCTCTTTTTGCAGTGGGTAAAAGGCCAATACAATGGTTTATGGAGGCCCAGTTACAACTCCTTTACACATAATGCAGCTGAAAGAAAGACAGATGCTTTTTTCCTTTTTCATTGAGCCAAATACACTGCTCCAACAGATCAGAGCTCTCTGAATTTTCACTGTAAGGATAATTCTTCTGATACAAGATATCTGCTGTGACATCAGGCAGCATTTGTTTGTGTGATGTGAGCTGTGACAGTAGTTGCCTGACAAATTCTTTTTTCCCCTTTTCTTTCTCATGTTCCAAGGATTACAGGATGTGACTGTAGGCATGTGATATAGATTTTTGCTGTTGCCAAGAGCAATGTTATACAATGCCTTTGTATAACCATGTTACTGTGCCATGTAGCTGCTGCTGAGTGCTGTCCCTTGGTGTCTGTGTGGTTAATGGCCTAAAGTGTTATAGACAAGAATAAGCAAAATATGATTAACTTTATTATAAATTTGAGTATTTTGAGTGTCATCACCTGTGGAAGCCTGGTCATCTTCATGGATGAACTCACCTCAGGATTAAATTACCTTGGCAAGAGAGGTGTCCACTAGCAATTCATGGATATGCTTTTAGCTCTTTGCACCAGAGCTGAGGGCAATCACATCATGATCAGACAGGTCATGGTAAAAGGTCCCTCCTCCAAAGACTCTGATTTCAGTGTTCTACCTAGCTAATACTGTTTTCTGGGCACAAGCCAGCCACTCTGCATATAGCCATATGCCCCAAGGAATAATGGTGGAAAAGGGGATCTAGCTCTACCTTCCTCACTCTCCTCCCCAACAGCACTGGTGGCAAAGTACCTGATGAGCTGTAGAGTCTCTCAGGTTTGAGCTGAAGTTGTCTGGCTTCGATCACAGTAACATATTTTGTAATCTTGAACAAATGTTTTTTCATTTGATATTACTGCATATTGGGAAGAGGAAGATCAGGTCAGTTTGACTCTGCAGCCAGCTGCTTTCAGGGCTGGATAAAAGTCAGTCACCTCATGGGAAGCTGCATGCTGAGTCTAGAATAAATAGCATCCAGCTGCTTGTACTTTTTTAATTAAAAAACATAATAAATGCCTGTTTACTGTAAACTGATGTGCAAGTTTTTAATGAATTGTTGAGGCTTCTGCACTCTAGTTTATACCAGTATGGTTATCCCAGTCATGGAACAGTATAATCTCTCTGATAATTTATTCTGCTAGAAATTCTCATTAGGATTATAGCTGTTTCCATGTAACTTTCAGAGGTGTCTCAGACTTGATCAGAAAGCAGGTCAATAGGTAAATGAATAATTCTGACAGTTTTCCTGTATTTCCTTTTTTGCCAACAACTTGTTGCCTCACCACATTACTGAGAGGGTCATGAGGTGGGTAGTTTACACAATGTAAACACTTTCATTTTGATGATAAAACACCAACCTGGAAAATGTGCTTTGCATATTTCCATGCGATGGTATTTTTTTATTTGATGTACCTGAATGGATTATATAGCTATGAAGTGAAGCCAAATCCCATCTTTTACCAGTTATGTTTCAGAGGAGCTGTGTTACTTCTGAGCTTTCTGTAAAAATGAGGTTAGAAGTGTGGATCTTATCTATATGTTCTTCTTGATGACCTCTTAAAAGTGGCTCAATGGCTGCAGAAAATGGAAATGCTTTCCTTTGTGTTGTCTGCCACAGGTAGAATCAACTAAATAGCTGCTCTGAGAGATTGATGATTTCTGAGTATCAACTTAGTCTTTGTGTGCAAATGGCAGCTTTCAAAGTGAAGGAAAATATACAAAAGTTACTTTTGTAGGGAAAGGCCATGTGCAACGCTGCTGGCTTTCAGTCCTGTAGGTACATTTGTTTTCATTGCAGAGTTTCTGTGGTACATGAGAACAATTCCTGCTGAGACTTAAAGTAAGAGCTCAGCAGATCTTCGGAGCTAAAAGCCAGAAGTACTGAACTAATAGGTTTTATTTTTATTCAGGATCAAAGAGAAATAAAGACAAAATAACCGTAAGTCAGCATGGGATTTTAAAAGAGTTAAATCCTTGCATTGGAGCCCACTGTTTGGTCTGTGTCTCTCTGGTCAATATGAAATTCTCATGGGCTGCACATGCAGGGAGGAGTAGTGTGTGTTCATAGGGCAGCCCCTTCTTTGCCTTTCTAGAGAGCTTATGAGAGCACTGAGGTAATACACGTAATTATTCTTGCTGAGGTTAAACAGGAAAGTAGTTTCTAATTAGTTTTAATTAAGAAATTTAGAGAAGTCGGAGAGATCTTCCAGAAACAATGGACTTAACTGCTGGATTGTAATATGTATTTTAAAAGGGGCTCTAAGTTGCCACTTGAGTAACACTTCAGACTTGCTTCTCTGAAGTGCTGTGGTGACAGCAGGCGCTGAATTTGCTGCAGCAAGGAAATCTGTTCTGAATTGCTGTACCAGGTTGGCTTTTAGTGTTGGCTGTGGGAGTAGGCTGTATGCATTTACAATGCAAATGAGAAAGGACTTCAACTTCTCTCTTAGTAGACGTAAGCAGCTTTCACACTGGAAGGCTGAAAAAAACCGTAATAGTTTATACCTTGTAGTCTAGTGGTGTATCTTACTTTTCATTGATCAGCTCATTGTTTACTAAAGTGGTTTATTCCTATATAAAATTAAATGTATAATTACTTAATCTAAACCCACTGTCTATGCTTTATTGAAGAAATACTTCTTTCTTTTAATCTTTCTGGAACAGTCATGGGTCTGATTTTTATAAAGCATCTACCTCTGCAGCTGGGAATCTCATTTGATTTGTTTCTTGTATTATTTCTTAGAAATTCTGTAATAGACATTTGGCTCTTTAAAAAGTTGAATAATGATATAGAGCAAAAATGGAGGGAAAAATCTAGATGTGATTGGCTTGAAATGCACAGAGCATCTCCTGGATCCCAACAGAAGTGGGGGATTGTCTTTGGTGTGAAGAACTTCCAGTACCCATGGTGGGAGTGAGCTCTCTAACAATTTAACCAATTCACAGATCAGTTTTGAGAGAGAACAAGCAGCATGACAGAAGTATGTCTTTTAGAGAGATTTATGTGTTGGCAAAGTAGTGACTGAATAGAAGAGATGAGAATTGCATCATTTGCAGAGGGCATCAGGATGGAGCAGTGACTTTTGGAAGCTTATTATAGGGAGAATCTCTGATAGAATGGAAAAAGAAGCATATTTTTAGTTAAATTTTCCCTTTAGATCTTCAGCATCCTCTCAGCTAAATATTGGGGTTGAAGAAATGTGAATTTTATGTAAAATTTACCAAAAATAGGTATCAGGAGGGATTTGAATGAGAATGTGTGTATGGGGGGGTGGGGTTGGGGTGGGGTGGCATATTGGAATGAGAAGGTTTTTACTTTGCAGAGTGGGCAGCATTGGAGGAAGTGTGAAAGTTTCAGGGGAAGGAGATAAATAGTCATTTCTGACTAAGTTGTTGTGACAGGAGGCAAGGTCCAAGAAATAATTTAGGATGGTAAGCCTTTAAGACCAGATCTGATCTGGTAATGTGGAGGAACGTAGTGTAGGGGGTTGAAGGAAGGATGCTATTTGAACAGACTTTGATTAGATCCCAGAAAACAACATTATGAGAGCTGAAATGAAGTTATAATGTTTAGAGCATGGATGAGCACTGAAAGCTATTGGACAAAGAATAGTGTTAGATATCCATTATGCTGGTGAAAGTTCAGTGAATGAGAAATGAACAAAAACACAAGACTGTGCTGCAAGAGTAAAAGATGGGGAGAAAAGAGGGTTTGCCAAAAGTAATGAAAAAATGTGGAAGGGGCTGATGTGAGAGGAACAGGAGGTCTATCTTGTCCATACTCATCTTTTAGCCTGCCATTACTCAATCAGGAAGGGCTAGCTGACAAAAGAGAGAGCAGATGAACTAAAAGGTGTGTCCTAGTTTTGGCTGGGATGGAGTTAATTTTTTTCTTGGTGGCTGGTATAGTGCTGATTTGGATTTAGGGAGAGAATAATGTTGATAACATACTGATACTCTTAGTTGTTGTTGAGCAGGCAAGGACTTTGCAGGTTTTCATGCTGCCCTGCTAACAAGAAGGTGGAGGTCAACCAGGAAGCTGGGAGGGACACAGCCAGGACAGCTGACCCTAACTGTCCAAAGAGATACTCCATACCATATGGCATTGTGCTCTGTGTATAACTGGGGTTTGACCAGGAGGTGGGTCAGCACAGGAACCAGCTGAGCATTAGCTTTGGGTGGTGAGCAATAGTGCTTATTATAATTTATTTTGTACATTCTATTATTATTGTTCTTATTAATAATAATGTTCCCTTTATGCCCTATTAAGTTGTCTTTATCTCAACTCATGAGTCTTTTCTTTCTTTCTTTGATTCTTTCTCCATCCCACTGCTGTGGGGAGTGAGTGAATGGCTGTGTGGTTGGTTTAGCTGCCGGCTGGGTTAAACCACGACAAGGTGTGAAAGCATATAAAAAATGTCTGTGGAGTAAAGCAGATGGGAGACTGTCAGATGAGAACACAATAGGTGAGAAACAGCAGACTTGCGTGTTCTTAGGACAGAGATATAGCAGAAGCTGAATCTCAAATTTTGCTGCCCAGCAGCCATTGTCACTTATCTCACTCTTCTAATATCTCGGCTCGGGCTGTTCTTTCCTTGCCTTATGTTATAGGTGGTATTGTGAATCCTTCATTCTCACATACAGGAGAGGTGAATCTATCTCATGTTGTACTAAGATAAATACTATGCTTTAAATACAACCTAATCACAGTAATTCAGAGCTAGACTCCTGTATTTCTTGAAACACTGAAGACCTGAAAAATGTACTTAGGTGGTGTTATAAAATCCATGGGTAACTTCAGGCTTGGAGACCTCTAACAGGCTCATATTTCTCTACAGTAACGGAGAATTCTCTCCTAATGTAGTTCTTTTAAAGGTTAGTACTCTCATTCCATGGGGAGGTATATGGACATCTTTGATCCACTGGAGCTGCACACAGAGGTCTGGTGTTCCTACAGCATCTGCACCAGGACTGCACTGTCTTAGCTTCTCACGGTGCTTCTGACCAGGCACGGGGGAATATGCACAGGCTGTCACTGGCCCTACTTCTGAATAGCTGGTATTTAACTGTGGATTCTTCTTTCTAAAGGGATCAGCTCAAGCTGGGGCAAGAAAATCAGTACTATAGATATCTGGACCTTCCATTTCTGCACTTAAAGGATGTTATCTATCAGGAGAGGGCTTTGTATCAGAAATGTCAGTGGAGTGATTTGCCTTAGTCTCAAGCTTTCAAGCAGCTCAGAAGTACGTCTGAAGCCTTGAATAAAGGATGATATAAAAGTGTGTTTTAACACAACCCTATATGATATCAGTGGTTATACAGTACTCAAAACAACTGTCTCTTACTTGCTTCAGTATCAATAAAAACGGAAGGAAGAAAAATCATAGGTGAATATGGAAGAACCTGAATACACTGCAGCAGGGGCAATTATTAATTCAGGTAACTATTGTTTCCTTTTTTATACCTAATTATCTGTTTCACAATTCAGGTTTTGCATACTCTTTTTCCTTTCCTCTTTTGTTTCTGAAGACCTTCAATGTTAAGAACAGCTTACCTTTCTAACTGTTTTCTTGAGTGAGGAGTTTCTGCTGTTTAATTTGAATACAAAATGCTATGTTTGTTTCATTCCATTTCTTGACATAAAGCTGATGCAATTTTAAATACGATTTAAATGGAAAAGGACCGAAGGCAGCCAAATAAAATTGGGAAACATATCTGTCTCCATTTTCTGGGAAAACAAGCCTACCAAAGGCTTTTAGCAAACCTTAAGAGATACCTGTTATAAGATTATGTACTGCAATATTCTATTAAAGAAACATTTTAGAATAGTGTTAGGAAACCATTAAGTCTTATTAGATGATTTTATTTGGACTTTTGCACATACACATTTTAAAAAGTGAATTTAAAGACTGACAAAATGTTTGCAAGGCAGTGCAGAGATTTGGTGCTACCCTGATAGCCCTGTACCACAGGACACTTGAAATCACATGAGGGCCAGGAAAGGTCAGCTACTATATGTGGTGTGAACATAGGAATGATGGCTGTAACCATCCCTGTGGCTGTTGAATTCTTAGACACTGCACAGGTGATGAACCCATGCCTTGTGCTTTATATTCATCTGAAACCAAAGAAAATTTGACATCCTTAGTAAGTGCTTTGTACACATACTTCACTCACGTGTACCCTTTCTTATTTGTAAGAGTTAATGATGGAAGAGAGAAATCTAAATTATCTGTTCTGCCCGAGTCTGGCAACAAGATGCTTTGTCAAATGGCATCTGAGAGAATGCTGTGGTACAGACACATCAGCTTTGAATTCAGCAGAGATCACTGACGTGCTTCAGAAAAGGCTCACAACAGATGGTAAATTAAAACTTCTTTCCCCTAACAAGGGGGGTGGCTTTAAATGACTGACCTGGAGGTTAAAAAAAAAATTGTCAGTTATGAAATATTAATTCAGACTGGATAATAGCACAGTCAGCATTTCAGGGCAAAACCTGTAATAGCTCTGAGATGACCAGCACACAAAACAGCTTATGAAGTTTACCTGTGCTGTGATTAGACTAATTAGTTGCAATATTTTTTGTGCATCTTAACTTTTTTGTATTTTCTTTTTGTGCCTGTTCCCACGGTTTCTGTGCCACTTAGAAGACAGTTAAACAGTTGTTTTTACAAACAATAGGAACAGATAAATCTTCATGAAGATTTAAAGTACATATTGTAAATGTCTAGCATCAGATGGGGGAGACTATCCTTTCTAGCTGCTTGAAGGAGTTTGAATTATTTTTTAAGATTACTGCTTACAGTAATCAGTGGATTATTTATATGTCCACACTGTGGATCATAGAGGGCTGTTGTTTTTCACTGGTGTTTAGGTGCATTGCATGAAAAGTAATGGTGTTTCCTAATCTTAATAATCCACTAATCCACTGTCATTCTGTGATGAAAAGGTGATGAGAAATCTGAGAAGCAAATTGAGCTAATTGTGGGAGATGTCACCTGGATGCTGTATGGCAGGGAGGAGCAGGATCACATGTACTTTCTTCTCTTTGAGACTTGACCCTATATAGCCCTGGCGCAAAAGTATGTTGTTACCAGCCAGAAGTCTTCCATCAGTTCTACTTAACACTACTATATAGGTACTGATTCATGCCAAAACACTGTCATATGTGTTTTGTCCCTTCAGAGACAGTCCAAATATTATAATCTTGGATTAAAAGCTGAATACCACTGTAACCTACTGACGGGAGGTTATAGAGAGATAGGTGATGGTCTCTTCAGCCAGGTGTCAGGTGATAGGACAAGGGGGAATGGCATGAAGCTGTGCCAGGGCAGGTTTAGGTTGGACATTAGAAAAAAAATTTTTACTGAAAGAGTTGTCAGGGCCTGGAACAGGCTGCCCAGGGAGGGGGTTGAGTCACTTTTGCTGGACGTATTCAAAAAAAGGGTAGATGAAGTACTTAAGGATATGGTTTAGTTTAGGATGCGAATGGTTGGACTTGATGATCTTAAAGGTCTTCTCCAACCCTGTGATTCTGTAATTTACAGGGTGATACCTGTAAGTGGCCTTAGTCCTCCCCCCATGTGATTTTTTTTTTTTTTCCCCCCAAATATTTTGCATACAACTCTTATTCAACTGAATATTTATATTTTTTTCTTTCTGTGGAATAAAAGTTCTATTTGGCACCCATAGAAGCTAAAACTGGACCTATACTTGTAGAGTAAGGGGTCCCAACATTTTTCTTGTGCAGAAGATAGTTGCAAAAGGTACTTAGATTTCTAAAGACATAAATATTGTTTCTAAAATATTGGATCGTGAATGTCTGGGCAGAAAATCAAGCACCTGGCAGTAGTAGATGCTTAATTTATCTACCTTTCATAAAGGTAGTTTTCTAGAATGAGGGAAAGGCAGAAGATTTTCCTGTCTGGAACACCAGTTCTCTCAGGCACAGCAGAACAGCTGTTGAGACACTGCTGGAGGTGCTGAGTAGGCTGTGGTGTTATACTGTGACCTATAAGAAAAAGAAACATTTTCTCAATAAAAATAAATGTAAATGTCAATGCTGATGAATAGAATTAAGGTTTATTTGAAAACCACATGGAAATGTGATTTATATATATTTTTATATATACATATTTTGATATATGTAAACATATATGTGTTTTTATATATATATAAAAACAACATACTTGCACATTGACAAGCAAGGTGTCCCTACCCATAGCTGGGGAGTTGAAACTTGATGATCTTTAAGGACCCTTCCAACCCAAACCATTCTATGACTCTATGTTCTGTGTAGGAAGGAAGGTGGACTTGTCTGAAGAAGCATTAAGAACTGTACAAAAAGCTTGTCCCAAAAGTGGGATCCCACAGTAAGAACCATACTAACAACTTAATCTGCAAGTTAATAAAAGGGCACATAATTAAGTAGTATAAAACATTTATATTGTTCCATTAATGGAAGAAGTCATTGAATTATTCGATGCCTTGGTTGTAAGGGACCTTCAAAAATCATCTAGTAAACTCCCCTGCCATGGATAGGAACATCTTTCACTAGACCAGGGTGTCTAAAGCCCCATTCAACCTGGCCTTGAACATTGCCAGGGAGGCAGCATCCACAGCTGCTCTGGGAGGCCTGTTCCAGTCCCTCATCGCCCTCATAGTAAGGAACCTGTCAAGGTTCCTCTGGATGGCATGTCTTCTCAAGTGTATTAATGGCATCAGCTTGGTATTGTCCACAAACTTTCTGAGGATGCATTCAATCCCCCTATATCATTGATGAAGATAGTAAATAATATTGGTCCCCTGAGGGACACCACTTGTTACTGATCTCCATTTGGACATTGGCTCAGCTCTATGGATGAGCTATTTCCTTGTCCATCCATCAAACCTGTATGTCTCCAATTTAGAGAAAAATTTGTGTGGAGTAGTGTCAAAGGCTTCACAGAAGTCAAGGTAGATGACATATTACATCCATTTTTCTTCTCTTTTCTACCAATGCAGTCACTCCAGTAGTTGGAGTGAAATTCTTTTTACTAATCAGCAAATAATTAGCTGGAAATAATAGCCTGATGTAGTGTCAGGACTGTATTAACATAATGAAAACCAAAATTCTAAATATCATAGACCATCTTTGATATAGATAATGCTAAAAGAAGGAAATATAAATTAATATTTGAACTGAAAACTATGATCTACAAAGATTTTTGTTGGCTACGCTTTGTTACTCAGGAACTAGTGAAAGCTATCTGCTGTGAAGATTCCCTATCTTTATAAATACAGACCTTGACAGAGTAATCTCAAATCCTACATACACTGACTGTGTTTTTACCTGCTGGAAACTGGCATGGCTCTGCTTTCAGTGAAGTGATGTTAATTTAAAATAGTGAAGAATTTTAGCCATTAGTCTGCCATAACCTTTAGCACATCTGCTTCATTGTGCTTTTGGGACAAAGACCTTTATGTACAGTTAGGGACTATAACCCAGAGAACTAAATGGAATAGAGTGCTCTATGTACACTTAACTATTTTCTGTAGTCCTTTTCCATGAAATAGCTCATCTACAGAGACAGAGAAGGCAGTGCAATGGACTGAGAATTGTTTTTACTATTAAATAAGTGAAATGTGCCATGCTTTTTCAACAGAGTAAATCAGTTTTCAGAGGTGGTAAGGAATGATTGCTTGAGTATGTATGTTGCTCTCTGTATTGCAGTTTCTTGTACGCTTTAGTGAATGATAAATATAGTACATGATTGAAAACTTCTAATTAATTGAATTTTTGCTTTTTTGTTACTAAACCACTTTGAAATACATTGGAAAGGTGGGTTATGCAACCCAGTAGAAGTCACCTGAAGTTACATCCAAGTCTGCCTGGGATTATACCTTTAAACCTTGATACTTTCTAAGGTCTCATTTCATCATGCATTTTCATTTGAATTACTGAAAGAGAGAAGGTTTTCAAAATATAAACATTTTTCTTTAAAAATACTACTTCTTGCTGAAATGATACCCTATTCTATCTCTTTAAATTCTGTTTTAGAAAAGCATTTTGTTTAAAGACACTAACAGGTGCTCCTAAAGTATGGTTATATTTCTTCCTAATTCCTCTCTGATGGTTGCTTTGTTTACAGCTGGAATGAGGAACTGCTGAAAATAAAATGGAAAAGAACCTTAGGTGGTAAATATATACCCATTACTCTGAATACCTATTGCTCTCTGATACACAGTCTAAAGTCTGGTCTCTGCTGGGGAGGTTCTACCAAAAAGGAAAAGATATCTGATGGATAAAAAGAGGCCATGCAAAAGTGGCAGAGGCTAATCTAATAAGTAAACAGATGTTTGGAACCACTTTGTCATGCTTTTAGGATGTCCTGCTGATATTCATCTGAATAATTTGAGGTAGTTTTATTTTTAATTAAAATATCCATTCTGTAGCCTGATGTGTAGATGCCTTAATTCTAGTAATGTGGTTGTATTAATCATTCATTGCATATGTTTGATCTGGATAAAAACACTGCTACAAAGGAGGACAAATTGCATGTGGAAATGTGCCAGGTATCCTGGCAGTGTCCATTTCAGTAACAACTTCTTTACACTTACAGTTCACATTTTTCTTATTGCTTAGATTTTTGAATGGAAAAAAGTTCATAATGTATTCACTTTTTGTTTAGCATATCATAGAATGGCATGGGTTGGAAGGGACCCCAAGGATCATAGAGCTCCAACCCCCCTGCCACAGGCAGGGACACCAACCTCAGGCCTGGATCTATACAAAGTTGCCCAGGGCCCCATCCAACCTGGCCTTGAACACCTCCAGGGACGGGGCATCCACCACCTCTCTGGGCAGCCTGTTCCAGCACCTCACCACTCTCTCTGTAAAAAAACTTCCCCCTAATATCTAATCTAAACCTTCCCTCCTTTAGTTTTAATCCATTCCCCCTTGTCCTGCCATTGTCTATCCTTTTAAAAAGTTGAATCCCCTCCTGTTTCTCTGCTCCCTTCATGTACTGGCAGGCTGCAGTGAGGTCCCCCCACAGCCTTCTCTTCTCCAGGCTGAACAAGCCCAGCTCCCTCAGCCTCTCTTCATAGGGGAGGTGCTCCAGCCCTCTAATCATCTTTGTAGCCCTCCTCTGAACCCTCTCCAACAGTTCTACATCTTTCTTGTATTGTGGGCCCCATATCTGGACACAGTACTCCAGGTGGGAGGGTGTTGACTCTTATTTCTCTGTGTTGCTGTAAATTGCACATCAGGCTTGTGGCCATAGAAACTCTTAGAGTTTATTCTTACAATGCCAACCAATTTACAAAGCTCATTCAATCTGACAATGTCACATCAGGAATTTGGTCCCTACCAAAGAATCATAGAATATCCAGGGTTGGAAGAGACCAATCAGGATCACCAAGTCCAACTCCTGGCTCTACACAGGGCCAGCCAGGTCAGAGCATGTGACTGAGCACATCATCCAGACCCTTGTTGAGCTCAGCTGAGTTCAGTGCTGTGACCACTTCCCTGGGGAGTCTGTTCCAGTTCCCGAGCACCCTCTCAGTACAGAACCTCTTCCTAACATCCAACCCAAACCTCCCCTGTCGCAGCTTCGTGCCGGTCCCTCAGGTTCTGTCATTGGCTGCCAGAAGGGAGATCGGCACCTGCCCCTTCGCCCCTTCTCGTCAGGAAGCCACAGATCATGATGAGGTCTCCCCTCAGCCTCCTCTTCTCCAAGCTGAACAAAGCAAGGGACTTTGGCCTCTCCTCATAAGTTTTCCCTTCCAGAGCCTTCACCAATCTTGTTGAAGTACCATTGTTGGCTGCAACGTGAAAAGGACAGGGCTACTGACACCTGAATTTTGATTTTTACAAACATTTCTTTACCCTTTTATTGCAGCACACCTGCAGTTTATTAGGAGTGAATTAGAAAATGTTACCTACATGTAACATGTACATCACTGTAGGCATGCAGTGTATAACGTTACCTACATGTACATTGCTGCAGAAAGAACTGTGAATTGATGTAATTGTGCAGTGCTTTAGAGAATCTGTTTACAAAAACAGGTGGTAAGATTTCTTTATTATGTCTTCAGAAAGATTAATTTATGCTGGGAAACAGCGAGGCTTATGAGGTCACCAGAGCTTTTCATTTTTACATTAGACAGGAAAGAAGAGTGGCTCTCTCACAAAGGTACAATAGGAAATGAAAAGAAATAGCAAGTGAAATCAATAGGGATTACATCTCAGTAATTTCTTCCACTCTTATTACCAGCTGCAGTCATCTGAAGACTTTAGTCACATAGGCCTGCTAATTCCTCATCTATAAAAAGTTCTTAAAAGTACTTGGTTTATTTCCAAATTAGCTTTTATATGTGTGTACATATATGTATGTAAAAAAATGTACAGCATCTTTTGTATGATTTTTAAAACAAATTACTGTGGTGGCTCTTATTTTGGTGAGGGAGTCAATCCACCCTTAAAAAAGCTTTTGAAACTTGGCTAAAGTTCTTTTTCTTGCCTTCATCCTGTCATGATGCTATGAAAATAACTCTTAAGAAGAGATAATACATGATACTGGTAAAATCTGAAACAAAGCTCAGGTTTTCAGGTAAAACCAGGAACATACACACACGTATGGATGTGTGTATATGACTATTTAATTGTGTTAGACTTCTCATGCATTGATGTGCCATTACAGTAGTGAGGGTTTTGCTGACTATCTCCAAGCTCAGAGGGACAGGAATGCAATAGCTTTATTTCAGTGTGCAGAGGTGCATGGAGGGAAACTTTAGAGATCTTTGCAATGTAATGGAAAATTTTCAGTGTATACAACTACTCTGGTCCTGTGGGCATTATTTTAGTACTGAATAATCTATATTATTCTTGTTTTATACAGTAACGTGGTCTTAAATTTCTTGCATGTGCATGCTAAATTTTGTGCTAAAAATGCTGCCAGCTTAAAATGTTACAGCTGCTTCTGATTCAGCTCTTGGATTTAGTAGAGTGGGCTGTCTGTGACTAAGTTCCTGGTGAGGCCTGAGAGAGTAAGCTTAGAGCTACCAGTGCAGTTGAGGCTGGCAGGGAACTGCTGAAGGAAACTGATGACTGTGGAAAGTAATCATGGAGGAAGTTTTTGTGTTGGGAAGGCTTGGTTGTCCTTGTCCAGCATAATTATGAGAAAGGAAACCTGGAGTAGCAGTTGTATGGCAGCTGGAATTCAGTTTCATAACCAAACTGAGGGCTGGTGCTGGGATTCTCTTCTGACTGTGATTACTGGGGACCCAGGATTATTGCTCTGGGAAGGGTCAGTGTTGGAAGGGGAAAAACAAGATCTGGAGCTGGGCTGGAAAATGGCTTCTCATGTGTTAGGCAGAGTAAACCTATGGTGTATTGAGATGCTGAATAAATGGCATGACTAGCTCTCACTTGAGCTCACTTGCATGCACACAGTGTTACGTTCCCTATGTCTCGCTTTCCATTCCCAGCAAAGAGATCACTGCTGGTCTGGGGAGGCTGGGCAGAAAGTTGTTGGGGTTCCTGCTGTGCAGCTTCTTTGCAGTTAGGCAGTTGCAGTTACAGTCACTGGCATTGCTGACCCAGGTCCCCGGGCATCCCCGCTGTTTGTTTCCATGAATCTTTTATCTTGAGTTTTTCCCCAGTGTGGGTGGTTTGTCTCTCGTAGCTCTCCTCTGATTTTCTAGACAACGTTTTTTTTTGAGAACTCTTCCTTTTTCCATCAGCTCTTTACAGAACCTCAGGTCCCTGGTTTTCCTTATCGAAGCAGACTATATTATATGCAGAAGCATGCTGTGTGATCAGTATTCTAACCTGTGCTTATGTCTCAGCTCTTTTTTGTGAATTGGAGAATTCAGGGTGTGCTGCTTTTAATTATGTGCTATCAGTACATGCAATCAGTCCATACTGGGTGCAGCTAGCAAACAGCAGGTTTCTGCTTGAGAGCTTAGGTGGTGTGTTTTGAAGGTTTCTTGCACCCCCCCCACCCCCGATTATCTGCCTCTCTCTGTTTGCATGCACAGCTTAAGCCCCATGTTACCCATGATAGGGCTGCCCATGGCTGGAACTATACTTCCCATCTAGAGAAAATGGAGTCTCTGGGTGGACTGCGAGTTCAAAACTGACTGCTCAGTTTTGACTGAGACCAGGGCTGAGAGAAAGTACAGTGCTATAGCTGAAACGGAGACTGTATGGTTCCCCTATGGTATGCAAATATCCACTGCTCTTTAGTCAAGGGAACAAGACTTGTGACAGGCCATTACTCATTCACCTTGTAATTATCTTTCTAAACTGTAAGTACAGGACCTTGTTTTGGTCCTGGTTTCAATGGTTTGATGAAGTTTATTCTGGTTTCTCAAGTGCATGAAAGTGTTTCCCAGATTAAGCTGTTCTTGTATGTTCTTGAAGATAGAAAAGATTTTTTTTTTTCAGATATATACGTAAGAAATTGCAAGTCAGGTGAGGTTATTAATTTTTACCAGACTGATTTATTCTGTGAGGCAGCAGCTGTATTACAGGTAAGTGTAAAATTCTGGCTGGAGTCAAACTGATTTCAAGTGGAGCTAGTGATTTTTTGCTTTGAAGCCAGACTTACTGGTAGAAAGAACCATATTTTTTTTTCCCCTAAAATATCAGGTTTTGCTTTTAAACAACTAGAGGTTGATATTCATCAGTTCTGAATTTCCAGGTAATTAGCATAACTCAGCAGGAAGATCGTCCTTCCTGACCAAGTTGTCACTGTCAGTAATATTTTCTCTTTGGCTCACATCCGGTGCAACTGCTGGGTTTTTATTCTGATGGGTCAAACAGGTGGATATCAAACAAAAGCTCTGCCTCCCCAGGGGTACCAACTGTGATTCTAGGAGCAAGTAAAATTCCTGGCATTTCCTTTCTTGTTTAATTTCTCTTTCTGGGTATTGTATGCAGAGCCCAGAGTGCCACGTTCTCCAGGCATAGCATCTTCCAGGAAACCACTGTCCTTAGGGTTACAGAAGTGTGCTTTCATAGCATCTATAATTCATTCGGTGTCCCTGAAAGACGTTAAGGAAAGAAATATTCCTTTCCTTTGCAAATGAACTGAGTACGATTTGAAATGCTGACCTCCTGTACAAAAAACACAGAGCTTCCTGCTGTTCTGTTATTGATTTGGATTGACAGACCTAAAAGCTAAAAATTACTTGCATTCTGAGCAGGCACAGCCTATGTAAGAGTATTGATTTTCCAATGAGAGTTGGTCTGGGAAGATGATGATCAAATTTCCATGAACTCCTGGCAGAGATCTCCAATTAGAATCAATTAACATGAAGGTGATGAGTACCTGAAGAAATGCACTTGGTCCATCAGACATTAGAAGATGGTGATCTTAATTAAAACCAATTAAGAAGGGATCCAAATGTGAAAGGTCCTACACTTTCCAGAAGTTATTTCTGCCTCCAGGTCTTTGGAAAATGGGCCGTTAATAAATGCTATGAAATTATCATTAGTACTTTGGGTGCAGGTGGAAGGGAGCAATGGGAGTGTCTGAGGACCATGTGATCTCAGGAGGTGAAATTAGGCTGCTTAAATTGGTAGAAGGTATCAGTAGATTATATTTGAGAACTCTAAAAGCTATGTTACTGAAATAATTTCCATTTCATTTCCATTACTGTTGGCAAAGTCTATTTCAATAATGGATTGATTATTTTATTCTTCAGTTTCATTTTAAGAATAAGCTAAATCTCCATGTAAGACTTCCAGTTGCAATTGTGACTACTTGAGTAATTAGATGATTAGAGAAGCAAAGCTTTGTGATCAAACCGAGAAATTTGAAGTGCTTCTTGAAGATAGACTGGCTCCTCAGGTACCTGTACCATTAGTGAGATTTTTTTTTTTAATGCCCAAGGCCCAGAGAGAAAAATCTATTACATTACTCTGAAATGGATGTTTTGCTCCTAAAAATAAAATTATTTCCTCAAATATTGGACAGTTAAAAGTTGCAGCTATTCAATGTGTTTCATTCTTTCTCATGCCAGGATGTGACTGCTGAGTTCAGGTAACTGAATGAGGACTATTGAATTTAACCTTCTAATCTTAGTCTAACCGGTCATTAGTCTCTCTAGGTTTTAGCATATAAACTGTCCCCTGGATTATTTTTGTATTTTGTGAGTAGATTTCTTTGGAAACAGGCCTTACTATCTTCATTTCTCTTTGGATGATATTTCCTGGTGTAACACCTTGTAACATCTCTGGAGATGTGTGGCAATCCTCCCTTTCCCAGACTGGTTGACTGGTTGGGCCTTCTACTTCCATCTGACCAAAATCAGGATTTTTGAAGAAAAATGTGTCAGTCTGTCTTATGCTGTAAGGGTGTTACAGAACCACAGCCACAGAATGGTTAAGGTTGGAAGGGACCTCTGGAGGTTATCTTGTCCAATGCTCCCACTCAAGCAGGGCCACCCAGAGTCTGTTGCCCGGGACCATGTCCAGATGGCTTTTGAATATCTCCAGGGAGGGAGATGCCGTAACTCTCCTGGGGACTCTGTTCCAGTGGTCAGTCACTCTCAGAGTGAAAAAGTGTTTCCTGATGCTCATCTTGAGCCTCCTGTGATTCAGTTTGTGCCCATTGTCTCTGGGCACCACTGAAAAGATCCTGCCTCTGTCCTCTGTGTACCCTCCCTTCAAGTATATCTTTATGTTAGTAAGATGCCTCCCAAGCCTTTTCTAGGCTAAAAAGTGCACCTCTACCAGGCTTTCCTCATAAGGGAGACTCTAGCCCTTTCACTGTTTTCAAGGCTCTTCACAAGAATCTCTTCAGGATTTCCATGTGTCTCTTGTACAGGGAAACCCAGAACTGCAAACAGAACTCCCGGTGTGAGACGGGCAAGATCACCTTCCTCAACCTGCTGACAGCATTCCTCCTAATGCATCTCAGGATACTGTTAGCTTTTCCTGCCACAGGGACAGGTTGCTTGCCCATTTTACTTGGTTAGTCTTTCTTTACATGCATGCTGTGTTGTGTTGCTCAGCTTTCTCTGGCTCTTGGTTGGGAAAGTAGGTTACTGGCAGCAGTTATTTCAGTCTTGCTGGCATGGCAGCTCTTACTGGAAGGTCTTTGACAGCTGTGTCCTTGTTTTCCTTCAGAAGGCTACCAGATGAGGTGTCAAATCTCTTTCAATTCAGTTCATGTAGGTTTGAGCGGACTACCCTATTGCTTTGGCTCAACCAAAGGAGGGATAGTCTGTTCTAAACAAGTAAAACTTGGGTAAGACAAAGCAGTATTTTTACTTGTCTTTATTGTTGGGGCTTCTGTAAAAACACTGTTTGGTTGTTTTCTTGTGGGCTTTTTCCCTAGAAGTTCAGGCTGGAGGACATCACATCTGACCTTGGCAGCTCTTGCTGTGAGACATACGATACAAGCAAAGCTGTTTGTATGTCTCTGTTCTCTTTTGCATCATCTACGTTTTGCCAGTTCAGAAAATGAAACCTAAGGGAAGATCCAGATCCTTCTGGCTTCTTTTCTGGGTTTTGTGTATAATTGTATTAATGCAGATTACTGGAAAAAATATTGTTCAAATCTGCATTTAATGTTCTGTAAAGAGAACTGTTGAGGAGCCTGTGGCTATTTCCAGGCTGACATTATTAGGAACTGAGAATATTTATTGTCGTTGACACTAACTATAGGTAGACAAACTGCATGCAGTCTGCAATTTTACAAACCTCACCTTAGGAGGTCTGTGGAAATCCTGAAAATCAATACAGATTCTTTTTTACTGTATTTTTTTAAAATATGCTTTATTCCCCTCTTCCTTCAGGGTAATTCATCCTTGTTTTCCATCTCAGAGAAAACTCTGTGGCCAGTGGCTGTGCCTCATACAAGTGGGCACTTCAACTACCTCATCCGCTGTATCTTTTTTGGATGCTTAATAAGAACTCTTGTGTGCAAACCTCAGAATTACTATGAGTTTAGTGTAAAGAAGTCTGTAAATGCTTACAGGCTCACTCTAAATTTTACTTGTATTCCCAGCTCAGGGAGAGTGAATGAAATGTGCTGAACAAGGGAAATGGTGCAGCTGTTGGCAAAATATCTGGCTAGCTGTAGATGGGAACTTCGGGGATCTCACTCACCACAACGGACAGTACTAATAACCAGTGCTGTATTTAGATCTTAGAGACTTTGCTCATTCCATTAACTTTCACCACACTATGCTAAAGATGTTAGAATTCATTCAGTTTGCTATTTTGCCCAAGTCTGGATTTTCAGATGACTGATCACATTATTAATCTACTCGTCTTTGTCCTTAAGGAAGAGCTGCCTGGGAAGGACTGAGGATTCCACGCTTTTGAATTTTGAACAGTGATTCTGATTTACATTTAATTAAACTTTCCAGCTACTTGCAGGTGCTTGGACAGATATTTGCCAACGTTTAAATTTCCTAGTAAGCATAAATATGAGGTCTAAAAAAAAAATTGATAGGAAGAACACATTTATATTGAATTAACGTGAAGGAAAGCAACACTGGTTGAGGTTGAAAGGGACCTCTGAAGGTCATCTTGTCCCAATTCCCCCTTATCAAGCAGGTCTACGTAGATAGAGTTGCCCATATGCAGATGGCTTTTGAGTATCTCCAAGGCAGGAGATTCCATAATCCCCATGGCAACCTCTGGCAGTGCTCGGTCACCCTCAGAGTGAAAGTGTTTCCTGTTGTTTATCTGGAGTGTCCTGTGTTCCAGTTTGCGCCCATTGCCTCTTGTGCTGTTGTGGCATCACTGAAAAGGACTTGGCTCTGGCATCTTTGCAGCTTCCCTTCAGGTATATCTATCTATTAATAAGATGCCTCCTGACCCTTTCTTAAGGTTAAAAAGTGCAATGCTCAGGCTTTTCATGACTCTTTGCAAGAATTGTTCCAGAATGTCCATGTCTCTCTTGCACATGGGAACCCAGAACTGGACCCAGCACTGCAGGTTTGAGCTTACTAGTTATGGCAAGACTTCTCCTAACACTGCCCATGATACTGTTAGCCTTCTTTGAATGCAAAGGCACATTGCTGGCTCATGTGCAACTTGGTGTCCACCAGGACCCCTCCTAGGTCCTTCTCTACCTATCTGCTTTCCAGCTTGTCAGCCCTCAGTGAGGACGGGTTATTCCTCCCCAGGCATAAGAATTATCATTTCCCATTTTTGAAACTTTATGAGGCTTCTTTCATTCCGTTTTTCCAGCCTGTTGAGGCCTCTCTGGTAGCACAACCCTCTGGTGTATTATCAACTCCCCTGTGTCTGGTGTATTATCAATTTCCCTGTGTCTGGAAATGGTTCCTGTGATTAATTGCTCCATCAACTTCCTAGGCGTTAAGGTGAGGGTGCATCACATAAAGGGTATGAGCCTGTGGCTGAGGGAGGCCCTCCTCATTCCAGGCATTGTAGCCTTCAAAATTCTGTGTAGAAACTGTTTCATGTTATGGAACATATAATTCCCTCCTTTGGATGATTCTCATACCAACGTTGTGGATCTTCATCCACAATGCTTGTATAAGAGCATGAGTGTACAGCGGAGTTTTTAACCTTCTAGGTGCAATTCACACAGAGTGGTTGGTCTGCAGTTCTTTGGGTCCTCTTTCTTTGAAGACAGGAGTGACATTTAGGGGGAAGTTGTTTACAGAAAGAGTGGTGAGGTGCTGGAACAGGCTGCCCAGAGAGGTAGTGGATGCCCCATCCCTGGAGGTGTTCAAGGCCAGGTTGGATGGGGCCCTGGGCAACCTTGTGTAGATCCAGCCCTGAGGTTGGTGTCCCTGCCTGTGGCAGGGGGGTTGGAGCTCTGTGATCCTTGGGGTCCCTTCCAACTCATACCATTCTATGATTTACTTTCCTCCAGTCCTGAGACCCTTCTCCCAGTTGTCCTGGTGTCCAGAGCCTGGGATTTCTGAAGGCCAGTTGTGCCTTCAGGTTGAGAAGGAGGCCCCATTTGGTACCTAATTTGTCTTTGTTTCCTGTGTCACCAGGGCCCTTGGTGTACTTATGCACTTATAGAAGCCCTTCTGTTGCTTCTGACATCCCTCCCAGAGCCAGCTTCAGGCAGGCTTTCATTTCATTCAGAGTGTAGGAATTTCTGACCCTCTTAAATTAAGGACCTGTCCTGCCTATATCACTTGTAAGAAAACATCTCTATTAAAACATGTATATTACTTCCTTGTACCATATTAAAGCTAACACTTGCTTTATTGCTCCCTGTAGACATAAGAGCTGTGATTATGAAGCAAAAATGTATTATGAAGAGCTTTTAGTCAAATGAACCCCTCTGATAGATATTAATTTAACATAATGCATTTATAAATTCTGTATGCTATTAAGAGGATGTCTGTCTTCAAAGGCAAGAGAGAAAACAAAACATAAAGACAAAAACCTGTAGCTGAAAAAATATCATAGTGATTTTCTGGTCAGCATCATTAAATAATCTGTTGCCAAATAAGAAGCTGGGCTTGACAACCATTTCTGACTGTTCTCATCATCTGATTGCCAAAACTTGGAAATAAATGTAATCTTCAGTAACTCAAAGCATGTTCTGTTGTTCTCTGAAAAAGTTGTATTTACCAGCAGAGGCTCTGAAAAACATCAGGAGCTGTCTACAATAATGAAAATGTGTTTTAGTGTGTTCATTATATCCACACTCTGAAAAGCCTGTTACTGCACATAGGAAGCATGGGGATGTTCTTGCTTATCTTTCTCTCCAGCAAAAACACAGGAGGATATCTTCAAGTAGCAGGTTGGAAGAGACATCCATGCATCACTTTTTTGCAGTGAATCAAGAAAGGATTTGGGCATAAAGATGTTGTACCTGATAGACAGAACTGATGATCATTTAATGCAAGCACAAGGCAAGCAAGACCCAACGCTATAAAACCCCTGTGTGTTCCAGTCTACTTGTTGGAAAGAAAAGCACAACATTATGTTTGAGAAATGGCTGTCCCTCAAATGAACATACCACTTCTGCCTCTTGAGATGAAACTTTTGTGAGGTTGCTGATCAGATGTTGAAAGCGATAAGAGGGCAGAAAGCTATCTCCTTTGTTTGCCACATTAAGTCAGTTGTTGCAGATTTCCCTTTTGGTATTGAAGTATGTTGGTTAGTGTGATACAGTTCAGAGCAGGATATTTGGATTTTTAGTGACTCAACTTTTATTCCATCTGAAAAAGTTTGTATGAAAAAGAAAAACAATGATGTTCCAGAAAAAAATCCACAACACAATGTTCAAGAGACTCAGTACATAATTCTAGAATTAAATGAAACATTTAATGGTGCTGAAGCTTCTTTCCCAGAGTTTTACAAACTACTCAGTCTGATATTTGGAACTTTCCTATATTTAATTTTTTTAATTGGGCTTTATACAAGAAATGTACTTCTGTATTGAATAATTGCTTGCAAAATCAGTAATTTCAATACTGTCTCTGTTTAAAATTCAGTTCCTCAGACTTTTTACATTAGCCAAGGTGCTAGGATTAATCAATTTATGCTCAGTGAGATGCATCCATCCCCATGACAATGTGTAAAATGTGTATGTGTTCATTTAGAGTTCTGACATGTTAAGCCTGAAGAGCAAAAAAGGGTATCAATTAGAAAAAGGTTAAATCCAAGAGGGATCAAAATGTACTTGCACAAATTGAACACAGTGGAAAATTTCTCAGTCATGTATACATATGTCTGTACGAAATCGAACCATTCGCTCCAGCAGATGCTTGCTGCACCATAAACTTTGTAATATACAGAAGAGTCATTTGGGGTGATTTAGTGCCTTTCTGAAGAGAGATAAGTGTGGGGAAAAAAGGTGAGAAAAGCTTCAGGAAGTAAATCCTAGAAGCTGATATCTGAGTCTGTAAGGAAAAGTGGTCTTTTTCTGAAGGAAAGTGAAACCAGAACAAATCTGGTGATCAGTGCTGTTGGTGTGACTACACCTATAGTAGTTGGAACAGCAGGAAACGGGCAAATTGGATGTTAGAAAAAAATTTTTTACTGAAAGAGTTGTCAGGGTCTGGAACAGGCTGCCCAGGGAGGGGGTTGAGTCACCTTCCCTGGATGTGTTTTAAAAAAGGGTAGATGAGGTACTTAGGGATATGGTTTAGTTTAGGATGTGAATGGTTGGACTTCATGATCTTAAAGGTCTTTTCCAACCTTGTGATTCTGTGAAAAAAGACAGATATAAATTCAGACATGGTAGAGGTTGTCAGGCCAAGCTTTGCTTTATGTAACTCCTTGTGCTTTCCAGAGTTAAATCACTTTGCATTCCTTTTTCAGATACTAAGCTGTTTGTGTCTACAGATCAGTAAACTACAGATTTTATGTAAATGAAAATAAGGGGCTGACTTGCTATGGTGAAGCATTAGACTTTGTGGTGGAAAAGTTTGTCTTTTTTTAATCTGAAATAAGCATAAGAAAGGTATGTTCTGCTACCAGTGGAGATTCACAAACCCATCAAAGTACAGTGAAGGAATAAATTTCTTCACTTAAATTTGTGACAACAGAAATTTTTCTCCATGAGATGAGACCTTTGAAAAATTTCTATTGCTAATATCAAGCAAATGAACTGTGAGTTGAAGAAATTACTGTCACTAATCTTGGAGTAAGTCACTACTGATTATGAAGATATCTAGATTAAAAAAGGGTAGATCAGACAGGTACTTGTATATCAAAGTAGTAAGTACTTTCAATTAATAAGAAACATTCAGAGTATTTCATACAGATATTTTGGTATGTGTTTTGGAAATGGGAGATTAACAATATAGTTGAGTAATCACAATTTTAGTAGTATTAGAAAAAGAATGTAGAGTTTTGGATTCCTTTTTCTGGATCCCCCTTTTTGGTGATTTTTAAACCTGTGGCAATTATTCTTTGGATTGACATCAGGAGTGTTCTACCACTGAATATTTGAAACTTTAGCTTGTCCAAATGTATGGTTTTCAACCTGTATGCATCATTGCACAAAGACATTAAACCAGTACTTCCTGAACCAGAGCTAAGACTTCCAGTGGTGGTCTTCTGTCCATGCCCTGAACTATCTAGAAACAAATCCCTTTCAGTCTGGAAGCCAAAGGGAAGTCTGCTATAGCAGTGATCCTCAGTTAAAAAGTATTCTTTTTCATGATCAGCACTTGCAAAATGCATCCTGTCTGTTGAAAGTGGGGAGAGGGCAGACATGAGACACCACGCAGGTACACACCTTCCTGTTGTCATACCAGGATTGCCCTCCTGTGGTGAACGTTCAAACACTACCAGTGCATTATAACTGCACTGTGGCCATAACCACCTCACCCGGCCCGCTCCCCCCCTTCCCCTTTTTTTTTTTGATCAGATTAGGGATTAGCTTGTAGTTGATGCTTGTTGGGTCATTGTGCAAGCTAGATGGTGTAAACCAAATGAACATTTCAAAACAGTGAGTAGATGCAATGAACTGGGGGAACAGACCTGTTGTCTCAGGTTCAAGGAGTTATGGATGCTTTCCTGTTGTGTACAGTTGTGATGTCTTACATGTGTGTGCAATTTTGTTCAGTGACTGTGTAAGTGTTCTAAATCCACATTTTATTTCTGGATTGATTCAAAGTAGATTTCCCAAAGAATCAAAGAGCTCTTCTGACTGCTAAGGTTAAAGTTCTTGTTACCTCATGATATGGGGTCATTTATGTAAAAGTTTATTTGTATGGCAAATTTGTGCATCAGTGGTATAGTGCCCTGGAAACCTTAATTGGTGTATTTGGTTTGGAAAGCTAGATGAACAAGTTCTGACCCTGCTAACTTAATACAACTGTTCATGTTGGTGTAGTACAACCTATTGTTCTGCAAGTCACTGAGTTCAAGAAGTGTCTGGACAATACACTCAGTCCCATGCTCTGACTTGGCAGGTCCTGTGTGGAGCCAGGAGTTGGGCTTGATGATTCTGATGGGTCCCTGCCAACTCAGGATATTCTGTGATTCTATGATTTATGATACAGTTCTTTCTTCTTTCATAATCTCTGTCATTCTGCCCATCTTTCCTCCATATGTTGATAGAATTGTAGTCTGTTTTGTTGTGCTAAAAGGATTTTAAATTAAAAAAGTATATGAATGAGAGCTAAAGGAAAAAAATCCCTAAGCCACAGAATAATGGTCATGTTACTATTGCTGTCTCTATCACTACCAAAATAATGATATTGCCATATTGCCTGACTTGGCATTGAGCAATTAACTAGTCACTGGTTAAATTGAACAGAGTGAATAGGTATCTTCATATATGGTATATATTTATTCACATAGAAAGTATATATTCATATATATATAGAAAGAATTTATTTATTTATTAAGAAATTGTGATGTTGGCCATGAGATCAAGAAGGTAGATGCTTCCTTATGGTTCTGGTTGTACTGCTTCAAGTTAATTGTCACCTGTGTTATTGTGTATAGTCTACTTGTGTGCCTGTCCTGGTTCTGGCCTGGGCGAGCCGAGTCGGCCCGGGCTGTTTCCACACCACCTGACATCACTCCCCCATAAAAGGGGCTGGTTGGGGAGGGGCACTCCTGGGTACCTCCAGAGCAGTCAGAGTGTGGCCAGGGCATTGGATCAGTTCTTGTCATGCAATTCTGTAATCGGGTTGGTCAGGTACAATGTGTTATCACTGAGTGTGAGTGTAATTGGCTGTTATTGTTCTACTTTCATGGTACTTTTATCAGTAAACTCTCCCTATCCCAGCCCATAGAGGCTCTGTCTCTTTCTCCTCTGGGAGTGAACCACCACAGTGCCCCAAACCCCTCCCTCAATTTGTCATGAAAGTAGTGACAGTGTGATAATCACTTAGAATAACAGGTAGTAAGACTTTCAAGATGTGAGAGTAAGAGTTTAATGAATATACATTGTAATGTCTTGTTTTAGTGTATTGCTAGGTCATGTGATTTTTTTTTTTTTGGTCAATCTCCTCAGCATATTAGTAATTTCTATTGAATAATATGATTCTATTTTGGCTGCAGACAAGCCCTGTGCAGTATATAATTGCTTGATGGGCAGCTTTGGCAATGTTATGAAATGTGGACAGTAAATGCTCAGGTTTCTGTAGGACCAATGTGGGTATAAGATGATAGTCAACCTGTAAAAAGCAGATGCTGGAGCAGTTGGGAACTTGATCTGGGTTAAATGAACATTCTGAATTCTTAAAATCCAAGTAGTCTAGAATTTTTCTATATCAGCAATGTATTTTATCTTTAAGGTTCAGTATTAATCTCAGTAGAAAGAGTTTTAGCCTTATATTTCTGTTTAATTTTTCATGTACCAATTAGGTTCCTACAAATGCATTCAAAACTATTATTAATTAATTCTACAAAACTGCATAAGGAAACTAAATTGAAATATTTTAAAAGCCATGAGTGATCAGCTGCTGATAAATACTGTTCACAATTGTATTTAACTTCGTAATCATGTTTAACAAGTCTGAGAAATGGAAAATATTCGCACTGAAGCATCCTGCCAGACATTTCACAGACAGAAAATGTTTCTTGTACCATCACAACCTCACCTAATACAGACTAATATGGAAAACTAAGGAAGGCTGTGGTTCTTTCTGTAGGCATTGTTGCTCTTTATGTTCCCATGGCTTTCCTTGGCACACTTCTCTGCAGCTGAGCTGAGTAGTAGGGATGTTGCAGAGATCCAGATGTATGGTTGTTTTGCATGAAGGTTGCACTTCTTCCTTGAGCTTGGCTAACTGGAAACATTTTCTGAAGTTTGCCTAGCTACTACTTCTATATATGATGGACAGAATGTCCATGGTGAAAGAATATATGCATACATTTAAGAACACAAGATAGAGTTTGTAAGGAGCTAGAAAATTTATCTAAGAAATTTCAAGTGAAGAACTACTGAAGATGTACTTGCCTTGAAAATAACACAAATGGAAGCCCCTAAGTTCTGAGTTCTCAGTTGCTATGGATAAAAAAGAAAAAAGTAATCGTTTATCTTCATTGTATGGGACAAAGGTGAGTTAGAAAGGTCTTACAATAGAAAATCTACCTTGAGTTACAAAAGCAAAGTTGTTATAGATGTTCTTTGAATTGTTATTTCCAGGTATTATTGTAGCATGGTTATGATGAAATGCTTTTGAAGATGCTTATTTAAAACTTCCTTAGAGTCTGTGTCTTGGGGTCATGGGGATGGAAGATGAATGAGTTCTGTACCTCCGATATGGAGCAAACGTTTTAGAATATTTAACATTTTTTTCCCCAGGGTTTTCTGAGATGTGAGCACATGGGACTTGGATTTCAAGCACAAGCCCAGTGATGAAAGGCTGGAAATCACACCATAAAAAAATGATAAGCAGTAGGTTATAAATTTTTATCACTCGCTATTGTTAATTAACCTTTAAAAGCTGATCATGTAGAGAAAGCCTGGGGTTTAGTTTCTGTGGGAACACTTTTTAGTAGTAATGAGCACCTGAGGATTCTTTTCTCTCCCAGAGCGAACATGACATTTCAATTCTCAAAGGCGCGTGTGTGATGCCAGCTACTTTCAGTGTTTTAAGCATGACAAGAAAGCTTTGTATTTTCCATATAGATGCAGAAAGGGCTTAGGCTGGACATAATCCCAGATTTTCCACACTCACATTCAAGAATTAATCCCATGAATAGCACTCATTTTTAGAAGTTTTGCTAGGAACCTTTTGCCGACATTTTGCCATCAGCAGGAGTGAAAATGAAGGCTTGTAATGATTTCTTCACCTTTGCTTATACTTGGCTAACTCTATATGCTTGCATTTTTGAAGCCTTTTAAAAGATCTTGGGTTTTGTTTCCAACAAATTGAGTTGCACTCAGATAGGCATTAAAATTAGGAAAAAAATAATAATGTTTTAGGATCTTTAATCAAGTTGCTTCAAATGGTACAGAAAGATCATTGGATCATTGGACTATTTCAGTTGTATGTGTAGCATGACCTGGATCCTGTAAATGTTTTTCATTAATTTTACCTATATTTGAAAAGAAATAAATGTCCTCAGAATGAAAGGAGGGGGCAATGTCTAACTTGTGTATGTATGTGGACTTTTCTGTGCATGTGAGAAGACTCTCTGCTAACCTCCTACTACCCTATGCTAATCTCATTGGCTTTGGTTGCCTGTACTTGTATTGACAGATGCAAATGGCTAAATATGTTGTGGTAAAGATGTGGGTTTGAGTCTATCTCTCTGTAACTTCTAACCTTTATAGAGATATGTTAGAAGCATGAGGAAGAGGTCTTCCCCAGCAGGCAGTAATCCACTAGCATGTGGCCAGCAGTGTATGTGCCACCTAGGACAGACGAATGCCATCTATAATATTAAACTTGTGGGAAATGCCAATCTTCCACTGTTTGGTTTTCATACCAACCCACAATAAGAGTTTGAAACTATTGGAGTTTTGCAGAGTGGAAATTCTAGCAGTTTCAGTAGAAAACCTAGAAATATTTTGACTTGAAACTTCTTAGAAGGTAGGCAGAAGCGGGTCATACTGAAGTGACCCGCTCATGGGGAGGGTCTCAAGGTAGGACTGCATAACTTAGCAGTAATGTGTAGTGATAACACGATTGGAAACATAAATGTTTTTTAGGGAAAAATGCAAGGCTCTGCTAGTCCAAGTGGCCAAGTTTTGCCTCAGCCTAAACAAGGAAGAGAAAATAAAAAAGTATGGAAAAGTATTGCATAAGTCTGTAAGAGAACCTTGTCCTTACATGCTATTAATAAACACTGACCAAAATGAAATTTATCTTGTAAAAAAAAAAAATCTTGAATAGTTGAATCTATTTGTTTTTTAGAACACGTTTTCTTTGGTTTTTTTCTGCCTATACATTTAGCTGTCAACCTGTGCTTTGTAAATCAAAGCTCACATTAACTGTTGTTGGTATGGAGAAGCTTTGAAGGTAAAACTTCTGACCCCATACAACCCCATAGAATAAACAACCACTTATCATAGAATTCATAACAGAAAAAACCCTTAAGATCCTTAGTTTCTGGCTTTTAGAGAGAATAGTACCCGAGAAATAGGGAAGAAGAAAAAAACCAGTAATTGCTGTCTAATTCTGTTGTAAATTTTTAAACAAAAATATGAATACTTGATTTCCAATGTTTAATATCCCCTTTCATTTTTTTATCTAAGCACTTACAATTGTGTACTTCAAAATAGGATAGAGAGGGTTTCTATTTTATTTTGTAGATAGAGGCTTGAAACGGCATTTACATGTAATTCACAAACATCATGTTGTGGTTTACATTTGTATAAATCATAAGAAGTGTGATCCAGAAAAAAGTCAGAATATGAAAGAGATTATAAATCAGAATCTCAAGGAATGTATATCCAGAAGTTAATTCTGTTCTATGATGTATTGTTCTAATGGCTTAGGTATTGGAAAAAATTTGAAGGCAGGAGCTTGAGTTGTAAAAAGTTGCTTTATTGAAATTAGCTGTGAAAATTTTATTGGAGAGGGATTCTCCTTCTGTAATCCGGACCTGAGTTTTCGGATTTCCCCAATGTGCCAGACTTTCTTTCAAAATGCTGAAGCCTAGCTGGAGATGAAAGAATTGAGTTACAGTAGCAGCCTCTGAGTAGCAGCCAAAATAATCTCTGCATTCAGAGGTTTTTGATGCACCTGGCTTCCTTGGTGTTTAAAAACACCTACTTTATCTCAGCTTTTAAATTAACAATAGCAAAAGCTGAACCTGAAGGAGTCTGAGATGTTGAAGAGGCTTCTAGCGTCTGAACAAGCACCTTTAATGTTGTCAACTACACCTCTTCTGCTAACTGTAAGGGGCTGTTGGAGGAAAAGCTTGTGGTAAGTCACTGAGCAATGTCCCTCAGATTTATTTTGAAGTAAAAAAATAAATCAGTGTTAATGATGATGGAGGGTATAAACCTCCCTTCTCACTTCTGTAAATGCTATCTGATGAAAGAGTGGGATAGGGTGGCTGCTAGATATGTCTTAAGTAGCTGCAATAGACACAGGCAGCTGGCTGGGCATTTTAACAGACTTGCCCTGCTAATGTCATTGTTAGTGCCACAACAGCTGAGCTAATGACAGGGCTATCAATATTGGCAGCAGCCCAGGCAAAATTACTACTGAATCAAATTAAGTTTACCCAGCTCAAGAATTGCTGCCTTCTGCTCTAGTGATCTTATAAAAGTACACACACTTATTTTTAGATTAGTCGTCATAAGGATTTTTCACAATCTGGGACATTTTATTTAGAAAGAAACAGATGAAGTATGAACAGATAAATCCTCTAGCTTTTTCCTAACTTTTCACAGGTTTCTTATGTGTATACTGGACTTTGAAAGCTTTGCTTTTCACTGGTTATGTACAATTACTTCGGTTGAAGATACCTATAGGAGGCCCTTTTGGTGACAAAAGGCAGTGTTTTGTGCAGTACCTCTCAGGGATATATGTGTCTGTGCATCAGCTTCTTTAGCATGATGGCAGGAATGACTTTTTGCATTTGGAAAATTAGGTCAGATAATACAGGTGGCTTTTCTGAACTTTAAGTAAAATGAAGCATGTGTCTTCTCAGGTCTGGGCTTGCACCATTCTCATACTTTCTTCAAGCTTCCAAGGGAGTTTCTACTTCTTAGTACAAGTCTATTTTCTCATGTTAATAAATAATAAACTTATTAATAAACAGATAATAAACTTATCTGACAAACTTTTTGGACAGCTCTAGGGTAAAAAACCCACATCAGATAAGGAACAAGGATTATTTTTCAGAAGGCCTTGAAGACCTTTGCAGCACCAAGGAACATCATAATCTGTAACCTTCCTGATGTTGATTTCGTCAGTTACTAGTTGTCACATGTCACAGGGCCAATAAAACCACTCATTAGTTCCCCATGTGAATGTCTGTGTATCCGTCCATGACTTGCAGAGCATGCATTTTCTCCACCTAATGTGTTTCTGTGTCAGTATCTATTTTGTACTGTATGTCTGATACTGCTTAAGAGAGAAGCTGTTGCTGAATTTGGCTTGGATATGTTATGGGAAAAAGCGATGGTGTGAAGGGATGTGGTTTTTTTCTGGTGCTCTACTAGACCAGTACATCATGTGTAATCATGTATGTTTGCATTCACAGAAGATACTTGTGAAGTAGTGAGAATTTTGTGGTCCCCCTCTTTAGTTGCTGGGTTATACATCATAGGTGTTGAAAATGGTACCTTACAGGCTCACTCGTGTAGACAATAGCCTTTCCTTGTCTCTAATTCACAGCAGTCTTGGCTTACAGGTTTTCTGTTACTGAACTGTCGTTTGGGGGTGGGAAATGGGTAGAAAACTGTAAATCATGTATTACTTCAAGGTTCTGTTAGGGTGAGTTTCCTGCTTGGTGCCTCAGAAGTGATTAGCTGGCAACTATTTTAACTTTTTGTTCTAATTTTGGGGGTTTTCTAATTATTTTTTTGAAGTGGTGTGTATATACATAGGATTTCCAGGGAATCTTTCTAGATAAAGAACAAGGCATAAAGACTGTCCTCCTAAATTGGACAAGACAGATGTATTTAATTCAGTATGCTGTGTTCTCTGATCCACAATGTATATACAACATCTGTGAGATGACTTGTTTCTTCAGCCTGCTATCCCTAAGCTGGAGAATACTTCTGGAAACAGCAGAGGTGGTTGACCTGAAGTTTTGCTCTGGGATATGTAGGTAGTGCCGGTTTTCATGTGTGCATGAGCAAAGATGGAAGAAGTCGGTGTCCTGCCACCACCCTCTTTTCTCTTCTGCTTCATGCAGAAGGTGAAACACAAGGGGAGGTATCCTTTTGATGGCTTGCTAATGTTTGTGTTTCCCTAGTTGTGAAGGTATCAAGGATCTGTTTCACTCTTTCCCTTGCTCCAATTGGAAACAAAAGGAAGAAGGAAAACTCAGTTAATTCTTTGAATGAGAGAGGAATGGAAAAATCTCATGTTCTTCCCTAACAGTGAGAAAGAGGTTATATTTTCTTCTGTGTATGCCTCTTGTCGGTCAACCAGTATTTTGTCATGGTGGCGTAATAGTGTTGGTTTTTAGTTTCTCCTCAGTGGCCCTGTGTGACTTTAATTATGGCGCTTTTGTGATTTTAAGTTCTTACCTCTTTACATGTAGCATGGTATTCATGAAAAATATTTTTGGGAAACACAGACTTTACTTTGCAAAAATTTTTTTCCATAGTTCAAGGCTTCTGCAATAGGTACAGCAAGACCTTTAAAATAGGTGAGACTCTGCTTGCTGCTTAAAGCTTCGT
Organism: Porphyrio hochstetteri; assembly: GCA_020800305.1. Taxonomy (NCBI): domain Eukaryota; kingdom Metazoa; phylum Chordata; class Aves; order Gruiformes; family Rallidae; genus Porphyrio; species Porphyrio hochstetteri. The sequence goes on along the minus strand of CM036913.1, from coordinate 25,408,806 downwards.
TGAAGTGCACTTGTTTCACACTAACTTTTGTTTTCATTAAACTGGAAAACAAAACTATGTTTAAAACCAGCTTTAGTTAAATAACACTTTCCCTCTTTTAAATACCATTTTTCTTCTTCTAATTAGAGACTGCAGACATCTGAGTTTGGCTTTTGTATATACTGTCAGCTGTAGGAGCATAAACAATCTTGGGCTCCATTCTAGTCTGTAGAGGAGGAGAAGAGGAAGAAAAATATCAGATAAAACCAATGCCTCACAAACTGTGAGCTCCTGAGTTCAGCAGGTGTATATCAACACAACTACCTAAAAGTCAGTAAAGTTAGACTGAGTATTTGCTCTTTCATGAGTAGTTTCAATGTGAACAGGTAGTGTTTGTATTTTACTACAGGACAGGCAGTACATGTACGTACAGCATCCAAGTGTAAATGAGCTCCAGGTACATAATCTTCTCTGGGGTTTGGCATTATCCGACAAATTAGCAGGAAGTGGTTCTAGCTAAAATTTTCTCATCTTCAAATTACAACTAAGGCTGCTCTGGTTCTGTCGTAGGCAAACAGAGAAGTGTCTTTCCTCAAAGTGTTCAGGCAAATCATCCATATAGTAATACTCAGTACCATCTTCCTGAAGAGATCTGCTGGAAGATGAAAGAACTGACTTGCAGTTGCTCTGTAATATTTCAAGACCTCTTCTAGAACAAATTTCCAGAGAGCTTGGGATACCCCTCAGGTACATCAAAGAAGTTCATCTCAAGTCAACAGTGTTGTGCTTGCAAATCCACATTCTGAATTTCTAGAGTTCTGCTGGAATTGTGTGAAGGCAGCCATTCCTACTGTAAGCACATCCCATTTGGAAGATGATGACGCCAATTTAATCAGCTTTGGTAGCAGAAATATTCTGACATTCAATCTGAAAGAAATAGGAAGATTGTCAACCTCTTACTAGGCTGACGATCCTAATGGTTATAAAATGGGTTTAGATACTGAATAATTTTGATTGGCTTGCAATAGTTTCAAACAGTGACATTAATCTGATGTAACTACCAGCTTTCATTCCTTACAGTTTGTTCGTTTCATCAGATCAAGGTAGCAAGGAGAAGGTAGAAAAGAATGATTTGTTTCTTTAAATATTTGTTTGATTTTTAAAATTATTGTCAGGGAGTTCACTGTGTCTGAAAAGGCAGGAGTCTCCCCTGAACAAATCCTAGGATATAGTGATTCCAGATAAATTTTATTTTTTAAATTTTCATCAAATAATGGACAAGAAAAATTAGTGAAGGCCAGAAGGAAAAAGTAATAGAAACAAAATGACCTAAAATTCAAGATGACCCACAGATTTCACTCTCTTCTCTCTCAAACAAGCAAGCATACAAGCTGGGCTTAGGTTTTTCTTCTGAAGATTTACCTTGCATTTCTGTCTACTTTTTGTAAGCAGCTCATAAGACTTAAATAATGACATCTTTCTCCACATTTCAATGGAAACAGAAGATGGGGTTCTGTGCTTTTACGTTAGTAAAAGCAGAAAATAATTATAACTTATTGTGGGACTCTGGAGATTCAACTAGCCTTCACATAATCATCTGACTTTAAGAGTGCCCCCCCCTTGTCAAGGAGAGTTTCAGCAGCAAAATTTAAAAATATTTCTGCTTGGGACAGGAAGTCCTTAAGTTGACTGGTGTAGTTGATGCTCATTGAATATTACATCATTATTATTATTATTTAAAATAAACTTCTGAAAGACTTCTGTTTTGAAGTTTCATTGCTTATAATTATTGTAAGTATCATCAGGGGAACTCTGAGAATTTTTACCCTTTTCATCATGCTGAAGATGGAAATACACTGAGAAGTATGTTTTATGTGCATTCACATGACCTGTTTAAATGTTACAGCCTCTGTATCACTCAAGTCCATTAAATACTCTTTTCCCAATGGCAATAAGCAGACTTTCCAATAAACCTGTGTAACCTAGTTTACTTCATAGCTTAGAGTGTGGTGCTGAGATCTCATGAGGAGAGATGTGCCACTTTCTTGCTATTTTGGGAAACGGTAACTGGAGCATTTACCAGTTTGTAACACAAACATGCTAACATTTATGCTGCTCCTTAAAATTATTCACTTATCCACATTAACGTTGTGGGTGGCCTACTTAGATGGGCTTTTAGCTTTTGGCTCTCTGGTTTTAATACATCTTCTTCCATTCTACTTCTTTATTATCTGTTATGCTTAGGCTTAATTTTCTATCTCTTAGGATATGCATTTTTATTGCATTGTCTGTTGTGTGTCTCTGATCATGTAGGGAATCAAATGAACAACAGAGACTGTGTGGGTGAAAAGCCTGCATTAATAGGTCCCAAGGGATTACTAGGAATTATGACTACTTCTATTAGCACTAGAATAAGTATTCAATATTGAACAGTCAAGTAAACGAGAATTCTATGACTTATCTAGGATGACTCATTGTTTGACTAGAGTCTAAACCTATTTTTTCTGAAAATAAGTACAGATTTTCTCAACCTTCTAACAGTGCCTTTGCACATGTGTAAACAGGGGGTTTCAGATGTATGGCACTGAGTATATAACAAAAGAATTGACAGTTTTCAATGCTCTTCTCAAATTGTGCTGATACGTTATTCTTCTGAGTTCTAGGCCATTATAAATAGAACACCACAAGAGGCTTACTTGTCCAACTTGCTGGAGCTGCAAAATTATTTCAATTCATTGATAGATGATTCAAGTACAAGCATTATAAATCTACTAAATGAACTGGTAAAGGGACTACTGATAAAGTACATAAGAATATTATTATAGCTTTATTAGTCTGATGTGAAGTGACTTCTTAAAGGCATTTTTCTGAGTGTTCAGTGTTGGGCACATCGATGTTGACCTAGTCAGAATACTGACTGGTGTTGATAGCAAAACTCTTTGCCATTTGAACATAATGTGTGGGTCAGAGCCAAGAAAAATGAGTCAGAACATAAACAGTGATCAGTCATTTAAACTGTTAAAAGGTACTTCCCTAGCTTAATCATATTATTTTAGTAAGTCTTATGAAGCTTTTTTTACCCCCACAGTTTTGGTGTGAGTAAACACTTTTGGGAGAGCTGAATTAAGAACAGTGTGGTGAGTAGGACTGGGGAACTAAATGTCTCCCTGTACTCAGCACTGGTGAGGCCCCACCTTGAGTACTGTGTTTGATTTTTGGGCGCCTCACTACAGAACAGACATTGAGGTGCTGGAGAGTGTCTGGAGAAGGGCAACGAGGCTGGTGAGGCAACTGGAGAATAAATGTTATAAGGATTGGCTGAGGGAACTGGGATTGTTCAGTCTGGAGAAAAGGAGGATGTGGGGAGATCTAATTGCTGTCTAGAACTATCTGAAAGGAGGTTGTGGAGAGGCGGGGCTGACCTTTTTTGCCTAGTTAACAAGTGATAGGACAAGAGGAAATGGCATCAAGTTACTGGAGGGGGAGGTTTAGGTTTGGTATAGGGAAAAACCTCTTCTCAGAGAGGGCTTTTAAGCATTGGAATGGGCTGCCCAGGGAGGTGGTGGAGTCTCCATGCCTGGAGGTATTAAAAAGATGGTTAGATGTGGTGCTGAGTTTAGTAGTGGGTGGCAGGTTAGGGCAATGGTTGGACTTGATGATCTAAAGGGTCCCTTCCAATGAAGACAATCCTATGGATTCTAGGTATAGGGTCAGTTTTCCTGTCCCCAAATTTTAAAACTTGATGAAGCTTTGCTTGGGATTTATCCCAGCAAATTTAAGCTGCCTACAAACTTGGTGTCTAGTGTAGCTAGCTTAGAGGAAAATATTTCCCCTGGAGGCAAGGGGGTGAATCGGTGGGTATGAATTTATAGTTTCTGTTGATTGCTTAAGTGAGATGCTAGACTCCAGGCACCTAAATCGTAGGTAATTAAGCTTAGGTAAGGAGGGTCCTTCCATAATTAGTTATTTTTATTTGTTTTTTAAGAATAATACTTCTGTTATTCTGGGGAAATAATTTCCATAAATGGAGTTGCTGGTGACAATTTTACATCGTTAATTAAGAAATATATGCTTGCTTTTGCACTCTGTCCTGCTACATTTTCTTGCTTAAGATAGAACTTCTCTATCGTCCTTCCGGAGATGCTGAAAGGGAGGACAGAAAAATTACTAGAGGTAAAATATGATGGAATTTTAATGGGCATTTTGGGCAGTCACAGCAGATGATGGTATCACTCCACTGTTTTTCTCCCACTTCACACTTTGAATGTCTCTGTCTTCCTCTCTCTTTGGGAGCAGAGTATGCTTCTTCAGTCTTTGCAACAGCTCCCCCCTCCTTTTTTTTTTTTCTTTAAAAAAGAATCATTGGGTGGAAATTTTTGATGCCTAGGGAAAAACTTTGTTAAGCGATGGCTATTGAATAGGAAATTTTTGAGATAGGCCTGTTCTTCTGTTCTGTCCATCCTTTTTTAGCTGTGAGAAATCACGGCCATGTAAACAAGGCTTTGCTTCTTTTAGCACACACAAATTAATAGCTACAACAAGCTAACATCAAGCCAAACTACAAAATCTTTTCAAAGATATAGCATAAAGATAATGAGCCACAGTAGTCTCATTATCATAGTTCATAGCATGGTTTCTGTTTTCCTCCAGAGCAATTGCTTTTGCATCATGGAGCTGTCAGCAGATAATCTCTTTACTGACACTCTTGCCCAAAAGATTCCTATTGTAGTGCTGAGTTGTGATAACTGTGTCCTTGAGAATGTTGGTTGCTGGTTTTGTTCTTGCTGTTTCTTTCAAACATGTGCTCAGGAAATATTGAATGTTCCTGAAGGAGACTGGTATCTTCATAAATCTGAAGGCACTTCAAAAAACCTGATACAAAGTGATTGGGGTCATTAGTCTTTCGAACAGAAACCTCTTCAGGGGAATGTATATTAAATGTACATAGAAACCAAAGCAATGAGTGAAGGAGAGGAACTGATCAGTAGGTGGAATACAACTTCAGTGTATTTTAAGGTGGAAATAAAAAAGAAAATGTTATGAGATGATCTAGTTATGTTCAAATGCTGCAGAACTAAGAGAAATGCAACATGTTACTCCCTGTAGCCAGATTTTTAAATAGGCTGGATGCCCTCCAATAATTTAAATGAATCTTTAGCATGACTCATGACCAGACTGAGCTTTGCCAGCTTCACTGCAGGGAATTCCTCCTATGTGAAGGTGACACTTTGTGGCCTGTATATTTTTTAATGTTGTGTGTCATCTTGCCAACTAATAATTTTAATAGAAAGATGTTAGTAGTTTAATGTTAGTTTTTATGCTTTATGTGAGATTATAGCAATCAGCAAAATGATTATGGGATAAAATGGAAAAGTATTGAATTAGCAAAGTTTTTTTATTGTTATTACTAACTGATAATGTAGTGTACAGGGAAAAAACATTGTGTGAGCTACTATTCAGCAGAACATTCCCCAATTACAGTTATTCCAGTTTTTGATAGTATGTATTCCTTTTGTGCACTATTTTGCCTTAATTAGCTATAGGAATTTTGAGATTAGAATTATATCTCTCTGGTTTTTATTCTCAATCTAGAATCCTTTGGTTTGTAACTATAAAAACAAATAGATGGCTGGTTTTGGACTAAGTCTTAGAAAAACTTTGAATCAGTCTGTTCAGTTTGAGATGTACTTTCTTCAAAAGCATGTTCTGAAAATAAAATTGCCTAAGAAAACCCCAAACCTAACCCCAAAACAGCTCAACTCCCCCTCCCCACAACAACCCAAAACCTAACTATTTTTCTGAATGTTCTTCTCATTTTTTACATGTTGAATATGTACTAGTTATCAGGGTGAATTAGGCTTTGTCTGGTGATGGAATGTATAACCAGAAACACAGTTCCCTATGTCAAATATTGCCTAGCTTGTAAAGTGAGGGTGCAGTTACAATTGTAATAGCTCCTGGTCAGGAAAGTCTCCCACCTTCGTCTGTTGGGGGACCAAGCCTGGAGCACGGCTGCGCATGGAGCTTGGCGTGGGGAGCTCTCCATGGTGATAGGAGACTTTCCAAGCCTACAAGGCCCACCACAGGAAATTAAGTTTCTGATTTCCATTTCCTGCCTATTTGAATTGGGTAAATACTGTTGGATAAAGACTGTTCACATTGATTGCATCAGGAAGAGTGTGGCCAGCAGGTCAAAGGAGGTGATCCTCCCCCTCTACTCTGCCCTGGTCAGGCCCCACCTGGAGTATTGTGTCCAGTTCTGGGCTCCCTGGTATAAAAAAGCCAGGGATCTCCTGGAGAGAGTCCAGAGAAGGGCTATGAAGATGATTAAGGGCCTGGAACATCTCCCGTATGAGGAAAGGCTGAGTGAGCTGGGGCTGTTCAGCCTGGAGAAAAGAAGGCTGAGGGGGGACCTAATTAATGTTTATAAATATCTTAAGTATGGGATGCAGGGGGAATTGGCCAGCCCCTTTTCAGTGGTCTGTGGAGACAGGACAAGGGGCAATGGCTGTAAATTGGAGCACAGGAAGTTCCTCACCAACATGGGGAAGAAGCTTTCCCCAGTGAGGGTGCCAGAGCCCTGGGACAGGCTGCCCAGGGAGGTGGTGGAGTCTCCTTCTCTGGAGATATTCAAGACTCGTCTGGACGCCTCCCTGTGCAATATGAGCTGGGGAGCTGCTTTGGCAGGGGGGTTGGACCCGATGATCTCTCAAGGTCCCTTCCAACCCCTACGGTTCTGTGATTCTGTGATTTTTTTTTTTTTTTTTTTTTTTTTTTTCAGATCTAAACTTGTATAGCCCCCTGCTTCCAAGTATTGCAAAAAGGAAACATTATTGATTGATACTGCCCAATCAGAGGCTTTTCCCATGACCTAATCCAGTGGGAGAGACTAGATAAAATCCACCAGCTATGCCACATAGTAAAGCCTTTTTCTTTTCTTAGCTAACAAGATTCTCAAATAGCAACATCACCATTTGTTAGTGGAGCTAAAATACTTTGAATCAGTTTGGACAATGGGTGGAGTCATTTCCCAAACAACACAAAGATTTCTCCACAGTGAGTTAAGTCCCTCTACGAAAGAAAGGTTTAAATGTAGCTTCAGAAACATAAGTTAAATTCACAGCTGGCCATATTTCAGGCAGGTCATCTTGAGTCATCCCTTACTTTTAGTAAGGAATATTGTAGCTATATTACAATAATATTTTGGCTGAGCCAATCAACACTTTTGACAGTGAGTTTATTCAGTCAAGCAAAATATCATAACCATGTGGTTACACAACTTCTACCATGGAAGTGGTTGCCAATGACAACATGGTTGGCAGCCAGGATGAGTGTAGATCTATCTGCAAAACACTAAAGACAACTGAAGACTGAAAAATGGTGGCCTTTCATGGTCTGTGATTACTTCAGTTGACTCATTTCCCTTTACCATAGGTCAGTACTCATGGCTGTTAGTTTTCCATTCTGTACATTCAAGTAGGTTTGATCTGTTTGTTACATCATCATAATATGCTCTCTGTAGAGTTCTGCTTTGTTGTCATTCAGAAATTGACACTAGCATTGAATTTTGTGAGATTCCGAACTTCAGTCCTATGAAGTGCAACCATTATTTTTCAATTTCATAATTTTTCAAATATAGCTCTTTATATTTGAAGTTTATACCCTCTAGAAACAAATAGTGGATTATAGTCACTTATATATAGTGTATATACTATTATATCAGCAGTTGTGGTTACTTGATTTTTGCTACTTTGGGGTTTTTTAAGCATCAAATTTGCATGAATGTAAATGGATTAGTACCTTGTTATGCTTGGTAATAGATCTTTGGTTCAGGAATTTGCTTAAATTTCTAAATCTAGGATTTAATGGCATAGGAGTCTTATCTGAAATTTCATGGAGCTTTTGGGTTGAGCAGAGGTTTTCACGTTGGATGTATTTCCTTTACATCACAAAGTTCTTAAAACATCTCTTCTTTTCAAAGCATACTTCATATTTTGTTAAAAGTTCCTGCTTTCATGTCTGTTATGTTCACTGAACTTTTGGTAATGATTAAAAAAAAGTAAGAACTGTCTTTAAATCCAATGAGGGACAAAAGCAATTATAACATCTGGATGAGCATCATTTGACTCACAGCACTGACTAAAGTATTCATCTTAGCTGCAGGAAGTCAAGTACAAGGAGCTACAGAAGAGGAGGTTCATTTGAATTAAGCCAACATTCTAGTAATAGAAGATTGCCCAAAGTAAGCTTGCCAAAGAATGGGAGAATCAACCACACCCTCTCAGAATCTGTGGCTCTAGTGTAGCATGATGCTATGAGATGTTTTTAGACCTGATGACTAGTAGATTGTATTCTTTTGTAGTAAACTTATAAAATTTAAGAAAATAACAAAAACCTAGTTTTTAATTGGTAGGTCAAACCAATGGTTGTAAATCAGTTAAACCCAAACTAAACAAACAACAGACAATCTTCTGCTTCTGGCCTGATTCTGGAGATTTAGATTAATATAATTTAATGCTGTATTTTTCCTTCTTACTATTGTTTGGGATGGAAGTGCCTTGTTTAGTTATTTCACATAGTCAATATTACCTTTCTTTTTAGCTAGTTTCGAGGTATTTGGTGTGTGGGGAAAACAGGGAAAGGAATGTACTCCAACTCTCATTACCAGGATGATACTATATAGGTCTTGCTATGCCTCACTTAGATCAGATTTGCACATAAGCTTGGTCTTATTCTGAAACTGAACTTGGAGAAATAATACTTTATATACTAGTAACTTTTATTAGTTTTGTAATAAAGAAATTGATCTCTACAATAAAAATCCCCAATTTGTTTCCTGGGGTGGCTGACTGTATTTCACATTTCACCGTGCATTCTATGTTCATTGCATACAGTATTTTGTGTTTTCTCTTAGAACAGAAATTCAGGGAGACAGTTAAGATATTGGGGGTTACAACAAGCAGAAATTGGATCACTTATGATACTGATATGATGAAAACTTGCCTATATAGGTCTCATGGGATTCTGAGAGTAGAGAATCATCTTATCTAAAGTTGGATGAAAGCTTTTTAAGCTTCTTCGTTGTCATTGAAATACCTAAGTTAAATGATTGAACTCTTGAGATTTCCTGTTTTAGACAGGATGAATTGATACTAATAGAGGTTTAAAATGGATATTTAGAATGGGTGTTAAAAGCAGATTGTCTAATAACTAAAAGTGAAACCTTGATGACTTGCTTAACCTTGATTACTATCTTCTAGACAGCTGAAGATATGAGTTGAGTCCTGATCTTGGACTCTGGAAATCAGATTGGAGTCATATTAAGCTTTATATGGTATCTATAAGCTTCCATCTGTATCCAGTAAAGGAAAAACCATAGTGTCTGTGCCATCAAAGCTGAATACTCTGCTGAGCCTGAGCAAAAGAGATACATCTCAAAAGATATAAAAATGTATGCATCATATACTTTTATGCTCCTTTTAAGGAGTATATGCTCTGTTTTGAGAGAGAAAAATGTAATTTATGCTCTTGAGGTCACATAACATACATTTAACACTTCAATAAATCTGCATTTCCTCACAACACAGGAGCAAGCAAATTAAACTACTTTTATTAAGATTCCTCAAACATACAGTAATTTCTTAGGTGAATCTACAGCAGGCATTTATACTTGACTATAATTTCTCAGCACTGAGCTAACATATCTGTCTTTAAATGTGTCTGACCTGACATAAGGCTACTATCTGAAAATGTTTCATGTGAGATATGTTGAAAGAATCAGTTTGACATATGTACAGTACACTTACATCTGTGAACTCAAGTGGTCACGTCAAAAGAAACAGACTGACGTAGGAAGGATAAGTGGTGTAATTGCAGAAAAATGCAGACACTTTATAACAAAGTATTTAGATGTAACCATATATTTAGGCTTAATATGATCTCTTTGAAGAGTCTTTCTAGACTTTTTCTGAGAACTAATTTGGAGACGTACCCAATTCTGTTACTATTACTCAGTGAGTTAAGCCAATACATCTCCAATTATTGAAAATACAGGAAGTATATCATGCATCATGCTTGGTCTTGAATTCTTTTTATTGGTATGTGTGTTTCTTCTCATTGGCTAAAGCAGCAAAATCTCTCAGTGATGACCCAGGCATTTATCAAGTCATCTTGAGACGATACCTGTGTATCACTTGATGGAGGGAAGCCAAACTGTTACTTTAACTATCCACTTCAGCTGCTGAAAGAAGGTAGCTGATTCATATTCAAAAAGCTGGGAGAAGTTGTCCTATCCTAAGGCATTTTGGTATCCAACAGATGGAAAGGGTAAATTACAGAGAAATAAAGTACTGAGACAAAATTCCTGATTAACAAGTCCATAATTAAACTCCAACTGTCTTCCTTTGGGGTTGTAATTTTTAATAGGCTATTAAAAATATATTATACTTGCTCATAAAAATATTTGGTATATTTATGAATATTTTCAATCAGGCTTTACGCTAAGCATCTGTTTCTGAGGCAAGCTGCTCAGAAGTTATTTGGTATTGCTATGGCAAGCAAAATGCCTTTTAGATGGAAATTATATTGACAACAATTAAAACCTTATTTTCTCATAGACTTACATAAAAAGCAGGTTTTCTACATCCTTCAGTTTTCATAACACACAATGTCTGTCTGCTATGATGACTGACATACAATCGTAGAATGGCATGGGTTGGAAGGGGCCCCAAGGATCATAGTGCTCCAACCCCCCTGCCACAGGCAGGGCCACCAACTTCAGGCCTGGATCTACACAAGGTGATTTTTAGATCACACATATAAGACCCATGACAGACCACGCGGAAGTGTCGTTCGCTATAAGCAATGAACTTTTGTTAGCCACTAAGTGGTAGGACAACATACATCATACCATTCACACTTGCAAACTCCCAGTAAAATCCAGTGCAGACCAAGGTTGGAGCTTTAAAGAGACAAGGAAACAAAGTAATCCAGTTTAATTCAATGTTAGTCCACGCTTAAGAACTGACATACACAGTCGTATCCTGAAAAAAATTATGCTCAACAGCTTTAAAAATATTGTTATACTTAGTTGTCCCTGCGGATTTATGTGTCCAATTTTTAGAGTCCAAAGTTTGTAGCTTTTAGCCTTTGGGCTGTGGAAAGTGCTGTTCTTGACTGCTGGAGGGAAGCCGTTCTCAGCATTCTGTTCAAGACGTCTGTATTTTTCTTCTCAGTTTGCTATAATATTTTTCGTCGTTTTTCAAACTGTTCTGTATAAATGCCTACTATAAAACAGATGGCTGCACTTGAGTGGTGGATGAAGTGCTGCCTTATATATCTAAATCGTAACCTTAAATGAACAGAAGTTTTTTTTTTCAAATTGCTGGTTTTCATGAAAGCAGTCCAAATCGGTTCCCTAACAGAGTTTACGTAACGGTACCATACTTTGAACTGAAATGGAAACTCCTCAGGTTAAAAAACAACAACCTAAAGAGTGTGCCAGTCATTTATAGCCTTGTGTTTTATCAAGGATTGGAGCTATTTTTATGATCTCTCTTCTAAACCTTTGGCTTGACTTTTAGTAGCTATGCTTCTGCCTTCTTCAGAAAGAAATACCACATTGTTGATGTGAAAAATTGCCTTATTGCAGGAGTTTTTTAACAGCATAATGCCTGGAAAGAAGTTCCCTAAGTATCTCCTACTTTTTCAGAGTTGTTCAAATTAGTCATAGCTCATGTAGTACTAAAAAAGAAAAATAGGAGAGGAAAAAAAGGTTAATTTTCCTTAACCTAGATGCCTATTTTTGATAGCTGTGGTTCAGTTTAGCCCAGCTTCTGGGCAGGGTGAAGCATATTGCAACTCTGTGAGTCTGTGGGCTTATTGTAGAGCACCTGCAGTGATACAAAACTCTGATCTAGTACAATTATATGCTGCTGTTTCAAACAGCTCCAAAAAATACCAACAGATTAACTTTGGTCTTTTTGCTGGATAGGCCGTTGGTTATTACAGTGCTGTGAACACAGATGATGTAAAAAGTTGAGGTGGTTATAGGAGTGTTGTACACTCTTGATGATTAGCAATGCAATATATGTTTGTCTGACCAGTCAAATTTATGCTATGATAGTGCACGAATCTGGTCTCCAAGAGTGTAGAACTGCAGCCTGAGCACTTCAGGGTTTGTCTGTGCTGCTTAAATAATGAATGAATAATTAGTGGGCCAACTTTTTATATTTAAACTTTAGTTAGATTCTGGAGCAATTACTTGCTTACCTGCAGATCAGAATGCAAATGGAATATGAATATGGTAAATTATTAACACAACGCAAATATTGACAGAAGTATTGTGCATTCTCATTCATTGGACAGCCTGCTTTTCCCTCAGCAAGCTGACTCTTTGCTGTAACTTTCTTGTGTTTGTAATCAAGCAGCTTATAATTGACATTGTAGTTCATATATGTATGTGTACATACACAGTGGTATTTATGCGTGTGTATATATACATATACCTATAGGTATCTTGCTACTATGTCCTTTTCGCCCTCTTGGAAAAAAAACCGGTTGTTTTAATATACCTGTTCCTTGTAAAACATTTATTAAGAAGAGATAGAAAATTCTCTTAAAGATAGTTAAGAAGTGTCAAGAAAAACGAATGTGCCTTCAGAATGGCAGATGCTGGGTCATGCGGTTATGTTGACAAGTAGTTGAATTTAAGGATGGGGTTGCAGAAATTTATGGCAAAAAATGGATCGGAAGAACTCAGACTCCCAATGAATTCAAACTCAGATGTGTACAGCCAGAGTTAGGTGGAACTGAAGAACCTGTTTTAAAGACTCATTCCATTCCCTCTGTTCTTGCTTGCTTTCTCATCTCATCTGAACTTAAGAGATAATTCTTTGGCTTAAGGAGGAGAAAGGGGTTTGCCTGTTTGACCTAAAAGTCCCCGGTATTTTGCATAAAGGTTTAGTCAAAGTGTACATGAATTGAAGTTTCTGGGACTGTGCGGAAAATTCTGCAGTTTTATATTCCTCATACTATTGCCTTATTGCTATAAAGCCTTAAGGGCCTCAGGGAATCTGATTGGGTGCAAAATAGATAAGGGGAAACATTTTTATTATCAGCATTAAAAAAAAAAAGCTGAAATCTTGGGAACTGAAGATCAGTTTTAAATGGTTTGTATACTGATAGCTTTCCATCTGCTGATCACACTAAAGCATTGAGTAAAAGTGAAAGTATTATTTTGATTTCAAACAGTTTGATATATTCCTTAAGTTCTCATTCTTAGTATTTCTTGCCTTGTAGGATCTCCCTACAAACAAAAAATTTCAAAGATTGATTTACCAACAAGTAAATGAACTTGGGTTTTAATTACAGTATCTAATTTTCCTAAGGTGTTTTGAAAGGATAGAGTTTAATATGTCACATGATAAACTTTTATGAAGCATTTTTCCAGGAAATAGCTAAAATGGTCATCTGAATTGTCGTCATTCCTTGCATGTCACTGTTCCAAATTCCTTCCTATCTAATTGCTAATCTGTTACAATGTTCTTGGCAGGGGATAGAGCACATTCACTATTAATTGGCTACGCTAATGTACATAATATCGGAAGATACAGTTTATGTGCCTGCCTTTTAGAAGTCACAATCAACTAATAATTAAATTTTAAAGAAGATAATTCTGCTTGGACAAATATTAGCTTTTTGCTGTTAGGTGAGCTCATTAGAATGGTGGGAAATATATGCTATTGATGTAGGGATAATTCCTTCCCCAAAATTAAATTGACTTCTCAAACTGTTTGTCTTGGTTTTGGCTCAGATAAGAGTTAGTTTTCTTTCTAGTGGCTAGTATAGTGCTGTGTTTCAGGTTTGATATGAGAATAATTTTGATCTCACACTGATGTTTTTAGCTGCTGCTAGGTAGTTGCAGTGCTTACACTAAATCAAGGACTTTTCAGCTTCTCGTGCCCTACCAGGTGCACAAGAAGCTGGGAGAGCATAGCCAGGGCAGCTGGCCCAGGCTGGTACAAGGGATGTTCCCTGCCATATAGTGTCATGCCCCAGATATACATAACTGGGGAACCTAGCTGGGAGATGGGATTGCTGCTCAGAAACCAACTGGGCACTGGGATATTGGGTTTTTCTTTCCACTGTGATGAGCAATTAGATTTGTGCGTCACTTACTGTTCTTGCTGTTGTTATATTCCTTTATTATCCTGTTGGTTTTATCTCCATCTGTGTAGGGTTTTTTTTCCATTCTCCTCCCCATTCCTCTGTAGCAGGGAGTGGTGAGCCAGGAGCTTCATGGTGCTTTGCTGCTGGCTGGTGCAAAACCATGACACTGTTATAATGTTTTATAAGAACTATTCTATCCAACATCCAAGATATGTTAGTACAGACTTTTTGTTTCCTTGTATGGCCTCTCTTATGATCCTAGAGAAGATTAAAACCTTCCTCAATGAAACACTGGAGTAGAAAATGAACTGTTTGCAAATTATTAGGGAAAACACAGAAAGATGATGTTCAGAAAACTGAGGGTCTGTTGGCTGTAGAATGAATGAAGCAAGGAATTCAGATACATACACGATGGATCCCTCTAATAGAAAAAAACCCTTGTATTTAATCCTAAACTCTGAGAGATATTGTAAAGAACAATTACACCAGACTTGAAGAGTATTTGGGTTATTCTTGGAAGTACAAAATAAATGCAGTGCAGTCTTCCTGTGCAAATCGCATCAATGCAGATGCATTGTAGAGGGAACAATTATCTTGAAAGTCTTTTATTTTTTGATCTGCCATATTGCAGCTCTATCTCAATGAATAAATTTAGGCTGGTAGTTTGTTTTAAGGTAATATTAAATTTTCAAAGCAATAGAAGAATTTTCTGGATTTTTTTGTTCACAACAGGAAAGCTGATGTGTGTGTCTGTGTGGAGGAGAGAGTGAAGGGAGAAGAATTCCAGTGTTCTTTGAGACTGAGGAAGAGAAGAGGGGTGGAAGAAGTGTATATGTTAAGGCAAGCCTGTATAGGCAGATGGGTTTAGACCTGCTTTTTGTTTGGATATGAAGCATGTGTTACTCAATCTTTGCAAACATGTCCTGTATGTGTTTTCTTCCAAAGCTGGTTGAGCCATCTGGCCTACGGGGAGACAAAAATGTTTCCTAATAAAAAATCTAATACATTATTTCTATAAATAATTCATGACTAAATGACAGATTTCATAATTTTACCATAATGCTTAGGGTGGTTATTGAAGTTTAAGAGCTTGTAGACCTGTGCTTATATTAAGTTGAGAAGTTTCAGAAGTGGCTTTTACAAGAGAGTTATCCTTACTGTGTAGTATTTAGTCAGAAAAAATAGGTGAATAGTAGTCGTGCACAAGTTTCAGATTTTTGAGACTGTGTCCTATTTTTCAGTAGTAAACAATATTTGGTCTAGAGACTATTTTAAAGAAACTAAGGGAAATCTAGGGCCATAAATTTGTAAATTCTGTTGCTAACTGAGAAGTGATTTTGCTAGTGGTGTTTTCTAAAACTTTTCTATATTCACAGATGTCTGTCTAGAAAGTTTTCTCCCTTCTATGTGTAAGCTTGATTCTGCAATGTCTGCAATAAGAAATCTGCCAGTTATCCTCAGGTAGACTGAAAACTGTGTTTGAAATTTAAGTTCTGTTAATGTTTTTTTCTTATTTTTTTTTTTTTTTTCCTCCTCTCTCAATGCCTTACAGGTCATGGCAAATTTGCCTTTTTTACAGAGTAGCCAATATATACTATGTGAACCCTCTCAGGGCTTTGAATGCCAGTTATTTGAATACAGTTCATAGCACCTCTCTTTCATTCTCTGAAGCTGATGAAGGAAGCAAAGGAAACAGGAGTATAGATGCAGCCAGAAACGAAGATGTGAGAGAAGGTTCTTCTTGCTGTGATTATTTTGCAGTCTTGTGTTAGCAGAGATGGAATTTAGACCTTTTCCACCTCACTTGAAAGGATTATTGATGTAGTATTTTTTTTAAGTACTGGAAAGTTCCTCTGTTTGTATAACTGTGTGAAAAAGATTACATTGAGCTTTTCTTTTGGGTATCATGCATATATCATTATTTCCTAATGGATCATTTCTTTCAAACGTGTTGTGTCGGTTACATAGCAGTGCCAAAGCCAGCAGTGGCCAAGCCTCAAAAGTATATTTCATCTTTATAGCTCTGATCTTTTTATGCAACTATAGAAGAGCCTGAAAGATGTAAAACAAGTCTGAAAGAATGTAAAACTGCAACAGACAAAAGAATGGGCCTTGCACTGATTATCATGATTTGATAATCAAGGAACCGGTTGACTGATGTCAAGTGGCACATGATGTGTCATCGGGTAATTTCAATTATTCATGCTATTGTGGGAGGCGTATTACCATGTCTACTGCTGCTGCTTGTACAGTGGCAAATCTCTGCTCCTGACTTGAGGTTATACTTTTTTCCTGGAAGTAACTTTGAAGATGAAAGTCAAGCTATAACGTACAAAACTAAAATAGCATGTGACTAGGGGGAGTATGTAGATTTTAAGAAAAATACAACAGTTTTGAAGTACAACTGGAGGACTTTCTTTGAAATGACAGCTCGTCACACAAGGGTGTTTTACATGGTGACACCCATGTACAGTGAGGCAGAGAATGTGATCACTCATATTGTGCTGTAGCCCAGACTTGAAACAAAGCATAGTGATGTGAGGGTGTAAACTCTTGTATCCCCAAGATCAGTCTGTAAATTGTGCAGAGTAGTGAATATTTAATAACTCTATACTCTATCCTCAACAGCCAACCTGCTGATCCTGGAAAAACTTAGAAGCAGACATAAATTGACAGATATAAGTAAGAGAAGACCATTTAAATATCTAAGTATAAAGCCCTGTTTGAATTGAACAGTATGTATTAGGGACCCTAGAAGTCTGAACCATTTCAGAACAAGGTGTAGATTTCTATGTACTGCTTTGCAATCTTCTCCTCTCCCTGTCACCGTTTCTATTAAATTATGGTGTGGGAAGAAGGAAGCCAAAACATATTTTGATAGATCTCCCAGTCTAAGCAAGCAGGGGATGATGACTGAAAATAATTATATGCAGAAAACCTATTTCTTTGATATACTCATCTGCCTGTTCTCATATAATAACATTACAGCAGGTGTATCGAGTTTAAATGCTTCTCAGGGTTATGGAAGTTGTTGCTGCCTTGTGGGTTCTTCCTTCTCTGTTTCATTTAATCTGATTTTTCACTCTTTATTCTCCCTTTAACAGCCCAGTCTCTCAACTTTCTAGTGAACACGCCTTCAGGCTCCCTTGCTTCTTCCCTTTTGTTTGCTTTTCTGCTCCTGTTGGGATGTGGCTTTTTTCTGGTTTTTGTGACAGTCTCAGTGGTCTGTGCCAAGAGTTTAAAATACTGAATTTGATTAAATTCAAAATACGCATTTTAAGTTGTTTGGAAAACAGATTCCTTTTGTGCACAGCTGTCATCTCTGTTTGGAGCTTCTAAATGGTATGTGCCGACAGATAATAACATTAAATATTGCACAATAGATAACAGATTTATGATATGTTTTCCTAGGTTAGTTTTAAAAGTGGGGATTTTAGTTTCCATCTCCTGGAAAAACTTGAAGGAAACAGTGGTGTACAAAGGCCGCTCACTTCAGTAGAAATTGAATAAGTCTTAGTTTTTCAGGTAAATCAGAGTGCCAGAGTGTCTTCTAGACAAAAGAACAAACTCAGTCTCCATATAATTACAATAATGAAGAAAAATTCAAAACCTTGCTACCTTAAAAGGAAAGGCCAGTGAAAATATTTGGCAATTAGAAATTTGGGAGAGGACAAATATTGCCAGTCCAAAGGAAAATAGTGTTTTGTCATCAGGAGTGTCAGATAAATCTAGATGCCTGTAAACCTGATTATAATCTTGTAATTTAATTTGGGTGATGGTAGGAATGTACTTGCACTGTTCACAAGCTAGGGATTGCAGTTCTCAAGCTTCAGGTTTTAAGAACAAATGCAGGAGTCCTGTTTGCTTCTTTAAATTTGGGAAAAGCTACAAAGGTAGAGAGCAGCTTGAAAGAGAACTGTGTTTGATATTGGTTTGACATGCAAAGAGGTTTTGGTATTGGAAGATAAAAAAAAAATAAAATAATGACTGGGGAAAACATAGCTGATTTTTTGGGTATTTTGACTGCTGTGATACCCTCTGTAGTAATTTCTTTGATTATCTTGCCCTGATTATGGCATGCTGCATCAAATGAAACTTCTGAAAACAATGACTCGCTCCTTTACTGTGGTATTAGGAACAATGACAGCTACAGAGAGGGATGTAATTTCCCTTTGGAATTCTCCAAGTACAAAATGCAAACTTATTTTTAACTATGGTGGTGGTAAAAATAAAAAAGAAAGAATAATCCTAAATGATTCAACTAATGTGAATCCAGAGAGCAATAGCCAAATGTCCTGGTTTCAGCTATGATGGAGTTAATTATTTTTAGCAGTGGATGGAATGCCATGTTTGGGTGTTAGGATGAGAACAGTGCTGATAGCACCCTGATGTTTCTAGTTGTTGCCGGGCAATCAAGGACCTTTCTCAGCTCTGCATACTTCCTTACTAGTGAGAAAGGAGGGGACGTAGCCAGGACAGGTGACCCGAACTGGCCAAAGAGGATATTCCATGCCAGTTACGTCATGCTCAGAATAAAGGGGACTGGGGGGAAGAGGAGGAGACAACACCAGGACGTGCAGTTTCTTGGGACGGTTGGGTTGTCCGGGACGGGCTCTAAGCTGTGCGGCCTGAGTTGTGTGGTTTGGTGAGAAATTGCATTGTGTATCACCAGTTTCATCTATTTTGTGCTTTAAACTTCTGTTATTGTTATATCTAGTTTTCTGTTATTGTTTAGTAAACTATCCTTATCCCAACCTGCGTGGTTCTGGTTTCTAGGTTGTGGTTTCGTTCCCTCTTTTCTTCCTTCCCTTTTCCCCCTCCCCCAACTTTCCTTCCCCCTTCCTTTTAAAAGTACAAGCGACGACTGTGTGGGGTGCGGCCCTCGGCCGGGGCAAAACCACGACACCAAAGAAAACTGTCCTTTAACCTGCATGTTCTGCTTAGATCATGAACAGCTACTCTCTCCTCTCAGTTTACGAAGGGGTTTACTATTTTATTAAGGGTTCTTTTTTCACAGAATATTAAGGGGGTTAAGCGCTCATGGATTTTTCTTATCTTTATTAGTACTACCACGTTCTTCCATTTTAATCTCTTTCATCATTATAATGCGTTGAAACTATTGATGCTAGGAGCGTGTGATTTCAGAGAGGCTGAAATCAATACTGAGCATATAGAAGATCCAATTTTGCTAGACTTCTGGGAAAGTGAAGCTTTTCTGGATATTAATAGTAGTGGAGCGCTTTAGCACTGCACAGTAGCTGGTAATTACCTTTTAAAGAGTTGTGATTTTCTCTGTTTGAATCCAAGATTTTCTTTGGCATAAGGCCTCTTGGCCATCACAGTTTTTCCTATCTTAGTGTAGAAGTGATTAATTTGCTTTAATTTGTAGGACTGTTTGGAATATTTTTTCTATAATTACAAAAACATCTAGAAGAGTTTTTTAGGTGGAGCTGGTTTGTGAACTTGGTTGTGCTTCTCAGCTTGTATCTTATGGACTGCTGGCAGTTTTAGTCTCTTGGAACATGGTCAGTGAAATAATATGTCACACTTTTGTCCTCTGAAGGAAGGTTACAAATCAATGGAAGGGGGTGGGGGAAAGAGAGGGTGCTCTTGTAAACCTAGCACTTTTCTGATACCAAGTGAAAACAATTTGAATGTAAATTAACTTTCAAGGTCATTGTTCAGCTAGACCAGAGTAATAGTGGATTGGATCTCCTCCAGATTCTTTTAAGCATTTTTTCTTTGATTTTACAAAATTTAAGAATTTTTAGTGTTACAGTATTTCAAAGTGGTTTGGTAGTGAAAAGAGAAACTTTTACCTTATTAAAGCTCCAAGTAGCCAAGGAACACCACTTACTTGGAACTCCATACATTTGTGAAGCCCATGCTACTTAATTTCTTGGGATCCGTGTGAGAGCTTTCATATTTTTTCTTTAAAACTGACCAGTAAATCCTTTTGTCTTAATCTTTAGAAAGAACTTATACTTAAATCACCTATGATGAGGGATGTTTTTAGTTATCAATACCATCTGCTGTAGAATAGACAAAGATGGCAAAAAAAACAGTGTCAAAAGCTAATTACATAGCAGAATTATGAACTGGCGGCTTATCAGCTCAGATAGATATGAACTGGTATGTTATCACGTGAGCTAGTACATGCACAGGGTGACAGCTCACATGTCAGAGGCTGTATATCAACACCTCATGAATTAATTCATGTGATTAATGAGTATTTATGGAAAAACAGTATCCTTTTTCTCTAGATAGAGAATACTCTGTATTTAACAGAAGGTGTTTTCTGTTCACTTAAAAGAAGATGGCAGAAAATTGTTGTGTCTCTTAAACTTTGATATGAAAAATGTTTCACTGGCAGTTGTTAATGAGAGGAACCAGTGGAGAAATGGATCTATTTCATGGAAACAACAGTGTAATTTTATCATAAATGGATAATGGATAAAATGCTTTTGAGATCTCATCTAAATCAGCCATGTATAAAATTTACACAAATTTCATCTATTGGATATGGGAAAATGAGAGGTTGATTTGCATTTTTAGCAATTCAGTTCCCCAGTAACCCAAAATCCTTTCAAGCTGTTGCATAGGAAATGCCGCACTATATCTATTTCTTACTTCTGCAAAAATCAGTGTGCTGGTTTTTCATCGCTTATCACATTATTCTAGTGCCGAATAGAATTTTTGCTGACAAATTTGTTTCATTGTTTTGGAGATGTGACAATATGGACTATTTCAAGTAAATTATATACCTTACAAGCATGCTATTTTTTTTTTTTCTACTGGTCAACCACAGCTATAAGTATTTGGGCAATATCGTTTGTCTGTCTGGGTGCTGGTCCGTTGCTTACTGTTTGCTCATTTTGAAACTACAGTTGCCAATACCTTTGGCAAACAGCATTCTTTCAGGGTTAACAACATGCAGAGTCCAAAGCATTGCTGTGGGAATACTGACAGCAAATGTGCAATCCTAACAAATTTCTGTACTGCCTTCATCACTACGTTAGCTAGGCACATTTCAGAAATCTCTTGCTTATTTTTCCTTCTTAGGGGAAATTAAATGAAGTTGTGAAATTAAATGGGTTTTGCTATATTAAAATATTGCTTCAGGAAATTTTCTAATTTACAGTGTCTTGGTAAGATTATGTACACATATGTTCTTTTCCTTTCTTTACATGGGTATCTAGTAGTATTGTCAAGAAAACTTGTGCAGGGTTGGCTCTTCATACTAGAGGAATATTCAAAATGTTATTAAGGTTTGCTCCTGGAGCTGCTAATAATGAAATCAGTAGACAAGGTAAAAAACAAATGTTCAGTTGCTGTGGATCTAGACTAGTTAATGACTGGAAAAAAACTGCTCAAGGACAAGAAATATCTTGGTGTATGTCAGTCTGAGGAGCGATTATGTGTCCTCCTCTCCTGCGGAATGTAAAAAGACAAACTGGGCAGCCAAAGGTGATATTAATATGAGGGAAAACTGGAGGTAAAAATAATCTTGTAAAGACTGGTATGCTATCTTCACCTTAGTGCTGTGTTGGCATGGTTACATATCTTCTGGGTTAGATCCAACATAGCTGATGGGCTCAAGGACTGGTCAGAAAGGATGCAAATCTTTCTACAAGTCACCCTCTTGAGGTGTCCTTATCATTCAGATGATATGAGGCTTAAAGATGGCAGAACTTGACAATACAGAATTATAAAATTATAGAATGGTTTGGGTTGGAACAAACCTCAAAGATCATCTAGTTCCAACCTCCCTGCCATGGGCAGGGACATCCTCTACTAGTAGAGAATTTCTTCTAGTATCTAATCTAAATGTACACTCTTTTAGTTTAACCTCCCTCCTTGTCTTACCTTATCACTCTCTGATAACCAGTCCCTCTCCACCTTTCCTGTAGGCCCGTTCAGGCATTGGAAGGCTGCTGTTAAGTCTCCCTGGAGCCTTCACTTCTCCAGGCTGAACAAGACCAACTCTCTCAGCCTGTCTTCATAGAAGAGGTGCTCCAGCCCTCTCATCATCTTTGTGGCCCTCCTCTGGGCTTGCTCCAATGGCTCCATGTCTGTCTTGTTCTGGGGTCCACCAAGCTGGATGCAGTACGCTGTGTGGGGTATTGCCGTTGCAGAGTAGCACAACAGAATCCCCTTCCTTGAACTGTTGGTCACACTGGTTTTGATGCAGCCCAGGATATGGTTGACTTTCTGAGCTGTAGGAGTGCATTGAGCTTTTTATCACCCAACACCCCCAAGTTCTTCACCTCAGGACTGCCCTCAATCCATTCTCCACCTAGCCTGTAGTTGTACTTGTGATTGCCCTGACGCATGTGCTTGGCAACTCCCTGGGCCCACCTCTCAAGCCTGTCAATGTCCCTCTGGATAGCAGGTATTTAAGAGACAACTAAATAGTAATTTATTTAAAGACTGTATTCTATTTATCAGAGTAATTTAAAACCCATGGGGCAGATTAATTCAGAAATAATCTAAATTCTTGGGCTCATGCATAAGCTCTGAGTTCAGGGTTTGGACAACCAGTAGTAGAAGTCTGTTCAGAAAGAGGTTTTCATACTTTTGCAGGGAGGTTTTGCCTGTAATCTTGTACTTTTTATTGTGAATTAGTATGGCATATTAGTCTAATTATCTTATACAACTGCCTGTGCAACAAAGCACTAAGCATGACTAGTGTGACTGGACAATGAATCTGGCTGGTCTGGAATGGGGCTGGATCTGTTGGTAGTGCACAGGGTGTGTAGGTGGCTGATCAGCAGACATGCACTGGGGTGCTATGGCATACAAGTAGCAGGTTTTCCTCAGTAGTCCAGTGCATCTTGATTGTGTCAGGTTACCTAACTGAGTTATGTTAGGAGTATGGAAAGCTGAACCATTCAGAATGGGGTTAAATCTGCTCCCAGATATTTTTGGGGAGGTTAGGGGATTGTAGGGCTGATAAGGAAAATTTTACACCCCGTCCTTAATGAATAGAGATATGAACAATTTTTTTGCTTCACTGCTGCAAAGAAGTTTCTGGTTGGGAGTCCTGAAATAGCTTTAACTCTCAAAGTAAAGTGTCAATGGCTCTACTGTGCTCATTATGAAAAGCACTTTAACTCCCTGTCAAACCACCTGCATTGTTCTGTGAAGGCAGACAGGTATCGATTTGCACATTCAGTAATTCCTCTGGGCTATGCGTTATGTTAGGAGTGCTGCACGTTGCTATGGTCTGTCTTATTTTCTTTAATTAAAACATGATGCTGGTCAAATGACTCTTTTGAAATTTATTCTGTTCTCTTGCATTTCTTCCTTGTGATGAATTGGATATGGGATTCTTTTCCTCACAGCTGGCTGGTTTCTGTAAAAGTCATTGAAATACGTGCCAGTATGCCAGGAGTGGTTCCTTTTTTTGTTAGTTCTTTAGCTCTTTTGTCAATAGGTCCTAAAGCAAATGCTGTCTTTGAGGTAGGCTGAAATATATCTGTTTCCATTGGCTGTGTTTGCAGCTATTGTAAGACTAGCAACATGACATTGAGCTTCCTTTGTGTGAATTTTTCAGTAATTTGCAATTGCTCCTTGCTAAGAGTCATACATCAAGAGGGTAACTAGTATAAGGACTTGCTCCAACTATTTTTTTCTGTAAACATAGCTAATACTCTTTTCAGTGAGCCCTTAGTGGGAAATAAAATAGAAATCAGTACTCTCATCTGATTTAAACCTTTGTAAGTCCATATCCTAATAGATGATGTTATCAAGTTTCACTTAGTGTGGTAAACACATGTAACTGAGATCAGAATATTATACAGGGGTTACTGAACAAGTTCATCACCCCTCTCAGAAGAGAAAAAACCCCTAAAATCCAGCAGTCAACCCCTACAACACTGATGACTTAATTTGGTATGCTAGATATTTGTGTAAATGTAAAGTAACGTCTTAGCTTAATTTAGTTACAAAAGATACCTGCAATATTGTTTTAGTCTAATTTATGTGTATGTAACACAAACACCCTCAAATCAGAACACATAGCAAAACAATGAAATAACCTTTGCCACAGCATGTTAGTTTCTTTCATTGTCTTTCAGTTTATAATTGTTGTATTTACTCTTTTTAAAAGGACAGCCTGTTTATTTTTGACAGACATATTCCTATTCCCTAATCTCCAGTAAAGGATACTTTTACAAGCTCACAGTAGCTATAGGTTTGAGCTCAGTCCTGCAAAGGCTTGCGTGTATTTAATTCTTGAACTGCTCACATTAAAATACTTGAATGAGTGAAGTTACTTCTGTGAGCATACCTATAGAGATTGTAGTGTAATCTGCAATTATGTTTAGCTACGTGGAAATTTATAGAACAGGGCGATAATAGTGCTGTAATTATAATCTGTAATTATTATGAAATTACATGTACCTGTTCTGGTCCACCTCAGTTGCTCCCCTATAGCCTGAGTTTTTAATACAAGAGCAGAAAGCCTCCACCACTGGCAGTCATTACTATTTCTACAAAAGCAGTTCATGGGGCAAGAAAGAAATTAATCCTAGTGATTATCAAATTGATTAGAAGGTCTAATCATCCTCCAAGTGTATCAGTGAACAATACAATGAAATAATTAATGTCGGGGGTGGGCTGCTCCTGAGCAGACATAATTTATAAATGTTGGCCTTTAAAGTTCCTCAGAAGTTTTATTACGGAAGTTTCATCCTTGTTTACAGTGCTTGCTCTTTCCATTTCTCCAGGATGAAAAGATAAGTAGCAGATACATTAGAGCTGAGTTTGTTGTAATTAAAATTCCTCTGTCTTAGCACATTATGTTTGTGTCTTTGCTGAACAATCGTTGTGGCTAGTTGTGGTGTTATGTACCACGGCTCTTCATAAAGCAAAAAGCTTCCAATATAAATGATGAGCTTTTTTCTAAATGCCAGCTTTTGATGAGCAACCAAGGTTGGCAATTGCTGTCTTTTCAAATTCTCACATCAATCAGGTCCCAAGCAGTTAATTTAATCAAAAGTAGAATATGTTGCCCAAATGAGCCACGGCTATTTCTAGAAGAAAATGTAGCAACACTAAGCACGGAGTGTACAATAAATTACCTTATATTACTTGATGGATTATGATTATAGACTTGGTGCAGCAGCTTAACAGCAGCTGCTAGCTGTGTGGTCTCATGGATTTTTTTTCCCACTGTTCAGCTATAATAAATATGGCTGTGTGGGAAACATAAGAATTAAAATTCAAGAAGTATCCCCTCAATTTCACCTACTGTTTTACACCTATTTTTGTTTTATGTTTTAATATTTATTCCTTTATCATTAGTTATTCAATTTCCCTTTTTCTCCTCTCAGGGTCACCTGCATTGTGAGGCACTTGAAAGATTTTTATGCCCTTGACTGCTCACAAGGCTGAGATACATGCCCATTTACCAGCCTTTTTTTGTCAGATGTGAGCTCTGATGGTTGATAGTGATGGGATAGAGCCCTGCACAAGTAATAGTAATGTTTTTTGGCAGGTTCTCTTAATTGTTTGTTTTTCTTAAGTTTTATTCTTGTCACTATTGCCTAAGGTACTGTGAACAGAGTGACAAAACAGGCGGTGCAGCTCCAATAATGAGCTACCTGGGCTGTTCATATAGAAGAGCAATCAGCCTCTTAGTCCACCAGGACATTAAATTAAGGTTGACAATGCATGCATAACTGCTGCTGAGGCCTGATGACTAGGCTTAGTACACAGTCCCCTTAATTACATCTATACCTGTAAGCTTCTAAAATAGCCTGCTTGCACCTGCTGAAGGCATAGCCAGACCAATTTGGAACCACACGAGTACGAAAGCAACGTTTAGTGTAACTTCTGTGTTTAGCAGAACATGAATATACATCCTGACACCAAGCTGAGTGATGCAGTAGAGGGAAGGGATGCCATCCAGAGGGACATGGACAGGCTGGAGATGTGGGCTGGTGAGAAAAGGTTTAAAACAGAGTGGGACACATCTGTACACATCTAACACAGTACAGTATCTCAAATATATCCTACACCAAAAAAAGCTTTGCTGGAAGGAACTAAATTATGCACAGTAAAAACTGATCTTGCTGAAGGGTTTTGATAAGCTTTTTTCAGTTCTCCTTATGTCTCATAAGCTATTAAATTCCAGTATTTCAGATTTTTTTAATGGCTAAATCTAGATATAGAAACCATACTTTCCACCTCCACTGTGGAGAGTTTCTTTCCTTTGTAAGGAAACACAAAAAGAAAATTAGTCAGACTAGGTATCTTCCCCCTTAACTATTTGCTTGTTGTAGTGCAAAAAAAGATGCACAAGAGTTACAACAGCAGTAGCAATGTGTTACATTCAGAGGTCTCAAACCTTATCTCTTCAACTGTGTGTTGGGGGCAGGGGGAACTGTAAACTCTATTTCTTCTGTTCTCCTCTTGCTTCTTGCCAGCCATGATGTCTGTGGTTGCTTGTGGTGGGTGAAGGGGACAGGGTGTCTCAGCACATGTAATTATCTATGTCCTCCCAGTCCTGATGGAAAAGAATTGCTTCATGTTGTCAGTGGCATCTTTGGAGCTTCTCAGTAGACACAAAGGGTAAATATAAGAGAGAGTACTCACCACGCAGTTTGGTGAAGGAGTATTCTCATCTGAGCACCTTAGGTGTTGGCTCCTAGACACATTTGTTTTTCTTTCAATATAGATAGAAAATATATTAATAAGAAGTGTTGTTGGTTGCTTATAAAAACAGTAAGAATAACAGCAACAAATTTTAACAGTTTGGATGAAAGCCATGATCTGCTAAGGGGCATTTGGGAAGTTGTAAGACTTGTGGTGGTGGGGAAGTAGTACAGTCTTGAGTCTGGTGTGGTGTTGCTTGTTGTGGGTTTTTCTGTTGGTTGGTTGGGTTTTTTTGGTTTTTTTCCTCCCCTTCTGTCAAGAAGCATGTAGGGCCTGTCTCTGAGATACTGGTTTACTGTAGATGTGATGGCGTAGTTCTGCAGATGTTACAGAAATAGGCATCTGGAGGACATCAAGAGATACTACAATCACTTGTAGAATATTTAAATAAGCTTTAAGAAGAAAAATCTACCTTTACCTGTGGAGAATGCTTTATTTTTTTGGACTAAGCAATTCAGTAGGGGAATTTAAAAGTTGTGTAAGAGCTTAAATATTGGGCACTACCCAATAAATGTTGTTATAGCACAGAACCTGTCTTTTTAAATATGACTAGGCATTGCTAGTGGTTCCCACATGTGATTTGTTGAGAGGTCGTCATCCACCAACAGCATGCTTGGCTTTGTAAAGGTGCAGTTACAAATGTGATTGATTGTCTGATCTTGCTGTTTTCTATTTATTTCATTTAAAGTGATGTAGCAGGGAAACTGAGAGTTAAATAACAGACCTGCCCTAATTATAACTGTAGTGCCTGTTAATACAGAGAAAACATTAAGAGATGTACGGCTGTTTAGGCCAGCTTCATCCTTCTTTGACCTCCTTCAAGCATGTGCTGTTGCACATCTCACAGCACATCCTTGTCTAATACAGAGGCATGATGTTGGACCATCTGCTTACTTTCCCACTGCCCTTCTGCAGAAATCTATTGCTCTGCTTTATCTGTATTGATACTCCATTGTAAGATAGTGAATTACAAAAAAGAAAAAGGATAAAATAAACTCTGTGTGCATGTAAATAAAAGGTAGCAGACTCACCTGATTTTCTTTTTTGAAGCATGGGAGTGAAATGCAGAAATGTAGATTGCCTTTACATTGTTTGGATATAACCTTATACTGTTATGTTTGCTTATTTTTAGCTACACTGATTATATATTGGCAGAATCATATACTACTTGTTGTGTAAAATGTACTATTATCTTGTACCTAGGATTTATGTTCTGACCTTGTTAAGTATAGAGGAAGTCACAGTGTCTTGTGTGTAACTTACATGCTGAATAGTTCTGAAAGTTTTTGTTATTCATCAGCCTTTTCCTTGTCTCAGCTTTCAATGAAGAATATTTTTAGTGGCACACACCCACAAAATGATTCCTTTCACCCACATTTTTTGAAAGTACAATTCAAAGTTTATGGAAATTGTCTTGCCCACAGAATTGCACAGTGCATTATTTTTTATTTTGTACTTGCATCCACATGCTGATAGGAGACCTGCAAGTTATCTGGAAGAATCGAACCTGTAGATCCATCTTCTCTGCTGATCTATGGTTAAAAGGAGGACTTCCCTAGTATAGGAATATTTAATGAATAATTGTAATTCTCTCTCCTTTATTTTCATATGCGTTCAAAAGTCAACATATCTTTTCCTCTTCTGTGGAAGTTAGTAAAAGAGGAACATTCAAAGCATTTAACTTAGTTTAAATAGGATTTAGAACTGTTAGAGCATGCTTCCTTAAGAATATTCTAGCTTCATTAAAAAAATTACCCAAGTTACTTCTGTATATTTTATTTTCCTAAAATATCTTTGAATAATTACTTAATAGCACTTCCTTCAAAATTACTAGCGCTCAGGAGAAAATTGCTTCTGTAAATCAGAGTGAACTCAGATTTATGAAGAATATGATAATCTGTTTTTCTCCTCCCTTCTCACAGATTTGAGAAATTTGGCATATATGCAGACACCCAATTTGATGTGATTGCCAGAGTTTAAATAACTTTCTTCTGATTACTAATTTTTATTGTCAGGATTTTGGCTGTTGGTCTGCCACTTATTTTCCTTGGGCATTTGGATGCTTTCATTAAATATATGTGGAATAAAAACTGTGGTCAGACAGAACCCCTTCACACAGTAAAGCTCATTCAGAAGTCTCTGCGCTCCTGTGTGGAAGATTCCCCCTTCAGCTTTCTAGTATCCTAATTTTGAAGGTGACCTTCACAGAGATTTAACTGGGGACTTAGTAGAAGACAAAAAAAAATGCTTGCAAGGAATGTAGAAAACTGACTGAGAAGTGCAGCATGGCCCATCATCTGTAAGAAATAGCCCGCTCTGCTTGTCGGAATTGTGCTCTGAGCACTTCTGCAGAGTCTGATGAGACTTGACAAGTGTAATTTTGGAAGGAGACTAGAATTTCAGCCTTTATTTTTAGGCTGTAAAATATTTCAGATATTTAAGAAAATATTTGTGAAACCTATAAACTAATTTAAATCCTTATAGATAGTGCTGTCACAGAACTGTATTAATTTAAACCAGCTGAAAGTCAGGACCTAAAAAAATCTAACGTGCTTATTGTGCACTTGATTATTCTCTTGATGTTCATATTTCAGCACAGTGAAACAGAGTGAGGCACTGTACATGTAAAAAATATACCTAGAAAAAGATAACCAACAGCTCTAATGTGACAGAAAAGTCACTGAGAAAGAATAGTGGTGTTACCCCATGGATTATGCTGTAGAAAAATAGTAACTGTGAATACAGAGGAAATAATGAAAGCAATTTAATTAAACATTTTACAATAAAGACACTTTAGTTCTAAATATAAGCTGCAAGCATTTAATTCTTTTAAATGACATAAAACACTGCAAATCAAATTCCATGCAAATTTTGAGGAATCCCTTGTGTTACACATCATGCAATACACTTAAAATAGACTTAAAGCCCCAAACCCATAAAATGGCAGTTGCAGCCAAGTCTGAAGTTTAACTCTTTTTCAATAATACCAGTGGAAGAATTGTCAATAAACTTGATACAGCTGAAGCTTCAGTACAATTTCCAATATAAAGGTTACAAGAGGACAGGAATCCTTCTGATTTTTTTTTTAAACAAACACAAGTTGGGATTTTTTTCTAGTTCTAATTCAGCCACACTTCTTTGGTATCCTGCATTTCTACTTTATTTCTGCAGCTTCTTGTTCGTGTCCTGAACATGAACCAGGAGGTAATCAAAAGGGGCATGGAAATGTAAAGGCATGTGAATAGGTCAGTTGTCAGCCTGTGAAAAACTATTTCTCATGTTTTTTCAGGTAAAAGAAGTGAAGGCCAGGTAACCAAGTGATTGCTTAGCTAATCAAGCCTTCCCCCCACCTCCTCGAACATCCCAGTGGTTTAGTTATTGGTATTATTGGCCAGAATGTCACCTACCTATGTATTGTTTGTCCTGTTTTATTCTAGTCTCAAGGAGGAGATCGTAATGGAGTTTTATCTTTTCTGTGCTCTAACAGCCTCTTAGGCTACTCCATGCAAAGGGAATGGAGCCTAAGAAGCTCAGAGACTGAGCACAGTCTCTGCTCTGGACAGTCAGAAGACCAAACTGTGGGACCTTTGAGGGACTGTGTTATAGGTAGGAATGGAAGTTGAGAGATAGGGTATGGAGGAAAAATGATAAGCAGTCTCCTTCTGTTAAGTCTGAATTAACTTGCTTCTCCCATATTCCTTTTTTTTAACATCCCTCATAGAAAAAGTATAGCAAGAACTATTAGGTTGGATGCCTTGAGGAAGCAGGCAGAACATTACAACATTGCAGTTCCATCTGAGGAGATAATATTCCTTGGTTCTGTTGTCATTCTTGCCTCATCAAACAGCCCCATTTCTTCACTCACACATCCCATTAAATCTGGATTTTGATTTTCCCCTGAGAGGTGGACCAAGCCAGAACCCAATTAGAACTTGTCTTGGGAAGTGGTTGATGATGCATGTGTAGGAAAATAAAAAAATAAGATTCTTAATGTACCTTCTCATGGATAAATAGTATATTAGAAATGTATTTATTAACTAATGCTGCACTTTGAGCAAATGCTTTCAGAGAATTATCACCAATGTTTTCTGTGTCTCCTTTTTGAGAGACAATAATAGGTATAGTTATGGATATTTTTTCCTTGATTTGAGATTTTCTGTGTGCAATTTCTTATGAGGGTACTCAGGTTTGCCCCTAGATGCTATTGCAGCTCTTTCCAGGCATCACATTAAAAATATTCTTTTATTTGCAAGGCTTTTTACAATATTGCTTACTGTCTTTCCCAGATCATTTATGATTCCTAAAGATCAGATCCTTCTAGTACTTTGCTTAATATAACAACTATGAGACAACTGAAAGACTGTAAGATATTAAGGAAGAGTTGGAAGAATATGGAATGCAAAGGGAAATGTGGCACTAGACATTGGGTGCATCTGCCTTGCTTGTATCTGTCTTGAACCAGAGAACTGATTAGAGAAAAAGACTTTTCCTTTCCATTCAGTGAATCATCTGTCTATAAAATGAAAAAATGTAAATAGGAAAGACTTCCTTCAGCCCCCAAAAGCAGCAGAGGAAAACTTGATCATACATAATGGAGGTTCCCACTGATGATGTTTCCCAAATTATTAGACCTTTTTTCCTTCATGAAATTTCAAGTTATCTGTCATCTTTCTCATCGTAGAGAGGCTGGCACACAATTCTACTGGCATTTGTATGGTGTGTGTGTTGAGTTATTAGGCAAGTTTGAGAGTACATTAGGGCAACAATTTTGGCCTTGCACACTAACCCCAGGATACATAACATTTTTGTCGCTAGCAATATTAATCTCTTCTTCCTCACTATCATTTGCTCTGATATCTCTTATCTTCTTTTGTAACTGTAACAGTGGAAATAACATGACTGAATTTTACATGGAATATGGGTTAAGCAACAAAATAAATAGGTTTCTCAGGTTGTGGGTTCTCCATCCTTGAAGACTTTCAGACCTGAATCAAAAGGTATCTACCAACTGCATATGAGTACAAACAGCCTGTGGGCATGGCCTAAGCAGCCTGATTTTTTTTCTTTGAAGCTAGCCCTGCTTTAGAGCAGCAAGCTGAACAACTTGATCTCCAGAGCTATTTTCCACCTTAAACTTTTTCTATGGAATGACTTGCAAGACATTTTGCATCTGTTTTATAAATTCTCTTTACTTCCCAGCAGGAGCTCTTTCTACTGCAACTGTCAGAAAAGTAAAATATGTAAAATCTGGCTTGTAAACCTCATGAAGCTAATATTGTGGTTTTAACAATTCATACAATAGGAATCGTTACAGGCCACAGCTGCCAATTTCTTCATGTCAGTTCTCTATTCTATGTCAAAATGTAAAAATTTAGCTGTCTTAGACTGCCCGTGAACATTTGTTAGAGAAGTAGATAACCATTCTAGAAGAGGAGAGAGACTAAATTGATGTACTCTATGCTAACACCTCCCTTATTCCACCTCTCCTTTTGTGTGCCATACCAAGACAGAGAGTGAGAGACAAGCTGTATGGGAGCCTCAGGCTTTTCTCCGTGGTGACTGCTGGCTGCAAAACTAAAACCACCTACTGGCTTTGTACTTCAAGTGCAACACCCTACTTCGCTGATGATTTTGCAGTCCACTAATTCTGCATGACTTTAATGCTGCATAGGGGCTATCATTAACAGTTAGGACAGTCCTTGATTCTCTAAGTCTTTTTAAAGAATGAAAGTATCCCATCAAGAGATAAAATGAGCACTGTCTCTTTTTCAGTGTTTAGTTGGTGTACAGGCCATAGGATGATGCTTCTGGAAATGGAGGATCATGTGATCTGCATTTGAAGCAGTGTGTGAGAAGACTGTAAATAAAAAAAATCTGAACAGTTGTTATCTTCTGGACTAGTTTAAAGCAACGCTGCTATGGATTAAGGGAAAAAAACCCAATTGGCCTGTGTATGATTTCCTTTGAGGCAATGTGCAAAAGTAAGGAAAGTAAAATCAGTCTTCCTATCTTCAGCCTTCCTTTCTTCAGCTTGCCTGTGTTGCCTTTAATACATTGTTTCTTTAAGCAAAACTGTGCAAAGTCCAATCCAAACCAGGTTCTAAATACACCCCAAGAAGGCTGGAGATTTATCTCAAGGCAGAGCATGACCCTACAGAGAACACCACAAGGGAATTGTTGCAACTTGTTGCCTCATCAAGAAATTGCTATCTGGCCTCAATGAAACCTTCTAAATGTGCCTAAAAATTGCTAAAAGAGACTTGGTTCAGCTTGGCTCATAGGTCTAAGGGACCCATAAGCCCTCATCTTCCAGCATTATATATTATGGTAGCTCCACCTCTGGTGTAAATCAGAGCAGAATTGATTTCCTAAAATGCTGTCATTGTTTTCATGTTCTTTTTTACTTAAACTTAGAGAAACCCTGCTTGACAGGAACAGCTAGATCTTTTTTACAGGTATATTGTAGATAGGTAGCTACTGGCAACCAGATCATAGCTGATCTTTTCTTTTTTCCCCATAAAGAATAGTATAGGAAACTTGAAATAGCAGTAACTAGAATAAACGATTTATTTTCACTGTAGATAAAACTCTTACCATCAAGTAGTAACTTTGATGTATTTGTATAAGGAAGGTTAGGAAAAAAAAATGTTTGAATCATTCATCATAAAGCCAGAAGGTCAACAGATGCCCACACCTGTAAGAAAAGAATCTCCACTTTGACCATTAGGAAGTGCTGAAAATGAGGTAAATAAAGTAAAAGAAAGCAGCTTTCCAAGGTAAAAGGGAAAAATATATTTTCAGTTGACATTTCTTAAGAAAGCCGTTAAATGGTGACACCCACCAAATATATACAGCCCTAGAAAAACAGGAATGCTACTAAGGATGCAGATAGAGGTAAAATATTCCTGCAGCCTACATGTTGCCTTTTCTGTGTGCTTCATGAAATGAAAAAGTGGTATTAATAAAAGAATGAGTCGAAGGGCTCTTGGGTGACTCACAGTGACAATTCGATGTGTCTTTCTGTATTACAACTTAAAATATGAGAGAAAAATGGTGATGGCAGATTTTACATAATAAGAAAGATACTCTAGCAAGCTTAGAGTGTCTGGGGAAATTATAGTATTTGGAAACAGAAAATCTTTAAGTGATATTTTACTTTATAGCAAGCTGTTCCCTGCAAACATTTCTGCCAGTGATTCTTCCTCAGTGCCCCCTGCACACTTTTACCTATGTTTGCTTGAGAGCAAAATGTTCCATGTCCAGTGGCATAACTCCCTTGCCTTTTCTGAAGACACACTTCTCATTTCTTTGTTGGATAACCTTTTTTCTGTACTTTGATTTCTGTGCTATTTTATTTGAAGAAAGTTCTTGTGAAAAATCTGGATTTTATCTGTGTCTTCAAAAGTTTTCGAAAACTATATATAAAACCATCTGACTGAGAACAGGGAGAACTGAGTTTCATTTTGCTATTGTGCCGCCTTCTAAGGGAATTGTAGATTTGTGAAGGCCAGCTGAAATTACGGGGACTTAGATCTTCTCTCAATGGTGGATGGAGTCCTGCTCTAGTGAGGGACTGGGTAGGGCCAGTGATGGCACCTGGTTTTGTGGTAAAAGAAGGTGTGAGCCCTGATGAACAGTGGCAATGGGCAGGCAGTGACAGCTCACTGGCCCTCAGTTCTGTGATTGCCTCAGGATCTCCTTACAATTATGCAGTTTGTACTACTCGTGCTTTCTGATCCGCTGTAAACCTTATCCCACAATGCGTTATCAAGTTTGCTACAAGCTATGTGTTTGCAATTTAAGTTTAAATTCAAATGGACATTCTGAATACTTTATCTAGGAAAGGAAAAAAAATAGTTTGATTGTTTTGTTGAGGGGAACATATAGGCTGAAATTTTGGCCATTTATGAAACCCGAAATTAGACCCTGAAAATTACTAGCTGTGTTTTAAAGTGTGGGTTTTTGCCAACTGTGAAATCAATAAACTTACCCAAACAACATATTTTAATCTACTCACATATAGAGATATATGAAAAATAAATCTTTTTCCTGTCAAACCAATGGAGGTGAATTATATTCACCTATTTATCTTTGCCCAGACTTTTAGATCTACTGTAGAACATTAATCATGTAGGTAAAATATAAAGTCAAATAGTTTGTAATACAGATCTGAATTGGATATGGAAAATAATTGGAGGCATGAAAAGTGTGAAAAGACTTTCACGTAAAAGAAGCCAGGGAGAAAAGTTAGGACTGCTTTTTCTAGAGGACAGGTTGGCTATAGATGAAATAAGATAGGAGTTAGCCATATTTCATGTGATATGAGCTCCAGAAAAAGTAATGAAGCTACTTAATGTAGGTGATTAGTCTGTGTAACTTTCTGCAGCATAATGTGAATTTAAAGAAACAGCCATGCACTTCTTTATTTGAATTTGGATGTTTTCAGTGCAGACTTGTGCAACTGTGTCAGTGTGGTGGTTTGATCCTGGCTGGAGACCTGACACCCACCAAAGCTGCTCTGTCACTCCCCTTTTCAGCTGGACAAGGGAGAAAATAGATATTGAGAGGCTTAGGAGTGTAGATAAGGACAGGGAGAGATGGCTCCGCAATTAGTGTCATGGGCAAACAGAATAAAAAACCCCTATCTAATCTATTACACCACACACACAACCACCAGATCTTAAAGCACTTCCCCCACCCCTCCCTTCTTATCAGACTTCACTTTAGTCATGATTTCTATCCCTTCCCCCCGCAAGGGTGGCGGGGTGGGGAGTGGGAAATGGGGGTGTCAGTCAGCCTCTCATTCATTGTTTTCCTTCTTAGCTGGGGTTGGGGTGGGAGGATGACACTTCACACCCTTCCCCTGCTGCACTGTGGGGTCCCACCCATGGGAGACAGTCCTCCATGAACTTCTCTAACATGAGTCCTTTCCCATGGGGCTTCAGTTCTTCACCAACTGCCCCAATGTGGGTCCCTTCTATGGGGTGCAGTCATAAATCATAGACTGTCTCTGAGGCCCAGACTGCTCCAGACTGGTCCCCCCCCAGAGTCACAAGTCCCTGTCCCACCCCACAAGCTTGCTCCAGCATGGCCCTCTCTGTTTCTCCCCCTTAGCAGATAAATTAGCATTGTATATCTGCTTCTTATCAGAAAAATCCCACTGATTATTGAAATATTCTTGCTCATCATACCAGCAAAGGGAAAAATCCCCAAAGGCAGTCATTCTTCCTCTTCCACGTATTTTTAACAGCATTTGGCATCGTACAGCTAACACAAATTTTCCTGTTGTGATCTTTGCAAGACTGGGATCTACCTGCACAGACAATTGTTTCCAAATAATGTTCACTCTCCAGTGTGTTTTGTCAGGCTGACTTTAGTACTCTGAGCAGACTTGTAGGTTTTCTTGTGTGTTCTCTAACCTCTTAAAGATTATCTTATTAGAATGACTCAGATCCATATCTCATGGAGGGCTATGAAAACTCCTACATCTTAAAATCACTGCTTAAGATGGTACGGACAATATTAACAACTGCAAATATCTCCTTAGAGCATGATTGTGAACTGCTGCATCCAGGATCATGCTCTAAACTATTATGGGTTTGTTAAATTCCCGTGTTTATGCAAGAAAAAACAAGTTACAGGAAGCAATGTCAATCTCAAATCAAAGTATCTGTTACTTCATCTTACGTTAAGAAATTACTTCTGCTCAGAGTGCTCAGACTTCCGTGGTTTATCAGAACTGTGTAGTAAAATTAAGTCTTTCAGAAGTCTTGCTCAAGTATCCTAAGTAATACCTAACAAGAAATTTGAAGTAATATTTAATCTTTCTTTTACTTTTATGGATTTATGTTTCAAAGATATTAAATGTAGAATCTTTCTATTTCAAATTGATCGTATGTACAATGTATGTGTATATATGTACATCAATATCCTTAAGAGTATATCTTCTTCCTTTTCTTTATTATTATTAACATATCAGCACATTACTATATCTGGGTTCATATTTATTTTCTTTTTTAATCTATTTGTGTATTTTAGGCCTATTCCTAGTCTTTTATTAAGGATTTCTTCTCACTTTCTCATGTTTTTCTTATTTAACTCTCTTCTAGTTCATTTCTTTTCCATTTTTCCTACACTGATAAATACTAAGATGGGGAAGACAGTCAGCTCTGACCTCTTACGTCACCTTACAAACCCCCCAGGGATTTGCTATGCTGTCTCCATCTTTGACATCTACTTGCAAATCTTTCATGAGCACTGTGTGCATCAGTTATGTGCAAAATTTGTTCATTTCCAGTAGGTTGGGTTTTTTGCTGATCACTTTATGCAAACACTATATCTGTGTGTATATATATGCAGACACATACTATTTTAGTTCATTTCTCTCTTACTGCTTCATTTTTTCACCCCATCACCCTCTCCCCCCAAACCTCTTGTAAGCTTTAATCCATCTTTTTTCACTCTGATCTTTCTCACGCTTATATACGCGTATGCGTAATATATCTTGTGTTCCTGGAAAACACACCTATCGCAATTTTCCTTGCTGATTTTTCTTTTTCTACAACCTTTTCTGCTAACAACAAACCATATTGTGAGCTACATCAGCCTCTGCCTCCTCTCTGTGCTGTACTCTTAAGACTCCTAATTATTTAACAGAGCGGTGACCCTTATTTTAGGCTACAAACATTCTGTGTAAATAAGCAGCCTTTCTCCATATCTGCAAACTGCAGTGTTATGCTTAAATCCTGCACTTGAACTTTTAAGGACCCATGACTTGCTCCTGTGCTGGAACCTGGAAACAGATATCTGGCAGAAACCTCTCTAAGGTTCTGGGAGCAGCGGCTAGTCAAATCCGCATATAAAAGCCCACTGTTTATTCACTCGGGGGCGTTACATCCCAGGGAAACAATGCCCATTCTATTCACCCGAGTCCCTTTCGTTCTCTCAAATGTTGTGTGTGTCTTGCTCTCCCTGATGTTTTCTTCAGGGTCTTAGACTGCTCTTTGTGAAAAGTACTTTGAGGACTGAGTCACTATATTCTCAGAAAATGTTTAACTTTTGTTTGATTTTCAATCTAAAGCCCTGAGATTCAGCAAATCAGCCATAGGCTTTCTGAGCAGCAATTACTATTTTAGCTGTCATCAGCTTGAGTCACTTATTTTCTTATATTTGGCTATGGTTGTTTCTTCATTTCCTTTTTCCATAGCCTCAGGCAGACTGAGATATACGAGTCCTAAAAATGTAGATCCTTCTTCTTGACTGTATAGGAAAAAGCTTTATGTGCTTAGTTCTTGGCAACAGTAGCTCTCAGTAAATGTGACGAGATGGCTGGACTATGTTTTCCATAGCAAGAGCAGAGCTTCTCAGACCACTCTAAATAGAAACGGAGATACAGAATAATTAGGAAATGGCTATTATAACTCAAATTGTGTGTGCTTCTGGTGAGGAAGTATTACAGGGAAAGGGCAGTGCTATAATTTCTTCACTGTGCATGTTCTCATGAATGTGAAGTGTTTTCAGAAATGTCAGTTGATGCCGAATTCTGGCTGGAAAGTGAGAAATGCTCAGTGTATTTTTTTTCTACTGCTAATGCTTTTTTCTACTGACTGTGGAATTTAACCTTAAGCAATGAATAAAACTTTAGCATGTTTTTGAGGGCTTTTTTTTTTGACATAGACTCAGCCCATAGTGTATGCGTCCTTGCAGGGGATAAGAATATTCTAGTTAATTTTTTTTGAGTTGGTGTAGAAATTCTGGAGGGAAAAAATAAAATTAATTGATTTTTATTTTTTAATTAAAATTCTGTAGAAGCTTCAATGTATATCTTTCTGAGATAAACCAAGAAGCAATTTCTATTAGTCAAAGAATTCTGTAAATCTTAAAAAATTTTTGAGTCTGCAGTAAAAGCAGCATTTATACTGTGCCTAACTTAATGTGTAGGAATATGATCCCTGCACAGGGATCCTTGTACCTAAATCCGTTTCTCTGCTTTCAAAAACTGGGTCTCATTTGGTATTCTGACATGCATCAATACAAATTTTGATTTTATTATCCCCTCTGGATTTTTAGAAAAAGCAATCCAGTGAGATGCTTTTAGTCCTGTTGGCATACCTGTGGCACATTTACCTCTTCTTTTGAATTTTGCAGAATCAAATCACATATTTGTGCTTTGGATCATTAACCAATACTGCATATCGTTTGAATCCCCTCGATTTGCTGGGTTAAAGGAAGCATGTACTGAAGGGTCACACATGATAGCTGACGTATCTACTGACTATTTGTGCAGCAAAGCTTTTTTCTGGGAAGCATTTTTTGATAAATGCAAGTGAACACTTCAGTATTTTGAGAAAAATATACAGACTATTTAGAGGCTGTCAGAGCTAGGATACTATGACTGTCCAATCTGTAAGTGCAGTGATTCATAAAGGACTTAAGAAAAAAATACTAATGTGTTTTGTGACAAGAATAGCAATTTCTAGTAACGAGAGTTTAATAAAAGAGACTGTCAAAATGTACCCACTTACTTCTCTAAACCCTCAAATTTTACAGAAAGATAAAGCCACAAATGAGAGATGATAAAAATACTTATCCCATTGACAGCATAAAATTACTCATTACCTGACTTATAGAGTGCTCAAACTCCGCAAATTGGTTCATGCTGATTCTTTAAGAGCCTGATACCATTGCACACGATCCAGCAGATATTACTAGCTTCCAATATCTTACTCTAATGGCACAGTTTCTCTCCATACAAAATAGTCAGAAGAGCAAAGATCTTCTCTTGCAGATCAGTAGAAATAGTAAGGAACAAAGGGATACTCTTTTTGTACTCATTTTTCTGAATAGCTGAACTCTGCTTGCACTAATTTCTCTCCTATAACAAAGGCTTTGAGACAGTGTTACTTAATTCTTAAGATTGTGTTAAATAATTCAGGGCTTTTTGTCATATGCAGCAGAAGCCACTCCCACACAGCAGTGCTGGAAATGATAAATCCTTTTCTATTAGCATTTCCACTCTGACTCTGTCTAAAAATTTTGATAGTGTGATTTAGTTTTAAGGATTTCTGAATAGCTGCTGATAAACACATTGATAGACACTATCAAAGGATAAAACAGGAACCAAAAAAAAGGAAAGCTGAGGAATTACCTCCTCTCATTTTTTGCTGAATTTTTAATAGGGATGTTTTGCTGACTGCAACCAAAGGTTTATCCCGTTATGGAAGGTTTGCATTAAGCATATAGAATGGGGACAGAAAGCTTGGTTCCGGCTTATTTGGTGCAGAATCACTGACCTTTTGGGACTGCAGTGTAGAAGTATGCAACAACTAATCTTCTCATGTAATTTCAGTAAGAGGTGATACAGCAAAAGGAATGGAGCCCAAGATTACCACTGTGCTGAGCCAGGGAGCTGAGACAGATGAGGGCAGTCGGCACCCAGTTACCCTTTTCTCAGCCAGGTGCCCAAACTCACCAGGGTTTTATCAACCCGAAAAAGTGGAGCCAGAAAAGCTTGTGAAGGCAGAAGTGCGTCCCTCTCTTCCCACTTTTCCCCAAAACCACTGTGGATCTTTAAGTGACACCATGTGTTGTGGAGACAAACCCTGAAGCAGTGAGAGAAGGCAAGGTTTGCCTACCTTTCCTTTCCCCCCCAGCTACTCTCTGTTTCAGGACTGATGGCCCTGGCTGGAGGGAAGCATCAGCCTGGTGCAAACAGCCCTGCAGGCAGCTGCTGGGGACTCTGCAGTAGGGGACAGGGAAGCACCCAGTCCCAGAGCAGTAAATTTTTGACTAAAATGTATTCACTATTGGTATCCATCTTTACAGGCAATTGCTAATGTAAAGACCTTGTCTTTGTCTAAGATGTTGTCTAAAAAAATATTCAATAATTCAATAGCTGCTTTGATTGGATAATATTTGAGACTGTATCTGAATAGAATAGTGCTAAGTAGATGTTACCTAAAATGAGTAAGGAAAAATCATCACAAGTGCTGAACCTTGGAGGTCTTTGAAAACAGCTGGGTTTGCACATTTTAGATGTTCTGGTATTCTTTCTGTGTATATTCAAACATGTATGTGGTCATATAACCTCAGTGAGCCAACCATCAATTCTAAAGTTGCAAGTGAAGTCCTTGGCATACAAGTCTTTTTGCAGTGCAGATATTCCTGCTAGGGGAATCAGAACTACCTCAGAAATTAGGGTTGCAAGTGATTGCACTGATTATTGATTAAATGGGGAACTGAATAACTTCTTCACCACAGAACGTAATTAATTTGACGTTAGTGACTGAATTACTGCTACAGGAGCATAAAAAAAGTCTGTAGGTTATGACTTCTGAGTTGATTACAACTAGGAATTTTTTGTGGCACTGAATCTACAAGCAATTGTAAAGAAATAGGTTTAATTCCATAGTACATATGTATATACATGTATTCGCAAGGAGGCTTTTACAAATTAAAACACAAAAGGAAGCATACAAGAAGTAGAAGCGGGGATAGGTGACCTGGGAGGAATGTGGAGTCCTAGCATGCCTGGGGACTGGCTTAGGAAAGTTAAAGCTCAACTGCTGTTGAATCTGGCAAGTGATGGGAAGGGCAACAAGAAAGGTTTCTACAGGCTTAGCAGCAGCAGGAGCATTGGGGAAAATGTGGGCCTGCTGCTCAGTCTTCTGGAGGCATGATGACAAAGGATATGGAAAGGGCTGAGCTACTCAGTGTTTTGTTTCCCTCAGTCTCTTACATAAGACTGGGCTTTGGGAATCCCACATCCCTGAAGTCAGTGGGGACATCTGGAGCAAGCAAGAGATCAAGTTAGAGAACATCTAAAGAGGTTGGGTGTATGATAAACTCACTAGTGCTGAGGAAGCAGGCAGTGACACAGAGACTACTTTTGATTGTTTGACAGCTTGTGGATAGTGGCAAAGTTTCTGAGGGCTGGAAGAGAGCAAATTCCAGTCTTCAGTGATGGAAGACAGGTTTGGTGGATGAAGGCAGTGTAGTGGATATTGTTTGTTTTGACCTTAGCAAGACTTTTCAATACTTGACCTCCTCATACATAGAAATTACAGGCCAGTGAGCCTCACCTCGGTGCCTGGGAAGATCATGGAACAGATCCTCCTGGATGACATGTTGGAGCACATGAGGGATGAGCGCGTGATCCGGGACAGCCAGCACGGCTTCACCAAGGGAAGGTCGTACCTTACCAATCTGGTGACCTTCTATGATGGAGTGACAGCATCAGTAGATAAAGGGAAGGCAACTGATGTCATCTACCTGGACTTGTGCAAGGCCTTTGACACAGTCCCCCATCACATCCTTATCTCTAAATTGGAAAGATGTGGATTTGATGGGTGGACCATCCAGTAGATAAGAAACTGGTTAACAGACCGTAGCCAAAGGGTGGTGGTCAATAGGTATATGTCCAGGTGGAGGCCGGTGTCCCCCAGGGGTCTGTCTTGGGACTGGTTCTCTTTAACATCTTTATCAATGACACTGATGATGGAATTGAGTGCACCCTCAGCAAGTCTGCGGATGACACCAAGCTGAGTGGTGTGGTCAACACCCTAGAAGGAAAGGAAGCCATCCAGAGGGATCTTGACAGGCTGGAGAGATGGGCCCAGGTGAACCTAATGAGGTTCAACACTGCCAAGTGTCAGGTGTTGCACTTGGGCCAGAAGAATCCCAGACATAGACACAGACTGGGAGAAGAGCTTCTTGAGAGCAGCCCTGCTGAGAAGGACTTGGGGATTCTGGTGGATGAGAAACTTAACGTGAGCCAGCAGTGTGCTCTTGCAGCTCACAAGGCCAATGGTATCCTGGGCTCCATCAGAAGAGGAGTGGCCAGCAGGGACAGGGAGGTGATTGTCCCCCTCTACTCTGCCCTCATGAGGCCCCATCTGGAGTACTGCGTCCAGATCTGGGCCCCCAATACAAGAAGGATGTGGAACTGTTGGAGAGGGTTCAGAGGAGGGCTACAAAGATGATTAGAGGGCTGGAGCACCTCCCCTATGAAGAGAGGCTGGGGGAGCTGGACTTGTTCAGCCTGGAGAAGAGAAGGCTGTGGGGGGACCTCATTGCAGCCTTCCAGTACCTGAAGGGAGCAGAGAAACAGGAGGGGGTTCAACTTTTTAAAATGGTAGACAATGGCAGGACAAGGGGGAATGGATAAAAGCTAAAGGAAGGAAGGTTTAGACTAGATATTAGGGGGAAGTTTTTTACAGAGAGAGTGGTGAGGTGCTGGAACAGGCTGCCCAGAGAGGGGGTGGATGCCCCATCCCTGGAGGTGTTCAAGGCCAGGTTGGATGGGGCCCTGGGAAACCTTGTGTAGATCCAGGCCTGGAGGTTGGTGGCCCTGCCTGTGGCAGGGGGGTTGGAACTCTATGATCTTTGGGGTCCCTTCCAACCCATGCCATTCTATGATAAGCTGAAGTAGTATGGACTAGATAAGAGGACACTGAGGTGGATTGAAAAGTGGCTGAACTGAAGGGTTCACGGGGTTCTGATCAGTGGCGTGAAGTCCAGCTGAAGACTTGTCACTTGTGGCATACCCCAGGGTTGATAATGGGTACTGTGCTGTTTACTGTACTCATTAATGACTTGGATGACAGGTCAGAGTGCAGCTTCAACAGGTTTAGAGATGGTACAAAAGTGGGAGGAATAGTTGATAGATCAGAGGGTCACGGTCCCATTCAGATAGATCTCAACAGGCTGGAAAAATGAGCTAATAGTAATATCATGAAGTTCAACAGGACATGTCAAGTCCTGTGCCTGGGGAGGAATAACCCTAGGCACCAGTGTATGTTGGAGATCAAATGGATGGAAAGCACCTTTGCAGAAAAGGACCTGGGGGTCC
Organism: Porphyrio hochstetteri; assembly: GCA_020800305.1. Classification (NCBI taxonomy): domain Eukaryota; kingdom Metazoa; phylum Chordata; class Aves; order Gruiformes; family Rallidae; genus Porphyrio; species Porphyrio hochstetteri. The sequence continues at coordinate 25,365,149 of CM036913.1, read as the reverse complement.
TGGTCAATAAACCAAATCTGAAGCAGCAGTGTGTTCCAGTGGTAAAGGTGGTCAACAGCCTTCTGGACTGCATTAGGAAGAGCACTGCCAGCATGTCAAGGGAGATGATCCTTCTTTTCTGTGGTAATGGACAAGAAGAATAAAAGTATGCAGTGAGAATTATTTATTGCCTAGAGGCCTGATTGCATGCCTAAGAGTAGTGTAGCCTTTTATAAATTTATGAAATGCTAGTGACAGGTCTTGTTCTGTTTTGGGAGGATCCAGGTTGGGTTAATCTAGAAATGTTGAGGTTTTATGCACATGGCTGCTGATGTTCAGGCCCTGAAGTGAAGGTGCTGTGCTCTGGCTCCTAACATAGTGCTTTTCTAGTGGTCCTAGAAGTCATTACTCTGAATAAGAAGTCCGCATAGGTTTGGATAAAGGGAAAATACAGAACAGGAGGTCACTGATGTACCACAGCTTTTAAGAGCTTAGCCACCTTCTTCAGTCCTGAAATAAGTTCATCCAAAAACTGCAGTACAGCAGCCTTCCAGTTCAAATTTCAGAAGCTGATTAGAAGTTACAACGTTCTGCAGATGATGACAGTGCTTGCCTTTTATACAGTAGCCCCAAGATTAGAGTACTTATTTCAGATTTGAGCAGTTTTGTTTCAGCATCCTTAGTTTATCTTACAAGATATACTAGAAACATTGGATAAACTGAAATAAAACTGTGAAAAAATTTTAAAGAAAAAAAGGTCAAATTCTTTAGCACTTCTTTGTTTTTATCATCCTAGAAGTGATTTTAGAGGTCCTTTATGGAATGAACAATATTTTAAGTCATGCATTGCCCTTCATTCTTGCCCTCTTAATCTTAAATATGCATCATCTTTCAAAAAATTTTCATTTAATGCTAGACTTGCTCAGATTACAACTCTAATTAGGATACCTGTTAATTTATGATAATTCAGTTGACACTGCATGCATGCTGATGTATCTTTACAGCCTTAGGCATCTGTTACAAATACCAAATATATTATTAAACTTTGCCCTTTTAAACTCTATTTATGAGTTGGCGATTAAGTATTTCTCTTGCATGACTATAAAAATGCCCCCATCAAATAAAAGGACTGAACTGTCATGAATAAAACACATGGATTAACAATGTTTTTCCGTATTTACTTTGATCATAATAAGTCTCATGGCAGTCAACAAGTCTGAACTTGCTTGTAGGCATGTTGCTTCATGGTAAAAAGGATAAGGATAATTATGTATGTGATTTTCTAGCGTCTCAAATGACTGTCTGAAAACTTACCTGGAAGGAAGATTACTGTATTTAGTTTTACTTACTGTGCATCTAAGTTATGATGTAAATATTTAGAAAACTGCTTGTCGTGGTTTTGCCCCGGCCGAGGGCCGCACCCCACACAGTCGCTTGTACTTTTAAAAGGAAGGGGGAGGGAAAGTTGGGGGAGGGGAAAAAGGGAAGGAAGAAGGAGGAAAAGAAACCACAACCTATAAACCAGAACCACGCAGGTTGGGATAAGGATAGTTTACTAAACAATAACAGAAAACTAGATATAACAATAACAGAAGTTTAAAGCACAAAATAGATGAAACTGGTGATACACAATGCAGTTTCTCACCAAACCACAGAACCCAGGCCGCACAGCTTAGAGCCGTCCCCGAACCCGGAAACTGCCCGTCCTGGTGTTGTCTCCTCCTCTTCCCCCCAGTCCCCCTTTATACTGAGCATGACGTAACTGGCATGGAATATTCTCTTTGGCCAGTTCGGGTCACCTGTCCTGGCTACGTCCCCTCCTTTCTCACTAGTAAGGAAGTATGCAGAGCTGAGAAAGGTCCTTGATTGCCCGGCAACAACTAGAAACATCAGGGTGCTATCAGCACTGTTCTCATCCTAACACCCAAACATGGCATTCCATCCACTGCTAAAAATAATTAACTCCATCATAGCTGAAACCAGGACATTATCCACCCCTTATTCCATACCATTTACGTCATGACCAGATCCAACAATTTTCTTTAGGTACAATCAGTTTCGTGTTTCACATACCCATATATGTATGTACACATGTATGCACACATACGTGCATACAGATCTTATTCCCTCAGTCTGTGAATCATCCCTCTGAAGTTGTTGAGTTCATTTAGTCCATGATTTTCAGGCTCCATTTGTCGTAACAGTTTCTCAGGATAATTGTATGTTCCATTGGCTCGTTGCATGCTGCATCTCAGGCTCTTGACTGATACACCTGGCATGGTCCATGCTCATAGTCTGTGGGTCAGAGTTTATTTTCAAAGGGAGAAAAAGAGTTCTTAAGAGGCCAGGCTTCGGTTCCATCATCATGGCACTCATTCTTCATTAACTTGTATGACTCCGGCTATAATGCTATGGTACAACATACAGCAATCATAACAATAATGAATATACAGTAATGGGTTATTTGGCAATTATTATAATTTCTACTCTATTAATTATATTGGCTATCATAACAATAATGAATATACAATAATGGGTTATTTAGCAATTATTATAATTTCTACTCTATCAGTTATATTGGCTATTCTCACCCAAAATCAAATCCCCTTGAGGTACACATCGAACTTCTCCATCCTTCTGCATTACCCACCAAGTACAGCCAGGTCCTTGAGCAAAAACAATTCCAGACATGGGTTTACCTTTGCCTGAAGCAGGGATGACCCAAACTCTCTTTCCCAATACACTCTTCATATGCACTACTGGGACTCTGTCTCCCTCTACAGTACGTGGAAATTTTGACTGGGCAGGGCCAGCCCGATTGGTAGATCCCCTAGTGTTAACTAACCATGTGGCTTTGGCCAAATGTGTATCCCAATGCTTGAATGTCCCACCACACATTGCTTTCAGTGTAGTTTTTAAAAGTCCATTATATCGTTCAATTTTCCCAGAGGCCGGTGCATGATAAGGAATGTGGTACACCCACTCAATGCCATGCTCTTTGGCCCAGGTGTCTATAAGAGTGTTTCGGAAATGAGTCCCATTGTCTGATTCGATTCTTTCTGGAGTACCATGTCGCCAGAGGACTTGCCTTTCAAGGCCCAGAATTGTATTTCGAGCAGTGGCATGGGGTACGGGATATGTTTCTAGCCAGCCGGTAGTTGCCTCCACCATTGTAAGCACATAACGTTTGCCATGGCGGGTTTGTGGGAGGGTGATGTAATCAATCTGCCAAGCCTCCCCATATTTATATTTCATCCACCGTCCTCCATACCAAAGGGGCTTTAACCGCTTAGCTTGCTTGATTGCAGCACATGTCTCACATTCGTGGACAACTTGTGCGATGGCGTCCATGGTCAAGTCCACCCCTCGATCCCGAGCCCATCTATATGTTGCATCTCTCCCTTGATGACCCGAGGTATCATGAGCCCATCGAGCTAGGAATAATTCACCCTTATGTTGCCAGTCTAGATCTACCTGAGCCACTTTAATCCTAGCAGCCTTATCTACCTGATTGTTGTTTTCATGTTCCTCCATGGCCCGACTCTTAGGTACATGGGCGTCGACATGACGTACCTTTACAACAAGTTTCTCTAACCGAGCAGAGATATCTTGCCATAAGTCATCAGCCCATATAGGTTTGCCTCTACGCTGCCAGTTGTTCTTTTTCCACTGCTGCAACCACCCCCACAGGGCATTCGCCACCATCCATGAATCAGTATAAAGGTAGAGCCTTGGCCACTTTTCTCTCTCAGCAATGTCCAGGGCTAACTGGATGGCCTTCACCTCAGCGAACTGGCTTGATTCACCTTTTCCTTCAGTGGCTTCTGCTACTCTTCTTATAGGGCTCCATACAGCAGCTTTCCATCTCCGATGCTTACCCACAATGCGACAAGACCCATCAGTGAACAGGGCATATCGCTTCTCATTCTCTGGCAGTTCGTTGTAGGGTGGGGCTTCTTCAGCGCGTGTTACCTCCTCATCCTCTGGTGACATCCCAAAATCTTTGCCTTCTGGCCAGTCTGTGATCACCTCCACGATTCCTGGGCGATTGGGGTTTCCTATTCGAGCCCGCTGTGTAATTAGTGCAACCCACTTGCTCCACGTAGCATCAGTGGCATGGTGTGTAGAAGGAACCTTCCCTTTGAACATCCAGCCCAGCACCGGCAGTCGGGGTGCCAGGAGGAGCTGGGCTTCAGTTCCAATCACTTCTGAGGCGGCTCGAACCCCTTCATAGGCGGCCAGTATTTCCTTTTCTGTTGGAGTATAATTGGCCTCAGATCCTTTGTAGGCCCGACTCCAAAACCCCAACGGTCGACCTCGAGTCTCCCCTTGTGCTTTCTGCCAGAGACTCCAGGTTGGGCCGTTCTCCCCAGCTGCAGTGTAGAGCACATTTTTAATATCTGTCCCTGTCCGGACAGGCCCAAGGGCCACTGCATGGACTATCTCGCGTTTGATCTGCTCAAAGGCTTGCTGTTGCTCAGGGCCCCATTGGAAATCATTCTTCTTTCGAGTTACATGGTAGAGTGGGCTCACAATGAGACTGTAGTTTGGGACATGCAGTCGCCAAAAACCTATAACACCTAAGAAAGCTTGTGTTTCCTTTTTGTTGCTTGGTGGAGACATAGCTGCTATTTTATTAATAATGTCCATTGGGATCTGACGACGCCCATCCTGCCATTTTATTCCTAAAAACTGGATTTCTCGCGTAGGCCCCTTGACTTTACTTCGTTTTATAGCAAAACCGGCTTCTAAAAGGATTTTAATTACCCTGTTTCCTTTTTCAAAAACTTCCTCTGCTGTGTTGCCCCATACAATGATGTCATCAATATACTGCAGGTGCTCTGGTGCATCACCCTTTTCCAGTGTATTCTGGATTAGTCCATGGCAGATGGTGGGGCTATGTTTCCACCCCTGGGGCAGACGATTCCACGTGTATTGGATGCCTCTCCAGGTGAAAGCAAACTGTGGCCTGCACTCTGGCGCCAGTGGGATCGAGAAGAAAGCATTCGCAATGTCGATTGTGGCGTACCACTTGGCTGCCTTCGATTCCAATTCATACTGGAGCTCTAACATGTCTGGCACAGCAGCACTCATACCTGGAGTGACTTCATTTAGGCCACGATAATCTACTGTCAGCCTCCACTCTCCATTGGACTTCCTCACTGGCCATATGGGACTATTAAAGGGTGAGTGGGTTCGGCTGATCACTCCCTGATTCTCCAGTTGACGAATCAACTTATGGATGGGAATCAGGGAATCTCGGTTAGTACGGTATTGTCGTCTGTGCACCGTCGTCATAGCAACTGGCACTTGCTGTTCTTCAACCTTCAACAACCCCACAACAGCAGAGTCCTCCGAGAGTCCAGGCAAGGCACACAGTTGTTCAATTCCTTCTGTTTCCAAAGCAGCTATTCCAAAAGCCCATCGGTACCCTTTTGGGTCTTTAAAATACCCTCTACGTAGATAATCTATACCTAAAATGCACGGAGCTTCTGGACCAGTCACAATGGGGTGTTTTTCCCAGTCCTTCCCAGTTAGGCTCACCTCAGCCTCTAGCACAGTTAGTTGTTGGGATCCCCCTGTCACTCCAGAAATACAAACGGGTTCTACCCCTTCATGATTCGATGGCATTAGAGTACACTGGGCACCAGTATCCACCAGAGCTTTGTACTCTTGTGGATCTGACGTGCCAGGCCATCGGATCCACACAGTCCAATAAACCCGATTATCCCTCTCCTCCACCTGGCTGGAGGCAGGGCCCCTCTATTGCTGCTGATCATATTTGTTTTCCACTGGTTGCATAAAGGACTTAGAGGTCCCTTCAAGAGGATCAGACACATCAGACATATAGGTAGGCCTTCCAGTTGGTCTAGGGAACTGCCCAGTAGAAACTGGTGCAGCCTTCTTCCTGGCAGAATCTCGTTGTGCGAATGTTTTTACCCCGCAGCTCATTTACTCGTGCTCGAAGGGCTGAGGTGGGCTGCATATCCCATTCCCTCATGTCCTCTCCATGATCAAGCAGGTAAAACCACAATGTACGTCGTGGTGTGTATTCTCCCTCTTGGAACGATGGACGCTTTCTCCCAGTAGCTGCAACATTGCTCCATACGGGTTGGGAGTTGGACACATTGTTGTCAAGTCGTTGAACCAGTTTTTCTACTGCTGCAATGACGGAGAGGGAAACACTGTCTTGGTATTTCCTGAGTCGGCAGGCCACCTCATTTACGGTTGGTGGATCCATATCAGTCCAGTCAATTACTGCCAGTGAATTGGTGTACCCTGCTGGTGCACTTCGTACAACCTTACGCCACATAGCTGGAGTGCATAGGACTTCATCGGGATCAGCGGGAAGCCGTGAATTGTCCAGATCATAATAAATTATCTCCCGTACAGCTAATTCTCTCAGGTGCTGGATAGCTGTCTCTATGCTGTTACCCTTGGGTGTCTGACATGTAATATATTCCTTTATGGGATATCTTTCCTGCACACTTGACAGTAGTCGCCTCCAGAGGCTGAGGACTTCCGGCCTCCTCTCAATTGCTTTGTCAATTCCTCCTTCTCTAGCTAGGGATCCCAACTGCTTGGCCTCTCTGCCTTCTAACTCCAAACTATTGGCCCCGTGATCCCAACATCGGAGCAACCAAGTGATAATGTGCTCACTTGGGTGGCGGGTGAAATCTTTTCGAACCTCACGCAGCTCACTCAGAGTCAGGGATCGGGTAACAATCTCTGGTTCTGCCTCCTCCTGATATCCTCGAGATGGCCCTGGTTGATCATCATCATCATCCGTCACTGTGCGAACTGATTTCTTTGTGCATTTCCTCTTTTGTACGGGAGCAACAGACACTGGTGTGGGTTGGTTTTTCTGATCATCTGCACTGTCTGCTATAGAGATTACAGTAGCTGCAGTGTCAGCCCCAGTGGTTGCAGCAGCTATAGTATCTGCCAGTCTGTTTCCTTTCCCTTCTCCCTGACAGTGCTGACAGTGCTGACAATGCTGCCTGCTATCAAGCAGTGTTTGATAAATAGTGGCCAGAGCCCAGCACAGTGCAGTAAGGTGTCCATCTCTGGGAAACCTACAGCAATTTTTCTTTAGGTATGCAGTCACTTGATCGGGGTCTTGTAGCTGTTCAGGAGTGAAGTTCCAAACCATCGGGCGTGAGAAAGTACCTAGGTACTTGCCCATACTTTGCCACATGCCCTGCCACTCGTGATTATTCTGTCTCGGAGAAAGCTCTTCAGTGGTATTCATAAACCTATGCTTGATATATAACAAAAACTGAACCATCTGCCCCAAACCTACCAATAGCAAAATGCTAGTTTGAATATCCCAGAGATATTGAAGGTTTTCAAAAATTGTCATAAGAGCTGTTGTATTTAGCCCAAAGGAAAAGAAAGCAGTGCTGTTATTAACCCCTCCCTGTCCAAAGAATGGACAGGACAGCAAAACCTCATACAAGTACCAGATTAAGCTCATGGTCATCGATATTATTGTATCATAGACCGATATCATAAAATACACTATAATGAAGTATGGGAACAAATATGGGAGCCGCAGACCTGAGAGAGTAAAGAATCCTGCCAGGATTGTATACAGCATGCGATGGTTTTGATACCACAGCCTTGTGAATAAATACCACAGCATCGTGACCAGAGATTGCTTAAACAACAGTGCTTATCTTAATTGCGATAGTTAGGGTCAGATCTACCGTTATCCCAACCGTTCGTGCCCCACGTTGGGCGCCAAAATGACTGTCGTGGTTTTGCCCCGGCCGAGGGCCGCACCCCACACAGTCGCTTGTACTTTTAAAAGGAAGGGGGAGGGAAAGTTGGGGGAGGGGAAAAAAGGAAGGAAGAAGGAGGAAAAGAAACCACAACCTATAAACCAGAACCACGCAGGTTGGGATAAGGATAGTTTACTAAACAATAACAGAAAACTAGATATAACAATAACAGAAGTTTAAAGTACAAAATAGATGAAACTGGTGATACACAATGCAGTTTCTCACCAAACCACAGAACCCAGGCCGCACAGCTTAGAGCCGTCCCCGAACCCGGAAACTGCCCGTCCTGGTGTTGTCTCCTCCTCTTCCCCCCAGTCCCCCTTTATACTGAGCATGACGTAACTGGCATGGAATATTCTCTTTGGCCAGTTCGGGTCACCTGTCCTGGCTACGTCCCCTCCTTTCTCACTAGTAAGGAAGTATGCAGAGCTGAGAAAGGTCCTTGATTGCCCGGCAACAACTAGAAACATCAGGGTGCTATCAGCACTGTTCTCATCCTAACACCCAAACATGGCATTCCATCCACTGCTAAAAATAATTAACTCCATCATAGCTGAAACCAGGACACTGCTCTCCTGCTTTATACCTGGCTCTTTAGAGTGGCAGAAATCTCTCTTCATCAGGTGCTTCGGTTGTCATATGACTTCATTGTTTTTTACTTTCTTTGTTGTCTATCAAAACTTCCAGAAGCTGTTAAGTTTCCCCAGTGTATTTCAGTCTGCAAGAAAATAATTCAAGTGTAAACATCACGAGTGACACGTATTTGACCTGATTTTGTATAAGTGTGTTCAGAATACCACATTTGCACGCAGTATTTGCAGACTTCAGCAGCCGTTAAAGCAGATAGCATGGTGAGTACTTTGGGAATTAGTAGAGCTCAAGAATTTCTTTAGTTGAAAAATCTCCCAACATCACGTGATTCACAGTAAAGGTTTCTTACAGGAACTGTTGAAAACTACTCTGCTTTTATCTTTGGATAGCAATACTGAGAATCACCAGATGACTTTGCTAGACACAGTCTAACAATATTTGCTACAGTAAACAAACATGCAGTTACTCCTCAGAAGACCTGAGAGTATGTAATACAAGACAGATTTTTCATTCTGCCTCTGATCTTATTTTAGTGTGCAGTCTAAAATAACTTCCAGCTCTAGGTATCTTTGACAATCTCTTTCAGTATACAAAACTACAAATAGAGAGCTCCTACATCTCTAGTCCATGCATTACATCACTCCGACAGAATAAATCCCAGTCCTTTAAACTGCCTTACTCTTATTCTCATAAATGAAATCCTGGGATGAAGTGGAACTATAAGATTAAGTAATAAAAGGAAAAGAGCACATATTATAGTGTTCCCCAGTGGAAACTGTTTCAGGAACCAGAAGTTGCATGTGCAAACTAGATGTAACATTCAGATTCAGGTCTTTTTGGACAGCATCAGTCTAAAAAGGATTGTTATGTTCATGAGCCTAACTGAACTTTATAGCATTTTTTCAGAGTGCTTATTTTTGTGGATATCACACTGTCATCAAGATTTTTATCTTGGAAATATAAATTGTGTAAATGGTAACTCTGGAGGTCAACTTTAATCCCTAGTGAGAATGACTTTCTAGAATGCATTCAAAGATTCCTGATAAAAATGTTTGTCTCTTGTGAATTGTGAGAATGTGATCCTGCTGTAAACAAATCATTAAACTAAATGGGTTTCAAAAACTAAAGATAAGGCATTATTTGAAGTGTGACACAGTTACCAAATTGCAGCTGGGGCTTTGGTGTTGTCAGTAGGAAAAAATGTCATAGAATTCAAAAACATGAAATTTAGAGTCAAATATTGTTGTCTGTCCTTATAGAATGTGGTGCTGGGAACAGCAAATGCTCAAGAGATTATAGTAATTGAAGTGTATGGCTTTCCACGTCCTGCAAGTGCTGGAACAAATCATTGTGTATAACCCAAAGTTATACCCAGTGCAAAGTTGCTCTCATAGACTTAAATTATTTGGTAGTCATGTAACTGCATGGTGATATTGAATAGTCATTGTTGCAGATTTTTGTGGCCCTAGCTAAAACTTTCCAACTGAACTAATCCTATTAGCAAAATTTATTTAAAATATTAATAACTTGGGAGAGAATAAAAAGTATTATGCAAAATTTAGTACTGTTTTTGTTTGAAACGCACAGGCTGTGCATTAAGCACAGCATAGTATTTGGTGACAGACCAGAGCACAGATCTTTAAAACCATAATGAGCATCAGTAAAGTATCTTGTAGTAGGAAGAGCCGCTGTGTCCACATCCTGAGCTGTCAGAACACTGTGATGACAACTGTAAGTAGTGCAGTTGATGTGAGAGGCAAGAGAGTCCTCCACTGCAGAGCAGTGCAGGAGATGAGGTTTTTACTTTTGCCCAAGGAGCTCAAGGTGGGTTGGGTGCTCTTCTGGAAGGCTGGAAGAGGGGCTTTAAATGTCTTCAGTCTAAGCTTGAGTTTCTGCAAGATCACTGCAGCTGCTGTTTTGCACATAGAATGCTCTGCCCACCACAATTAAACACGACCCCTCGGGAGATATAGACTGGGCAACTGCTGGCTCTGAATAGTGCCTTTTAGTCCTCAGCCCTAGATGGCAACCACGATGTCTTTCCTGTGGGGCATCAGTTGTGGGTTTGCCCTGAAGTACAATTCAGGTGGCGACAAACTTGGCAGTTGTGTGAGGACTGCACTTTTTGGTTTAAGGTCTGGAGCCTTTCCTAGATGCTGGTATAGATGGCTTCTTCTTCTTCTTCTTCTTCTTCTTCTTCTTCTTCTTCTTCTCCCTTCACCTCCTGCCAGCAGACCAATTTATCACTTATTGTATGAGAAAATACCCACCAGAAAAAACCCATCAGGTGATACCCTCGCTGTGGTCCTGGGTCCTGACAGACCTGAGCCAACGGTTGTGTATCAAGCTGCATGGTGCTTGCAAGATGGAAGAGATTCTGCAATGCCCAGCAAAGCTGTAGGCACTGGTGGAAATTTCATACTGAAAATATTAAATGCCTGTGGTGATGGGATACGTTTGGGGGTAGGAAAATAACTGAGATAGTGGAAGGCTGCAGTTTTGGTTTCAAAAGTGAGTTCAGTGAGATTTAGACTCCCAAATGTTTTTCTTGCTTAGCCCCCAAGTCCCTAACCCCATTATGTACTATGTCTTTCTGTGAAAACTGCAACTCTTTAATGAATAGCTGTTACACTTTAAGAAGGGAATTGAAAATCCTGAATTATTCACAGAAGAATTTTTAGACCCTTGCTAATTCTGAGGTTAAAATGCATTTCTGATCAGGCGTGTTATTAAGGGTCTATTGTGGAGCACTGATAAGGTACAAAAGATTACCTTTTAAATTACTGCATTTTAACCTATGAATGCTGTTAGCACCTGGGGACTTCTTCATTTTCTGTGAGAATGAAAAAGCCTGCCAATGAAATGATGGGTATTACGAGCTAAACTTTGCAGAATTATCGCTTTCAATTTAATGAGGATACGTATATAAAAAAGAGTGTTTAAGTCAGTTCTACAGCATGGTTCATGCTGAAACAATGCTATTGTACTCCTGGAAGTTTTTCTGTTTCTCCTTTTTCAGTACAAAGGCTGATGACCACGGTCATTTTTGGCCATTTGCCACACAAGCTCTGATGCTGCAGGAGAATGTTCCGTGCTCCTAATGAAGTCAGTAGAGCAGCAGTTAGCCCCTGTTACATTACACAAATAGGTCTTCAGGCAGCAGAAATCATCAGCTGCTTCTTAAGGAAAGACAGTTTCTTCCAAGCTCAGATTTGATCAGAGATTATATATATTTTTTTTTAATCCTGGTTTCCAGAGATGTATAGGAACTGTAGAGCTGTTCATTCTTCATATGAAAATTAATCCTGATTCTGAGACTGCTGCAAGCACTTATAAGGTTGTATTGTGCTATATTCACAAAAGGGTCCTACATTTTGAATTTTGGCACTTTAATTATAAAGAGGAGTGAATAAAGATATTTTTGTAAATCATGAGGGTTTTTTTTTAAATTAAATTTTGGGTTTAATCACATAAACTGAAAATTTTGACAGTCTCATCAGGGCAATTTAAGGATTTACAGTTTCAAAATAAAATATCCTACAAAATCCCAGAGCTGCTTAACTGAATTTCAAGTTTGTGCTATTAGCACAAATTAGAATAGAAAACAAATCAATTTAACTTATCAGCTACCTCTGAGTTTTCAGTCTGAAAATTCCATTGTCTGGGGAGCAGAGTATGACTGGGTCCAGCGGAGATGAGGTTCAGAAATCCCTGAGACCCTACCTTTGAGAGTGCAACAGCAAATTCACCTGCACATCTGGTTCAATGAACCAGCATTTTCTGGTGAAACTTTTGTTTCATTTCTAGTTCCATCATATTTCCACCCCCCCCAATGTATTACATGTGCATATTTAATAATGCTCTTGTAGATTTCTGCAAGAAATCTTAAAGCTAAGCACCACCATTGTTCCTACCCCCAAAGAAAAGAAGAGAACATAGGCAAATAGTAAAAGGTGTTGGGAATGCTTGTGTTTCCTGCATGACTACATAGTAAAAGAAATTATTTCAATGACCTTTAGTATGGTGTGTAGGGAGACAAGGTGTATCTGTGTGCACCAATGTTGTGGGTTGACCACAGACAGCAGCTAAGCTCCCAGAGTGGCATTTGCTTCTACCTACACCACCTCCTCAGCAGGACAGTGAAGAGAAGAGCAGCAGTGAGAAAAATCTGTGGATTGAGATAAAATGGTTTAATAAAGTGAAGGAAACCAAATGATGCAAAGGCAGTCACTCACCACCTCCTATAAATTGAGCCATTCCCTGTCAGTCTCTGACCTATGGTCACTTTGGCAGCCCAACCACTTCTCCCTCTGCCCCAGCTGACCATGATGTTGTTTTTGACCTTGATGTAACATGGTGTAGTTTATCCCTTTGGCCAAATCAGGTGAGCTGTCCTGGCTCTGTACCCTTCCAGCTTCTTGCCCACCTCGGTATACTTGCTTCTGACTATTTTCACATATATAAAGTTGATCCATTGGAACTGTTACTGCATTTATTTTGCTTCCTTTCTGAGGCTGAATGTGATTTCATTAAATTATGCTGGATTTTTGCCTCTCAAATGTGAAAAGCAGAAATTTGACAGTCTGGTCTGAAGGGGTGGATTGATCTCTGCTTGCACTCGGGTGTCTCTGCAATTTAGTCTTCTGTCTTTGTCAGTTGTATATTTTCTTTCTCACTGTTCTCACAAAAACTGTTTTGACCTTTATAACTGTCAACATTTTTATTTATAGATTTTGAATGATGGGTTCTGAATAAAGTTGTTTTTCTCAGAATCTTTCTCCAAATGATTCTTGAGACAACGAAAACATCCGATCTGCTGCCTAAAAATTTTATCCTTGTGACTAAGGAAAAATTTTCTTCTTCTTTTATATATATTTTAAGTCTATTTATATGTATTGCTATATTATGCATACTTACTTATCATTGCAAAACTTTAATGACGATTCTTTCTTACTAGTATTAAGATCCTATATTCATTTACTGCTCAGATACCAGAGCACCACACAGGATCTCGGGCAGAGGAAGCCCAGATCTTGTCTTGAGTCCCAATCCTTACACAAATTTAGCAGAATGAGAAGAGTAAAGGCTGTAAATGTAGGTGGTTTTATCCTTACCTGTTAAAAAGAATTCTCAATTTACTGCCTGGCAAGTTATTGGCACACTCCTAAAACTGCATCTTAAAATGTCCTTCTTTTGGCAGCTAATAGCAATGTTACTGTGAGGTAGGGGAGTTAAAAATGTGTGTGACAAATGTCTTCTATTCATTTTCTAGATAGCACGTTGACAGCAGAGTAACAAATTAGTGATTTTTTTTCTTTTTTTTCCCCCCACTTTTTCTTCAGGTAGATTTTAATGACTGGTTTTTGCTGATGGTGCAGATTTCTAAAGGTTCAAAGTAGAGAAGGGAAGAGAAATGAATCCCAGTACTCAACGAATTATAGCCATCGTAAAAGAACTCCTGCCACTTAGGTCACTGGAGACATAGTTAGTAAGTTAGTATCTCTAAAATTTAGTTTAAGAAATATATTTCTGCAACTTCGTCTCTCCAAATATTGCTGGTTTTTAGAAAGAAGCTGCCAGGTTATTCATTCCTCCATCTGTATTTCAGCAGTTTAGAATACAAGTTTTGCCAGTGCTTCTTCTGCATCTTTTCATTGTCACACCGGAAATTTTAACTGTGGGTGCTGGCTATGCTTGTGTGTTGTACTTGAGTAGTGACTGCTGTGTATGGCCCATGTTGTGAAGGTCAAAGGGACATGAGTTGTTCTTCAGCAGTACAATGTTTAGGGCTTATATCTTACACTGTATCAATCAAGTTGTTAGCCTACAGTACCTGATATGCTGTGCTGCTCTAAACGAGGTACTGGCCTTTATTAGGGAATTACAGAATTCAAACCTGAATCTGCATTAGCTGTTCAGTTAATTGGCTGAATTTAAGAAAGCACCGGTGACTATGCAAAGGGTAAAGTTAAACTCACTTTACTGTGCAGGAGAAGCGATAGATGGGATGCTGCTGTTACTCTACTGCAGAGTAGCATTGGGTCTGCGCTGCACCTCATTCTGCTCTGGAGTATTACTGACAGCCAGGGCTCTCTGCAGACATGGAGAAATGTTTCCTCTCTTTTTTTTTTTGTGGGGTTGGGGGTGTGGAACAACTCTGAATACAATAACACAAATGAAAAAACCACCTGGAATAACAATCACCAAAAGCTGATGATGTTAATGAAAAATGAAGCTGCAGTTTAAGCCCCCTCACTGCTTCTGGATTTGGATTTCTGCAGGATGAAAAGTATCATTGACTGCTGAATTCAGACTTTCCCAACAATGCTTTGCAGGAGAGTTCATCTCTTAACTGGTTTGATTGCTGCTGATAAGTTTGTGGTGTTTTCTAAAGATGGAGCGCATCCACTGGCTCTCAGCAGTTGTTATATCTGAACCAGCCCCACTGCTGTCTCTCTGCCACTGAGTCATCAGTGCTGAATTCTTTACTTTTCTCTGGGACTCTGAGGAATGGCATGTTTTAGAATAGAATTAGCCAGATGTGTTTAGTAAACCTTCTATTAGCTGAAAGCAAGCCAGCTTTATTTTCCTTATTTGCCCCTGACCACAGCTCTTAACTCTGGAGATCTTTGCCCCAAGGTACCAGAAAGAGCTAGACCCAGAGGGGCACTGTTCTACAAGGAATGTAAAATTCTCATGCTCAGGTTGTACATGAATTTTATATACATGCAAATTTTATTATGACAATTATTTCTTTTTCTTCTATTACAATATTTTTTATTTCCTTGTTTTGTTTCGCAGCATATTCTCTAATTGTTGAACTGTGCTGCCAGTCACATCTTAGTCTACTCTTTATGTCTTTAGCTGTTTGACTTTCCACTTTTTTTATTAGAGAGTATATTTAGAACATGTAATTTCAGTGGTTTCTTTCTGGCTGTATTGCAGATTGGCATGTTATTACTAGTTATGGCGTGTTATTACCAGTCATTCAGACAATTCAGTGACATGAAATTCATCTGGATAGCTTTGGGAGATGCTCTGCAGGTAAGCTGGTGGGCTGATAAATATACCTTGTTGCTATTAAATGATTGTTTAAAGCATTTTGAAAGAATGTTCTACCAGTAATGGAACAAAATTAAGGACTATATGAAAAACTAGCACAGAGATCATCGGCCTGAACAGACACAGATTTAAAACTGTAAACTATACCAGCTCTGCATTGCAGCTGAAATTGTCTTTCATCAACAAATCTCTGCCTATACCTGTTACCTCTCTTTCCTGGCTGACTTGATGCTGGGGAAATGGCTATTGTGTGTGAACGGATTTTGCTGCCTAGAAACGGTAAGATTGTGATTGAGAGACATAAGCCAATAAAACCCACTATCAGCCTGTCAAGCTCAACTGACCTTCTATCCCTTTGAGTTTCTTCCTAATTAGCCTCAGTGCTCTGCTTACCTTAAATAATTATCTGTTTTGATCATCCACAGGGATTCTTCCCTACGTGTCATTAATTTGAAGGGCCATCCATAAGACTTTTGATCACGTGTATAATTGTCCAGCAGAGTTCTCTGGGGATTTTGTGTGTTTTATCATAGTGGGAAAGTGCTGAGGTCTAAGTATAGACCTGTGGAAGGGAAAGGACCTGGGCATCAGCTTCACCGTTCATTCCCTCTTTCACTTGGGAAATATGCAGTTTCATTCCTCCTCCTGCAACAGATGTTTCCCAGGGCTGGATCTGATTTTGCTGCAGCATAGTGGAGCCTTTCTAGTGTTTACCCTGCTATGGGCCAGCAGTGAGCAAGAACACCCTACATCCCTTCTGCTACCTTTTTTCCTCTCGAGATTGGTAACCCTACTTTGCTATTCCAGCAATGTGAATTTGTAGGTAGGGTTGGGTTTTTTTGATGCTTCCTTCCTTCTACTTGAAATAATTTGGATAAGTATTGGACAAATTTTAAGGTCTGTTTTGCTGGTGAAGGAAGAAAGGAAAAGACAAACGCAAAGTAGGAATATTGATCCACCTAACAGTAAAAATATACAGGATTTGGCATCAAGCACAGGTCCACTTCCTCTGTGTTCTCAGAAAAATACAACAAAAATCCCAGCAGTTAACATATTTACTTTTTTATATATTTTCTAAGTGTAGTGTATAAATGAGGTGGGTATTTAATCTGCATTGTGAATTAATCTTTTTAATCTATGTCTTAGCCTGAATACTGTAATGACTTCATTCTACAGCACTCTACTGCTGCTACTGTAAGATTTCATTAGTGGTTTTTTAAAGAAACTGAGAGACAAGTCCATATTAGATTTTAGAAATTAAATTTGGATGAACCCAGATTTCAGAAAGCTGGGTATTTAATGCAATTTCCAGACTGCCTGTTTGACTTTGAGCCAAAGACTTTGTGCTTTATGGACACAGAAAGTTGAAAAGGAATCTGTAGCCAAATCAGTCAGTTCACCTTCATAGCATAAGAAATGACATATGCAAATTGTAAAGATCAAAAGCTTAGGCAGCCAAACTTTGGGAAAATAGCAGGAGAAATTGTGTTTATACAAACTTCTTTTGGTGTAGTTGCTAAGACAGGCCAAATAAAATTCATTGCAATGTCTTTGCAAAAGCTATTAAATGAGGCAGTATTTTTTCCTCCTAGGCATATGTTTTAGGATTTCATCCCTGGGTTGCCTTTAAAAATAATGTATGAGGTGGTAGAAAAGAATAAGGAGAATTAAAAGGATAAATATTTCCAAGGAATTATATAATGCAAAACAAAGTCTGATATTTAGATCCATGGCACATAGAAGCTCCTTTCATTTAGAGAAGAAAAAAGGAGCAAGCCCCTAGAGCAGATGTAGCATATTCTTCAGTTGTTTGCTATCAGTTGAAAAATAGGCTTTCTCAGGACTTATCACTGCAAACTGTTAGTATTGGAACTGAGTATATAGCTAGAGATGGTTTTATTATTGTGCATTCATTTGTCTCACTTCCACTCTTTTGTATGGGCCTCATTTTCTCTCTTCTGTCCCAGTTCACTAGTTGTCTCTATAGTGGTTGCTTTTAAATGCCTGTAACTCAATCCTTCTATATTTCTCCTTCTCAGCCAGACTCCTCTTGCATGCAGTCTGACCATCATGAAGGGAAACTATGGAAAGTCCATCCTTTTCTGATGTCCAGTGCTATAGTGCAATGCTGGCCATTAGCAAAGAGAGACCACTGACAAGGGTCTCCACAGATCCAGGGCATGCCATTCACAAGGGCCTAGGCTGGAACATTCATAAGATGGAGTGGGAACACTCTGGTAATATGTAGGGGAGCTGGAGCGTACTGTGTAGGAATAAAATCAGAGATGTCTTAAACTTGAGGTGTGTGCTGTGCATGTGTGAGTATAAACCTTCTTAAAAGTTCACACTGGAGAGAAGGGATGACATCCAGAGGGACCTTGACAGGCTTGAGATATGTGCAAACTGCCGTAAGTTCAACAAGGGCAAGTGCAAGGTCCTCCACATGGGTTGGGGTAATCCTAAGCACAAGAGCAGCCCTGAGGAGAAGGACTTCAAAGTGTTGATTGATGGAAAGCTTAACATGAGCCATCAATGTGCACTTGTAGCCTAGAAAGCCAACACTATCCTGGGCTGCATCAAAACCAGTGTAACCAGCATGTTGAGGAGATTCTACCCCTCTACTCTGCTCTGGTGAGACCCCACCTTGAGTACTGTTTCCAGCTCTGGGGTCCCCAGTACAAGAAATATCTTGAGCAGTTGGAGGAACTGCTGGCTGCTGGCCAGAGGAGGGCCACAAAGATCCTCAGAGGGCTGGACAACCTTTCCTATGAAGACAGGTTTAGAGATGGGATTGGGTTTGCTCAGCCTGGAGAAGTCTCTGGGGAGACCTTACAGCAGCCTTCCAGTACCCAGTGGGGGCCTACAGGAAAGCTGGAGAGGGACTGTTTACAAGGCACATGGCAGGGGGGTTGGAACTAGATGATCTTTGAGGTTCCTTCCAATCCAAACCATTCTATCATTCTGTAATTCTTTGACTAAGTTGCTTGCAAGTTGTTGATGTCTTATAAGGAGGGATAAAGGTACAAATATATCTCCGTTCCCTATTGGCAAAATAACTTTTTGTCCACTCAGCAGGAAGTCAAAGTCTTCATAGCAAAGAAGGCAGAAGCTTATTTTAATCCAAGTCTGACTTTAATCCAGTTTCCGAATGTAATAAGGCTCATACTTCCTGTTATTTTTCTGATAGTCAACAGGATGGGAGAAGGAGGTGAAAAGTATGGATACAGACTCAAAAAGAAGGGTTCAGCTTGGAGTATTTCAGTCTGGAGAGTAAGAAGCTGCCAGAGGTATAGGAAACTTGGAGTGGAAGTTGACAGGCATTTTGGTGCAAGCTCTCTAACTGGTGTAAACCGAGCATTTTTTGTGCTACAGTACATCATGCTACACTGTTCTATCATCTTACTGCCTCCTTTATCTGGCATGGTCTTCTGACTTTCTCTGAAGACTTTTAAAAGGTTTGCTCCTCTTTATATAACTTTCTTGCTAGATTTCTCCTTTCTGCTCTTCCCCTCCCCACCGTCCCCAGCCTCTTTCAGGCTGTGTAAGATTTGGCACCGTTTCAGTTGGTCTGCTCAAAGGAGAATGCCTGTTTCTGAAAACTCATTTTCTGTGAGGGGTGGAGTTTGCCAAAGTGCCTATTCAGCTTAAGGGACAAAGAGTTGTCTTGCTGCCAGTCCTAAATGTGTACTTAAGCAATTGTCCTAGAGAAGGCTAGGATATTGAGAAACTTCATGATGAGCTGAAAGCTGTGTATTTCCCCTTTTCTTAAACCTTCAGTATCATAACGATCTCAAGTTATTGTTTAGTTGGCAACTTAAAGTCTGATGATTATGAAGATGGTATTTAATGTAAGAGACTTACTACAACTCTGACAAAATGCAATTATTCTTTTTCTCCTTGAGCATTCTCTTTTTCTTAGTTCATGAGTTAAATAGTGACAAATAAAAAATCATGGAGTTCTCCTTCAGTGGAATTCTCTAAAAGCCTCTAGGTATTATGAATTGCAGTATCAAAACCTTAAGTCACCAGCTTTGCAAATAGTCAAACCAGGCAAATAAAATGCTATGATTACCCATAATACAGGAAAAAAACCCCCAACCATTATTGATAATGATTACAAGTGACAGTTTCTTTCATGCAGCCCATAAGCTGGGGCTTGAGCTTGTAGTAGTGCCACATCTCATTATGCAAAGTGGTTGTGGGAAGGTAGAGCAAAACAAACAAAGAACATTCATATAACACTGAAGAGCACTTAGTTAAAGAGAAATGTTTAACTTCAGTTCAGGAGTGTGTTGTGACAATGATCATAAATAGTTTCATGTCTGATATAAATCAAATTGACATGAGTGTACAAGTAACCTCTATAGCTTAAGAAAAGGCAGCAGAAATATTAGGTCAAGAAAGCCTAAACTGTATAGGCTCTCAAATGACCAAAGTTATTTATAGTATCTCAAAATAACCAAGCAGGAGAAATCAATTCCTCAGAAAAATGAATCAGTTTATTTGATATCTTAGTAAGATTCTGAAAGCCAGCATCTACCACAGAGATGGTAAAAATTCAAATGTCTTTTGATGAAAATTTTTAGACAGTGCCTTTTTTGCCTTTCAGTGGTAGCAGAGTCTCCTGTAATGTGTGTAAGCATACTCAAAGCTAGCTCTGAAATCAGGCTATACTCCCTGTGTGCTCTAGCCAGTACAATGGGTTTGTTCTCACCTTCTGTATGACCTCAAAACTTTCTATCTGGCAGCAACTCTGTTTGATTTCAGAAAAAGTATTCCACTTGTTGGCCTTACCTGCTACATGGCATTTATTATTTCAGTCATTCTTCTGGCAGGTTTCAGCCCGGACCTTGTGTTTTCTTTATTGGGGAAAAGCATTTTCTCCTTAGATGATCAGGGAAAAGATTGGTCTCTTCCCATTTGGTGAAAATACCTACTACTTTGTCTTCTCAAAGAAAGAACATAATGGATAATTTCGTGCTGCTACAGACCAAAAGAGAGGAAGGGAAACATCTCTTGCTTGGGTGTCCATGTGAAGGATCTCAGAAACACCTTCTAAGCACCATTGATTGTAGAGGGAATATGGAGGTTCAAGGTTTTACACAGTCACCATTGTCATGAGGCAAAGATTATTGCCTCCATTCACCCCTACCAAATATATTTTGATTATTGAAGTAAAAGTGCACCTTAGCAGAATGCATCATGCTCTATTCATGTATATTCTGTTCCATGCATCAGTTAAAAATACACTTTCATCGGCTGCAGACAGCCTAGGAAATTTTGAAATGTGTCCATGCAATGAAATTTCTTACCAGGCTGTGGTTTCCAAGATACAACATTTATCCAAAGAGTTTATCTGAAGAGCAGGCAGGCAGGGTTTGAGATCTACCTTACTACTAAAAATTATTTTGGTGTCATTTCAAGTGGTCATCAGTGAGAATTGGAGTTTACTGTGGAATTAATTTGCTTGTCAGGGTAGGCTGCTGGCAAAAAGTAAGGAATAAATACCTGTCTCGCCATTTGCAAATATTGCAGTTACTCATCTCCTAGTTTGTTGCATTCTTTGTCTGAGGTTTTCTATTTATTCTTCAACACCATAAGGAAGAAATACACTAGAACTAGCCTCATGATATGTGTGCATACATCTTTGAAACAAATCTGAGCAAAGAAAAATTGTTACTTCAAGGGGTGGGGAAATCACAAATAACACACTTCCTCCCCACCAAATCTGTGATCCTGCACGTACACTTGTTAAGAAATACCAGAGAGTATGTGGAAACCTTGGTATTAAAAATAATTACTTCATAACTGTCTACTTTATAGAAGATAAACTTCCTAATACTCTGCATACAGAAAATGTTGCAGTTCTGTTTTAGTGTTTATTTTCTCTCATTTTTCACCATCCACAGATAAATGTGGTTGCTAGAAATATCTTTGGAATATTTTTCATCTATGTTGATATTATTATATAGACCTGAACACATTTCATATCTTTAATATATGGTAATATTTTGCTCTGCTGAAATGGACACGAAACATGCTAATTAAATTTTTCCCTCTAAGTAAATTGGTAGAACTTCAATGCGTTTTAAAACAGTTTGGATGAATATTCTGTATATCACAAAGAATAGGTTTTTGTCAAAGAGCAAGGTATGTTAATACCATCAAATAGACAGAGAGGGTCCTAAATAAAACCAGTCCCCTTCCTGCCCAGGTCCCCAGCTTCATACTGGAACTCAGACCCAAGGACATCAGGCTTAGGATCTCATGGGTATGACAAAACCAATCCCACACAGACACCTCTCACCCTCCTGCAGATTAAGGAGTTAATTTACAATTAATAGCTAGAGGTGACAAATTTGGCATGCTGCTGTTGGAATCTTTGCAAACAGTTATTAAATGTTTAATTATCAAGTGCCATGTGCACATGATTAATTTACCTTCCCATAATATTATGTTATTTTGACCAGGTCATAGTTAATGCATATAAGTATGTCTAATTAAAGAAATAATAATAGGTTTCTACTGGATCCTTCTTTAAAGTCACAAATGTTCTTTGTAACCTTAAATATACTTGTGTTTGTATGTCAAGTGCATATGAATATTTTTATTTGGAAATATGTAATAAGATGCAGAACTATGCAATAACTCTTCTTATACAATGCTAAGAAATGCTAAAATTTTGCAGAATCACACAGTCACATGGCTGTGTGGGGTTTTTTCAAAGACAATGTACTTATAAAAAAGTATGAAAGATAAATTTCCTGGAAAGTGAGTGATGATACTCCCATTTTTAGTTTCCATAATGCATGTTTTTGGAATGACTAGTGTCACTTCCTGTGCATGGTGTGAGCAAATAACTGTGATCAAGAGCTGTTGACATGAGCTGGTGAGTATGATTTGGAGTAATTTATGGACCAGTTCTCCTTATATTTAACTTTTTTAGAATGCTTCAACACATCAAGATGGCAAGTTGTATAAAATAATTATATAGAATATGTATCATTAAGGAGTGACCTGGATTTTCTGTAGAAACATGTTTTTCTATCTTCTGTGAGTTAGGGATGTTGCAAAGGATTTTTTCCCACACAACCTCTTCACTTGTTCTTCCTGAAGAGGTGATCACAATGTTTTATTGTGAAAAGCATAGCTCATGTAGTAACTAACTACAGATTATAAAGCTAGAATTAGTAAGGTGTTGTACAAACCTGTGTTTCTAATTGGGAAACTTCAGATTTCCAGTGGAGAGCTTTAGAGTTTTAATGAAACTTCAAAATTTGAAGTTTCATTAAAAACACATTAAAATTGAATGTAACTTTTAAACACTTTTAAAATTTATCATATAATGTTTGCATGTTGCTACAGTAGAGTATATTCTCTTCTGGTCTGCAATGCTTTAAAACATTTTTCTAATCAATTCTTATATTCAATTCTAGCATTATATTTGGCATCATAGATTTTGACAGATGAAGGCTATGGTAATTCAAGCTTTCCTCAGTAGCTGGCAATTGAATGTTTATATTTAAGTATACGCATAGTTTCTGTCTGTGAAAATGAATACTTAGTTTCAAAGTAAAAGTAGCATTTATTAGTCATGAAAGTGAACAAGTTAATGGCCTAAGTATGTCTTTGAAGGGTCTGGACATAAAATTCATACTTATTTATATTGAAATTTTATTTTTCTGAGAGATAGATGTTCATTTCCTTTTGCTTTCTTTTCAAATAGATTGACTGTCTCAAGTTGTTTCTTTAATTATCCTGTCAATCATTCCAGGACACACATTGTATTTCAAAAACTTGTTTATATCCAATATCTGAAAGCTTAGACTTAGGAATGGACTCACCAGTCAGTGCATGGGTTTCTCTCTTCTTTCTGTGAGAAATCTTTACAACAAAGTTTCTTAAAATTTAATGCCTATTTGTTGAAAATTCACTGAGTTTGAATGTAAAGTGGGCGACAGTGTTAGTTTTATTTTTGTGAGTAACAAGAATGGAAATGTGCTGGAGGAATCCTATACTTATGTTTGCTTTTGAATCCAGCATTGCAATCTCGGCTCAAATATCTTCCTTCACTGGAAGGAGCCATTCCTTGCCATCATGAGTAAGCAGTATAGCACTCATCTCTTTTTCCTTTCCTGCCCAGAAACGAGGTATATAAGTCCAGTTATCCTGATTGGTGCATTTTGCTTTTGGGAGTAATGTCAGTGGAGCAAAGAATGGATTTGTCTCTCCCACTTGTTCTTGTGGAGGAGTCTCTGTCTTCAGGATTGTAGCAGAGAGCAGGGGATTGGAGGTGGGAACCCTAAGATGTTCCTGCTCTCACCTTCCCTTCCCAGATGCCACCTACGACCTGCTCTATGTGGCTACAGAAATCTCTGCTGCCTTCTACAATCTAGTGGTACAAAAGAAAAGCTAAGAAACCCATGACAGAGGAGGATGGAAAAAACATCCTCCAGCGACTCCTTTTATGCCTGCTTCTTGATCCCCTAGGAATAAAGTTGATCTTGGAGAAAAGAGAGGATGTTAGAAACAGTAGAGATGGCTTACCATTTATTATACTCCACTCATGTCAACACTTGCTCCCTAGAACCACATATTCTCTGAAGCAAGAGAAGGTCCTAATTGGTGCTTTAGCGTAAAGCGAATTGTTATTTGTATTCTCAGTTATTTTAGAAATATTTTACAAATACTTTCATAAGTTAAGGCTTGGTCTAACTAATTCTGACTAGCTGTGTGATATACTCCATCATCTAGGTGTGTTTGTGCAAATATATAAGTCAAAATACTAATACAATTTCAATATTTAGAGAGACACAGATTCTCAAGATGAAGAAAGAAAAATACTTGCCATATGTTGACTTTGTTCCGTACATAAGTATGATGTTGTAAGGCTTGGGAGAGGGTTCTTTTTATTTGGTTTGGTATTTTTTGTATTTTTAATTTCATATTAAAAATAATGAATAATGAAAATAAGCAAACATGAAGAAAAAATATATTATTAACCAAGTTGGAAATAAAGCTGATTAAGATACACTCAGAAGTTGCAAATTTTTACTATAATAATTTTGTTCAAACAAGTGCATAAGATAAAATTTGTATGTCTCAAGTCCAGGTCAGACTTTAGATTTTGAATGAACATATTTAGAGACGACAGATTTTTTTCTTTTGGGTGTTGTATTTAAAACACATGGTTTTCTGTCAAATTAGCAGTCTTCAGAGGAATACAATCATGAATAAAAATATTATTAGTTATTTCTAATTCCAAGGTTTCTTTGAATTTTTCCCACATGGGAAAAAATGAACTAATATGCAAGTAAAATTTGCTTGTAGTAGCTTATACTGATGTTATACTAATTTTAAGCAAATCAGCTTTTTTGAACTGTTAACTGCAAATGGGTTCATGACTTCATCTAGTTTTCAGGTAGAAATGATAATTAAATAGTGTGTAAGATAAGAGAATCCTGGATACTGTTTTAGTGAATTGTGCAAAACTAGAAAGGCTGAAGGTCTTTCCTAGCCATAGCAGTTGCAGATGTATAGCAGCAACAGTGGTTGGAAAGATGAAGACTGAAACTAAAATACATAAAAAATCATCCTGTAGGAATTAGTCTGAAGAATTTCCATAGTAGGAAGAATTTGCTGGTAAGTGCTGAAGTTTCTGGAAGTAGCAGTTAGTCACTGGAAAATCCACTTTTATTCAGACCTATCTCAAAAGAAATTGCAAATTAACACAAATACATAGACATCGTTTATTAGAGCTCAACCATTCTTCTTTCCTCGTGAAGTAATTTACCTGAAACGTTGGGGGGATGTAGTTCACAAGCTGGGTCAAGGATAGGTCATGATGGGAAAACCTAAAAACCCCTAAACAAAAAGTATTATTAGAAATATGCTGAAATACAAGTGATTCCAAAAGAAAGGCCTTAGGACATAGTTCAATTTAAACAGCACTTAGGTTTTTGTGCTTAGCAGGAGGATTTCCTGAATAGGGAATAAAATTGGCCGCTGTACTATACAAAGTTGTGACTAAAGAAACATTTCTCAGTCTTGGGCCAATACCTTCCACAGAAATTAATAACCACCTAAACTCCTGCTTAACTGTGGGATTGCAATTCTGCCTTCACCTCTTTGGCTATAATAGTCTTTCTTTTTACATGGGTTAAAGAAATTGTGTAATGCCAGATTAGATTTATGTGGTTTTGCTCAACAGAATGCAAGGTACATCTTTAATATCAATTCTACGGCTAAATTCAGTGCTGACAGATGCATTTTCAAAAGCTGAGAGCATAAAGAACTTCTTAGTGCTTCAGGAAATTAGTGCAGTTATCAGAAAAGAGATGCAAACTGAAATTCAGTGTCACAGGCAATCGAAGCTTTAGTGCTAACAATAAGGCTATGTGTAGTTCTGAAAGCACATAGGCATGGGCTTAGTGTTAGACATGCAGGTCTTATTGGTGAAAACATAACTGCCTCTTCAGATTCTGAGTCTGACCTAAGAAACCTAATTTTGAGAGAGTTTTCTGTTTGCTTGCTTTTTTAGGGTTTTCTTTTAAAGCAAGAAGTGGTCTTTTAGTCCTTTTTGCAAATATATTGTCTACACTGTGACCATTACTATATTCAATTAGGAACTGCTTGTAGCTTATGTAATGAACAAGAAGTTTAATTTGCTCTTGAATTATAGATTCCTGTTTTCAAATGCTGACGTGTACATAAATGGAGTATGAAGCATGCATTTTAGAGAAATTGAACTTAGCCACATAGTCCTAAAAGTGCTCTCAGTTTTTAAACAGATAAATATTGTAATGGAAGAAGCTACACATTTGGTTTGAGATTTGTGTTCTACCACTTACCCCTAACATTCCCTCTTGCCCAGCTCTCTCCCTCCTTGCTGTGGATTTAGATGTTCTAGAACCAAACAGTTGAAAGTTGGAAGGAATTTCTGGAATTAATCTTGTCCAACACCCCTTACTCAAGCAGGGCCACCTAGACCTGGTTGCTCAGGATCATGTCCAGATGACTTTTGAGTATCTCCAAGGAGGGAGACTCCACAACCGCCCCGGGCCAATTAGCCAGTGCTCAGTGATGCTGTTTCCTGAGGTTCAGTGGGAATCTCCTGTGTTTCCGTTGGTTCCCATTGTCTTTGGTCCTGCCAGTGGGAGCCAGTGGAAAGACCCTGACTCTGCCCCCTTTGCACCCTCCCTTCAGGTATTTGCATACATTGATGACACCCTCATCCCTCTTTTCTCCATGCTAAACAGTCCCACCTATCTCAGCATTTCCTCATACGAGAGACACTGTAGTGCCTTCATCATCCTAGTGACCTTTTGCTAGACTTTCTCTAGTAGTTCCATATATTGAGTTTATGTATTTTTCATAGGTAGCCTCCTTCACAAGCAAATTTATCCACGATGCTCCTAGAAAACTGCTACTGGATAAAAGCTCAGCTGTTGACCAAGTTGTTTACTACTGGCCCACAAAGACCATAATACAAAATAAATCAGTGGCTACATATATGTTGCAAAGTTAAATACCTGAGTTACCTGTGGTATTGAAAGGAAGCTAGCCATAGCAATATAGACCTCAGCTGGGGTTGTTTGCTTGTATTTGTGTTGCGTTTTCTTCCCTGAACAACTCCTCTCTTTTTCCTTGAAATTTTACATCCATTTTAGTTCTTAAGCTTTTGGGGGACCAGAACTGTTCTTTGTCATAGTCTACATTCTCATATAGAAGTGGTTCTTTGTCCTGCTAAGGCGTTCCAGTATGATGGTAACACCTGTTTTTTCCTGTCAGGCAGCATATTTCAGGGCTTTCCAGCAATTTGATGGCTACTTGAGCTTTCAAACTTTGTCTGCTTATCTGAACTAACCTTCTATTCCTTTGAAGTTTGCCTATTTCTAATATTAGCTGAAGTTATGAATGATTTCAGTGTCAAGAGTTACTACTAAGAGTGCATTAAATAAGAAGCTTAGCAAGAATTCAAATTAAGTGGAGGAGGTCTGAGGAATCCTTCTACACTAACTTTTCCTATCATGGAAGCAGAGAAAGAAATTAGTCTTTCTATATCATCTGTGAAAACTGTGTACAGTATAGGATGACTTCTAGCTGCTGATTCTGGAGAGCTTCAAATGCAGTCCTCTTCTGCAGGAAAAAGGTAACCAGGATCATTCTGGACAGTGAACATTCCAGTGATGTTGCTCACTTGTGCACAGATAAAAATACATGTTGTGGTTGTGTGTGTCATTCAATTTCAAAGTCACTTACACAAAAAAGTATATTAGTAAAGTCAGGATTTGAAGAGACAGCATCTATTCTGAAATGAAAATAATAGAACAGGGATTGAATGGCCCTAAAATGGTATTCTTCCCCTCTCACAAAATGTTAAATTCCCTTTCTCCTTCTAAAATAGCTGGAAAACAAACCAGTAACAACTGTAATTTCTCCTTTCTTACTAACACAGGCTATATTGCTACTCAACCCACAGTTTCACAAGTATTTAAAGTAAGAAGGAAAATCACGCTTCCTGTTTATTTGCATTAGTGTTCATTGATCAGTATTATAAAAACTACAGTATAATGAATGCAGTGTGTAAGCTGATTTCTGCTGCAAAACACTTGAGGCAAACTAGAAAATTACTCAGCTTTATATGATGTATGAAACATGCAAAACCTAAGTTATGAAGGAAATGTCTTAACTCGAGTTGCATACACTATAGCTCAGATCATTAATGGATATCTACTCTGTATTTTGAAAGGACTAACAGCAATTAGAAAGCAATTATAAACTCATTCATGTGGAAGACAATTTAAACTAAAATAGGGTGATATTAACTGGGAGTAGTTTAAGAACATTTAATTAGATGTCCCCAAAGACCCAATTCCATAATCAGGAGGGAAAGCTATGCTGTTTAAAACAAACCATAGCTTATATGGGGAATAAACCTTATTTATAAAACAAATCCCAGGGAAGAGGGAGAATAAGAGGTGGAAGATAGTTATTATCATAAACTAATTATTATCATAAACAAGTTATTATCATAAACTAGTAAATTCATTTAGAAGCTAGGAATTGGAGGAAAAATAAGAAACTGGGAAAAAACTTTAACCGGTGAAATAAAGCCAATATCTTACTTTCTAATGTATAATAGCAATCATATCTACCCATTTGATCCCACTGGGATCTGCAAGTTGTGGAAATCTCCATAGTAACAACTAAATACAGATGATTTTTTTTTTAATAGCTATTGCTGTTCTGTATTTGCGGGTGTGGGGCAGATAATCCCTTAAATCCTGGTGAAGAAGAAACAGTTTCTTCTCAATTGATGCTATTGTGAATGAGAAATGACATGTAGATAGTTTTTAATTAGGAGAATGAATTTTGCTTTGCTTTTTTATCCTTCTTGTTGTTGTTGTCAGAAGAATGACAGCATTTCTACATCACCAGAACTTTCTGGTTTGCTAAACTAGGGCAAGTGCTAATGATGACATTTTGATATTAGTTTCTGGGTGCGACCCTTTCAGAATTGTAGAATATGTCACATTGTATTAAGGACACAAGGGACGGTGGTAGAGCATGCCATATTTTCTGATGTTTTTCTGATAATGGTGGAAAACCCAAAGAATTCAGTTTTTTCATGTTTCTGAGAAGTTTCCTTGAGAATTTTTAGTATAGTTTTTACTTGCTTGTTTATATGGGAAATCTTGAGAGACAGAAAGGTCAGTGAAGTTGTTAAATGCTTTAGAAAAGGTAAACAGAAGAGAGGAATTGTTAAACTAGAAAAGGTCACATTTGTGACAGATTGAATTTGAGATGATGAGATTTCTTCTAAAATGTGATATCTGAGAGTAACAAGGGAAGAACTCAAAGACAAAGAAACACCCCTGAAGATCATTCTTACAAGTCTAAACCTGAACTACAGAAGTTATCATGAAAGGAAGCCATCTTCATACCTGTATTAGAGCTTATAAGAGTAATAAGAATTATTCTGCAGCTTAAAAATAAGGTTTGTCTTTGTGTAGCCCTAATGAACCTTTTATTTGAGGGGACAGGTTGGAGGAGCCTTGCATTAAAAAGGCTCCCCCACTTTATTCTCAAATCCAAAGCATTTTTGTTATTAACCTGTAAAAAGGTTAATAAAGCACTGCAGGGACGTGTGTTCTTTGTGTAGCTTTAGTATTTGCAACCATTCTGATTCGGATTCCTACTCCAAGTGTCCCAATTCCTGTCCATTCTCTAAAAAAGTAGTTGGGCGTATTACATTATCCTGGTTACAATCAATTGGTTCTCAAGCTTTCTATAGAGAGTTTTCTATGCCAGTAATTTTTCTGCAAAGATTTTCCTGGAGGGTAATCCTATCATAGCACTATATCTAGGCATGGTCTCTCTCTTATAGTTGGAATTAAAAGTGCTGATTTCTGAGGAGTTGAGTTCAAAGCTTTTATCAGCATTTGACTGATTAACCCAATCGCTCAGAGAAATGTTTGCTTTATATATTTCGTGTCTGATTACTCTGCATTTACTTATCTAAAACTTCTGAGCTTGCCTAATAGGACTATTTAAAGTGAGCAAGATGAAAGCATTAAGAATTAGGTATTAAAAACCCATTCAGCTCTGACTAGCCAAAAATCTGCTTTGGGAAAGCATTTTATACTGGTTTGACTAGGGAAAGTAATATGACAATTAACCTAAGTTTGAGTAAAAGCCTGTTAGCTTCAGTTTAAGGTTCTGGCCTGACCTGTTTTTTTTTCATTTTGCGTTATATTAAAACTGGGGAAATTCATGTTGAATTGAGTATATTTTTACTCTCACTATTGAATTGAATGCTAGTACTTTGATTTTCCAGACTTGCTGCAGATCAGTTCAGGTGCAAGGATCTCTGCGTGTGCTTGCACATTGTGTCTATTCGATCTTGTCAGTTGTTTGTGTTGTCAACTTTGTATGGTTGCTGACATAAAATTTTAAATGGTATATTCTAATTAAAATGAAGGAAGAAATAGTATCTTCTACGTTGTGGTTTCCTGGTAAAGTAACAAGTATGAGGCTGTGTATGTTGAACTTTGTCCAGGAATTTAAAGCATTCAGACGAGGCATGTGGCTTTAGCTATTAGGTGAAGTAGGCCACTGCTTAAAGTCTAAGAGCTGTTGCTGGAAATGATTGACTGTTGCCTCTGTTTTAGGCTGTGTGAGTCAAAGAGTGTCTAAGAGGCTTTGCTACTTATCAGACGGTATCCACATGGGTAAGCAAGTTTAAGTGCTCCTGCCATGGAGGAACAGGTGGGGCTGTGTCTGCTGGCACCACCAGCTCTCTCATTCCCACCAACCCTGAGGGCAGCAGAAGCAAGCATTGCTTTCCAGAGCCTTCCAACCCCCTTCCTGACCTTCTAGACCTTTTTTGTTCCCAGGCTGTTCCTCTTCTCCCTCCCAAGATGAAAAGCAGCCATGGTGTAGCAGGAGGTTTAAGACTGGTGCAGGAAAGGAAGCTCTTATGTGTGGGGATGGGGAGGAGAGGTCAGAGCTGCATGATTATGGTAGAGGTCTGGATGGAATTGCCAAGACAGGAAGGCCATATGTAGAAAAGTAGGTAGGCCAGTCCCAGGATAGGACAGATGGACCCATTCATTTGTGTTATCTTTCCTTGACTTTTTCTTTTCTTTCTTTTTTTTTTTCCTGTCGGTTTTTCTTCTATCATTTTACAACTTACGCTTTTCTCAGGGGAAAAGTCCTCACAATACCTTAAGTAGGTTGTTTTTTAAAGCCATATTGTTTTCAGGCTATGTCTGAACAACTCCTCCTTGACATATTTACCTTGATAAACGAGGTTTTTTTGAATCCTGCAGAATATTTCCCAGTAGATCAGAAAAGAGCTCAGGATGTTCCCTGAAGATTGCTTTGTTTAATGTCAACTTCACTTCAGTTATCCATCTTCATTTATGAATTAATCAAGGAGAACATTTTTTTATATCCTTACCTAGCCCAAATCACATCTTGGTAAAACTGACATTGGGACTTTGGATATTGTTTCCAGCTGATGAATGTGATGGCTTTAATTCTAATGAGCACATTCAGCCATACATTTCATAGGATAAGTAGACCTGATGAAAGATAGAATACTGCCCCAAGTGAGGCCCACTTAAGAACAGCAGTAACTGGTAAGAAGGTCCTTAACAGTCCAATATCCTTAGAGCAAGAAAATGAATATAGAACTGAAGACTGTCCTAAAAGGAGTGAGGTTCACCCATGAAGAGCTCTGTGAAAAGGGGGCTGGTGCTTTGGGTTGCGCAGAGAGTGACGAAAACCATGGCATATCATGGCTGTGTTCTTTACTATTCTCTCCTAGCTGATGCTCAGTTTACAGGGATTTCAAACCTGGTGCTGTCTGGTTCAGGTGGGTAGATGTGGCAAAACAAACAAGAGAAGACTCCTGACCTCAAGACTTTGTGTACTCTTGTGTAAGAGAGAGGCTATTTTATCCCACAGTGAACATAGGAAGAAAACATTGTAGACTTAATGTACACAGAGAGATGGCTCTCAATTTTACGAAAGTCTTATTTTATATTAATTATGATACTCTGAACAATGCCTATTAAGGTAGAAGGACAGCTAGACTGAAAGACAACAGGAAAAGAGCATCGGAGAAAGGGGGGTTAAAGAGAGTGTGGGATGCTGGAGGTCTAAATTTTGGATTTTCTGGATTGTCTTTTTGCTGGTGGTTTAGAATTTGTTCATTCTGGTTTTGTGTGGTTAATTCTGGATCTGTTGTGTCTTGCCCATTGGTGGTAATAAAGCTGCTCAGCCTTTACTGAGGGAACAAAGCAGGAATGGTTGGCTGGAGCAGGCTGCATGACAAAGCAATAGAAGAAGAAATGAAAAAAGTACCAACACCTCTAAGGACAGCAATGTTCACAGCATTCTATTCTGAGATCTGGGAAAGGGAGTATGTAGGATGAACATGGTTAGCACTGAGTAGAAAAATGTCCATGTTGTACATTGTGGAAAGAGGTATGGTAACATCCCAACAGTGTTCCTGAGAAATGCCATTGGTTCTCTTCTAAATATGAGAGATTCTCCAGTTTCTGTTCTGCTGACATACTTTTCCTTTAAATGAATAAGAACAACTCTGGTTAGCTTTGGGGTTTTTTATAAGGATGTATACTTATTTGCTGCCAAAACCACTTTATTTTTTTCCTCTTCTGTATATTTTCTGTCTCATCCATTTTCTTTTGAGGGCATTCAGATAATTGTTTAAATCATTGGAAGTGAGCCTCATTATTTGTTATTAGTTTTGTTTTGCCCATTAGATCATACTTAATGCTAAAATTACTCTTCTCTGTGTGATTAAATCTTTTGTTAACTCACAATAAAAGATTTCACAGCTAACATTTCAGGCATTCTCTGCCTGCTTTTGGAGTAAACACTGATCAATAATAGATTAATCGCTTCTTTCCAGTATCTGTGTAGCCATCTAGATTTGTCACCATTTGCAGAGATACAACAGAAAACAAAGTAATCTCTGTAAACCAAAATGGACAGACCCTAATTAATGTCTTATGCATAATGGCAGGAGAGGGTGCTGCCATGCAGGCCCAGAGGAACAAGGAGCTTGGCTGAGCAATCCTGAATGGAAGGTTTCACAGAGGAGGAAATTTTCAAGCCTGTGTTCAGGAAAGTCTGATTTTTCTCTCTCTGTAATAGATGGGTTCTTTAACTGAATTTTTATTTAAATAAATCAGTGTAACTTGATATGAGTGAGACAATATAATTGTCAGGCACACAATATGTCTTTCTTCTGTCTTCAACTATTGTGCTTACAAAGGTGTGAGAGGTAAAATGTTGAGCTTTAAACATAATATAACAACGTTGGTATTTTGGCACATTTTCTTCTGATCTTTTGTATGAACAAAATTATGAAAAGCAAATTACTTAATAGTTATGGGCAAAGCATAAAACTCTTTTAGCTCTCATTTATAGTTTCATCTGTGTAAGTCTTTTTCGGTGCTGCTGTTCCACCTATGTGTCTTGAATAGGAGACTTGAGACTGGTGAGGAAGAGTAACAAGGAATGGATGCTGAGGAGACTAGAGGCATTCCTTCCCTTTCTGCCTTCATCAGCACAAAAGACATGAATCTGAATCACTCTGTGCCCCTCCCAAGGCTAGGATGAGGAGATGAAGATTTAGGGTGAAGAATGATAGGATGACATGCAAAAGAAGTTAATAGCCATGGGATAACTTTCCATGGTACCACCTCATAGTCTGTACCATGGCACAGATAATTCCCACCTTGATACACCACCAGAGCTGATGGAAAGGGCTTGTAAGGTACATGTTAAATTGAGACTGTCTATCACAGGCCTCTGACTTCTAGTGGAACTTGCAGTTAACCTGTAATTCTATAGTCACACTATTATAATGCTGCCATTTAGGATCTAAATTGAAGTAAACTACCTTCATGGTAACACCAGGGTTGGTAAAATTATTTTCCTGTAGTAGCTACCATTTTCTCAGACTTCTACCACCAGTGTCAAATAGATTAATTTCAGAGAACTGTAACATCAGCTGATGGATTCAAAACTGTGATTTCTTGGACTAAGAGAGAAGGCAAATGAACTGTAAGGAAATAAAGGTGTTCTCCATCTGTTTCCTGTGCAGAAACTGTTTCCAACATGTTTCTTGGCATATGTTGATTGCATTAGTGGGTATTGCTGCCCTTGGACATTATGGAATTAGGTGTTGAAGTAAAAGAATCGTATCAGTTTCAGCTTCATTCACCATCACTGAAAAGAACAGCATCATCAGTGAAATGAAAAACAGTTCCTTGTTTAATTTATATATCTTAAATAAAATTTCCACTTCATAGGACCAACCTGTTCATAGCTAAGACCCTTGCTCAACAGATTTTGATATTGAAAACGCATGTGATAAAATTGTTGTCTCATTAAAAAACCAGTTATAAATAATGTTTTGATCTTGCATTGTTTTCTCTTTACAATTATTTTCCTAGTGCTGAACTGTAAGCCTAACAATTTATATTTAGTTTTTTTTATTAGTTTGAAGAGCCATTGTGGATTCCTTGCACTACCTTAGGAAAATTTTTACTGCTGTTGATCTGATATGTGAATACTGAAATTCCTTCATAATGGCTAGACACAATGCAGAAGAACAGATAGGCAACTTTGGGGCCTCCATTCTTTCTTTGTAATTGTCTCAATTCATTACCTGCTGCTTCCTGGAAATGCAAATGAACAGAGATAAAGGGAATATCTGGAAATTCCAGACCATGTCAGAGTGGTCTGAAAGGGCTTGTTGCCTCCTAATACAAAATTCAAATGCATTTTGAATAATACACTCTGCTTATTAGTGCCAGCAGGACATAAGTAGGATTGAAAGCTAGTAAAAATCCCAAACTTAAATATCAGCCTGTGGAAGTCTACTGTCTTCCCCTCAAGACAGACCTGTGCAGGCTAGTTAGGGAATAATTAAGGAAAATTATATTCTCCAGTACATTCTCTGGGATGCCTGTTTTCTGTAACTATCTACTAATGAACCCCAAGAGAATTCCAACAGAGCAGAGAAACAAAATGTCATCCAATTTATTCTCAAGAATTCTTGCTTCTTTCATAGTAATAGACTTTATAATTAGCAAACTTGCTGTTCTGGGGTTTCATAACATTTTGACTGGAAAACCCAATCTAGTTTAACAATATCTTTGTTGAGATTTTAATGTAAGATATTGAAAGACTGATTTATGTGAAATGTAGGAGAAAGCTACTTTTGGAGGTGGACTACTGCACTAGTTGTGTGACAAATGATAAATGCCGAAGTATAAAAATAACACTCCTGTGAATTCCTTCTGTCTCTTGGGCAAAGTCTTGAACAAGCCATTACTAAAAAGTCATTATGCCATATAGAAACCCAGGGCACATAGTCCCAAAATTACCTTAAAAGGCCCAACCTAGTAATGGCAAATCTTTGAAATTCCATTAATCCACTGATATGTTCTAGATAAAGATGAAATCTGGGGAAGTAATGCATAAAATCATTTGTATTTCAAGCAATTACATTTCTTTTAAAACAAAGTATTTCACTGAAAACTGTTCATTATCTAAGCTGCAGATAGTTTGATAGGACTAATTTTTATACCTATGCCTTACATAAACCTCAGTGGCATTAGACTCTTAACATGCAGTCACTGTATTTTTGATGCTAAACAGTTGAAAGGAAGCAGAAGTCATACTCGAGTACATGATCAAAATTAAATGCATGTGATGATATGACTTTGAAGTTTAAGTCTGTATAATAAGCACAATGATGAAAAAATAATCTTTTTGAAGCCTTGGGGGTTTTACAGTTCATAAAATTGAAGCTGAAAACTAGCATTATAGATGTTACAACTGTGGTTAAAGTAGTAAAGGCATATTAAGTTTTACCTGACACGGTTGTCAGAGTAACGAGATAAGTCACCCTTAAGTAAACACCACTTGGACTTTCTCTGTATGAACTGATAAATAGGGATGTTAACATATGTCCAGCAGCTTTTCCAGAACTTTGCTGCTTCTATTTTTTCTTTTACTTAGTTAACAGCATGATTAGCATGGTCTGGTGTTTGCAAGCTGTCCAAAAGCTTAATGCAATTTCCCCTCACAAGAACGACGTTAGGTATTTTTGCTTTATACATTGCACTGCTTCAGGATTAACAAGTCACATTAGAGAAGCTGTGAACATGCTTTTTGTTCAAAATTGGCTATTTTATAAATCTACTGTAATGGAATACCTCTGAATTAACGTTTTCTAAAGTACATTATGCCGTTTATCATTCTGTAGCAATGCTGAGTGTTGCTCTCTAAACAATAATTCACCACAATAGTTATGCATGAAAGATACAAGGAACTTTTTGATTCTAGAAGGAATTTTCAGAGGTTTCATGTATATACACTTTCTGGGGAATATTTTTTCTTCTTGCCATACCATCTTGGGTGAGCCAAGAGCCAGAACAGATTTGCCCATGACTGGCATTTTCCTTCCATGACAGACACCACCTTTTAGATAATTGCAAAAACCAAAAAACCCCCACCCTAGTTAAAATTTGGGCTCTGGATACATCTTCTGCCATAGGGTCTGCAGAAGAGTTGCTTTTGGTTATCTTTTGTTACTGTATGACAAGTCTAATGTTGGTATGTAATTTATCAGATATATTAAATTACTTACATAGACACTGAAAAGAGATGTTTCCGTATCACATATGTGATATCCTTGTCTCAGAGTGGAACAAACTGTATCATAGAGACTACTGTTCAGAGGCATTCTGGTGTCTGCATTGATTAAACAGCTCTAATACTCTAAAGCCAATGTTCCTCTGTTGGCAAAATCTTGCAGATGTCAAAGTCTTTTAGGTAATTCTATTAAGCTGCCTCGCAGAAGCACAGGAAACCCTAGTTTTGGTTCCCACTATTTATATGAAAGTCCATGTATCCCCAGCCCCTGGGACTTCCCAATTAAGATTCCTAAATAAGACCCCAAATACTCCTCAAGGACAGGGTCTTGGGCAGGGAGAGGTGTGTGGCTCCGCTGTGTAGCTGCTTTGTCAGACAGGCACACCAGGATTAGGTGCTTAAGCCCCAGTCCTTTCTCAGAGTCTGTGATGTTTCTTATTTCTCATGTGAAATGATCAGCTTGTGAGCATCTCTGTTTAGCTACTGCTGCTCTCAGGAAGTCTGTGGGAAACTGAGTGGCTAGCTGAAGACTTCTGGGTTTCATTTGATGATAAACTGCCAGGCAGTTGTTTGTTGTAGATATGAAAAGTGAAGAAAAACCTCATTCATTTCCTCATGCATAGTTTCTATCAGGGAAGTCTGCTGGTAGTCAAACTAATATATTGAGGACTGCTGTTTCTCGTTATCATAGATTTTATCCAGACATCTGGAGTTAGCTAGGAATTATAGAATAAGTAAGGATGTTAAACCGTTTGTAGCCGCCTAAACAAAAGTAATCAGTCTGTCTACATTTCAGAGATTTAGGTATTAAACACAGATCTATCTTGTGGATATAAAAGAATTTTGCAGCACAGTTTTCCAGTAGATGCTTTGCTGCTAGCCAAATTGCAAAGGTATTTCTGCTGGCAATATTCCCATAAACAACTTCATCTGGGTAGGGCATTTTACCAAAAAAAATATTGTGACACTAGAACTTTGAAAGGAAGTAATTTCAAAGGGGGAGGGAATTCACTGATGGGAAGAGTGAGATGGTAAGAGGAGAAATCCAAGTAGCTTAATATTTCATTTTATGGTTTTGAGGGTTTTTTTCCCAGTATCTATTGTAGGCACCTAAGCTTGCAGGTTGTCTCATTTCCCACTGCTGTCAGTGAAGAGAGAGAGGCTCCTTGAGAAGGCATGTTGGAGCAACAGCTGGAATTACAAACCCTGACTGTGTCTCTGGGGAAACCTACTGCTTCCCACTGACCATAAATGAAAAATTATGGAGACAGAGTATATAAATTAATAGCCCAAATCGAACACTGGGATGATAAATAGCTTTCTCCTTGTCTTAGCTGTGTTGTATACTGTTTACTGCAGACACTTTTTTTGCCATTAACAGGTAATTCAGTCAGCTGTTAACCTTTCTCAGTTGCCTGTTTGCATGCAATTGTTTGATCAAGAGAAGGTGATCAGACTTATTCAGAGTTCTATATCTCTTTGACTCAACGAAACATGCCATGTCTATGCTTTCCCAGATTTAAGTCAATATTTAATATATCATAGCTGAATGTTGAAAGGTGGAAATTTCTGGATATTTTTATTAAAAAGGAGATATAAACAGACTTCAGAAATATCCAATGTTAGCAACAACTTGTTGATAATCTATACTATTTTCCTCACTATTTTAGTCTCACAATTATGTGGCATTTATGTATTAGAGTGTTGGTAATTACCTCTTCAGGATGCTACACCAGCCAAACATGTTAAATTTGTATGACTTCTTTGTCTTCTGGTCATATGGACTTCCTATTTTTTTTCCCTTTCCTGCACAGAGATATCACTAAAAGAACTTTCAATAAGAAAAAAAAAAGTTATTAACTTCTTAAAAAAACCCCACTTGATTCTCATAAAGCATTCAGATGATTAGCATGATACATAATTATAAAAATGTATATCTTTTTATCCTGAAATGATTTACACAGTTACACAGAAGCTTTAAATTAGTTTAATTACAAATGTTCAAATACCTGTCCACGAAGATTTTTTCAAATCTCCAAGAGTTTCTCACCCTGCCACCTTTTCCAGTTGAGGAAAAGCTGCAAGAGACTGACTGGGGAGACAGAGGAATCTTGAGAGCTGATTGTCTTAAAGAACAAATTAGAAAAACATTGGTTAACGTTCATGTGAATGTTTTAATCCTGCCACCTAGTGAGGAATGGGCTTTGACCCCTTGGCATTTTTTTTAGTCCAGTGATTTTATGAAGTACAGCAGTCACTTTGGAAAACCTTGGCTTAAAAGCCATGGAAGGTCGTATGTAACTGGGGATTCAGAATGAAAGGTCAGACCCTCGTTGGTTTATTTTTCAGGAAGTTCTGCAGAAAATAGTTTGTTTTTCCTGTGTTAAAAGCTTTCTGTTTTCTCTGTACAGGTATTTATGTCTTAATTATAATTCCTTTTGACTAATTGCACTTAAGAGTTTCTTCTCAGAGTAGTTCCTACCATAAATGAAATTCAAGCAATATCTGCAAAACTGTCTGGCTTCATTATTAGGTGTTGTAGGAAGTCATTGAAATATGGCATAATAGAACAAAATAAAATTATTTTCTAATTCTAGTAGCAAAAAACCCCTCCAAACTTTAATTCTTTTAGTCTCTCGCATTTGTAGAAAAGAGCTGAAATTGATTTTTTGAGTAATGATTGCACGGCATGGCCCAAGGCAGGGAGCTTGTAGAGGACAAGAAAAGGAATTAGGCAACCAGACCCACTGACTTGCAAAGGATCAGTGGGGATCATAGAATGGTTTGGGTTACAAGGGACCCATCTAGCTTCAAGCCCCAGCCATGGATAGGGACAACTTCACAAGCCCAGGGTACCCAAAGTCCCATCCAACCTGGCCTTGAGCCTTGCCAGGGGCCCAGAGACAGCCCCAGCTTCTCTGGGCAGCCTGTGCCAGTGTCTCACCACCCTCACAGTGAGGAATTTTTTCCTAGAAGCCAGTTCCTCTCCAGCTTTCCTGTAGGCCCCTTCAGGTACTGGAAGGCTGCTGTAAGGTCTCCCCAGAACCTTCTCTTCTCCAGGCTGAACAAGCTCAACTCTCTCAGCCTGTCTTCATAGGAGAAGTGTTCCAGCCCTCTGCACATCTGGGTGGCCCTCCTCACTTCACTGAACAATCACGTGGCAGCACAGATAACGCTATATGCTGCCTCAGGTTTGTTTGTACATGCTGATTTCTAAAATACTCTGTCTTCCTGCTGCCTCTGGCACCTGTTGAATGAAATAGGGATGGTCTCAGCTGACATACTCTGTACATGGGGCTGGGTGTGAGGGGCTATGCAGCCATACAACCTCAACTGTGTCTGTGCCTCAAAGGCATCACTACAATGGCTTTTGTAGTTTCTTCTCTATTCCTCAAAGTCTATTCCTGCAAATCAAACGCTCCTGAAGGAGAAGATCCTAATGGTAGGTTTGAATTTCCTCAGATTTCTTATACTATTTTCTTTTGGATTTAATAAAATTACCTTTTTTTTTCTCCTTTCAACTTGTATTGGTTCCATGATGGCAGGATCCCCTTACACCTCTGAAATTTTAGGACCCTCAGCCTGCCTCAGTTTCCCTGACATTTTTTGGTGTACAGTGGAATTAAACTTTAATGTATTGAGATGCTTTGTGGATACTGATACTCAAGCTAGCATGTGACTAGGGTACAAGTGTACTGACAGATGGGGCCATTAATCTTTCAATAAAGTCTTCAGATACTATTGTCATCTGTACTTTGTTGGACGGAGAGGACAAAGTGTTGAAAAACAGGATAAAAGAAGCTGTGTTAAGTTCTATGCTTTTTTATCAACAATAAGAGCAATAAAAGCTATTACAGTAAAAAGGACCTGAATTCATGTCTTTAGTAGAATGGTCTAAGGATTTGCAGGAGTGTATTTACAGGCAGTGAAATGAAAGTGAATCACAGGGGTATGAAGAAATAAATACCAGTAAAAGAAGAAGAAATAGTGGTGCCCTGGCTACTTAGAAAATGAAAAAAAAAATTCAAGCATACTGTCTAAATACTTCTTTGCTGCCAGGTTTTACTTCACCCCGCTTCAGTGTAATGCTAAAGACCTGTCAGTCTGTCAGAATTGTTATGATTTCAACCAGAGAACATATGAAGAGCAAAGTATTGTGTTTCCAAGTGTTGAATGGTATTCTATCTCTACTTGAAAACATAGTGTTGAAGGATTTAATTTTTTAGCATAACTGAAATCATTGTTACAGGATGTAAGAGGTATTGTGCTCCTCTTGGTAGGGTTATTTCATATGAAGAATCTGTCTATGAATAATATGTATTGGAAGTAGCTTTTCAGATAGTAACCTTCATCAAACCAGAAGCAGTTACCTTCACGAAGATTGCTCTGCATCGTTTTCGCATTGTAGTCCCCAGAGCAACTTGATGTTTCTTGGTTTCATGTGGTTTCCAAATTCTCACACTTTGGAAGAGGTTGTTCATAGTTCTCTAATATAGTATTAAATAAATGTTTCAATGCTGTTTATGGATTCCCTGTACTTCTGCTGTCAGAAGAAACGCAGTGCTATCACATAGAGCAAATTACCTTATTCTGAATAAAACTAAGAGATCAGGATTAAAGTAAGTGCTAGGATCAAAATTATTGACAAAACTGTACTTTTTTAGCAAGATAATGTTTTCTAGCCTAGTTTAAATGTTTGCAGTTATTAAAAATGTATTCTACATACACACAGGAAGTTACTGCTATCTAGTATCAAACAACACGAAAGATATCAATTTGCACAAAAGAAGCAATAAAGGTAGTACAGACTTTAAAAAAAGCAAAAGCCCCCACATGGGCTCTGGGGACACAGTAGTCCAGCTTGCACACTGTCTAATGTTCTCCTTGATACGGGTTGGTGTTCCTCTTCCCTATAGAAGCAGGTGCATGCTGTCAATTTTTCTTGTCTGTACTGCCCCACGAGATGCTTGCTGTCTTATTAAGACTAATTGGTGAGCTGCTGAAAGCAACTGCAGGGCTTCAAAGTCTTTAGCTAAGATAGTTAACCTTATGTTTTCTAGACATTTTTATTCATCGCAAGCCGCATGTTTTGTATAAAACATGACTTTGCACAGAGACCTCTTGAAGTGGCTTTCCTGCCTTTCTGGCTTTCTGCAGACACAGAAGGAAATTCAACAGAATGAAAATTCTTCTTGGTGTCAGTGTTCTCCTTAAAAAAATTCCCTGGAAGTTATTGAAGGTGACTTTGCTTTTGAACCTGTCATTTCTCACTAAATGATAAAGTTTGTGAAAATGAACTTTAAATTGGATTAACACTTCACGCAATGCTACAGATATAAATGCATTTATTTTCAATAATCTGGAGGTTCTCTTGACCTCAGAAAGACTAAACATTTAAAAAAATGTATTTCTTCTCTGAAAGGTGCTGACACAAATGCTTCATTAAAGGTACGATTTCTTTTAAAAGTTTTGTTTGACTGTGTCCACCTAACATACATATACAGACATAAATTTTCAATGCAAAAATATCTTAATTGTCTTTTCATGTTCTCCCTGGTACTTGGGAATTTCTGCCCATGAAGTCAACAGCAAAATTCGACCGAGTTTCTGGTATTTTGTTGGTGTATTATCCTACCATTTGTGAGTGTGTACCTGGCTCACAGATTCCCTTTTTTTCATTTTTGAGATTCAAGGTTCCTGGTCAAGGACACCCACCTGTTAAAGGATCTGGGATGAATCTGAAATGGGATTGTGACAGTGTGTTATGACAGCAGAGAGGGGAAAAAAAGGATTTTAAGGGCAGGGTTATTTTTTGTAACTTGGTAATCGAGGTGGTAGGAATGTGGACAGAAACAGTCCATAACATAGTGTCCTTGAATACAGCTGAGAGGTGGGCATGATGAGATACCCTCTCAGTACCATTGTCCTTTTCTTTGCTGTCGGGTAGTCTAGACAATTATCACAGTACAGTTACTTTCTTTTAGATGGTTACACTTAGGAGAAATAAACCTTTGATAAGTGTTCCTGTTTTTATTTTCTCTACGTATTTAGGGCTTTTTTCTTAAAGTGCATTATGTATTTTGTTTAATTATTTGGTGAGACATGGCCAAAGGTCACAACCAGCAGAGTCTGCGAAATCCCTGCTCTTGGGGAGGTCCACTACTCAATGTGATAAGGCCCTGGACAGCCTGCTTGAGCAGGACATTTGGCTGGATGACCTCCAGAGTCCACTTCCAACCTAAATTACTCCATGATTCTATTGGCCTAGCAGAAGCTATTCCCCATGGTATTTGTACAGTTACAAGTACTTGTTAGCAAGATTTCATCAGGTATTTTCCTACATAGAAGTAGAAATAACTTTTGAGGACTGTAGGACTTCGAGTAGAGACTTGAAGACATGAAACCAGTGGAAATTATTCTTGTCCAGTGTTGAAAGGTTTTAATTTTTTTATTGTTTTAATTTTATTTTGTTGGTTTTATTTCATTAAACTAGAAACAAACAAAGAAGATATTATCATTGCTCTAGTGTCATTGAAAAGAGGTGGGTGTGCTACTGTTTTGCACTCAGGCTTATCATACTGGACTCTGATATGATAAGAGATGTGCATCCACCCAGGAAATTACCATTTTCAATAAGAATCAGAGCAGCAAATGGATTTTCATGCATGGAAAAATAATGTAATAAACTGAGCAAGGCCCTGGCCTGATAAATTATATGATCGTAGAATGGAAAAAATACAATTTGTTTAAATTTCTGAACCA
The DNA here is from genome assembly GCA_020800305.1 of Porphyrio hochstetteri. Lineage (NCBI taxonomy): Eukaryota > Metazoa > Chordata > Aves > Gruiformes > Rallidae > Porphyrio > Porphyrio hochstetteri. Next base: position 25,321,767 of record CM036913.1, on the reverse strand, counting down.
TCAATAGAACTATAAAACAGGAACACTTTCAACTCCCTGTAATAAGATAACAAGCAGAGGCTTACCTCGTAAATGCATTTACAGGGCTGAAGCGTCACACAGTTTTTATGAATTTCTCTATAGGCAATTTTATATTTAGTGTCAAATATTGAAAATAGCTGGGAAATATTAGGTGTGCTTATCTATTAATTTCTTTTATACTACAGTGCTTTTTCTCAGGAGACTCAAATTGGCGGGAAAAAGGAAAATCACTTTCAGTCCTTTTAAGCCTCGGAAAGCCAAATCATTGAATCACCTTTATAAATCTTTCTATTCCCTAATTCCTTACTGAAGTAAATGAAAGACTTTTCACTGACAGACCTTGAGGACTGAAAGGAAGCAGGAGTATTGTAAGTGATGTGGTCTAAGTATGACCAAAGAAAACATCAGAATTTTTTTCAATTTAAATTTATTTTAAATGCTTTAAAATTTATTTAAAGGGACCAATAATTATTTAGAGAAGGATATGAGTTAGAATCCTATTAGAATTAAATAAAATAGGATGATATATATTCATATATTAGAATTAGAGTCTTTGAGTAATAGTAACAGTAATTATAATTATTATTCTAGAATATACTATCTGTAATATATATGAAATATATTAATGTACATTATTTTGTTCCAGAAAACTAGTTTCTAGCTCATGTAGTTTGTACTGTCACTTGTGCTATGGCAGCTTCTTGTTCTTTCTTTGGTCCGTTGCCAAATACTGTTGAAAAAAAATGCCACTGATTGTATGTATCTCCATCTCAAACCTTTCTTTTTCTTGTTTGTTTTAAGAATGCACAAAGCACCCCTCAACTGTCTCCCAGCTCTGCTACTATCTTTCCCCCCAAAACCTTCTTAACAGGCATCCAAGAGGATCTGTCTTCATATACCCATCTCAGAACTCACATGCGCTGTTGTCCTCAAGCATGGATTTCTTTTCTTAGTTCTCTACTTCCTTTTGAAAGACAGCAAAAGGTTTACAAAGAAAGAACATTCAATATAAAGCTTTTCAAATCCTTTGAAGTCTATTTCCTGAGTCTAACATTATCTCTTCATCCCTCTTGCTAAAATTCTCTCTTATTTATTTGTTTGATCATTAGATTGACAGTACATGGAACCTCGTGCTTTCCTCTACCACAGTGCCGTGCTCATCAGTGCTGAATGTTAACCACCATATTAACCAAGGCAAGTGCTCCTACCTTCAGAATCACGTTTCAGTGCTGTGGCAGGATTTAGCCCACAGTTCCAGGGCTCCTATCCTGACCTAACATGAAAATGTTTCTCCCTGCTTTGGCTTTGGTGAAGGAAGTTTAGGTAATAAAAACATAGGCAGGTACTTTTGGATCAAAATAAACAGTGTCACTGGCTACTTTCACACAATTAAATTCTTTCCTATTTTTTTCATAGCATGTGACATAAGTTGTGTGACAAATAAAAGGGTTTTAAAAATTAAAATTTGATGTCAGGGTTTCTTGAAGGTCTTAAACTAGATTCATATTTTATATAGACTCTTGGCTGATTTTTTCAATACCATTTCAGTACTGTAGTTTGCACTTCAAATTGAGTTAACTATTCCAGCTCAAACTTTGTTTGTTTGATCTCATTTAATATTCTGTCCATTGAATCGTGTTAGGATCTAACATTGAAAGCAATCACTGAATCAGCAGAATGCCACAAGATCACCATTAAAATATAGATATTTTCAAATTTTATCTGCAATATCTGATTGCTGTGACTAAGTTTCAATTAGAATCAATATGACATTCTTATGGCCTCAAAAAAAAAAATTTAAAAAAAGCTGATTGCTATTGTGTTATTTCAGACTTTTGTGAAATAATTTGGTTTATTACAGTCAACTCCTGGTCTTTCTTTTCTTTGAGGAATCACAGAGTAAGTACCAGATGCTTTCAGAGTAATGTCAGAGAGTAAGGGAAGTTTCCTGTGGGAGGTACCTGGCTTAGACCTTGCCTTGGTCTTAAAACTTAATCTCATGTCACTACTTAGCAATTTTCTTTTCCAAACCTTCCACTAGTCCAGAACCAAATATTGGTAAATTAAGTATTCCAGTGTCTTGTTTCTCCTGTTGCTTTCTAATGGTGAATAAAATGAGGACAGGTGTAATAATTGTGATGTAACAGGATGAGAGCTCCTGAACAGTTTTATAAGATTTTTATGTCTGCATAGCCTAGACAGCAACCATGTGGCCATCTTGGGCATGCTCAACAAGCATGCTGTAATGTATTCAGGGTCATTGATGAGGACAGTGTAGAAAAGGTACTGAAATTCGAGCACCAAATTATTTGCCAGAGATACTGGATGACCTAAAAATGGGTTGAATTTATTTTTCAGTGGTGACCTTGGTTAATTAGGTCTGGTTGGGAAAGATTTGCCATTAAAGTATGTCAGGTGCACAGTGACAGATGTCTTCTGGGCAATGCTGATTGAGATGTCTGAAGCATTTCTAATCAGGTGGAAACATGTTTCTTGTATTGTACCTCTATTCTGACCACACAGTTTATTCCAGGGTGAGCCATTTCCTAATTTTGCCAAACCTAGTATCATCCCACTGCTCAACTTACAGTAACTATGACCATGAGTTAGGTCATGATTCTTATTTATTATTGATATACTGACAGAAATGTGCTGGCTGCTTCACAGTTTGTAAAACAGGGCTTCTGCTATAGGGATTTTACAGTCTGTTCTATAGTTGGCCTTTTGCAGGGGAAAGCAGAAAAGACACAAAAAATTTTCTCACCTTGACTTTCTAAATGAAGTTACAGTATCACTCTTGTGTTGTCGGTAAGTTGTTCGGACCAAGCACATGCTTGACACTAGTTCTCCCAGCTGACAGATTGCTTGGGAGGTGGTATGATCCCAGTTAGAGCAAAATGTCAGAATTAGGCTCTGCCTTCCAGTCACTGGGCTGACCTACATCCCAGTTCTCAGCCAAGCAGGTGACAGTATATTAACCATAGTCTGTTAAACTTCACAAAGCAAACACAGTAATTAATTATTTTAAAACCCCTGCTGTTTTAGCATCTTATAATCAATAGGAGTCCTGAATTAGCTGAGTCATGCAGACAATCCATTCTGCTGAGTGTATTTATTAGAAGCTGCCACACCTAAACTGATCACTCTGATGCCTTTGTAATCATTTAAAATAAAATATTTAAAGCATAATGCATTAAAACTCTCTATCATACTGCTCGATCAATCACACTGTGCCTGTCTGGATACCAATTTATGTATTTGGGGCACTAAAAATTAATTGCAAGATAGAGCAAACGTTTTACTAACACAGCTTTAAATGTGTTTGCCAAAGTAATAACTATAATGGAAGTCAGATGCTTGGGCATTGCTTTAAAAACTTGCTCTCTGTTTACATTAACTTAATTTGAATGAAAAACTGGATGACCTAATGGGTGTTGCAAACTGCATAAATAAATAGAAGAAATTAAACCTAATTTATCTCCCAGAAATTGCTTGGCAATTTGTAGAATTTAGAACTACCATATGGAAAGAAAAAAGACTAATAAACTGAAAAGTAAAAAAGCCCCAAACCCAAAACAACCACAAAAACCCAATTAAAAAAAGCTTATTAATTTAAACTCCAAAAAGGAGGTACACATTGCACATTCATAACTTCAAAAACTGACAAAGAAAAAAAAAATCCATCTTAAAAAAGAAGAATCACATGAGCCCTCTTCATATATATTGAAGAAAAGATCTGTGCTTCTGCTCAAATTATTCATTAAACTTAACTGCAGAAAAAAGAAAAAAATTGAGTGGCATGAAATATAAATGTGATGCAGTACAGCAGCAACCGCAAATGAATGAATCCTTGACAGAGCAATCTGTGTCTGATAAAGATGTTGAAAAATCAAGAGATGTCATACCAACATTTAACTTGAAACAAATAAGGAAGTCAATACATTGACTTGCATCAGGAATAGTGTGGCAAGCAGGGCTAGGGAAACAATCAACCCCCTGTACTCTACACTTGTGAGGCTGCACCCTAAGTGTTGTGTTCAGTTTTGAGTCCCTCACTACAAGGATGCTGGAGTGTGTCCAGAGAAGGGCAGCCAAGCTGGTGAAGGGTCTAGAGCACAAGTCTTGTGAAGAGCAGCTGAGGGAACTGGGGTTGTTTAATCCTGGAGAAGAGGAGGCTGAGGGGAGACCTTATGGCTCCCTACAACTACCTGAGAGGAGGTTATAGCCAGGTGGTGTTGGTCTCATCTCCCAGGTAACAAGAATAGGACAAGAGGAAAAGGCCTCAAGTTGAGTCAGGAAGGTTGAGATTGGATATGAGGAAAACTCTCTTCACCAAAAAGGTTGTCAAGTACTGGAACAGTCTGCCCCGGGAAGTGGTTGTGCCACCATCCCTGGAGGTATTTAGAAGCTGTGTAGATGTGGTGCTTAGGATCACGGTTTAGTGGTTGATTTGCAGTGTTATGTTAACAGTTGGACTTGATGGTCTTAAAGGTGCTTTCCAACCTAAACGATATTGTTCTATAACTTCAATTCAACAATTCTCTGCTGAAAATTGTTGCACGATAATGTCTGTGCTGCGTCCTGCCTCAGAAAAGTAAGATTTATGAAGGAAAGAATCTGAACTTGAGTGTCCCCAAAATGTAATATTTTTAATAGTATCTCACTTCCAATATTATGAATGGTTCCATAAAGGAATTTTGAATTCAGATCAAAATCAATGTCATTGATACCACACTTTTGATTAATTTTATCATCCTTTGTAGCTTTTTACTCTATCTGCTTTCCTATCTTTTACAATTTCTGTATAAGTCGCTTCTCTCTGTTTCCACAGTTATCACTTGTTCTCTTCAACATTCTAGTCTGGGTCAGAGCTAAATAATTTCTATGCATTTCTACTTACAGTGTTGTCTTTAATGCAAATATGTGCACAAAAAGGGAAATGTAAAACATACCCCAGAATATACTATGTTACTCATGTGACCAGACTCTATATTTGGTCATCCTGAAGCAAACATCTTTCTGATCACGTGAAGTGCAATCATGGGGTGATTCAGTCTTTCTGTAACACTTTGAGAAAGGTTAGCTGTGCAAATAAAACTAAAAGCTTTAAAGGATTTTTATTTTTTTTTTCACATGAACTTATGTATTTGAAAAAGCCTTTCTTAGATCTGTGTTTCAAAGATGCAGTGTGCGCCTTCCTCGAAGTCATTTTATGGACCCTTCAAATAAACTCTCCATGTCTGTCCTTATAGAGTGTCAGAAACCATGTTGCCATGGTGATTGAATATTCCTTATTGCATAAAAATCCTCTAAAATCTGCTGGACTTTATTGGAAATTCTCTAAAACGTACACTAAAGACCCAGAGAGGTGGAAGAAGACATGAGGCTTGGGCATCTGCTCTTTCTTTGATTTATTCCAGGGAGCAAGAAGCAATAGGGAAAGGTTGAACACTGAAGTAATGTTTCAAACTGGGATGTTTCTCCTGCTGTATAAAAGGTCCAGCAGGCACACTCACAGCACTGCCTTTTATGTCCAGAAAGAGAGGGGAGTCCACTGCCTTTCACTTGCCTTCTCACATGCACTGGTTTGGAGTGATGTGTTTTATCAGAATCAGTTCCTGGCAGGGGGGATCCCAGCAGGCGGTGTTGAAGTTGCTTTTTCATGCACTCTCTACAAATGGTGTGTTTCAGGCTACAAAAATACTCTAACTTCAGTTTTTCATATGTCTGGTGAGTCAGTCTTTCTGTTGAAACCAGGGCTCAATTCAAACCCTGGTGTTGCGCGTATCTTGACAGCTAGCCTACATTGTTCACAGATTGCTAAGTGACACCTGGCAATGTCTCTAATTATAACATCTAGATGGTGTTTCACACAGGCTGTATACTTTCACTTTTGAAGTACAGGGCTGCTTTTTTTCCATACTTAATTTCAAATGGCAGCATATTAATAATGAGGTGTTGAAAGAATAGCAACAGATCCTGCCAGTAAATGCCAATAAATTATCTCACTTGAGTCAGTGCTGTTTCTGTCCCCAAATCTGTTTAGGTTAGTGCCTACTTGTATTAGCATTGGTAACAGGTGCTGGGCTTTACATGTTTGACTTCAGATAAACAGCTTCTCTTGTCCTTAATATGTTTTGAGGAGTGCCTTAATTTTATCTTGAATTTCTAGTAAGAGAGAGCTTTTTATACAGCAACAAATGATAAGAATGTAAGGTAGGTCCATCATATCTGAACTCTATCTGCCTTGATCTTTTTCTGGTGTTAAATTGGTGAGTGAAAGCATTTTGCTCTGAAGTACCGACTGCTATGCAATGGTGGCATAGCACAGAGCATCGTTATGGAAAGCCACTTAAAACTGATGAACCGTAGGTGAGCTGTTATGCTTGTTTAAATGTTTGCTGAATTTTGTAAAGCAAATTGGTGATTAATACCAGCTCAGCTCTCTGCTTTGGAAGGTGAATTTGATACTTTTTTCACAGCCTACCTACCCTCTATTTTTTGTGCTAGAGAAGAATCTTTTTTTCAACCACAGCTGAACTTATCTGTGTGTTCACACACAACTTTCTTCAATCTTTTATCCAATCAATTTTTTGGATAAAGATTGATGGAAATGCACATGGGAAAGCAGTTTCATTTTTGTACTCTAACTAGAAACACATCTGAGCTGGGCTGTGCCAATTTGATCCACCTGAGCCCAGGCAGAGTGCAACAAGCATAGTTAAGAGGGTGAAATATTTAAGTTAAAAAGACTCATGAAATAAACAGCACCTTATCTTATAAGTGAAAATAAAGATTTTGGTGGTGTGGAGATTGGTCCCTGAAAGCAGATGTGTTGTTTCTTTTCACATTGTTCTAAAGGTCGTTTCTGATGATGTGGCTACTATTAGAACATTTGTACTGAAGAAGATCTGATATAGACCTAAATTTACATCCTGAGATAGAATCTGGGAAAGGAAAGAATTTGCTTGCTCTACATGAATGACAGTGAATGAGTACCAAAACCACCTGGGGTCCAGGATGAGAAGAGTTTACTGGATGGGGTCTGAGTGATTGGCTTCTTGAGTTAGCCCAAATGCAAATTAAAACTGTTTTTATTGAGATTTCTGGAAAATATTTAACACTAAAGTACATATTGATTTTGCTTCACTCAGCTGAATCAATCTGGCAGCACCCTGCAGGTTTCAGTGATTTTATTTTTTTTTAAAATATGTTTCTTTACTGTGCATTAACTAAAACAATATAAGTGAAATTTAAATTTTAGAAGCTCTATTCACCAGTTATCTTACTTTGCATCTTCTTCAAGTGAAAACGAGCTGTTCTTTTCTTTTTGCAATGCAAAACTTCAGATGTGGTAAGCCAAGAAAAGAGAAAGTTCAGGGATAAGCCAAGTTCAGGGAAAACATGCTTGTGGTGGAATCCAGCTTAAATGGATGATTAAATTCCTACATGTCTTTGCCTTTCCAGTTAAAACAACATAGTTTCATAAATTCCTCTGCCACCCTGTGGTGGTTTGGCCCTGGGTGGAGGTCAGACACCCACTAAAGCCGCTCTTTTACTCCCCTCTTCAGCTGGACAGCGGAGAAAAATATATATTGAGAGGCTTAGGAGTCGAGATAAGGGCAGGGAAAGATCATTCTGCAGTTAGTGTCGCTGGCAAAACAGACTCAACACAGAAAAAAGGAAAGAAAACTCTCTAATTTATTACACTGCACACCCAGTGACACCAGAATTGGATAATGAGAAGTGGGACCAGATCTTAAAGCACCTTCCCCCCCACCCCTCCCTTCTTAGCAGTCTTCACTTTAACCATGATTTCTCTCCCTTCTCCCCCCTTCACTGTGGCATGGGGAGGGGTGGGGAATGGGAGTTTTGGTCAGTTCCTCATGAGATGTTTTCCTTCGATCTCTCGCTCATCTCTGTGTCTCTGTCTCTCCATGGGCTGCAAGTGGTGGCAGAGGCTTGTTCCAACACGAGACACATCATCTTCTGTCTGTCTCCACCTGCTCCAGCATGGGGCCTCTCCATGGGCTGCAGGTGGGATCTCTGCTCCCTATTCTTTTCTGTGGGCTGCAGGGGGACACTCGCTCCACCATGGTCTTTGCCACAGACTGCAGGGGAATCTTTCTCTCCTGCACCTGGGGTGCCTCCTCCTTCCCACCACTGCCTTCACTGACCTTGGTGTCTGCTCAGTTTCTTACATCATCTAATTCCCTTCTCTGGTTGCAAAAAGCGGCTGCTTGCAGCTTTTATTCCTCTTAAATGTGATTCACAGAGGCGTTGATGGGCTTGGCCTTGGTCAACAATGACTCCGGCCTTAAGTCATCTGGTCTTTACTCTCTCGGGCCTAGGGAAAGCTTCTACCTGCTTCTTGTAGAAGCCACCCCTGCAGCCTCCCCTTCTCCACCAGAACCTGGCAAAACTACAATACACCCACTATATGAATGATAAAGAAATTTTATGTTTATAACTGAACAAAAATATTTATAACTTAAGGCAAGTGTATTTTATTTAATGGGATTATATTTAAGGGACTCTTTTTTAAGGGAAGTCCTAAGCACCTGAGGAGGAGGAGGAACAATGCCCATGCATCAGAACATGCTGGTGTCCAAGTGGCTGGAAAGCAGCTTTACAGAAAAGGACAGAGTGGTTGTAAAAGTTGAAAACGACCCATCAATGTCCCCTTGGGCTGCATTTGGAGGAGAATTGCCAGCAGGTCAAGGGTGCTGATCCTTCTCTACTCAGCACTGATGAGGTCACAATGTATCCAGTTCTGGGCTCCCATGTACAGAAGTGACATGGACATACTGGATAGAGTGTCCAGCTAAGAGCCATGAAATTATGACATATTTATTGCTATTTTGCTCTTTATGAGTTACAAAACAGGATCACTGAAGTCCCTTTGAATGTTTAAGATGGTGAATTGTGGTGATTATCCCTGCACTTAAAATGGACCATCACAGCTGCTGCAAGCACTCTAAGACTTGTAAAGCCTTTCTGGAAGAGCCAATTGAACTGCTCCTCTAAGTTTGGAAAAAAGAACAGCGCATATCTGGAATCAAATCTGAGAACTGATTTCAATGAGAAGTACTCACATACAGAGTGAATTTTCTGTCACTAACTATTGAGCAGTTGGTAATCTTGGTTACTGTAGCATAGTTTAATACAGTTCTTAAGGGCAAAAATGACCTCTCTTCTGCTTTCTTGAGCAAGCTGCCATGTTAATTGGCTCTTTCAGCCTCCAACTTTTTTCTTGCTTAATCTGTGTCTCTGATTTTAATCAACCATCTGTCACCAGTGGTGCTTTACCCTGTGGTTTAGCTATGAACTTTATTGTAACTGAAGAGAAGACCAAAAAATGTATCTGAAGTAATTTGGAATAAAGAAGTAACAGCAAAATAAACAAACACATACAGTCCTGTAGAATATCTGAATAGATCCAATTTGTAGAAATTATGATTGTTTATTGAGGATTGAACTTACCTGCTGAAATTCTTCATAGTCAGCATTCATTTTTTTTGCTTTCATAAAACACTGATGAAGACATAGGGATGGTAAACATTTCTGTTTAAGTGGATGAGGAGTTGTCAAATTAGGATGGCATCTTTCAGAACGCAGTGCCTGAGATTTTTTTTAGCAGAGGAGCCAGAGAGTGCTTGTATTTATTAATGCTTTCAGAACACAAAAAAGCAAATATTTTCCAAGGCCTGTGAAGAGTGGCACTCCACATCTCACACTTTCTAGTTTATACAGGGGAAGCGCTACCATCTCATGTACTACTGAGTGCTATATTTTCTGGCAAGCACTGAAACTAGATATAAGAGCTATTGCTGCACCCAGTCATGTTCTAATTACAACACAAGTCTTAGTCCTTCCAACCAGCACCGTTTTCTAAGCTTAAAAATATATTTTTGCTTTGTGGACAATGATGCAATCTAGAAACCCATACTCTTTGGAATAGTGTCCCATCAGGTTAGTATAACAGTTCATGTGACACTGGAGGTTCAACTTCTAAAAGGTTTCTTTGTCAATGGACAAATCCAAAAATAAAAACATTAAATAGCATTTTTATCTTTGTTGTTTTACTTCTTTTCAGGTACACAGTTTGAAAATTCTTAAAATGTATAAAGACAGGATGGCATAAATTGACAGTTCGTTCCAGTTTCTACAAGTCAAAGACTGAAGTTCTGTGATGATGATCCCAGCTGCTGATTGAGTGAGTACATGTTTACTACGGATATCAAAAAACCTGGAAAAATCTAAAGATAATTGCAGATAGCTGCATATGAGAGACCTAAATCCAGGTTTTACTTAACAGAACTCCTACCAAACAACTCAGAAATGCTTCTGTTGAACTAAAGACAGAAAGGATTATTTCATTTTTGACAGAAGAAAGCTGCAATTTTTTTTTTAATCTGGGTGAAGTCAAAGAATAGTGATAAACTAAGTGGCTTGATCTGAAGGTGAACTGATTGGTTACAATAGCATAGGATAAAATTACTTTGATATATGCAATAATGAGGTTTATGTAATTGATACTGTTACATGAATTACAAGATACTTTTTTGATTTAGGGTTAAAGACAGATTCATCAGCTTAAATTCTGTAGGTCTGAGGTGACTGATCAATGTAATTAATCTATGTGATGATTGCCTCAGAGGATAGAGCCTGAATATGTTCCTGGATCCACCAGATAAAGATAATGAAGAGTGTCTGGGAAATAGCCAACTGCAGAATCAGTAAATTCTGCAGGAGCTGAGAAACCACAGAATAGCTTAGAGCAGAACATTGTACATCTGCCAAGTGATGGACTGATACGAGAGCAGACTTAACTAATTAGTAAAGCCTCCATCCTTCCCATCTGGAGATTTAACTCTGGTGTGTGTGCACAGACTGAACATTAGTAATCAAGAATTGAACTAGGATGCCTATGACTCCTAGACAGCATTTCCAAGAGGTAAACCAAACCAGTTTCCTTTTGGCGAGATGAAGAGTAACAACGCCAAAGAGTGACTTGGGGTTGTTTTTGTCTATTCTACATATTCTGAATGAAAAAACAAATGAGAAAAGGCAGACTCGTAAGCCATAGTTTTCATAGCTGTAAATATATTTTTAAAATCATAATACATCCATACTTTACAGCTGTTTTTAGAAACACAGCATGTTTCTGGAGTGGTAAGTGGTTCCAAGTGGCTCCACCATCAATGATCATTCTAGTTTCTGTATCCAAAACTGTGACCCTCAGGATGACCTACTAGTTAGTTGTTAGCTTAGTCTGCAGGTGCTCGGTTTCAGTATAGAGTACTTTAGTCACAGAGGTGGTTTAGTTTTTTTTCTGGACATTTTGACAGGATTAAACATCTGCTCCACACCTAACCGATGTTTTGATTCAAAATACATAATTTTTTGCATAGGCTCAAGTAGATCAGGATCCACAAAACATGGCTAGAGGTGGGAGGATGGTATCTTATTTCTTATCAAGTGGTTCAGAGAAAGGTGTAGAAGACTAAATACCTTTCCCTGAGGTGGACCCATATATTTTATGTTCAGGGTGATGTTTACCATCAAATGTTGAAATGTTCATCATACCAAAGAGAGAGAATAAGGCAAAGTGCTGAGAACATCTACCTAATTAAAAAAAAAAAAGTTTAGGCTTCAGGCCTTGCAAGGTATTTCCCTAATTTATGTATTTTTGTAATTGATGGTACCAAGTTATTAATTAAAATATAAGAAATTATTTGAAGAGGGACTGGCAATCATGACTCGATCCATCTTAACATTTTTTTTCCTATTTTTTAATAAAACCCTTTGACAGACCCCCTTACACTAGCGTTAGGCTTGTTGATTAGAGCAGGACACATCAAGATGAGACATGTTTGAATGCAGAAAACAGGAAGATAATTATGATTATTACCTCAAAACATTAATTCACATGTGAGCTGTATAACATCTAACAGTGCTATATATTTCACACCCTAGCAGAAGTCTTCTTAAATTAATCTTCCCAGGCATACAAAAATAGCTGGAGATAACAAAGATGAAAGATACTAGGAGAAGACAGAGTAAGAATGTAAGGTGTCAAGTGATCATTTAAGAGTGAAAAATAATGGATTCTTTAAATCTTCCATATCATGAATATTATGTGTTACAATTTGAAAACAGTTTTTTCCCATTTTTCCAAATTGCAGTTGTTGAAATTTCAAAAGTAGAAGGGTTGTTGTTGCTAAAGGATAAAATTAAGGTATATTTTAGACCTCTACTTTCTACACAAGGAATAAATAAAAATTCAACATGTCACTAGTGGGTTTCCTTTCAAGTGGTCAGTGATTTTCTTGGTCAGAAAAATGTGAACACTGCGTCTTGATAGGCTGGTAATAAAAATGACAAAAATCAAACTGAAGCACAGAGAATAACTTTTCTTTAACAAAGATAAAAAATAGTAAAAGCAGAGTCTAAAAACGCAACATCATACAAGCTAATAAAGGATGTACTTATGCACAGAGTGAAAGAGATTGTATTAATGAAACTTTATATTTTAAAGTTACAGAATAATATTATTCTGACATTGCACTTTCTGAAAATAGTACTTTGTTTGATGAAGACTTTAGAATTTGACTTCAAGTCTAGTTTAAAAAAGTGGCTTGTGATTGCTCACACTTTTTTTCCTGTGGAGGAACATATTTTCACTCTTAGGTCATTTATTTAGTAATGCTCAGTTTGTCAGGTAATACTCTTACCTCACACCTTATAAACCTTTATAAAAAGACTTATAAAATCTTACCTTTATAAAACTGAAGTCCCTATTTTCCTTTTGAACCATTTGCCATGCCTTGTTTCAGGATAACAACATAAAGAAGCCTCTGTCGTTCACTTGAGTTTGTAACTTGCGTTCCAGATGCCTACTGGCTCTATTTTTGTTCTATTCAAACCATGCCTAAATTTGTTTTACTAACTTCTGCTGATCACTTGGTTCTTGCCACCAGGATTATTGCGAATTCCTATTTGTCCCTGAATTCGGTTCTCTTTCTCTGACTTCTCTTGAGATCCCAAAGTAAAAAATTTCTGATTTTAAGTAAATCCTGCTAACATAGAAAACAGAATTATATTTCTCTCCCCAGTTTTACTTATCCTAGAATAACTGTTATTCTGGAAAGCAGGACATTGTCCTTGGGGTGAAAGGTCTTTTCATACAAAGGACTGTTGTTTTTGCAGATTGTATTTATATTGATAGGCGTATATTCACACCAAGATTCTGTATCAAGTCGCCATGCCACCTGATTGACTAGATTTAATTAATTTTTCTCTGCACCTACCTCCCCCTTTCTCATACTGCAGAAAATGCTATCACTTTTTAATCTTTCTTTCCAAAAGTCTTGCCTAACTTTGCAACCCCAATTTTCTACCTAGTTCTTTTTCTTCACATTGCCACTGTACAACATTTGCAAAAGATGTCTTTCTCATCAATTCATTCTTTGTTCCTGATGCAGCCATCTTCATGACTTCTTCTGTCTCCATGTTTCAAAACCTTTCTCTGAGTTAGCTCATACACCCACTCCCTATTCAGGAATTTTACAACCTATTTATGACTCTCAGAAACAGACATCAGCTCTTGTACTCTTTGATCACCTTGTACTCTTTTCCAGCTCTCTTATTCAGGGTATATGCTGTTTAGGGACAGAAACTGGTCTAACCTTAGTATTTGGAAAGTGTACTCTAAGTAATATAGTCTTAAATAGCTGTGACATTCTGTCTCGTTTTATTTAACACCAGTCTATTAATGATATGTAATTCCTTGCATGTCAGTTATTCAGGGAAATATTTATTAGGGGGGGAAAAAAGCCTCATGCAAAGAAAACAATTAAAGAACATAGCCCAAAATAATTATATTAAGCTCAGTTTTGGACTGACCCTCAGCTCAGCAAATTCAGGGTGTGAAAGGACGAGTTATCTGAGATTTAGCCAGGACACTGGCCTCAAAACTGCTTCTTTATGGGAAGTTCCTTTGAGCATTTGTCCATTTACTTAGGGGCTAGGAAGTGATTGACCTGTTTAAGGAATGATGGGTCCAATCAGGCAAACTACTCCTCTGGGTCTCTTTGTCAAGCCACCTTTCATCTGTCTTGTTCGTACCTTTGTAAGGTCTTTTGGACAGCTTTTGTCTCATAATATGTATGTGCACAGGGCTTTGCCAATGCTGTTTCTATTTCAGCTGTGATTTTGTCACAGGAGATACCATGAACTGCAAGCGATATGTGTACTATTGCGAGTCACTCGTGTTCACTAGACACTGAAACCTCTCAACCTGTACAAATTAGGAAAATGATTTGGCATGGTTTATTGGGTGCTCCCTGTTCTGTTTCTTCTTACTCTGTCCAGTTTGGAAGCCACAGCAGATCATTTATTAATAAGTAGCTTTCACGTCTTTTAATATATATACAATATATATTAAAACTGAATGATATCCAAGAACAGCATATGCTGGCAGTTGTCAATTTAACCATGGATAGCAGTAAAGTAAGAACCAAGCAGGACATACTGAAAAATCAAGATCTACTGGTTGTCAACATGAAAATGAACTTGCAATGTGTTTTATCCATTTTCCGTAAGCAATCATTCTGTAAGTCTTGGGATAGTTTCTAGGATATTATCTTATTGTTGTTTTATTTATCATTTGCTACAAATCTGTCTCCTGTGTTACTGACAAGAGATCTGGTCTATGACTCATTTATTTCTGGAAATGTTTCTTCAGTGTACACAGATGGTGTTTATAGGTCTAATGTAAGGGGTGAGCTATTCAAGAACAGGAGATCTGCGATGTGAAAGACTTGTCATACATATTGTTCTCTTTTCAGAACAGGAGAAATACCCTTCCTAGTCTGGTTCTGAGGTGTTTGTATTCATGAAGCCCAGAAGACAGAAGCCATTTACTACTCCTTTGTCTGTTCTAACACATAACTCATCCTTTATGTGGAATGCAGAATTCTCTTTTGTCGATACCTCTTGCCTCAGCTGTTGTCATGGTAACAAGTGGCATCTTTGCTGTAATTCAACTAAAGTATAATTTGGACATGGAGTGAAGCAATACATTGCTGAAATTTTAACTGCCCGTGCCATCCTTTTTAGTCAAGTTTTGTCTTAAAAACAAATGTGTTCTGTTCTTGCATTTAAGCAGCCTGTGGAAACTACAGAGGTGTACATTGCTTGTAAAAGCAACATAGCTCATCACATGTCTCAATTAAAGGACGTGAGTTATTCCAAATGCACAGCAGTGTTTTTCTAAAGCTTGATATCCATATTTTACTGCATTCAGTGGATGTGTACTAGAGTTTCCAAATCTCTTCTCTGTAATGCATTATTCTGTTTTGAAGTCATAGTACCATCAATCTATTCGTTTCTCTCATATATATATATAAATTGATATACTTAATATCCAGATTACAGGAAAATGATGTAGAGTTTTAAAATTGAGAATGTGCAATATAACATGCTTTCTTTAGGCTTCAGAAATTAAAATATATTGTTTAATTAATGATTCTTTGCTGCTTGTGCATTTATTTACTGTGCAGGCTTTCTGACAAGAGTATTCTTTACAAGCAGGAAAAATCCAGATAATTATTTATTGTCTGAAAATCAATCTCAAGACATATCATAAAACAGTAATAGTGTCACTGGTGAATTTGGGGTTGGTTTTTTTTTTGGATTGTTTAAGAGACCATAAAAAGATTCTCCTATTTCAAGGTTCACTCCATTTGCTTTAGAAATGTGAAAATGCAGCTATATAGAAATATACATTGTGCTGATTGCTGCAAATATAAATATTTGAAAATATAGACTGAAATGGGAGGGAAAAGTTAGATTTTTATAAAGTTTTAAGGCATTTGTTAGTGTTCTTTCCTGATATAAGGGACCTGTAAATTGATCAGATTGTGAGCTCAGGCCATTTTATTGGGTTCTGTACTGCCTTTCTAAACAGAATGATATGAAAACTAGGACAAATTATTTCAGAATGTCAAGAAAAAGAGCAGCAATTGCCTACTATGCCATGTTCAGTAGTCCAGTCCAATAACTTTCATTGTTTTAGGTTGAAGTTGCAGAACATAAACTCATGGCATAGGTTGAATTAACAGCTCAAAAAAATTATCAGTCTTTCCATTAGAATCATAGAATCATTTTAGTTGGAAAAAAGTCCAACTGTTAACATAACACTGCAAATCAACCACTAAACCGTGATCCTAAACACCACGTCTACACATCTTCTAAGTACCTCCAGGGATGGTGGCACAACCACTTCCTGGGGCAGACTGTTCCAGTACTTGACAACCTTTTTGGTGAAGAGAGTTTTCCTCATATCCAATCTGAACCTCCCTGACTCAACTTGAGGCCTTTTCCTCTCGTCCTATTCTTGTTACCTGGGAGATGAGACCAACACCACCTGGCTATAACCTCCTCTCAGGTAGTTGTAAAGAGCCCTAAGGGCTTCTCTCAGCCTCCTTTTCTTCAGATCAAACAACCTCAGTTCCCTCAGCTGCTCTTTACAAGACTTGTGCTCTAGACCCTTCACCAGCTTAATTGCCTTTCTCTGGACATGCTCCAGTACCTTAATGTCCTTCTTGTGCGGGACCCAAAACTGAACACAGCACTCAAGGTGTGGCCTCCCCAGTGCTGCGTACAGGGGATCAATCCTTTCCCTGGTCCTGCTGGCAGCACTAGTTCTGACACAAATCAAGATGAATACAAGCCGGGTTACTGTGCCTTCACCTCCCACTTCCAGGTGCTAATTCCCCTGCTTCTCCTGTGCTAATTGTGTGGTAAATCAGCTAAGGTATTCAATTTATATTGTTAAACTACCAGGTTGGTTTGTCAGATTTCTAGTCCTTTCCTGAAGCTGATCTATAAGAAAGAGTATGTGAGGAAGGTGAAGGGATGGGTGCAGAGCCTCCTCTTTCAGAGGCACCAGGCTGTTACTTCTGCTAAACTGAGAAGTCTGGTGTCATCTCTAATAAGCCCAGCTACCACTGGGCTTATTTCACTTGGAAGTGAAAGACAGACACTTAGAAGATGCCTTGGAGGAGTATTTCAGTGCTGTTGAGAAGGACTTATTGACTTAGAGATTCTTCCTGAGTGTAAGATAATAAAAATTAACTAATACTTAAATACAGCTACTGTCTTCCTGAACCAAACTGTGCAAAACTTCTTGCTACAGACTATGCAGTTCAGGCCTGTAGGAAATAGAACTAAAACCATCAGTGACATCTGTTTTTTGAACAGCAGCCAAAAAGGGAGCTATCCAGGATATTATTAAGATGCAGACAGTGTTGGTTGTGACCCCAAGCAAGTTTATTAAAAAATTTGCACAGGAATCAGGGATACAGAATGTGTGGAGAAATGGATTAGACTTGGAGAAAACAGCCAAGGGAGAGCAGGAAGGGAATAATGCAGTGGTTGAACTCTGCTTTGCATAGTTATTATTTTTGTGAAATCCCCACAATTTTCGGAGAAAGATTTTCAGCAAATGGGATCATATCAAATATCTTCCTACTGAAGACAGAGAGTTCCCTTAAGAATGTGGAGGACATTCAGAGATTGCAGAAGTAATTTCCCTGCTGGAAAAGACTGATCACATATCCCTGAGCAACAGAATACAGATCCTAGAGTAAAGTTACTTTCATCTTTTAGGATTTTTCTTGAATAAGGAAAATTTTACACTGGGCCATAGATGGTCTTTGAAACACTGAGTTTTTTGTTTATGTTCTATAGTTGCTGTTTACAATAGTAGTGTTTAACATTGAAATAACAATTATTTACCAGTTATGACTGGGGTGTTTCAAAGTCCATTTTGAGAGGTTAAGTATTCCATGGGAAGGCAGTAACAATGGTATTTTCCTCTAACACTACTGTAATTACCCATTCCAAACCACAGAAGCAATGCTTGAAATGATCAGCTCTGACAGGTTGGAAATAATAATCTTTCATTCTTCTAATTTCTCTCTGTGTTTCCAGTTCTGAAGTTCTCTAATTAAACAACTTGAGCTTTTATATTAAAAAACAATTTTTTACTCTAATTATGTTCTTGAAGTTTTTTAGAGTAAGCAGCTGAATTTCTCCTTGGAGATGGTTTGTGACTGGGAAGTATTGAATCATACCAGAAGGCCAGTATGGCTTGTAGGTTTCACCCTTTAGCGTTGTTTAAATTTCTACTGCTCGAAGCAAGTGTGACAGATGACAGGAAGGGAACGGAAAGCCACATATTCTTCACAGCCCTTAAAATGGTGTTGCTAGAAAGTATATGTATTTTTTTAAAAAAACTTAAAAATTTTTTTTAATTCTTTTTTTACCAAAAAATGAGTTGTTATCTTGGTAAATTAGCTAAATTTTCAGAATTTTGCATTTTGTGAACTGATGACGTAGATAGTACATTAAAAACCTGTTTCTCTGTGTTCTTGCTACAAGTGGGTATCAGAAGACCTTATCTGTCATATATCCTGCCCTTTCTGCCAAAGCACGGGAGAAAGCAGATCTTGGATCTTTCAGTCCACTTGCACCAACTGGTGCATCAACCCAATGCTATGTCCAAGCTGAGAAATCCCACCCAGAAACCTGATACAATGACTATGGAAACCCCCCAAAAATCCCAGTAAATCAGATAACCCTGACTGATATCAATTCTCCTCAGCTCAGAAATTACAGGTGATGTGCTGTTGGCATAGCATTCAATGCCTATGCCTTAGTGGGGTGGGGGAAAGAGAGAAATCAGTCACGCAGTCATGTTTTTGATGTCTTCATGTCTGCCTGTGTCTTCATCAGCAATGGAACAAACAGGGCCTAGCTTGCTACAGAAATGTGTCTTGCAGTCAGACATTTGGCATTCTGCTACAGGTGATAAAAGCTCTCCCAGTGTTTGGGACACTCAGAATGTCTCTGCCTGTACAGATGTAATGTGGTGTAAGAGAAGGTGCTTTCATGCTGTGCTTACGCC
The DNA here is from genome assembly GCA_020800305.1 of Porphyrio hochstetteri. NCBI lineage: Eukaryota > Metazoa > Chordata > Aves > Gruiformes > Rallidae > Porphyrio > Porphyrio hochstetteri. The sequence continues at coordinate 25,302,770 of CM036913.1, read as the reverse complement.
CCCCCGGGCTTGCTCTCTTCCGCTGCATTGCTGATTGTAAAATTCTAATAACTTCTCAGGCTATTAGTCTTTGTCCAGTTTGTTTAAGGTTTCCAACAGGTCTGCAAGAGTTTATGAGGGACCAATGGACAAAGAGATGAATATTCCCCCTTGCTTGTGCATATGCATAGGGATGAAATAGAAACCTTACTTCCTTAAGGAAATGGTGAAAAAAATAATTCAATTATCTGTGAAATGGTGACCATGGTAACCCTTTAGTTGCTACTTTCAACAAACTATTCTTTTTTTCCTCGATTAACATTAATAGATTTGCTTTGTCAGTTAACCTAGAAGCTATGTAGAAAGCCAGGCTATTACCATTGTTAGCAGTGGGACTTCAGCCAAGATATTTGTGTAGCAACTGATTACTAAGCCTGACTGCAATATATCCCTCCATTTCTTTAATTAAATGGAAAGGTAACATCGCCTAAAGGAATATGGAGTAGTGCTGCCTGCCACTAGGTGGTCTGATTGTGCCTTTAGTTTGTGCACAGTAGTAAGAGGTGAAGAAAGGACACACGAGCTTTGAGTCCTGCTCTGCTGAAACCTTTCAGCATTTGGTCTGGGTCCTGATTCACCCTTAGTGGTGTAAACACAGCACAGCACTGGAATTATGCAGCTTTACTGAATCAAGCAATGTCTGAGGAGCTGGAGTGCAGCCAAAGCTTGCTTCCGTCCACCTCTGTAGGCAGTCTCCGGCTTCTCAGAGTGGGACCTGGTGGAGTTAGTACTAGGATGGGGAACTATCAGGAGTAGCTGGTAAGACAGGCACACTATCCTGATGGGTCCTAGGTCTTACTTGTGTTCTCACATACACTACTCAGGGTTGCAGACTGAGGACTGCACACATTTTTCAAATAACTGACCAGAGCTCACTTTTTGCTTTTAGCCCCATAATTGCCAAATCCATGGAAGTGAAATATTCAGTGCCCTCTCTGACTGAGGCAGCCGACTGACCATAGCTGAGTCTGGTAGGTGAGAAACTAATGCTGAATGACCTGGTACCACCTCCCTTGCTGTATGTGGCATTGAGCCCTTCTAGAAAGGCCTTTCAAAATAAAGCAGTCGATTTAGTAAAATGGATCTTAAGGAACTGCAGTTTCAGAAATGCTGAATTGTTCTCAATTTTTAATTGTTTTGGGGATTTTTTTAAAAGTTCTTTTATGAATTATTGTAGTAAAGACCAGAGCTTTTCCACTGTAGTTGGGAATATAATTTCTAATTAATATGTTGTATTCCTTAGCAACCAAAACATTGATAGACACAAAGGGGACCAACACTGACAGCACCATCCAAAGAGAAAATTATTCAGTCCTCACTGAAGATGATTACTGCAACAGATTTTATTTATTATTGCATAAAATGAAGAGAATTATAAGGCTGTCAGATATGAATATTATCAAGAAGATGAAAAGAGTAGTCAAATATATCTAGCGTCTGATCTGTCTTACTCCCCAGAAAGATTTAGCTTGTCTAAGCTTCATATGTTTTTTATGTTGCCTTATAGGTAGTATGCTATTAAAGACATCAGAATTAAATACAGTATTCCCTGGGGTTTCATTTGACACTTCTATACACGTCTGTGCTATTTGAAGGCTCACCATTTGCTGTTTCTCATTTTTGACTCCATAGTATCTGGTACTTCCCGCTGTCTCCAGCAATGGCATTGTCAGCCTTTTCTCAGTGAGAAGTGAAAAAAAATAGTTATATGTTCTAGAACAATTTGAAACATATTATTGAGTTTAATAGAATTCTCAGTTACTGTAATGTGATACTTTAATTTTACATTTTTAAACTTCTGATATGGTTTAAACTTTAGCTTGGTTTTTTTTTTCAAAGAGAAGGTCTGAGCTAGAATATTTATTTACAAGTAAAACAAACAATGGTATCATGAGGAAAACAAATTTGGAGTTACTAAACCCATTTCTTGATCTAGTTTGGATGGTGGACGTAAAATTTGTGAAATAAAGGTATCTCTTGGGCCTTGGAAGAAAGCTCACAAAATTTTTTTTATAGAAAGAATTAAATCTCTAATTTAATACAGTCTAATAAAATACAATATCATCAAAATAGTAGCTAACAGTATTATAAGTAACTCTGTTGGGTTTTGCTGAGTTTGGAGCTCCATAGCTCAATTCACCATTAAGTGCATTCCATAGGTCAGTTTAAATAGAAAAACATGGAACAGAAGCAGTGATATATTATGCCCATCTTGAGATTTTCAGCATGAAAAGCTGAGACATCCACAAATAAACCGCATTTTACCAAAGGAAGGATCTTCAGAGAATTGTTCTAACAGAAAATAAGTATAGAAATAAACTTGTGCTGCTTGTACTTTGCACTAGCAAATAGTGTGAGGGGAGGTCATCTGGGTCTGCTACATGGTTTTCCATACACTTAAATTGTTAGAAATGTCCTGGCCTTACCATGGTCCCAGCCTCTGACCACCAGCTCTTGCATGAACTCCTCAAGTGTAACTGGGAGCTTTGACCTTCAGGGTATTGTAGAGTTAGATGAATGGGAAGACGACTAGCAGGAGATGCTGTGTTTTATGTATCCCAAAAATAGTTCTGCTGTGTTTAATTTACAGGACCAAGGGAAATGGAATATGGTTCTAGATGACCTTCGCTATTATTGGTAAGGTTGCCTCGTTCCTTTCTGTCATTGTGAAAACACATTGTTTATTTTGTAACCCAAAACTTACTAACAGTTTTATACTCTTACCCAAAGAATGGTGGAGTAACTGGCTGATGTGACACTGGTTGCACCCAGAGGTCTTCAACTTCCTGGTGAGTCTGGAAACCATATTAGTTTGTAGGTGCATCTAGAGTAAGGTGTGTAGGTGGCTTGACCAAGGGGCCTTGTTTAGTTCTCAAGATAGGGCACACACATTGTTTCCATACCTTTTTCCACTGATGAAGTACCCTGGCATTAAATGAGTTATCTCTTTTTCCATTTGTAAAACAAGGGCAATAATGATGATATTTAGTGATGATATTTGCTATCTCAATGAAGCATCTTGAGAATGACAGATGCTATGGAAGAATGATATTAATAGCAAGAGGGAGTTATTGCCACAGCTCTGTATCTGGATGAAAAGTATCACGCTGAACAATTTTGACAAAAATGCATTTTTCTAAAGAAAACTGAACTGTCTTGTAGGACTGCATCAATTCTAACACTATTTTTGACAAGAATGTGTCAAAATTAATTGTTTTACCTTCTTATTTCATTTCAGTTCCGTCAAAATATTTCATGTCAAATCATTCATTTTTCACTCTCTTTGCTGACTGCTTATGGGTAAATTGTACCTCCTAGACCCTCTCCTGTGGGTTCTTTTACCAGGACTAGCTTTATCAGGTAGATGACCTGATGATAACACTGCTTGTCTTCATAGTCTATTTAGGGGTGAAAAGGGCTTTGTACTCTGTATTTGTGGTTTGTTAAGAGAAGTAACTATCTGTAGATATCAATCTTTACTATATTCAGATCTTTCTATGAGGATCCTCACAAATCTTTCACTCTTATTATGGAGCTTTTTCATTCATTTCAAATGTTCTGATTGCAAGACTGCAGTGCAGGTAATGCTGGGAGATACTTTTCTTCAGGAGCCCTGGGCACGGGGTTAATTACAGAAACAGAATAACAGCTTTTAAATCGATGTGGTGTTTATTCAACCAAAAGCACACAGGATGCAAACAGCCTGGGGCTCACCTGTTGCAACACTTAGTTGTTATCTGAAGTGTTGGGAAATACGTCAGCTCCATACCACAGCATTGCAACAGCTTCTGTCCACTTGGCAGAGAGAGAGAGAGACTTCTTCCTTCGGAATAGTGCAACTCTTTCAGCTGCATATTCCCCTCAATTTTCCTCCAGGCCAAGGTCCTTAACAGTTCAGTGGTCTTTCTAACTTTGAGAAATGGGCTGGTGAAAGATATTTCTTACTGACTGATTCACCAATTATTTCCCCCAAGGACTTTCAGTGTTCTGACTGAAGAGATTCTAATGATGACAATACTTTGTTTTCTGCTTGTGGCTAACAATCCTCTTCGATTTAACTTCACACAGCCAACCAAAAGAATGTCAAACAGGTAAAAGGAGATACATCGAGCTCTCAGGCATAAAATAAAGAGAAAAAAATCTCTCTCAGAAGCCCAGCTGCACATCATATTGGTGACAGTTGATAAGAATGTGTTTTCACACTTGTGGTTTAACCACAGCCAGATGCTAAGCACCACCCAGCTGCTCACTTGCTCTCCCACTGGTGGGATGGGGGAGAGATTCAGAAGAGTAAAAGTGACAAAACGCATGGTTTGAGATAAACAGTTTAATAGGCAGACTGAAAGCCACACCCACAAGCAAACCAAACCAATGAATTAATTCACTGCTTCCCATGGGCAGGCAGGTGTTCAGCCATCTTCAGGGGAGCATGGCTCCATCACATGGGCGGTTATTTGGGAAGACAAATGGCATTACCCTGAAAACTCCCCCCTTCCTTCCTCTTCCCCCACTTTATATGCTGAGCATGACACCATGTGGTATGGAAATCCTTTTAATCAGTTGGGGTAGGCTGTCCTGGCTGTGACCCCTCCCAACTCCTTGTGCACCCCCAATTCGCTTGCTGGTGGGATGGTCTGAGAGGCAGAAAAGGCCTTGACTCTGTCAGCACTACTCCTGTGTTATCAACACTGTTTCCAGTGCAAATCCAAAACATAGCCCCATGCTAGCTACTCTGAAGCAAATCAACACACCACCTCAAACTTATTAATGAAATTGCATTTCAGCTAGGCTAGGTAAAATGAGAATCAAGGAAGAATTTGTGTTAGATTTTTTTTTCTTTTATACTATCTTTGCTTAATCTTCCATCTCTGTTTCCAGTGAAGTCCTTCAGAGCTAGATCAGAAATAGGAATTGTACAATGGCCAAAGGTAGATATCCAGAAGACTCTGCTGTGCCAGGGCAGTCAAGAACCACAGCATAAATCTAGTCATTTAGCAGTGTCCCCACACTTGTAGCCGTACTGGGAATGAAGGAAAATTAAGAAAACACAAGGAAGACTTTTTAAAAAATCATTTCTTTCTGTAGTTCATTGATCTGTTGTGTTGGAAGGATCTATTCCCATGTATTTATTTGGGAGGTTGTGAAAGGTCAGCTTGTCAGGTGGTAAAACTAGCTTTGGAAGAAAAGCACTTAAAGAAAGAGGGAACTGGAAAATATGATATGATAGAATATCTAACATCATCACTTTCTTTGGTAAGAATGGCGTGCCAGAGTTTATATGGTAAATAGTACTATGTCTTAGAAGTAAAATATATGCTGTAATGACACATGAGGAAATTACTGATGCTAAATAAAGTGGCATCTATCTGAAAAATTATTAAATGAGTAAGGAGCAGAAAAAAGATAAGATGGTAATAGATAAACAAACTGTTGAAATAGGGAGAAGGGTTATATAGATTTCCTGAAGGTGTAGTTTTAAACAGTTTTTAAAAAGTATTTTAGTTAATGATGTAGATATGAAAACAGGAGAAAGGAGCTTTAAAACCCTCACATGTGCTGTTTCCAAAGTGTCCTCCTTTATTGGCTTCTACTCCAGATCCATACCTGTCCCCTTTCAAGTAAAATGCCTGTAAAGTCAATTGGATGATACAATGGGAAAGAAACTCCCCAGTTTTCACAGTTCTGTAAGCCTTTTGGAGATTTCTTGCATAAAATAGCCTTTTTTGGTGATGCCTCAAACACTCCACCTTCTCATAAATTGATCAAACCGTGTATCTCCATTATCAATCAACTCTGTTTAGATCTACTTCTATAATTTCTGTTCCTTTCATCCACTGGGGGCCAAATGAAGGATTCAGGCTACTGAGAAGTAGTCTTTGTAAAAGTTGTGTGATGTTGTGGAAGGTTAAACAAGCATTTAGATGTTTAAGCAGGTGTTTAACTGCTGGGATTTCTTTGATATTCATGTCTATTTTCCTTGTAGGAAAGCCTGTGGTTAAATAGTATGTTCAAATACTTTGCAACTAGGAAAAGATACAAGTACTTCCTGCTTTGCTTCAGGTTGTAAGGCACAAAACCAGTACGATACTTTTCTGAAAAGATGAGCATACTCTAATTCTGAGATGTAGTTTCTTGATTTTCTGCGAAGAAAGGGAAATTCTTTCCTGTGATTTATGACAGAATTTAGTAACTAAAGAATCTGATGCTGAGATTGTCTGCCTACCACAACTGTTTAATTTTTTCCCCTGTACCTTTCAAAAAGTAATGTAATTTTGACATTCAGGTAGCCAAGCCACAATTTAAAGACTAACTTATCTGGTAACCAGCACATCCTTTTTTTATTTCAAATGTAATTAGTGAACTGCACAAATAGGATTCTTACAAAGCTAATGCATACTTTGTATGCCATAATTCAAGAAGAAAATATTTTCATATTTTTAATTTTGAATTAGGTAAATATATATAAGAGATTTCATTTTTAGTATTAATTGCACTAAAGAATCACAAATTTCCATTAAAACTGTCCTGAAAATTTTAATTAAATTTCATTAAGAATCCACACAATAACGTGTGATATATTTTTAAAATAATAAGCTAGATACTGATTCTTCCATTCTGTACTTATTGTCAGTCAAGAATTGACATGTAATAATAATTATCAAATTCTTAGAACCATAATTGACTTACCAGCTCTATTTTATTGTATGATTTCCAATTAGATGCCCTGAAGCTGAAAAAGGTGTCTTTTTTTATTTCTGTCGCATTTCATTACTATTGTCTATTGAATTCACTTATTCACAATTTCTAGATTGAATTCACTTATTCAATAGACAATAGTAGTGAAATGCAATAATATATGAATATATATTTATAAATGAATATATATTTATAAATGAGTAAAATTCATTTATTTACCAGGAATAAATTTTGTTACTTCTATAAGCAGTCTGATATTGAAGGCAGAAAAATATAAAATTGTATTTCTTTGTGTAAAAAGCTGTAGCTCACAAGCTTTCCCTTTGTATATCTGTGTCTTGTCAGGACAGGTAGTACTTAATGTGTAAGTACTGGTATATGAAGTAGGAATGAAAGTTGTCTTATGCTCAGTAGGTAAATGAATCTTAATCTGATGATGTTATATGCAAGCTTTTACATTTATGAAAAAAGCATCTCATTGAAAATTCTATAACAGCCATTCAAACTAGTAAAGAGAAAAAAGTTTAAAAGGCTGAAAACCTAAGAATAACCTCCATGTTTCATAATTTATGTATCTCTCAGAATTAAACTCATTTAACTTTAGATTATTGCTGAAAGGGAGCACTCTCAAGTTTTGGGAACTCTGAACCCAGGGGAAAATCAGATATCTAACTTTAGCAAAATGACTCATTTTTTTCAGGCATGTATATATTTCTATTTCAAGTCACATGGAATTGCCTGAAGCTGAAAGTTTAGCATTCTGTTTTAGCATTTGCTAGACAAAGGGAACTAACAATTATGGCTAGATGAAGATTATTAGAAAATGTCAGAGTTTTTAAAGTTTCCTTTAAAAAAATAAATGTGAGGTTGGTATGGCAAAATTTTCTAGATTACTTCACAGATTGCCTGTGAATAGGTGTTGCATTGTACAGTGGGAACAGTTATTTCTGTTTAATGTTATTGCAGCATCTGGTGGACCTGAACATCTGTGTTTTGTTAGGTGTCCTATAAACATTGAAGGGAGGAAAAGCATATTTGCATTCAGTCCCAAGTCTGTATTGTGTTAACTTTTCTAGCAGTAAATTTTCTCAGAAAACTGTTACAGAAGAGTTGAAGAATGGACATTCAGAGATCCTCTAGTGACAGAATATCCCATCTCTCTTTGGCAGAACTGAAATTTCCTGATTTCACTGATAATTCTTTGCTCCTTCTTTTACATAAATTTATGTGTGTAGGTATATGACATTGCATATTGCAAAGTGATAGCGGTTGCATAGTGATAGCAGAAAGACTTATCTCTCATTCTTCCATCTTTGTGTTTTGTTTTCTTGCAGTTATCTGTTTCTGTCTGCATAACTAACACTGAGGAGTAAGGAGGAAATAGAAAAAAACTTTCTGCTTTTTTTCCTCTGCATACAAGAAAAAAAGTATTTCTTTTTTTGGAGCTACCAAAACTGTCAGAATTACTTCCTTTAAATGGGCTGTGTTACTGGGAAGACAACACTTAGAAAAGCATGTCAAAGTGTTCTCCAAGACAGCAGCAGTGTTACACCTGTATGCTGAGGAGAAACTATTGAATATAAGAACTGAAATAGTAAAAATAGAAACGGACGTTTTCTTTTCCTTGATTCCCCCCCCCCACAGTTGTTTCAGATATTTTCTATCTTTCTGTAACACAAATAACCACTTTCTTTTATAAAAATATTTTTTTCCCTTTTGACGTATTTGTGGCAGAAAGTAAAAGTTTGAAGTCTTTTCATTGGCGATTTATTTTCTGTTTTCAGCATATATTTTAGATGATCCATTGCATTTATCTGACTTTATTATACCATATTTATCAACACAGGAAATACTTTCATAAATCTAGCATGGTCACTCATAGTTTGGGACTCCTGAGACGTTTATGCTTCAAGATGATCAAAATAGCTGAAAGCAAGAAATACGAGAACTCTGAATTTAATCTTTTTGAAAGTATGTAGGAAATTAATATTAGCTTACTATTACTAAAAATGTTTAGAATAAATTAGAATAGCCAGTCTGTCAAGTGCCACTTTGTAACCGCTTTGCAGAACAAGACTAAAAAGACATTTGTTGCGATGCCAAAGCTCATATCGAACTATAAAGATATGTTCACAAGTAAGTGCCGAAGCGCTTTGCCAAATCATAATCAAACCAAGCACATCCCAAATGGCAGGTATGTAAATAAGCCCCCTTTTCATTAAGCACAATTGATATGACATTTATGAACTGTCAAAGGAAGAAACAACTTGTTCAGTCTTGGGCAGAACAGCAAACTATTTCACTAGAAATTCTGAAAATAAAAGCATTTAAAGGACAGATATTTAAGTGATATTGACAATGATATTTCTGCCTGTAAAAATGGATATTCTTCTTCCCACAAATTATACTTAACATTCCTTTGTTTATGTGTTTGTTTACTTTTTAAAATAGACTTAGGGCATCACTTCCTTCAAGGTCTGAAACTTAACAACAGTGATAACAAATGTTCTGTCAAATGAGTTGAGCAAAAGGTTAGGAGTCTACAGTAAATAGACTTGTGGAGCACTGAAGCAGAAGTGAGGAGAAATGGATTCTTTTCTTTGTTCTCTCTGCTGTGTGATATGACTACACAGTATATAAAGAAGAGATTTCCAAAGCTTTCCAGGAAGCATATCTGTTACTAGAGATTAGAAAATTATATCTTATAAAAATTGTGACTATAATGACAAGTGTAGGTAAGTGCTTGGTAGTGAAACATCAATGTTGGCTTTACAGGGCTAACCACTTAAAACATGTACTTTTCTTCCAAAAGTTAAGCAATCCATTTTGCTCGTTTTGTGCAGGCCCTGTACAAACGTTCTTGAAATAGAGGAACATAGAAAAAGTTAAATTGAAATATTGTAGGAAATGTCACAGAATCCTGCAATTGCATATCAGCAAATGGTAAATTTGATAGAGATCAGATTGTTGCAGCTGCCATAAAGAAATTGAGAGGTATCTTTAAACTATATCAGGATTTGAATAATCTCCAGGCTAATTTATAGAAATTTGACTTTAAACCACATTCCTACTAATCACAGGGTTCTGGAAAGAACATATATCAGCCACAGGACGTTTCTGTTCTCAACTCTAGAATCAACAAATTAAATTTAGTAAAAGAACATATTTTCCAATAAAGATCTAAATATCTTTGATGGGAAAGACTGATTAACAGGAAATGCATTAAGCAGTTAGGCTGTAGAAAGTTCATGAAAATACACACTCTGAGGGAATTTGTAAAGTTAACTCCCTTAGTTTTCTTTAAAAATCTCAGCCTGTGTCTTGAATATTATGTCATACGCCAACTAGTTGTTCTCCAGCAATAATGTTTCATGCATTTCCATTTCTTTCAAAGCAGTAAGTAATTTTCCAGGGGCAAATTTTAAAACTTCCTTTTATTGTTCCCAAAGACTAGAGAAGATAACTTAAAATTCTGTGGTAATGATTTTATTGTAATTAGAATAGTATATATTGTATTATTATAATTTTATAATTGTAATTAATTGTAATTATATGAGATATGCCTTGAGAACTTGATGTCATTAATAAAATGGATCATTCTTATTTCATAACTTAATTTTTGCAATAACCATAAGCTAATATTTCCTACTTAATGAAAACAAGGCATAGTTTTCTGCTTATGACTGTTCATGATTTTTTATGAACTAAGACTAGGCTAAATAAATTGCTCTAGTTCATAAAGGCAAAATAGGACCTGCCATGTTGGTTGAATTGTAAGTGGTATAGTTTCAAAAAGTGGGCTGTTTTTCTCCTTATTGCATCAAGGTCTGGGGAGGGAAATGATCCGGTAAATCTGTCACACATCTTCCATCAGGCTCCATCAATAGTGCACTAATGAGATTTTAAAGTTGACATTTTTTCAACATCTATTGCAAAAAAGCAAGTGTATATGAAGTTTGGGGTAGGAGGATCTTGCCTTTGTACAAGCAGATAATACAAATCAACTTTAATAACTAAATGATTATACTGGGACAGTATCTATCTGGAATATTGCGTGCGGTTCTGGGCTCCCCAGTTCAAGAAGGACAGGGAATTACTGGAGAGGGTATGAAAAAGGGCTATGGATATGATTAAGGGACTAGAACATCTCTCTTATGAAGAGAGGCTGAGGGACTTGGGACTTTTTAGTCCGCAGAAGGGAAGACTGAGGGGGACTCTTATCAATACTTATAAGTACTTTAGGGGTGGGTGTCAGGAGGATGGGGTCAGTCTTTTTTCAGTGGTGCCCAGTGACAGAAAAAGAGGCAGTGGGCATAAACTTGAATATAGGAAATTCCACCTGAACATGAGGAGGAACTTCTTTACTGTGAGGGCGGCAGAGCACTGGGACAGGCCACACAGAGAGGTTGTGGAGTCTGCTTCTCTGGAGATATTCAAAACCAATGTACTGTGCATCCTGCTCTAGGTGATCCTGCGCTGGCAGGGCGGTTGGACTTAGATGATCTCTAGAGGTCCCTTCCAACCCCTACCAATCTGTGATTCACTCTGTGATTCAGTGATTTATATATCATATTACATATCATATTACTAATGGCAAATGAAAACAGACTGGTACTTCAGGGGCAGCTCTCAAAGGGACAGTCATCACTGTCTAAATATACATAGCCCCAGAAGAAAGAGTGGGACTATTGCAACCTATTTAAATTTAGACTTTCAAGTTTAAACTTCAGAAGTAGCAGCCAATCTGACAGAGAGCCTTGTTTCTCTGCCTGTATGTTATTCAGTGAACAGTGCAAAATCAGGAGGTGCTTCAGTTTTGGAGAATCATCCTGGCTCTTGTTTGCGTTCACACAACACAATTGCTTGTGTTAGGCTAAAGCTAAAGCACTGGAATAACATTTTTAGAGTGCCAGAAATACTTGTGTATTTACCCAAGCCGTTTTACTGATCCTTTCAGATTTCAGTCAAGCTCTCTCTGTAGCTGTAAGCAATTCCAAAGAAATAAGAGTAAACAAAAAAAGGAAAAAGAAATGATGCCTGAAGCCTGTACTGTCTTCAGACAACTTATAACTGTGTTCAGTCCAGGCATAGGATCCCAATGTAATATTTTACCAAAGTCTGACAAAAGTGAAATCAATCACAGGAGAGCTTCAATAGCCACTGTATGTCTGAGTTCTTTCTGAGATGACCGACAAATGCAATGACGCTGAAAATTAGTCATGATTAACTATTCCATTGAAGCCTAAGCTACAGATCAGTCTTGCATGTGTTTAAATAATATCCAACAAGAAGATGCAGGAGGCAGGTCTAGTGAAATTCACTAACTGCGTGTAAATACTTCCACAAACAGCTTATGAATAATGCAAATTGTTCTCACTGGAAATCATGAATGGCTCTCAGACCAGTGTGGGATTTCTGTCAGTTTTTTCTGAGACCTGCAAATAAATAATAGACAGATTCAAGCAATGCAAAACGAAGGATATATCTAAGATTAAACCTAGATAGAATTTAGATTACTTGGCTCAAAACCTCTCATCTTTCAAGTCCTTATCCCAGGAGTGGATGCTGAGCTCAGAATGTCTTCTGGTCATATCTTTAGTTTACAGCTTTTGTCAGTCACGTAAGCAAGGATGGAGCCTAGGAGCAGCCCTGTGCAGTTCCTGCTGGCCAAATTTAAGTGGGTCCCAGTCCTAGCAACCTGTTGTGCATTTCAGAGGAAGGCTCTTTTCAGGCTTTGAAACTCTCTCCAAGGACCAGACATGAAGCATTAAGGATTTGCATCCCTGGGCTTGGAGGCAAGTGAGTCCTTCCTGGGAGGCAGCCCTAACAGCTGGATGGTTCTGTGCAGTTTGTAGAAATGTCATGTTTATGACACAGAGTATTGCTTTCCTTCATGTCTGTTCTAACGTGTAAATGAGGAGACAACATTGCACATGTCTTCTTTAATTATAGAGGGCTGTGGAGCATTTTTAGCTTGAAAATAGCATGGATCTTTAGCTTATAGAAGAAATATATACATATATTTAATCTATTGTGGCAATATATGTTAAAAATAGCCCATAAGAGCAATTAAAATGTTTTGATATTAGCTTTTATTTTTTCAGCCAGTGATTACTTATGATCACTGTAGTTTTCACATGTGTACAGTGGATTTGATTAACAGTTTTGTGTATTAATCATGATAACCAGTATTAGACATGCTCTTGCCCTATTGTTTCTGTAATAACAGTAGCAGTTAAATTATGATGATGCAGTAGCAGATGTGACTGAGGAAATGGTTTTCAGTTTTAAGGCTATCACTTTCATTGATTGTAGTGACAGTAAAGTTGCTGGAGGCTATATTTTTTAAATTAGACTTGAATTTAAAAATAGAATACTAACTCCCTGGCTTGCGTCAGATTCTGTTATTTATCTCAGATACAAAAGAGATCATGATCTGCAAAAGTAGACATTAGTTCATGTGAGACTTAAATGCAAGATTCTTAAGAGCAGTCTACCTAGAAATAGTTCACATTAATTGACTTTATTGAATTTATAATGCTCCAGATAATATGTCCTGTGGAAGAGGGTGAAGCATTTATAGACTGTGACGTAAAGCAGTGTGTAGTGGTTTCTATTTGTGCATCTGAGTTGCTCTGCTCCCCTCATTTTATCAGCAGGCCATGCCAAAGTGTCATCCTGCATCATGAACTGATTTCCAAAGCCCTCCTTTTCCAGAAGCAGAACCCTCTTGTTCTAATGCTGGGGCAGGAAAACGATAAGCATCTATGTCATTAATACATGCACTGGTACTGTGGATAACTTCCCCGAGCTCAGCCACCTTTGTTCATGAGAAACACTATATATTATTTGTTGTTGTATTCCCTTTTCTATTTCATGAGGTACTGGAAGTACTAAGCACAAAGTGATGGTCTGATGTATCATTTATGTCAGGATTGCATCATGCCAGTTTGGTTTTTTTTTGTCTGCACAATATTATTTTCCAGATACATACTTAAATATGAATATGGAATTTCTTTCAAGATTATAGATTTTTTGAAGCAACTTTATCATGTGACTTTTATAATGTACATCTCATGTTTCTTTTGTGTTTGACTTCAATTTTTAATGGGTAGGGCAACTTGAAAGCAAATTAGAGGAGTCACCAAAGTAGTGTAGAAAACTGAATCCTGCATACTGATCATGAAAGTTGTATACTTTAATTTCATAATTACAACTCCATAATGATTGGAAAAATGCATACCAGCTTGGGAAGAAATTCTAAGGCATATGACAATAGCACTTGAAAACCCGTTCTTAGCAAATTCCTAACTCTTCCACTGTATTCTCTTGCCCTCCAGGATGCCTCTCAGGGCTAACTGTTAGTATCTTTGGTAATCATAACTGTTACATTAAACTACATCAAAAGTTTTTTGGATGTTGATCTTTTAGGAATGCATGTTGTATTTCCTGTTGACCTACACCTAGTAGAAGGTATTTTTAACTGCTAGTGGCTGTTTCTAAAAGTCTGCATGATATAGCAAATGTCTGATACCAGTATCACACGTTCCCAACAGGTGTGACATAAATGGTAAGAAAACTTCTGTGGAACAAAATAAAATTCTAACAGTGCTTATTGAAACTGTTGCCCTTTCATACTAAATTCATGCACATTTTATGTCCTTTTACTGGCATGAATAAGCATTGACCTTTAGCAGATGAAACAAAATGGGGGTGGAGTTGCTGATACACCACGGGGTCGTGTTCCCATTTAGAAGGACTGCAGCAGGTTGGAGAAATGGGCTGACAGGAAACTCATGACGTTCAACAAGGGGAAGTGCAAAGTTTTGCACCTGGGAAGGAACAATCCCAGCTCCCCAACATGCTGGTGTCATCAGCTGGGAAGCATCTTTGCAGAAAAGGACCTGGGTGTCCTGGTGGACCTAGAGGTTGAATATGAGTCAGCAATGTGCTTTTGTGACAAGGAAGAGTAATGATATCCTGGGCTGCATTATGAGGACGGTTGCCAGGAGTCAAGGCAGGTGACCATTCTCCTTTATGCAGCACTGGTGAGGCCATATGTGGAGTTCTGTGTCCAGATCTGGGGTCTCCAGCACAGGAGAGACGTGGTCATACTAGAGTTGGGCTTGATGATCCTTATGGGTCCCTTCCAACTCTGTATATTCTATGATTCTGTGATACTGGAGAGAGTGCTGTGAAGGGCCACGAAGATGAAGAATGTCCTGCAATACTGCTGGGACTGATTAGCCTAGAGAAGGCTTGGAAGGAGTCTCATCAGTATGTAGAAATATCTGAAAGGAGGATGCAAAGATGACAGTCAGGCTCTTTTCAGTGGCATCCGGTGACAGGACCAGAGGCAGTGGGAACCAGCTGTAACCCAGGAGGTTCCCTCTGAACATGAGGAAACAGGTTTTCGCTGTGAGGGTTACTGAGCCCTGGCACAGATTGCCCATAAAGATTGTGTGAGGTGTCTGGATGTGGTCCTAAGCAACCTGTTCCAAATGGCCCTGCTTGAGTAGTGCATTTGGGCAAGATGACCTCCAGAGGACTCTTCCAACCTCAACCATTCTGTGATTCAAAGACCTCTGATTTGCTGCATATCATATTATTTTAATTGTATATCACCTTGCATGCTTTGGTATGCAAGATGCAAAACCAGCCAGAGACGTTTTGCAGGACTATATGCTCAGTAATCTCAAATGTTGAGCTTCATTTTTCTAGATTTGTCAGTTTATAGTCATCTCTGCTGTTATAGAGGCAGTCTCAGAAAGGTAGAGTCGAATACATACTCTATCAGTGGAATTTAGTCTCTTGCACTCTGCACATTGCATGTATTTTCACACTGCTTTCCTACAACAAGCTGTTCCTAGTAGTCACATCCTGATTTAATAAATCTTACAGCTGTAGCTGAGAAGTGTTCTGAATAACAATAAGGCCTTTATACTGAACATGACTTAATTTAGAAAATATTGCTGATGCAAGGTGGCAGATTCATTAAACTGCATAATTGGTCAATGTGCTTATACTTCAGAAAATACTTAATCTTTTATATATCTTGTTTTGGTTTACAGTCATGTTTGAAGAACAGCTCTCAGGTACCAAAAATATTTAAGCCAATGATCCAGAATTAGCTTCAATAGACTGGTGAGGCTTCCCAGTTTGATGCATTTCTGTCATGGAGCTTTTGCACAAAAATGATTTTTTTTCCCCTTAGGTGAGGTGGCCATTTGTTTTAAGTTGCAGAGTATCACACATGATTATTTTTCAGTATGTTGAAAAGACATTTTGTTTGATCATCCAACTTTCTTGCTGGTATCCCTAATTCATCAGTGCAGATGGATGCAATAGAAATAGTTCTCTCTTCCTTCATCAACTGGACAGAGAGAGAAGAAGGAACAGCTAGACATTAAAGTTCATTTGATCCCTTTCATATACATTGAATTTACTTTTGTTTATTGTTACTTTTTGATGTTTAAATAACCGTATTTTTGAAGTTAGTGTGATCCCTTGGTTGAGACAGAAAAACTCTTTCAGTCTTCCTAATGTGAGTAAAACATCCTTGATACATAGGTAGTAGTGATTAAACTTTGAAAATAAAACATAAGTAAGACTTCTTTCTATCAGCTGCTTTTAATTTGTTACTTTAGGCATTACTATTAGCTGTTGAAGAAGGAAATTTTCAGTAAATTGAAAATCACTGTGGTCCATGCATCCCTGCTTATTTAGAAGACCGTGGGATAGAACTTGCCTTAAGGGAACAGTGTGCAAGAACATTGTAGTTTAGCTTGGTGGCATTTGAGATTATTCTGTATAAATATACATAATGAGGCTTCAGACTGGATCATTTGTGTTGAACTAAGGAAAAAAGTCCTAGCTGCTGTGATTAGCTAATATAATGGGAGATTACTTACACAGCTCATATCTGGTCCTGCTTCTATGGAAAATACACTGGGAAAACCTGTTAATTTAATAACCAACCATTTCTGATAAATAAAAACAGCTACAAGAGAATAAAGTACAATCCTTTCTGCTCAGAAAGGGGAGATGAAGATTATGTTATAGGCTGTTGTACATGGTATCCCCGGTGTTGTACCTGCTCCAGCATTAAACATCTACTACTAGATCTTCCAGGCTGTGTTGCAGCACATGTAAATGAAACTCATCCTGACAGAACACAAGGTAAACACATCCTGACAGAATTGAAGGTAAACCTTGAACTGGATGAAACAGTGTTTGGATTTACATTAAGAAGTTATATCAGATTGATTTTAATTTTTCTGAAAGGATGTTATTTTTTTCTCTCCTGATAAAAATTGAGGGGAGTGTTATTTTGCACAAATGCAAATTTCATAATATTAACCTATACTTTCCCTTTGGGAATTTTTTTAATTGATATTTTCGTCAAAGACAGCTATGACTCAAATGGGAAACCTATCAGGATTTGGTTATTATTCATTCAGCAAATATCTCTTCACAGTTTTAGAAAACTGTTATCACTCAAGTTCAGAAGAAAGAGAGATGACATTTTAAGATTTTTTTAGTTGATTTTTTCCATAACTAAGGAATAGAAATCTCAAAACAGATTTTTATTTAGTCCTGCATTCTTTATCTAAACAATCACACAAACAAATCCTTCTGATGTCTGGCTTCTCTTCCCCCTTTTTCCATAATATCATTTCACTATATCCCACTTAAATTTGTTTCAGCATGATTGTCTTTCCACACTCCAATATTGATATCAAATTTTTAAAGGTCTCCAAGTTAGGTCATTATTTTTATAATAAAGAGGCCTCCAACAGTAGTATATTAATAAAAACAAAGGCATGAATGCCATGAAGTGATCTCACAGGGTAGGGGAATTGTTGGCATTCAATGCGTGTTGAAGAAATTAATTTATGAGGATTGATTCATTTTGAAAATGTGTATTTTCAATAATTTGTATTTCTGGAACATGGTGGAACTTCACTGAACTGAAGCTTTTATTAATGCAGAATATGCCACCACCAGACCAACAAATCGAAGTCTGTCATTGACAGATATTTGCAGGGCATCCAAATACAGTACTTGCACTAGTTAATTAGTTGCCACTCTTCCCCAAAACCTCAACATTTAATCTGTGGTCCCAGTGACAAAAAGATTGAAATGCAAGATTGGCAGGCACAATTGCTTAAATTCTGCTTAGTGTATCAAGGAAGAAAATCCAGTCTAAAGAAAATGAGGTGTTTTGTGGCAGTGTTAAAATTTAATTATACACAACCCTTTCAAAACCAAAGAATAATAAACCAAATATAATTAAGGACAAATAATTAGTAGACTTCTTTAGGAAAATTTCCAGGCAGTGCTTGGAGTTCAGTAGTAATTGCATGACTAATCTTGCATCATGTTTTGAATATTACATTTTAGTGTCTGAGCAATTCTATAGTGTTAAGAAGACTGAAATTAAATAGTTTAAGACATGTTTCAGTGGAATCAACAGATATGGCCACTAGCAAAAATGACATAAGTCATCTTTAGATAAATATCTCTCACTTTGTTGTTACAGGGTTTATGGTGTTATCCTGTGTTTGGCTAGGATAGAGTTTCAGATTTAGGAACAGAATAATGTTGATAACACACTGATGTTTTAGTTATTGCCAAGCAGCCAAGAACTTTTCAGCTTCTCATACTGCCTTGCTAAAGAGAAGCAGGGGTAGGGGGACACCCAAGAAGCTGGGAGGGGACACAGCCAAGACAGCTGGCCCAAACTGGCCATAAGAGATATTCAGATGTCATGTTCCATCTAAAATGGCGTTTGGGATAAGGGCCAGGAGTGGCAGCTGGGGGGTCTCACGCAGCACTGACTTCAGGTGGAGAGAAATTGTGCTGTTCATAACTTGTTTTGTATATATATTATTAATATATGATTATCATAATATTTTTCTTATTCTTTTTTCTGTGATATTAAAGTGTTTTCATCACAACCCACGAGCTCTCTCAATTTCACTCCTGATTTTCTCCCCCATCCTACTGTGGGGGAGTGAGTGAGCATTATTGTTCCATATCCCACTTTTTTATGAAGAGGTGGTAGGAAAGGTGCCATGTTTTCACCACAGAAATCATCATTATTCAGTATTTGCAAAGTTCTAGTAGGATTGAGAATCAGCTGTTCTAGTCAGTATTTTTGATCTTCTCTGTAGAATCATAGAATGCATTAGGATGGAAGGGACCTTTAAAGATCATCTAGTCCAACCCCCCTGCAGTAAGCAGGGACATCTTCACTAGATCAGGTTGCTCAGAGCCCCATCAAGCCTGACCTTGAATATCTCCAGGGATGGGGACTCCACGACATCTCTGGGCAACCTGTTCTAGTGATCTACCACCCTCATTTTAATTTTTTTTCCTAATATCCAACCTAAATCTCCCCTTTACTAGTTTAAAATCATTACCCCTCGTCCTGTTGCTACATGCCTTTGTCTCCATCATTTAATCTGTGTAAGACAGAAGACGCTTTCTTTACCCATACACTTGGGGTTTGAGTAATTACTTTTTTCTACTATTTTAAATTTGCAATAAGTAACACAGTGTTAGTTGCAGCTAGCTGAGAGGTCAGATACATTTATCTCAATATCCTTTCTCAAATCTGTAATGTCCTAATCTTTCTTACATTTCAGCTGTAGTTATGAATAAGTTATTTGATAAACAATAAGCTATATCTGTAATGTATGCAATCACGATTTAAAATACATGGTAACTGAGCATTTCTTTATGCTTTTCAGATTCTAAAATTCATACTAGTCTTTGTATCTGTTTGGCCAGTTGGACGTTATCTTTAACAGTAGCCTTGTAGGTATGTATGAGCTGTCCTTACATAGGAGATGTGAAGCGTTCTGAATAAAGATAGTGTTGGTGTTTCCTTTCATAGGATTTTGTACAGAAATTCAGGAAGGCTAAACCAGCAAACCATTTAAGTCAGAAGCTTATGTGAAACCTGGTTTATATTTATTTACTGTAACATATGTAATTTTTGTGAATATAATCCACCCACCCCTTGAAGGCAGATGCTGCTTGTATTTTCAGGGATATCCCTCAAACCCTAATAAGCACATCTATGTACTATTTTTGTCTGTGTCAGTATTATTCAGTACAAAAGGATACATTAATCCTGCTATATGGTAAATTAAGCAGTGAGCTATGTACAATTCCATTCCTTCTTAAATCAGCAAATATTTTTGATTTAGTCATCCTAAATTGGAAGATTTCAGAATAATAGACATATAGAAAGCAGGGAGAGTGGAGTTACAGAAATTTGGACACTTTATTTAGGTGTACTGTGTTTGGTTTTATTTTCAGTTTCATGTATTTCACTTAAGGAGCTCAGAGCTGTCCATCTTTCCAGCTTTAAAAATAAGGTCCTGTTTCAAAACGAGTCGTTGCTTTTGACACATAGGTGCTTTTTACCAGACTTGCACTTTCTGCTTCAAAAGGGTGATTAGCTGCCTCCAATTTACATAAGTAGATTACTCAAACCATATTAATTAGCCTAGAAAAAAAAAATCTACAAATACTTTTCCTTCTTAGCAATTTTCTATGAAAACATTAAGATATATACACCCTATTCCTCAAAATGCCATCGGTTTGTGGATAGCAGGATGCAGAATAATTGACCACAGGTACTCTGGTGACTCAGTCCATTGTGCAAATATTTAGAAAGAAACTTTTCTATTAGTTTATGATTATTTTAATAAGAGGCTGTTAAAATCTATTACACCTCCTCAAATCTGATGAGATCCTATTTTCAGCATACTCAATGAAACGAGGACAGTAGAAAATGTAAATGGAACCTCCTCATTACCTGTTGCCTTTAAAGAGTTTCTTTGAATGTCTCTAAGACAACCTGTATTTTTAATTAGATTTGAGAAGAGGACTTATTGATATAAAAAATGCAGGATTCATATTTTTTCACTTGCGTTGTCTTAGAAAAAAAGCTTTTCCTTTTCAGATTGTTAAAATTAAGCCTTCAAGATAATACTGTGCTCGATAAAACAGAGATTATATTCTCTGAAGCATTATTTTTAAAAAATAGATCCCTGTATATAACCATTCCATTATAAGTCATGATTAAAATGGAAGAGTATCTGAACTTATTCTATACTAGCAGATCTGATAACAGTAAATACATACCCAGGCACTTGTGAAAATAATTCTGTAGACTTAATTTATACCCAGTCTTTCAAATTTGCTGCAACACCTCACTAGGCAAACTACACCCCCACTAAAACAGACACTTGTCTTTTTGATATATAAATAATGATAAAAGTTTCTTTAGAAGAGATACACTGTTCTGATTTAGTTTCTTGTGCTGTTTATGACATGAAAAGTATGAACTGTTGTCCTCTAAACCTGGATTGAAGCCAAGTGAAGAATGAAATAACAAAGAGGGAAACAGAATATGGGGGCTGTTGGTAGATTTCTGAAGCCAAGGTTCTCCTTTAAAGTAGGCAACCAACCATCAACAATCTAGATTAAATGAAGGCTGACGATCTTGGTTTCTCTACCAAGAATTTACTAACCCTCAGCTAGTTTTCACTATATATTCAGTGCTCACAGACTGCCTTTTATTTTCTTGTTGCTATATTGTATCCAAACTGCCCAGGTTTGTTTCTGCTAAATGTGGCCATTTAAATCTCAGCATCTAATCTGGTCATCTAAATTACTCCAGAGTTTAGTAAAGCCTTTGAAGGCCTGCACCACACTCCCATGTGAAGGGAACTGGCTGGGAAGGACATGCTGAGTAATAACAGATGCTGTAGGAATGACTTTTAAACTCAGGAGTAACATTTCTTGAAAAAAAAATGCACTCTCTGGTTCAGATTTTCTTTGCCCTTCTCCAGAATCATGAAAAGCGAACACTGTTGGAGTTGGGGGCCTGGTACCCCCTCGGGTTTTATCTGGTGCCCAGGTAATGTGTCTTCATATGCTCAGAATTAGAATGATTTATGGAGCCACTAGAGCTTCTGTCTGAACGTGTATGTGCTTGAGTATATTCACACACACAAACCAACGTACACTTGAGTGGATGGATGTAGACCCATTGCCATAAGCTTTTTCAGAGGAAGTTAAGCATTATTTTTAAAACAAACTCATGAGAAAACCAAACCCGCTCTTGTTAAGATTCAGTACAGGAGATGGATATTTTCAAATGTTCTCAGCTTTGTGGGAGATTGAGTTTATTCAACGTGGGTAACATTTTACATGTAGGTATAGCTAATAGGAAAGTTATGGTAATAGTTATTACTAGTTTAAAAATATTTAGATAATAAGGAAATAGATGGTTTTGAAATGACCCAAACCTGATGCTTTTTTTGAAACTCGTTTTGCCAAGCCATGTGATCTTTTATTCACAGCCCTGACTAGTTTTAGTTCAGCTAATGCAAATATCAGCCACAATAGGTATATTACCTTTTTGCTACAGGATCAATTTTCACATTTAAAGTTTTCAAACACTTACTGCAGCAACATTTTTAAGATGACAAAAAATCTAGAAACACTGCCAAGTACTTTCATTTACAAAACTTTCATTAACACAGCAACAGTAGAAATTATTTATCCCCTTACTTATTTTGATTCCCAACTAAAATTAAAAAACCCAACAAACAACAAAACAGATCTAGAAGCAGCAGGTATTAATTCTCTTTAACAAACTGACACTACAAAAAGGACACTAGAATAACAAGATTATAAATAAGATACATGCTGAAAGTGAAATTAGCTGTCAATGCATTTTGCTAATTAGGTCTTCTAATCAGTAATTGCTATAGTACAAGAACTAAGGCACTTCAGCTTGGAAAGAGATGGCTAAGAAGAGATATAATATAGAAGTCTGAAATAAAAAAATGTTATGAAGAAAGGTTTACACAGAATATTTTTTGCTACTCTAAAATGAAAGAACTAGTGACAAATGATAACACCAGGTAGAAGATTTTAAGTAAACAGTAGGAACTGGTTTTGCAAAATGTACACCTATACTATGGGACTCATTTGTAAAGCTGTGGTGGTTAAAGGAATAAATAAGAATAGTAGAGGAAGTAAATGAATTAACTAGGGCAGGCCAGGCACAGCCATAGTCTTATTTCTGGAACCTGGAATGACACAGAGATGAAAAGATGTTTCTGTATTTTTCCCATTTCATATACCCTACTTGCAATTATTCACTACTGGTTTCCTTTGGAAACAAGATGTGGGAAAGTTTGGATCTGCCATTACAGTTGTTGGACTACCTGGGAAATAAGAAACCAGAAATGTCTGTACAAACTTAAGAAGTTTTCAAAATGAGATTACATAAAATCTTTCCACTTTCAAGGGAGATGATAGGAGTGAAATTCATACACGTGTAATGCCATAGATGATATAGGAAAAATATGTTTTTCAGCTGCTGCTGTAAAAGATGACACAATGAGTAAATCAGACCTTAGTTTTGATCCCTTACAACAGCTATTAGATAACAGCTAATCCTAAAAGGAATGGAAATGTTAAATCAGGCTTTCAGAAATATACCAAAACACTCTTGAAACCCCTGCTAGGCATTTGTCTATTTTAGGACAAGGATTGTTATTTTTCTTATGCAAACCCTCACTGGGCATTATGAAAATAGACTGGCATAAAATAGTAATTTTTGTTGAGAACATTTCAGCAATAAAATGATGTAGCAGAAAATAAATCTTTAAAGCAACTTTTTGGAATAATCTGGATCACATAAAAAAAAAAGCCCGTATTAAAGAAACACAAAAGTTAAAGTAATTCAAGGCTTTTTAAAGAAACAAAGCTTATTCTGAAAAAAAACCCAACCAACCCAAACCCCAACCCAATTATCTGCATGAAAAAGTATATGAATTATATAATTTATCTAGTACCGTCTCTAGTCACATTAAGTATTTAGGTTTAGCATAATCAACATTTTCTTATGGTAAGAATGGCCAAACACAGAAATAAATAGTCATAGAAAAGTAAAATTTATGCAACAGATGCAGTTTAATCACACAGGACAAATGTTTGGAATGGTGTATTTAGACTTGATCCTGGTTTGAAAGGATGGGATGGACTGTATGATCTTTCCCATTCCCTTTCAACTCTATTATTAAAAATTTCTATTATTCTGTGATTTACTGAGAGTATCTGACATTTACTCTGCTTCAGGATTACACAGAGCCAGATCCCCCAAAAGGACTTTGCTAAAGGTTAGATAACAGAACCGAGATCTCTCAATCCCAAGTGGAGAGCCTGAAAATCCTGTTTAATAGCTGCCAAATCCTGCAGACACATAAACACCACAGTGCTCTTAAGGATCACACGGGAGAGTTTGTGAAGAACCATAAGATGATCACCTGCGTGTGCCCCAGAGTTACACAGCTGTGCGGGCATCAGCGGTACGGTCATACAAATAACTGCACTGGGATATAGATGTGTGAGCAAGCTGTGAGTTAAAGCTCAGCTGAATCACCACTGGCAAAGTAGCTGCAGAATAAGGGATTTTGTGCAGGCTGTTTACACTGCTTCTCAGACAGAGCACAATATGTCAAAAATGTGGAGCTTGCAAACTGTTATCCTTTTACTCCAAATAGCCCCTTAGCTTACAAGGCACCTGAGCAGAATACCATTTGCCCCCAAAAGGCTTCAAACCCACATCTCTGCCTCCCTAGATGATGCCGTAACTTTCAGATCATACACTACTCTTAAGCAGTTCTTACTCTCAAGCTTCCCTTTTGAAGTACTTCTACTCTTCAGTAGAGTGGGGAAGGGAAAAAAATCCTGAGTTTATTGAGTGGTGGTGGGAATTCTATATTCATGTGTGTGTTTCAAGGACAAGGAACATTGATCAGTGAACAACTGAGGACAGAAATAGATTTTAAATACCATTTATCTGCAGAAGTGTCTGGCCCAGTGCTACAAGTGCTACCCAATAAAATCAGCTGATGCTTATATTTATTCTGAAGTACAAAGTCAGAAAGTTTTACAATAAGACAGACTTAAGATATAATACCTCTGCTCACATTGTTTTTCTGTTCTATGTCTAAATCTTGGCAAGTTCTCACTGGACATACTGCTTATGTTTCCCTCTCTGAGACTCCTTAGCTACATAGACAAAGTAGGGAGCTAGTACACTTGAGTCAGAGATCTGGGGTCTAATGTGGAGGCCAGGCATCTAGGAGCTTAGGCAATATGTACTCAACACAGTCAGTGTCACTGATTTTTGTGTATGCAGCTCACAGCCTACAGCTGATGGGCTTGTTTTAAATGCTTTACTTTCCATGTGGGATATTGCTGTGTATAGTCTTCTCAGGTCCCTACAGGTGAGCATTTACAAGACCACTGATTGCCTCTGGAAATCATTGGTCCTCGAAATGGACCTCATCCTACCCATTCCAGTATGTTCCTGAGAGCTAGCTAGTGAGATTGTTCTCCTCTGGAGAAAAACGCAGAGGAAGCAGAGCTCAAAGAAAGCTATGCTTATTTCACATGTGTATTATTGAAGCTTCACAAACTTACCTTTCTAATTTTCCTCCAAATACCTATGCTTCCTTAAGTTAATGTTTCACTGCTAGCTATTCCAAATCTTCTCCCTGATTATTTCAATGATGTAACATCTAACATGGGAAGAAACCATCTGAATTTTACTTGGCACAAGGAGAATAGTCCTTACATTTGGATCAAGCAGGTTAGAATAATCTTTCAATGGAAGCAAAAAAATCTCTATAACTTCAGTCACTTGAGTCTAGGCAAGACATTCCATCACTGAATTGATAGCTTCTGTAATAATTTTGCTTAATTTATCTCTTTATCCTGCTGAGCCAATGGTTTTCTGAGAAACTTTTCTGTAATAGATTTCAGAGCCTGTTTTTGAGATTAAAAATAGTCTTGAATGTCTCAATTATACTTCTAATAATAGAAGCATATATACAGTGTGTGAAATTTCTCCAGCATTTTTTATTGAAATGAATTGGGGAGATCTGTCTAACAGATTCTTGCTTTCCTTTTTTGTTCCAGTTTCATCTGTGGACACAGAGTATTTGCACAAATGTTGTACTAGATCAATACAATACAGTGTGGGGTTTTCCCAAGATTATTCTCTTACAAAGTGGGTTTGTTTGTCCTTTCAGTGGCATGGAATTTAATCTACGTTTGCAGGTGTTAAGAGATGCACACTGATAGAGGCAAGTGGTAGGCGATGGTAAGCATCAGACATGGGCTGACAAATGGAGTCCTGTACTTTTCACGTCCATGAAAAAAAGCTCCACATACCAAATTCATAGTGCCTACTTGTTGATTTCCACTATAATTTGTTGTGCTTCATTCTGTAATCCTTGAAAATACAACTCTCTCCCCTCAAAGGTTATAGGACTCTAGAATAAGTTAGGCTGGAAGGGACTTTTGGAGAACCTCTAGTCTTGCTAAAGGCAAGGCAGGACCAACTATGAAGTTAGATCAGATGGCTCAGGGCATAAGATTGCACTGATTCTGA
Organism: Porphyrio hochstetteri; assembly: GCA_020800305.1. Taxonomy (NCBI): domain Eukaryota; kingdom Metazoa; phylum Chordata; class Aves; order Gruiformes; family Rallidae; genus Porphyrio; species Porphyrio hochstetteri. The sequence continues at coordinate 25,276,540 of CM036913.1, read as the reverse complement.
TGTGACAAAAAGTTGAGAAAGGCAAACAGTAAGAAAAGGACTGAAAGCTTCTCTTTCCACTTGCCACCTGTATCTTTTCTAGGGCAGCATCTTCACCTGTTTCTTTCAAGTGAAATTTTGAAAGTCTTTCCTAGCTGCACCAACTCCACATGGTCTTACAGGGATCTCTTTGAAAGTCATCTTTTCCATCACTTCTGAGGCCAGGTTTTGGATCCTCATCTTCCTGTAAATGAGCTCCCCACCGTTGCAACCTGCCCTTGTAGGTTACTGCTTATTATCTTTTCTCCTTTCTAACCAGATCATATTCTTCACACTCAGCTTTTCTCCATCCTCTGCCAATTTATGGTATTACTGAAGCTGATCCCAACAAGCATCTATGATTTCTTGCAGAAAGAGAAACTCTTCTACAGATTTGCACCTGACCCAGGGCAAAAAGAGCAGTACCAAGAACCTCACCTTCACTTTTTTAAACAAAGTATGTGGCTTATGTTACACTGAAAACAAACTTAATGCAATCACCACAGTGTTCTTCGTGAATATTTTCAAAGGATTTAGGGATATTAGTTTTCTAGGAATCCCAGCCTCAGAGGAATTGCATCCAAACAGACAGGTTAAGCTAGTTTTTGAAAAAGAAGGCAAAAGCACAGATTTGTCCTCCTCTAAATATCCATAGAACTTCTGAGGCCCAACCCTTCCCAGCGCCTGCTTTGGCAGCTACTTCTGACACAAATAGCATTTAGTTTCTCACATGCAGATTGCCTGTTAGTTACTCTGTGTAATTGACTCTGGTTAATCTAATTTAGGTAAATGTTCTGTAGCATATTAATTACTTAAAACCTTAGCTATAAAATAATCATATTTTCTGTGAACATGATATGAATTGCTAAGTTTCTTCAAGCCCAAATGAGAAATGTTTTTTGTTTTAATAAACTTTGTGCCCTTTCCATAAATGAAAACACAAAGAATATTAGCCATCTCTCTATGATATGATCCAGTCTCTTTCACCAAAATTATTATTGCAGAGGACCAAATACTTGCAATTTTTCACATATAAAGTTCATTATAATTTCCATTTAATAAGACCTCTACATAAGGAAGCCCAGACAGATGGATTTAAAAAATAGTTCTATCTAAACCAGAATGTAATTAAAATATTTTGAGCTTTTCTTGGCTTAAATAAATTCTTTACTTTTTCCTGTCCTAACAAATTAACATTTCATAATCTGAGATGAATACAGAAAGCTCTCTCTGAAATTAGGCATTCTGGGATTTATAAGGTAAATCACTTAGATAAGAAAGCTATTTATTCATTTTCATTTTCTGTAAATTGAGCTTTTGAATATTTTCTACTATTAACAAAAACTTTTCATGGGGCTCCATCTGACCTTGGTGAAGGTTACATTCCTTAAATTGAAACATTTTTCCAGCCACATGATGGAAAGGAATTAAATTTTCTCTTTTCTCAAGCAAAGATAACAGCTGATTCCCTACCACACACATACACCTAATTGCCATAATTTTCAAATATTGAATGTCTTATGGTTCACCTGAGACCATAAATTCCCAGAGAATTAAATTTCCATCTTGCATTGATGAACACACTTTGCATGAACCAGCCTTATTGCCATTGCAATAAGCCTTGTGGTGATTTTTGACAGATGATTCCAGTCTGGTATTTTCTTTGCAAATGTTTGTTTATTTATATTTTCATGATAGTTTTGATTTAAAGTCATGTTTTATACATAAGTTCTAAATTTTTTCTGTCTGCAAATAGATTCTACTTTCATGGTTTCACAATTATGCCTTTAATATTGCATATAAATGAATTTATATTCTTTTGGTAGCTGGACTATGCATGTAACATACAGTGTTGTGCATAAATATACTATAAATTTTTATTGCCATGGATATCTTCTGTGCATCTCCTATGTTACTGTGAAACTGTGTATGGTGTGTGAGACATGGAAGTGTTCAATGAAAATAATGACATGGTGATACTGATGTGTGGGTGATCAAAGCAAATGGTTACTTTTTGCAGTGGAACTATGTTATTTAATTTTGCTTCTTATTTAATAGAATAATGTCTGGTTGCTGGTTTAACTCCTCAAGGTGCATGGAAAATTATCATCCCAAATAGGTGTAAATTCTGCAGCTGATAGACACTGTGATATTGTTTTTGAATGCTTCATGATTCGTTAGAAGTGATGAATAATTGGTTGTCATTTACATTCACCTGTTCGAGAGATAACAGGAGCACTGGCTGAACTGAGGGCATACCAGTAGGGAACATCTCTGGTGCCAGGTCTCGGTGCTGGTTGAACTCCTACCCAGGGGGTGTGGCCAGGGTCAGATCCTCCATGAAACAAGTGCAACAGTTATATCCAGAGCATATATTTGGTGCCCTACACTATGTCAGGTACCTTTACACACAGCAAATCAACTTTTTTTTCATTGAGTGCCTTATGCACCCACTGATTTCTGTGAAAGGGGCACCCTTCGCTCACAGCCTCCATTCCAAGAGCGCACAATACTCGTGCTGCCTGTTGCTGCTGTTGTCAGCGATTCCGATGAGATCTTTGAGCAGGAGGTCTGCTGCAGGCCATTTTCAGCTTCTGGTAGCTAAACAAAATGTATTGTTGCCTCATCTGCCCTGAGGGAAAACACATACTGTCTGATAAGCAAGGCTTCTTTTTCCTGCTCTCTTCTCATTCTCACAGCAAAATGGGTTACATACATGTAGGGTGTGCTGCACTCAAGTGTATAGGGCAACACACTTCCTTCAAGGATTCGCATCCCCAAGGCAAGAAATAGCCATCATCTTATGAAATGTGGCCAGGACAAATGGTGTCAGTAGAAGGTGTGTATAAGGAGAGGAATAAAAGTTGCCATAAGGATATGAAGGAGAGAAGCTTGAGCAGCCTGGTGTGGTGAGAGGTGAACCTGCCCATGGCAGGACGGTTGGAACTTAATGATCTTTAAGGCATCTTCCAACCCTAGCCATTCTGTGATTAGGGGTCTATGATTCTATGACTAAGTGAAATAGCAAGAGTCAGTTCTTTGCTTCATCTGTTGCCAGCATGAGTGCCCTAAGACCTACGAGAGCTTCTAGTCACATACCTCTTCCAGTCTTTTCTTTTATCATACTGAGACTGGCTGAGTCCTAAACAATAACCTTGTGTATAGATAACTAGGCCAGGCTAATTCTTTTGTAGACAGCACCTCTGATGCATTGCCTGAGACAGGTTGATTGGCTGGCATTGGGAACTCTACAAAAGTTTAGGGAAGCATATGAAGGGTGAGAGTTGGGCTGTAGTGGTTTCTGCACTTCTCAAGTTTGTAAGGCAGAGACTACTAAAAGATGTACAGGGGGAGGGAGCTGTGGAGCTGGTCTGATTTCTCTAGTAGTCCTCCCATAAATTGCAACTAGATTTAGAGACTCTGGGTGTTTCAGGAATAGGGGCTGAGGCTATGCTAACTAGTTTTGCAGTACAGCTACCTTATGGCAAGCTCTTGGCTGGTCAGACCCAAGGATAGACTTAAATCATGAGCAGTAGGTATATAAATGACAGACTACAGACTGTCATTTTGACATCTTCAGATATGCCCAGTGACTTTTATGTGATATTTGTTTGTGCCTCAAATCTTGAATGGCTTTGCTTCTGGTTGGCAGTATAAGAGTATGAACTTGAAGAACTGAGCAGCAAATCTTCATCTGAACAGATCACAATACTGGTGTTGTGATCCCTGACTTCTGACCATGGCTGATCTGCCAGCAGTCCCTATGGACCCTATTCTGTGTGTACTCACCAGTCCTTGTCTTGTTCCTCTCTGCTGGTGGTAGGTTGAAGCTGTCATTTCCCATGCTGGATTACCAGCTCTTTATTCACTCTACCAGTCCTATCCCTGTCTATGGACTGAGAAGTGTACCAGAGTATGTTTTAACAGTGATAAACTTGGGTGTAGGAGAAGGAATCCGTGTGGTGTCCAGAGCCTGTGTCTTCAGGCAGGTACAGGAGGAGGGAGAATCAGAGGAGACAAGTCCCTCAATAAACCATATCCATAATCAGTTTTTTTGTTTTCCACGTGGAGCAACCCAGGGACATTTTTAAACTGATGGCATGACACAGGATCAGTGGATATTAACATGAGTCATTTATAGATGCTTAGGGATGTCTAAGTTCTTGTCAAATGCATACATTGCAGAGTTTCTAGCATTACTGCAGAGATGTGCTTTCCTGGACAACTGAATTTTGAGTGCTAGAATAGTCTTCCTTTCATTTACTGAACAGCAAAATAGTCTAGCTAGGCTACAGAGTGTCTATATTCCTCCTTCCTTTTCCAGTTTTGAACTGAAAACTGCTAAGCTTAATGGAAACACTATCTATCCCCTTATCTTTGAAGAGATATGCTATCTGCTCTTTAACCATCTCTTCCATTTATTTTTCACAGTTTTTCTATTTTCACTACTCAGTATAAAGGAGTTAAGCACAGATTTCTATGATTTGCCTTCAAATTCTCAGTCTTCACAGAATGACTTTCAGATGTGATTCAGAAGCATTTGTGTGGTTCCACTGTGAAGGAGCAGTCTTTAAAATTGTGCTATCCATTTCTAAATTGTTGCTCGTTACCTCCATGATATTCATTCCTGTAGTCCTGAAGGCTACTGATGGACAACTTAGGCACAGCTCTGTGGGGCATACTTTTATTTCTGTGGATGGTCAGGGACAATGGATGACAATGAAAGAGTATGCTCTTCTCAAGAGGATTAATTAATCATGATACAAGGTGAATTTATAATTTTTTGAATTAAATTCTATATAGTCGATAATTGAACAATTTTGTTCTTGATGTGGGAAAGATCACAGATGAGTAGAGAGTCTGTGAAAATTTAATTCTCTCTGGGGTGGTCTAACACACCATGAACCTTACAAGCTTCCAAGCTTAATGGGCTTTCTTTCCAGCTTGCCAGGTCTAATTAAAGGCCAACTCTGTTTCAGTGTGCTATTCTATTAGCTTGCATAAAATCACTCACATTTGCATGAGCCTGTCAAACCTCATATTCAAACCTGCCTAGTCTCCTGAATGAAGCAGGAGATTTCCTTTCTTTTTCTTCTGGCCATCATGGTCTTCTGAATTAATCATTCAAACTCTTTGCTTCTGCAACTGTTAACCTGACAGGTAGTGTGTTTTTCATTAACAAGGTATTTTGCTTGCTCTGGTGTTACACTGATACTTTTCTTCAAGCTGCACAGTAAGGCTATTTCCTAGTCAAAATAAAAGTTAGTCAAAGGGTCTGGGAAGCTATCATTATAAAAATGAGTTGACACTACATAAGGACATAGATGTATCATAGAGAAAGAAACTTGACAAAATATTCAGTGTTAGATATTCTCACATTCACAGGGGAAAAAAACAAACCTTATTGAATTTACATGATTCTCTTACTCCATTTACAGCATAACAGGCATTAGTACTTTCAGCTTTTATTATGATTGATAATCTATAAAAATAGTATGGAAAATGAAGTGTCAGGAGACCACAAATCTCCTCCTACAAACTCTTTGTAAAGATATTGGACTTAAAGTGGAAAAGTCAGGTGTCAACAATGTAAAACAATTGGCAATCCTTGTTTTGATGTATACATTTATTTTATTGGCTTGCACAATTAAAACATTAATAAGAAAGAATAAGAGAAGAATCTGTCATGACTAGTTATCTCCATCCAGAAAATTTGCAAACTACTTCAAAAAAAGTGTGCCCAGCAGATCAGAAGAGGTGATTCTGCCCCTCTGTCCTGCTCTGGTGAGACCTCACTTGGAATACTGTGTCCAGCTTTGGAGCCATCAATGCAAGAAGGACATGGACCTGTTGGAGTGTGGCCAGAGGAGGACCACAAAAATGATCAAAGGACTGGAGCACCTCTCTTATAAAGATAGGCTGAGAAAATTGGCCTTGTTCAGCTTGGAGAAGAGAAGGCTCTGGGGGGATCATATAGCGGCCTTCCAGTACCTTAAAGGTGCCTAGAAGAAAGCTGTGGAAGAACTGTTCATGAGGGCATATAGCAGTAAGACAAGGGGTAATGATTTTAAACTTGAAAAGGGGAGATTTAGGTTGGATATTAGGAAAAAGTTCTTTGAGGATGGTGGATCACTAGAACAGGTTGCCCAGAGATGTAGTGGAGGCCCTATCCCTGGAGATATTCAAAGTCAAGTTTGATGGGGTTCTGAGAGGCATGATCTAGTGAAGATGTCCCTGCTTACTGCAGGGAGGGTGGACTAGGTGACCTATAAAACTCTTGTCCAACCTTATACATTCTATGATTCTACTTTACAAATCAGACACTTCTACTCCATTGATATGTAGCTTTTTTTGTACTGAAATAGGTTGCTTATCCATGTAGAAGAATTCCAGAAATGTTTTAGTCAGATCCAGTAGGTTATTGCATCAAATCCAAATTCCAGTGTGATTTTTGGGGTGAAGTGTAATCATCCACTTTACATTTTAGCTAGGGCCATTTGGCCATATGCTTAATTTGTTCCTACTGCTTTGTAATGTTTGAGTGCTTCACTGCACTTTAAATGGATTTAACTTCACAATACCATTGAGATATAGTAGTATGTATAAGTTTATTATGCTGAAGCAGAACTGCGACACTGAGAAACATGGAATCCAAATTAAAATCCATTGAGAATAGAAAATATTTGGTCAGCTTCAGCTGGCCTTGGATCACACCCAAGCTAACATGTGTGACTTGGAAAGACTCTATTGTTGGCAAACAGTCTCTTAAGCAAAAAATTACTCTATTTTGAAAGGGTATTGTGATCTTTAATCAGTGAAAGTGATATGAGCTGCGGTTTGAAATACCCAGAACACTGAAATGTCAGTATTTGTATTTAACAGTCACCAGAAAAATAATTATTATCAGTAGTTCTCTCCTGAAAGAAATACAGTTACACTGGGACAGTTTTTCTAATTGAATAGTAAAATATTTGAGTTGTGATTATAACAGAATCACTGTCCCTGAAGCCTTGAGGTGTACCTGTTAAAAGCACTTTCTTGTGGCAGGCATTTTCATAAAATAATATCAGCAAAGAACTCCAGTGCATGAATCTGTACATCTGTGAGTACAGTTGGTCCACCCAGGAAAACTGTTTCCTCACACCAAGGATTCATCCAGCATCTTTGATAGAACTGCAGGATTAGTCTGATGTTAGTCCATAAATTAATGTTGTTCTGTTTTCAACAGAGATGGAGTTAATTTTCTTCCTAGCAGCTGCTGTAGTGCTGGTTTGGATTTAGGATGACAATAATGTTGATAACACACCGATGTTTTAGTTATTGCCAAGCAGTCAAGGGCTTTTCAGTCTCATACTGACCTGCCAACAAGAAGGTAGGGTGGTGCCCAAGAAACTAGGAGGGGATACAGCCAGGACAGCTGACCCAAACTGACCAAAGGTATACAACGTCATGCGCAGTATATAACTGAGGTTTGGCCAGGAGGCAGCACAGCTTGGGAACTAGCTGAGCATCAGCTTCAGGTGGTCAACTATACTGCTGAGCATAACTTGCTTTGTTGTATTATTGTTGTTGTTGTTGTTGGGTGGATATTGTTGTTGTTGTTGCTGTTGTTATTTTTTTTGATATCTAAGGTTAGTGTCTGCCTCTGGCCATCACAGCATGCTTTACGGTGCCTTTGTTCCTATCTGGTCTTTTTCTTTAGATGGAGGATTACTCAGCTTTTGTACCCAAAGCATCCTGCAGACAAGGCTCTCACCTTCCAGCTCACTTCAGTGGTTTATTTATTCCTTCCTTTTGAATTTTCTATTTTGTATTGATGGTCATGTGACATATTCTTTGTATCATAATTATAGAAAACCCCAAATAGTAGTTTTCCTTTTCTTTTTATTATTTGTGTGTTTGTTAAGCAATCAAAATTATTCTAGGAGTCAGACACATAAAAAAACCACAAACCCTTCCTCAAGGTAATCAGTGTGAGAAACCTGAAGAAAGAACTGTTGATACATGCTATGCATCGAGCCCAGCTTTCATCCACTGATGATGGATTTTGGAGCTGTGTGGATAAACTAATCACTTTCCAGACACAGGCACCTTTCCTCTCTGAATCCTGCAGTTCTACCTTTTGCTGCCAGGAACCAGGGTGCAGTATGAGTCAGTCTTGCCCTTTTTTTTTATAGGTTTGTATCCTTTAGTGAAAATTATTTATTCCTTCCAATCAGTGCTTAAGATGAAGCATGGCAAGGGAGGAAAACACCATGGAGAGAACAGGTATTCCAGTCCAAAAAAAGGAAGGAAGACTCTACTGTCCTTCTGCCTTTTCCTAGGCCTTACTGATGGCGAAATAAAAGGCAGGATCCAGCCCAATGTCATTTCTGTCTTAGAATGTGTTTTTTGTTATAGTTCATGGGCCCCACAGCTTTTTTGTTCTGAGTATTAATCTCTCCTTACCCATAACTCAAAATGTCCTCTAACATTTACAATGACAGATGTGCCACTACTTCAGCAACATCCATATGTCCTTCCTGTCTCCTGGCAGGGCTCTCTTATGCCCCCCCATCTCCTGGCACAGTTCTACTTTCAAGAGTTAGTATTCCTTGCACTTTTCTGGTTGGCATTTCCATTTCTCTCATCATTAATAAATGTCTGTTGTTCAAGTTCTTTGATGCTCTATTAATCATCCAACTAAAGTTACCAGGTATTTTTTTGTTAACTTAGATCAATTTTTTCCCCACTTGCTCTTGCACTGTCACTTTGACTGTGTTGAAAAATATGTGCTATCTGTAGATTATTTTAACCAAAGATTTTCTGCACTTTCATCAAATTGGAAGCTGTGCAAGTATTGACAAAATACATTACAAAGTTCTACCAACCTTCACCTTTGTGACTTGAAGAAAATTCAGTTAGAAACCAAAAGATGTAGATTCAAAAACTTTTAGAAATATTCTGCTAGGTTGTGGTGGTTTGACCCTGTCTGGAGGCCAAAAGTTGCCCTATCCACTCCCCTTTTCAGCTGGACAGAGGCTTAGGAGTCAAGATAAGGGAGAGATCATTCTGCAATCAGTGTCACAAGCAAAACAGACTCAACACAGAATAAAGGAAAGAAAAATAATTCATTACACTACACCAGAGTTGGGTAATGAAAAGTACAACCAGATCTTAAAGTACCTACCCTCACCCCTCTCTTAGCAGACTTCAATTTAGTCATGATTTTGCTCCATTCTTGTGGCACAGGGAGGGTCGAGGACTGCAGTAATGGGTTTATCAGTCAGTTCCTCATGAGTTGTTTTCCTTCTTAGCTGGAGGGAGGGGGGTCATTCCTCACACTCTTCCACTGCACCTGCGTGAGGTCCCACCCATGAGAAAGTCCTCCTGTTGGGGCTTCAGCTCCTCACCAACTGCCTCAACATGGTTCCCTTCCATGGGGTGCCAACCTTCAGGCCCAGACTGTTCCAGCCTGGTGCCCCATGGAATCACAAGTCCCCCCAACAAACCTGCTCTGGCATGGGTCACTCTCTCCACAGGCTGCAGGTTTCACTGCCACGAGCTTGCTCCAGCTCAGGCTTCCCATGGGATCACAGTGTCCTTCAGGTGTCTTCACCGTCTCTGGCGTGGGGTCCTCCCTGGGCTGTATATGGGATCTCTGCTCCCTGCCATCATCCATAAGGCTGCAGTTGGACAGCCTGCTTCACCATGGTCTTCTCCACAGGCTGCAGGAGAATTCTTCTCTTCAATGCCTAAAGCACCTCTTGCCCACCCCTGGCCTTGGTGTCTGCACAGTTTCTTACAACTCCCGTCTCTGTGGCAAAAATTTGCTGCTTGCATTTTCTTTTCCCCCTTCCTAAGTGTGATTTCCAGAGGTGCTGTGACTGTTGGCTGGTTGGCTCGGCCTTGGTCAACAGCAACTCAGGCCTTGAGCCAGCTGGTGTTTGCTCTCTCAGTCCTGCAGAGAGCTTCTAGCTGCTTCTTGCAGAAGCCACCCCTCCACCCCCATCTCCACCCCCTACCTTCTCCACCAGAACCCAGCCATGGAAAACCACAACACAGGTGAAAAGTAAAAAATTAGTGAATGAGAACAAATTATTTTATTTCTCTGTTCTTGGTCTGAAAGAGTTCTTCCATTGTAGACAAATCTTTGTCCCTTTAGAAAACATCAGATGTAGGTTTTCCATATTATTAAATTTTAAAAAAATCAATTCAAAACAAGTGAATGATCTAACTAATTCACCTAAGAATCCATAGTCAAATTTAGTATTTTTCTAGTACCTAGATTGATCCTGAAGTGGAATTTCCTGCATCTGCCTGAATCTCTCTTGACTTCAATTTTAAAATTTGAGAATCTGCCCCATTTTCATTAGAATTGTTGAAAGTGCAAATCACTGTAAGTAGATTAGTATAATAAATGCAAAGAATCATGTTTATTTTATGTAATTTAATTTATCTACACCCGTTGGTGCCTTCTATTGTTGGAAACATACATTTGCTTTTAGTAGTCAGCCAAAGCATGTTAAAAATGCACATAATAAAACATTGTATTTTTATCCCAAAACCACCGAAGTCAAGTCTAAAAGATAATGGTGACTATTTCTTAAATTGTTAGGAAAGTTAAACTGTAGCCATTTTAAAAATACAAATTATTATCATTTTCCTCTATCCATTTCTGAATACTAGTTCTCAGCCAATATTTATTGTAAGAAAGAGAAAAATGCTTAAAACTCTTTCTCATGGATTTCCACTCTTCAGTTGAACTGGAAGTCAAAGCAATGCACAAACTTTGTACCCTTTTGAATTCAGGTACAAAAAGAGAAATAAAGAGTAGTCCTTCCTACTCATTTATTGACTTATTTACTATTAAAAGAATATGTAGATTGTTTCATGAGATAAATTTAATTCAGATCACTTCTATGCTCTGAATAAGGCTAAAGTTTTATGCTTTCCCCAGCAATATAATTGCTCATGTGTGCCTGAATGTCCTTTCCATATGCATGAGTGCTCACAACTTTCAGCACCAAGAAATTAATAGTCTGCACTGCCTTTGCAAAGAGGAAGTCGAGACGCATGAGTCACTTTACTATTGATGCAGGAATTGGGACTGCCAAATTACTACCAATAATTTCCTAAATTCCTAGCAATCATGGTCTAAAATGTATCACTGTCTTATGTAGCAAAGCACAGCTTCCGAAAGACAAAAGAAAATTAATTAGAAGTCCAGTGATGTTCAGATGGCAATAGCAAAGCTCTTTGAAATAATGCAAAGTATAGTAAGAAGATCTGCTGATAGCATGAGAGAGGTTTTAAAACGATGATTCCACTGTAGAAGTACAAGTCATATTATCTTTCAGAAAAAACTTATAATCAATCCCAGAGGCAGTGTATTATTTAGTTAAGGTAAAATAGTCTCTTCACTGATGAAATGTATGGTTACCAGTTTCTCATTTTCAGAAATGGTTGTAGATTAATCAATCAGGTGATAGATTCACTGTGTTATTTTCACTGCAGCCACTCTAATGCAGAGGAAGTTCATGTTCTTTCTCCTTCCCATATATATGTCCCTAACTCTCTTACTGCCAGGGCTAGCAGAATAAGCCTATAGGATCCTGCTATGATGTGACTACAAAGTGGATCTTTTCTTTCAGGCCACTATGTTAACAAAATCTTCTTCAGCTACTGACGTTATTCTGTTCCTTTGTTTTCTTGCTTCCCATTCTTACTGTATATCTACCCTTAGTTAATGTTCAAAGGCACTCTGTAGTCCCCTGCAAATGTAGCTCTGGGCTTATTCTTTCCCTCAACCCTATTGGTAGGCTGAGCCTTTGGCAAGGTACCTTTGCCCTTCTGAAGATGGAAAATTCCTCAGGGATATGTCTTGTGTCAGCTTTCCATCTCCTCTGGCAGCCCCTTTCCAGAGTGTCTTCAATTGTAGCTGTGTGCTCTCTTGCTCTGAACCCCATCTCTAACCACACATAGGTTATCATACCCAGAGGATCCCTCTCCTTCCAGGAACGGAATACTCTCCACTGGAGACTTCTAGCATCATCCCTTAGCTGTTTGTAAATTCTTTCCAATCCCCAGTCATTTATGTATCTCCAAGCATTCCCTCTCTTTAATCTTCAACCTAACCCTAGGCTGAGCCATAGGGAGCCAGGGCCCTTTGATTCATCCAGACACAAAATGTTAGTTATTTAAAAATCCCTAATTTCCTTTGACAGCTCTTCTCTATCATTATTCCCTTTGTAGCTCTGGGCTTTCCCTTTCTCTCAACCCTTAGCTGAGACCTAGACAAGACACCCTTTTCCATCCTCACTTCCTCACATGACACCAGAAGCACAAGATAACAGAAATGTCAGTGAGATCTGAACAGTTCTGTTGGGTTGGTCCCAAGGAAAGAGCTTGGGCAGAAAGGCTGGATTTTACTTTTTATGTCAGTTGCTGTTTGTGCAGATTGTGTTTAAACCTGCCTCCCACTTCAGACCCAAAATCTGCATTTTGACATCGAGACTGAAGCAATATACTTAGAAAACCTTAGAGGAAAGCTGGAAATATATTACATTCTCTGAAAAAAAATTCTTACAAGGAGTTGAATTTGGACGACCTTTGTCTTAGCTGTAGATACACTGATTTCTGTGAGAGACCATATTCTGAAAAATCTGGCCGTTATTTTTTATTTAGCTGAGAAAAAGGACTTTAAGACCTTCACAAAGATAGACATAACCAAGGCACGCCTAGAAAATGGCAAGATTTAAGACGTGTCCTCAGCATCTATGTTGGCTGCCTCAGCTGATATACGATGTATTTTAAGGTATATGCATAGGGCACTTAGGGTTATGGAGTGCATGTGAAAAGCCAGAAACCAAACTCACTCCACTAAATTAGAATTCAAAGGTAAGAGCACAAACACTTTAGGGCCCATAAATTCTGAGTCACCAGATGAAGGTGATCCAGAAATGCTTCTCTCCTTCTATTAACAGACAGGTAGACTTTAATGTTTATAGTTTTAATTCAGCTATGTTTTAGGTGTTTGAGCCTACAAGCCTGCATCTTTGTAGAAAATACTCTACAAAATACTTAATAATTCCATTTTTTAATAGGCAAAATTATTTGTTGTTGATAAGCAAAATTTAATGATAATAAGGAATTGCTTCCCAATACAGTTGTTTTGACCTTCCACATTCTTTAAAAATCATTGGTTGAGCAACTATGAATGTAATATTTTTCATATGATTTCTGTGTCAAGAATGAGTTTTGGTGATGAAATATACTTTTAGAGACACTTCCAAGAACTCCTACAATGAAGTAATGTATAGTGCTGAAATACCATGCATTGACTCAGGGAGGCTTCTTCCAGGGAATGTGGAATTTCTTCCAGGGGAAGAAATGCCTATACTGACAAAATCCTAAACCTTAAATGCACAATTCTTTCTTCAGGCATGTGGATCTAAAACCAAAATTATAAAAGTAGGTTAAAATGAGTTCAGTCAAGAATCTTAATGTCCGTGATGACTGAGATAGACCTGGGGATGTACAGAAGTATAACTTTGGGCTCCTAGGGAACTTTAATGTTAAAAAAAAATAAAAATAAAGTTAAACAGAGTACTTCTGTATCGGTATTCTGTGTAGGTCACTGCATACAGAAAAGATGGGTTTCCATCCTGAAGGGTACCAAGTACCTCTTAGAGCATTCTCTTGTAATTCTTTTGTGAGATGACTAAGTGTTAAATGCCAGAATAACCTGAATTATCTTTTGTTCGGAGGACAGGTAACTGCTCTGCTTGTGACACTTAAGTGAGCTATCCAAAAATTACTTAACAGCTAATATAGTTGATCAGTGTAGGTGTTTTTCATCCTTCTTTTGATTTTGGTTGGAGAAACATTAAAACACATACACACAAGTTTCTTTAGGTTTTGAAATCCCAGTCACTTGTTTCCAAATTTAACTGGTATAACTGAACACTTGAAAGAAGCAAAGAGGACACGTGAAGTATGATAGGACATGTCTGTGTTTGTGTGATAAATTTCATAAGAATGAATCCCAGCAGAATCCTCACAGGGAACTCAAACTGTCATCTCATGGACTGGGAAAGAAATTTCTCTCTCCAGTTCATAGAGGAAATGGGACCTCTACTAAATCAAGAGCATTTCCATCAGAATCTTTCTCCACCAGCTGTGCACAGGCACATATGCCTGTTTGCACTCTTTCTCATATATATGCATTAGCATTCAGAATAGATGATAGATGCCACAATAATTACAGGGAATGTGATATGTTGGTGAATATCAGTAGTAATTCCAAAGAGTCTGTGTATAGATATTTCTTTTTGGAGCTCGTTTTATGATGGCCCAAGGTCCTTTCTAGCCTATTTTCTATGATTCTACATTAAAATGGTATTCAAAATATGTTCTAAAAATATGGATTTGTATGTACTTATAGGGATAATATTTGACATGTATAAAAATCTCTGGATAATAATACTTTGTTATGTCTGAATTACCTTGGTACTTAACATAATAAGTATGACTATACACACATAAGTAAACATAACAGTAATGCAAAATAAGTATACCCAAATTAATATTTTCAGGCAGTTACAAATTTATACTTAGCTGTTTGTGACTAATTTTGTATAACTTGATACTGTAAATAAGATTTAATGAAAAGATTGAGGTTCTATAGCATAGTATTTTAATATGCTGGATATTATGGTATAAAGATGAGTGTAGAGCAGCGTTGTTTTGGCACAGTAGATGATATAAATGGAGTAAACTTATACCATGCTTTTTATTTGAAATTGTTAATGACCTACAGTTGCAACTTGAAAGGAAATTTGAAAAGATCAAGAGGAATCAAGCAGATCTGATCTTAGTGCAAACAAGATGCAATTCAGAAAGGTCATTTCTTTCATTATATCTGTTTGACACTATCTAAAAAGCAAGTTCTAGTCCAAATTTGTGAATTTATTAAGTTTAAATAATGTGAAGTTCTCATGCTGTATAAAAGGTGTTCCTAACATCTGTGCTATACTGTACCGAGTGATGCTGTTGGTATTTTATTCCTGTTTGTTCTAATATGAGAAAGATCACAAATATCATCTTGTAATTGGTCTGACTTCATTATACCAGTGTCAGTGTACTAAGCATTAAAATTATGAAAATAATACTGAGAGTTTTACAGAAATTCTTCTTTAAGAGAGAAGTCTCTTTTCTCTATGTCCAAACTTAATTTTGTGCTGTTGAAGGTCTTACAGCCTGTTATTCTTTTAACCAGTTAGGTGTTCTAATAATTTCTGAAAGAAATATGAAGAAATGGGTCATGAAATATTGATATTCCAGCATCATACTAGAAGATCTTGTAACACAGCATGTTGGAAAGAATGGGCATGATTAGTGTGGTGACAGACAACACCTGGAAGTGTTCTAGGCCAGGTTGGATGGGGATTTGGTCACCTGGTCTAGTAGAGGGTGTCCCTGCTAAAGGCAGGGGAGTTGGAAGTAGATGACCTGTGAGTTCCCCTCCAATTCATACCATTCTGTGATTCTATGGTGCTATGTTCAAATAATTCTGTAGAGTAGTGAATGGACATTTATATAAATAAATTTTCAGTACAGAAGAAAAACATATTTTGTAAAAAGACAGTCGGGTAAGGCAGCGAATCGGTAAATTGTAGTACACCATTGCCTTGGGTAATTTTTCTTTCATCTCTGACACCAATTGTAAGTGAAACGGTCTTATTCTTTGTATGTGGAGTCATAATGTTAGTTTTTCTGTATTATACCAAAAGAGAGTAAATTCCCAGTGGATAATTGCTATTTGAAATCCTTTTGTCATCAGTTCAATACATAAAGTACAGCTGAAATTGTAACCGGTCTGATTACTGCAAATCCTGAAGCCGTAGCTGTAATTTATACGTTACAAGGTATGCCTTTCAGGCTTCTGACCTCTAGATTTATTTATTCCCTCTGTTAATTGATGAGGCTTTCAAATGTTGTGAGCCAGGTACCTAGAGACTGGCTCTGAGTAGAAGAGAAGACCTACATGCTAAGTGTTTTATAGCTAGGCAATACAAAATGCACAAAAAGGTGTTTGAAACCCTACCATTCTCTGCAGAGAAGTGCCTTTGAGAAAGCACCTCCACCCCTTTGAGGTCTCAGAGTCACTCCTTAGTGAAGGCATCTGCAGCCATTCTTACAGGCAGGGCTTGCTGCTTTGTATTAAAACATAGTGAAAGAAAAGATTAGTGATGTGGTGTTTTGTTTTTCTGGGTGTTTTTTGTGGGTAAAGCACTTGTTAAACAGTAGGTAAACTCAGTTCTTCTGTTTCCCTTTCTTACCTCTGATAAAACTGCTTAGTATGCAGCTCTGAGGGTAAGATATCTACACAGTAATGGATGGATGTTAATCTCAGGCTGTGGAGAGTGTAAGACCAACACTTTTTATATGACACTTTAATTATTAGGATGAGATCCTTTGGAAAGTTAGTGACTGCAACTGCTTTTTACAATGCACTGACTTAGGTGCTGAGGGAGAACACAAAATTAAAGGTCAGGACTTAGAAGGAGAAAAAAAGAACATACTTTCTGCATACTTGTGTTTCTTCTCTCTGGTAACTGTGGAATGTTAACTAGAAGTAGTATATATTGGAACTTGATCCGCATGATAAAATGTATTTGGCTGTTGAAGTCATAACGAGCAAGAAATGCCCAATACTGCTGGAAAATATCGGAAATAATAGATGGTTTGGAATATAAAAGCTAGCAGCAGACAGTAGGATAATAAATGAAGCAAGTAAAAAATCAAGAATTTAAACAGGAGGTGCTGAATTGATGAAACACTGTGAAAAGAAACAGGGTTTATATTTGCATGTTAAAACTCAGTTCAAGCTTTAAGATGTTCCGTTTCACATCTTTTAACTGAAGCCTAGGCTTGAGCACATAAACCCTGAAAACCATCAGCCCATCAAAATTCAAATGGGTCCCAAAGTTTGGTCCTACAAACACAAATCTTCACGAACAAGCTAGTCCAAGGGCTATTTATGCTTTTATTCTCAGACAGGTGCTAGCTATTTTTGCTGTGAATTGTCCCCTATTTCCTACCAAACTCATTTACAGGATAACAAGTCCTCAATCTTCCTATACTTGTCCATCTCTTCACATGCTTTCAAATGTCTATACAAGTACTAAAAAAGCAATCTCCTTAAATGTGAAATGACCTTTATATAAAATTGATAGTAAAGTGCTGGCTGTGTGGGGAAAGACTTTTCTTTTTAACAAAGGCTGGTAGAAAAACTCACGAGTCACTTTTCTCTCCTTCCTTCACACAGGTGACTCAGCCATAACTGATTGTGCTGACCACTTGAACTCATTACGTAGTCTGTTAACCTGGCATTAAATTGAAGAGCAGAGAGGAGGGCTGCTATTGCACTGAAGGCATTCATCAGGTACTTGTGGATATTGCTACTTCTCCTGGATCTAGGTACTTGACTGTATCCGTTTGATTGAGTGGTGATAACCTAAGCTAAAAACCTGTAATTTGGGAAGGAAAATGTTTTGTCATCTGCCCTGGTGGGCAAACACTTTAAAGTTGTCAGGGAAGGCAAGGAGTGGGGGAAAGCTTTTCTGAACTTATTTTGTAAGGAACACCAAGCTAATAATTCACACCTCCAAGCTGGTCATAATACATATGGTGTACCTACAGGCTGGTTCAGAAATGAATGATGCCATGACGTTGTCTTAAACCAGTTCACTCTAGAGAGATTTCTCAGTGGGTACAGAGGTTTATCTATTTATTTTTCATGTAGATATAACTACAATTAGCATGAAGACAACATTCCCTAGATTTAAGGTATCTCAGTATTAGATTAATATTACTATATTCTGCATAAGAATACTTTGATTAAGCCTTCAAAAAGGCTATCAAAGTAAACTATTGTTAAGGCTTATAATTTTGACATTTCCATATCAGGAAGCCACCTATAGAAATTCATAAAACAGTGAACTGAACTAAATAACAAAGTTCTAGGAACATTTTACCATTGCACCTGCAGTCAAATTTCTGTGGAGATAAAGAATGAACTTGACAACTCTATTGTCTTTGAAGGCTGACTCCAAAATGGTTGTTTCCTGCTGCCCTCTTTTTTTTTTTTTTCTGCATCTCTACTGACTGAATTAGAGGGTTTGTTTTGACATGATATTACCAATCAACTGATGGATAGTAGCTTGTCTCTGATACTCTGCCTCTGATACTGAGATTGCAGTGCCTCACAGTTTGTTAGAATTCAAATCTACAATAAATAATTCCTCCAGCTGCCCAGAGAGAACCTCATCTCTGGGGAATAACTTGCATTTGAAATCTAACATAGATAGCAAAGACATTTGTCTTTGAAGACCCATACCTATATTTTCTATATTTGACTTCAAAACAGGGTAATTTATCTGTTAGCAAATATTTTTCTTGCCTTTCTGCTTGTGTATTTTGACAGCTAGGATACATTTTTCGTAGTTACCACTTTGAATTCTACAAGTTCTTTCTTTCAAGACAAAAAACTTAAATGTAAGCACAGTTCATGAACTTCAGGGTTCATGATGATCCTGTGTTTGCTTGGGGGAGCCCTGAGCCTAGAATAAATTGATTTTACAGGTTAGACTTAATGCTGAACATCATAGTATTTGGTTAAGTGCATGTAAAAATCCTATTAGAAGTAGTTTCAAATGCAATCTCAGGAATTTAATTTTGTTTCCTTTATAACATTAACACAAATACAGAAGTGGCTGGGAGTATGGAAATGGAGTGGATGTTGTCTAGATAGATTCCTCTGTTTCTTTTGAATGGCAGGAAAAAACCAGGAGCTTTAGCAATGCATGGAAATAGCTATAAACCTGGTTCTATGACTGTATGATTTGAATGCCATGGAATGAAGAGCTAAAATCAGGTTCCACATATTTAAATACAGAATGCTTGAAAAAAGAAAATGATTTTTTCCCTGTTTTTGAAAAGAATGTTAGCATGATTTCAAAGTCATATCATAATGATGATATGACCTTCATTTAATCTCTTGTGTTCAAATATTGGCTGTGTTGCAGTGCAGAAAACTACAAGGGCATATCTGACTCTGGCTTTTAGCCAGTAAGCTGGCGTGAAAGAAAAATGACCTCCATGAATGTGGATGGATCTGAGTACTCCTTCAGGTGTGTTGGACCTCATTTACATTTACCCCAGATGCCATGCTTGCTCCCATTGCTCTGATGTTCCTGATGCTTCACCTTAGCCCATCCTCTTCCACTTTCCCCTCCCCCTTCCACCCTTCACAGAATTTGAGTGCTTCCATGAATTACATTTTCAGGGAGGTTAATGGCAAGAAAGCAAGGAAGTGCTCAAGGTGTGAATGTCTCACAACTCTGCAGTATGTGGTCTCTAGGACATAAGTTCCCTGAAAAATCATTATTAAACTACATTATTAACCTATGTTCTGAACAGAAATTTTCAGCATTAGTTGAAATGTTAAATTACCTGTTCACAGTCAGGTGTGTGTGATCACTGCACTCTTTCTCAAAGCAAATCCTTCTTCAACTGATACCCTCCTAGCTAAAGTCATAAGGGCATCAACTTTGGTGTTACAGGCAAAACAAACATCTTTTTACTGTGCTGTGGCAGTTGCTGCTCTCCTGTAGTACTTTCAAGCATCGAAAGCTGCTAACAATTCTACGTAGAATACAGCGTATTGAAATGTTTACCCGGTGAAGAGAAGTTTTTCAGTGGGCCAAAATCTGTCTATAGCAAGTATTTTGACAGGGATTTGTGGGTCTTTCCAGGCAATAATTTCCTCATTCCTTCTCCCTTCCATTCTTCTTCACTATTTGAAACAGAAGTTAATATTTGGATCTATATTAAGCCAGTATGAATCACACTCCTTAAAGCAAGACAAATGTCTCTGGGACTGCAAGAGTAAGACCTCTACTTGTATCTTGCTCCCTTCCTGCAGTATTAAAATATGAGTATGTCATGATACTTAATAGTCTTTTTTTAAAATTTTTGGAGGTCTGTACCCGTATCTGAGGTAGAACATCTATTATATATTCTGTACATGGAGCAGAAATGCATTTGCTTTACTAATCCAAGACAGTATGTGTTGCATGCCAGAGTTTTGATTCTCTAATGTTGTGGTAAAACCACCTACAGCTTTTTCCTTGTCTGTACAAGTGGGAGTTGGAAGTAGGTTAATTCTCAGCTCAGCCACAGAAATGCGTGTATGATACTAATGAGCCAGTTAACTTAGTGAGCTCCTGGTTCCAAGTTTGCAAAATAGAGTATTATTCACTGCCCCTCTCAGATGCAGTAACAAATTTTAAATGCTGTGAGATTTTGAATTGCTTTTTTACAAAAGTACATGTGATTAACAGAGCTTTCCGGAGAATTTGTTGCTGCATTGAGCTGACCATGGTTATGTCTGTATTAGCAATAATTTTACCTACAAGATAAGATTTGCAGAGTGAAACAGTTGATACTGAGAGCCTCACATTCATACAAAAGTATTATATTTTATTTTGGATTTGATTTCATGGCCTGAATGGCTGGAATCCAGTTAGTAAACTCCTGGATCATATCTTCTCATCCAGTTTCACCTAAAGGAAAGCATTTATTTGCTCCAAGATCACTCCAGTATGTAAATTACACAATATGTGCAGGTGATTTGTACATTGAAAAGTACAGTACTGCTGCAATTGCACCCTTAGACTCTTGTGGAGAACCACATTTGAACACAGCAGAATTTTTCTGTGTTCTCACAGGAGTCTCATAAAAAGAGGTCTCTAATAAAAAGTCGATTCAGGGTATTTGCTTCTCTTGGACCAGTCAGACCAGTCATCTGTAATAGCTCCCAGCAGTCTTTCTCCCTCAGATTCCCAGCCTTGTTCTGGCAACAGACTCTCTCTCCAAATCTTTTTAATGCGAGTTTTAAATTACCTTTTTTCCCCAAGGATTTCCAGTTTTCCTGACACTGCTTTTCTCTCTCTTCGCTCCCTTACTTAGGTCATTATGAATAAATAAAAATCTTGTGCAGGACAGAAATTGTAGTTGCTTTACAGCTCTGTGTCATAGGTGAAGCTACTACTCCTTTGGAGAAGATGATAAAGAATATGCAACAAAAATATCACTGCACCTGCTTATTTTGAACACAGGAAAAGCAATAGATCTGTAGGCTCCAAGCTGATGAAAAATAGAGACAAGTCTTATAACTCTCCCAATCATAATAAAGCTGGAAGTGAGACAGGAAGAAGACCAGTGATAAAATCCAATATATGTCATTTTCAGACAGTGATTCCCTCTGAACTGTGAGACCATTTTGTATATACCTCCACAAGGAGAATGAGGTGGGGAATATGGTATTTCATAGAAACTTTGTGAAAGAGTTCTTGTCACACACACATACACACAAAGAAAGGAACTGAAAAGTACGTTCACATATTTCAATCTGTTTCTTTTGGGTTACTGACTGGAGTATAACAATAACTAAGCATTCATCAGCTTGTACTTGCAGTTTCATAGTCCAAATCTTTTGTTTGAAACAGTCAGAATGTCTGTGTGAAACTATGCAGAAAATTACATTGGTAAATTTATATTTACTTTAAATAAAATGTTCTGACTGAGTAATCTCTAAACTCCAACCAATTCTGCCTCTGTCTGGGCAGAAAGTCACACTGTTTTTCAAACTAAATTTGTTCATTTTTAAGTAAAATGCCACCAGGTTGATATCTGACTAAATAAATTCTTTTTTTTAAGTATTATGAATACGTGTTCCAACAGACCAAATAATAATAACGGGTGTAAAGGGCAGATGTTTGCATACACACTTAGATTGTACTAATAGCCCTGAGCCTGGTGTTACAGAATGGTTATAAGCAGTTCTTCTTCCATTAAATAAAAATAATCTTAGTGAGGAAACATTTAATAGAATTCTTCAAATATACTCCTGTTACAGCAGACACATGTAAAATTGTTAGCACAAATGCATGGACTGTTTAGAAGTGAAGTTAAAAGCGACTTAATTCTGCCCCCTTATATGTACCTGGAGTAGCAGGATTGTTCAAAGTGATTTTCTTCAATGCTTCACATAGAATGTCTGCATTCTAGTTACCTACAACAACTGCAGAGTGAGCAAGGAACTGTGTTTGAAAATTAAACAAGCTGCTAACAAATATTGCCATCATTCATGCAATGAAAATCGTAGTTGATCTCTTAGGATCAGTGGATATGAATATTAGTTATCACAGTATCAAGATTTATTCTACAGTCAGCATAAACCAAAAATAGAATACAACAATTTTCAAGCTTCAATACTTGTAACGAAATTAATTCCACATATAAATATAATTTCTAGTAGGATAAAACATTAAACATTTTTTAAAATTAATTTTCACTTAAAATGTGCAGGAAAAGCTAGTAAGACCAGCAGGTTCAAGCGCTGTAAACCTTTTTTCATGCAATTAGATATATTTTTCGTTGCATTTAAATATGTAAAATCTTCCTTGCCATTTGCCTGGAATCTTTCAGTAAACACTAACTTTGCATGTGTGGTGAAAAAATATTTCTTTGAGAGATGTGGTTGAGTTTATCCTAACAAAAGGAGAATCCATTTCATCTACAAGCTAGCAGTCTGTGATGGTTTCCGAGCCCCAATTCTGAGCTAAGCCAACACTGGATGTACCATTGGCTCTGCTAGAAGCTATCTCTCCATGGTGTCAATTGTAGCAGTTAACAAACTCCCTAAGGAGTCCATCCCTCCCAGGCATGGGTACTTGGGCTTATTAATATATAACTGACTGTCTGGAGTCCATCCTCTCCATGAGTGCACATCTGGCTTTGTTAACATTAGAAAGATGTTCTTTACCTCTTGCCTTTCTTTGAACCAGTTTGTGAGCGTGGTGTCTGCAACCACTTGGCAGAGAGCGTGAGTGCGGAGGAGGGAACCCTGCCTGAAGGATCTCTCCCTACGATCACAGCTAACAAAGCTTCCTTCTGGCTTATCTTAAGCTGCACTCGCACTATTATGCACTAGGAGTCCTGAGTTTATTTCACATCATCTCTTTAACTTAGCAAACTGGGTGGCACATATGTGGGTGGCACATATGTGCATGTATTTCTAACCAGTTCTAAAGGCCCAAGCTGACTTATTAGAATCTGAGCAGCTGACAGTGTGCATATGACTCTCGTTAATTCAGTATTTCAGTTCCTGAAATGTCAAAGTTGCCTAGGTATTTGAGCATTCCAGTTAAAGAGGTTTATAGCTTTGCAGAATGCTATATATGTATGCACGCATGAAGAGCACAACTGTGCACGTAGCTAAAAATGTTCTTAGTGCATTATCTGCTAGTGCCACTGTGTTCTCTGGAAAAAGTCTCAAAAATGGCTCTTTGAGTTCATATATTGTAATTTTCCAGCTTTACAAAGAAGCTGCAGTCCACATCTTGTTTTCCTTTCTAGCTGGAAAATTTTGGATATGCTTGTGTAGAATGGGTAACATGCTAATCACAATTTAGGTTAAGCCTGAGAAATCTACAAGTATGAGAAGAAATTCCTCTGATTAAAACCTAAGCATAAAATATCTTTGGGATATAAATATCACTGGATGAAATAATGTCCTTGCATTTGTTCTTCATTTCTTTGCTAATAAGCAAAAAATGTTTTCATTCCTGATATGATTGGGGTAACATGCAATGGGCCAGTTGCTGTTCTGTTTTGTTTTAAGTTAATATCATTGTTAATATAATTTTGTTTTAAGTTAATATCATTGTTGCTGGTTGTGGGTTCATATTCATTATCTTAAGCAACAGGGTGAGATAGCGTTTCTTCTATATATTCCATAGAAATACTCTTTGTCTTGAGTAGCAGCTGTGTATGGCAATAGGGGGAGAGGAAAGGTGGCAGCTCAGAATCGTAAACCAAACTGTATGTTAAGGAGAAAAAGAAAAGCAGAGTGAATGAAGTTGAATCTCACACTGCGCAGCCAAAATGAGGTCATCACTGGGTAATTAAAATTACAGGAGTTCAGAATCATGTATTACCAGTAACCCTTGTAGCTTAGGTTCATGCATAGCATCAACATAAAAAATATTTTACTCTTATCCTTTTTTATGCAAAATCAAGTTTTTGCATACAAAATACATTGCTCCTATGAGTCCTAGGAGAAGGAATTACATTAGGTTGTCCCTTAGACAATTTTCCATTATTATCTGACCCTATCTTATCACTGTCTTCTATTACTGTTATAGGTTCTGTCAGTTCATGGCTTTGGACTTCAGAGTGTCACCTGGAGATCAAACATTTTGCTAGGGAGCTGTGCCAGTGAAGAGTAACGATCAAAGATATAGAGTAAACAAACCAAATTGCTCAGTGTCTCTGTATTTAAGCTAAGTGCTCTTACTAAAACTTTTTTTTTCCTGATGTGTATGCATCAGTGCAAAAATTTCGATTTTTCGTTGTAAACACACAGAAGAGAAGCTGAATTTGTATAGGAGCCTGCTCTCTTTTGAGTGTGAGATCCAGGCAGCTAAAAAAAACATGTCCCTGTGTAATTTATAGTACTGTTTTCATGTCTGGCATCTGCCCCACTTCATCTCAGTCTAAAACTGTCCCTTTGACAGGGTTTCATAGTTATTGTGAGACCTTTGAATTTTCTGTTCTGTTACAGAATGGGGTGATTCATGAACAGCACCTATACAATTGCCAAATTGTGTTGAGCTATGCGTAATTGTCTGTCTCTCTATGATCTATCCTCAATTTGTAGTAGGAAAAGCGCTGTGGGGAGCTGCCCTGGATCCAGCCCAACCCACACAATAGTAGCAGATCTTGGCAGACAGGGTGGGAAGTGCCCAGATCTTTCACCTGGGGCAGGGATAGGCAGCAAACCAACTTGCAAAAGCTGTGCCCAGGTGGAGGACCTCCTGCAGCTGGTGGCTGAGCTGCAGGAGACAGCGAGAAGGCCGCAAAACTTCGGGAAGGCTGAGAAGGAGTTAGATGGCTGGTTCCAAGTGTAGTCTGCAGTGGACCCACAGCCTGTGACCAAAAACCCAAAACTCCCCGGCTGGGACACACAGAAGGGAGGGGGCAATAACACAGAAGAATGGAAGCTTGCAACAGCAAGTCACTTAGGACCAGGTAGTGGGTATGGCAGAGCTGATCCACAGAAAATAGGTGATAGGACTGGAAAGCTGACATGTGCCATGGGAAGAAATGCTAGATCCAGAACTTGCAGCATAGCTGAGGGCTCAATCTGTCCTGAAAGGCTGGATCTGCTGCTGACTTGTGGGGCAGCTTTCCAGTGAAAGGCTCTGTTTGAGTTAAATCATACTGGCATTTTCTATTTGGAAAACTTACCAGAAAAACAGTGCTTAACCAGAATGCTAGCCTTTGAATGCTATGAAATACCTATTTTCTATGTTCAGCAGCTAATCTTAGCTGTAGCTGAAGGAAACATCGATCTTGATTTGGTCAGCTGAAGGTTTCTCCATAGGTGAATCTAGCTCAGGCACCCTATGGAAGCCGTGCTGTAGAGATTAAAATGCTGGTCTTCTAACTAACAGTGCTATAAGCAATCAGGTATGACTGCTGATATAGCCATGTGGTAACCTTTGGGGAAGTGTTGCTTCTGGGAGGTGTTGTTTTCTTCAAGGGAAAAGTACTGAAAACCTTCTAAACATAGCTCTGGGTAAAACCAGAAATGTCACATTTCATCATTGGCTTTAGTCAGGTCCCAGGAAATGCCGCATTAGAGTAATTTTCAGATGTCTCACACCTGAAACACACAGTTACTAATCTCTATTGGTGACTTTAAGCAAGTCATACATTTGATTGTATTTAACCACTAATGCTGGTTCTGCCTCAGTGTTTTCAATAGAGTAGATGACACAGTTTAGTTCCAAGTATTTTATGTCTTCAAACGAGAGTACTGCTGAAACTCCATCTCTGATTCAGCACAGAATAAATCTATTGTTTTTAATAAGTTTACACATATAAGCAGATTGTAACACAAAATGCATAATGCATTTCAAAGTTGTCTTGCACATTTAGGTAACACTTCCTCTTCCTCCTGCTTTTGGAAGCTTTCCTAGGCTGGAGGAACTACTGTGTTCATATCCAGTTCCACCTGCATTGAATTGGGTGTTACAGTTCATAAGCAAGTATTAATGTA
This sequence comes from Porphyrio hochstetteri, assembly GCA_020800305.1. Taxonomy (NCBI): domain Eukaryota; kingdom Metazoa; phylum Chordata; class Aves; order Gruiformes; family Rallidae; genus Porphyrio; species Porphyrio hochstetteri. Next base: position 25,250,349 of record CM036913.1, on the reverse strand, counting down.
GGCTAAAATAATATTCAGATGGGTTTCCAGGGCTGATTGCAAGTTATTATCAACTTCAGAAGTGAGTTTCCCTTTTAGTAATGTGAATAGATGAAAGGTAGAAGTTACTTAATAAACCGGTCAATGAAAAAAGTTCTCCAACCGTAACAGTAATTAATTCTTCTTGCTCAAAAGCTATTTGACTAATCATTAATCTACCCACTAATAGCTAGGCGTTCTCTGCCTTATTTTACATAAAATGAGAGTAGATGATCATAACCGTCTCATCTTCTATAAGTCAGTGAGTAGAACTGTTCTCTTAATCAATCTTGTCACAAATAATCTCAAAATACCTACAAATGGCTTTTAATCAGAAAACAACAGTTTCCAATGCAACTTTAATTTCTGAGTATGGGCATTTCAGTTATTTGTGAAAGCAGTCTAAACCAAGATAATTTACTGTCCCTTTCTCTAAGCCTTTTTCTCTACATGATTCTCAACGCATTTTCAGTTTTCCTTTGTAGCTGGGGTTTGAGTCTTCTTTTCAATACAGATAGAGGACTCCACATAGAAAAAGACATTCTGACTTCTTTGAACTATTTGCCAGCAGTCTTACCATGAGGTATCGGAAACATCTGTACTACTGAATATGTAGGAAACATTTAAACTTTCCTTCTCTCTGGAAGACTTTCTCCTGCTTTCTCTTTGTGTCATATTGCTGCTTTATCACACATATTTTCAATTTCCTCTCTCCTTGCACCTGAACTCTCAAGTATTCTCTACACATTGTCTTCTTTTCATCCAGAATGTTTCGGATGAGCAAAAAAAGAAAGAATTGTGGGTCTCTTAAGTTGCACTTACAAAGGGTTGGAAGTTCAATAGATGCAGAATCACAAGCACAAAGCATGGAAGTGGTTGACATCCAGCCACCATAAATAATTTCAGTTTAAAATAATTATTTGTAAGTAAGCTCCTTGCTGCAAAATCCAGATAAATGGGCAGAAAGAAAATTAATATGAAAAATAGTGATAAGAGAGTGATAGAGGAGATTAAAAAAAAAATTAAAAATTCTCTTTTGTGGAATCTGAGACAGAAGAGAACAGTGGCTTAAATGCACAGTGAGGAAGTATTTTCAATACACAATAAGAATTCCATCTGTGGAGGATCAAAACGAAAACATCTATACTACTAAAACATGAAAGACATGTAACTGAAGTTACTGTAAAAGAGAAATTCAAAAGCAATTGTAGGAGCTCTGACTTATAATTTTTAAAAATTTAATTAATTTGTTTTACTATTCATTCATCCTTTGAAAGTGGGAACAGTCTGTTTCTGTGGGAAACAGATGTGGTTCTACTTTTTTTTCTTTTTTCCCCCCCTCAGAATGTCTAAAACTTAGGGAAACATCTGTATAGAAAAAGGATGGTGGAAGCTCCAGCTGGAGACAGAAAGCAAGTTATACTTTTACCCTTTATTTTGTTAAATATTCTGTCTGTGTTGGACTTGCAAATAGTGGGTTTGGGTTTTTTGTGGTTGAAGTATGGTGGTGACAGGCCTCTAGTAGCCAATATAACATGGTGCAGAAAAGAAATGGGGTCAAAATGAGAGACTGGACAAAGGAGCTCCAGCAGTAACCTAGTGGATAGGTCACTCCTAACTGCAAGTCCATCATCTCAAATATGTTTTCCAAGAACTGTTTCTACATCTATCTAAATATTGCTTATTGTAAAACCCATAAATAACTTACACTCAATTATCTATCTTGCAGCCACTCATATTATTCACTGGAAAAAAAACTGGTCATCAGTTTGTAACTATTTTCTGCCTTACAAAGAGACCAGGAAATCTAAAGCCTAAAAGACAAAGCACCAAAGTGAAATAATCTCTCTGAGTCTGTAATTTTGAGGCTTTGGGTATGAATGCAGGGGAATGTAATTACAGTTATCAGCTGATGTCTGAGACTTGGATGTGAAATGTAGGGCATCAAAGTTTATGGATGATTCAGTAGTCATAAAAACCAGCAGACTGTAAGGAGTCTGAATTTCTGCACAGCTTTTATCATATGCTACAGGGCAAATCTTCAGCTATTATAAATCAGCTATGCTTATTTTGGAATGAAAATGATGCCAAAGTTACAAGAAAAGGGTTAATTTGGTCTTGCTATTGAGGATCTATGAGTTCCTCTGAGTTCAATAACAGGGTTTGAATACCTATGAACAAGAGGATTCAGATGATCAGATGGCCAGAAAGGGTACCAGATGAAAATTAAGTGCAATTACTTTTATAGATGGACCAAAGCTGAAAAATATCCATAGCCTTGACAAGATTGCTGGACCAAACTCATGTTCTAAACTGAACAGGAGCCTTGAAGTAGCTACACGACTGGCAATGGGACGTTCAGCTGTAAATTAAATAGTGGGAGAGTAATCTGAATGTTTTTAAGCTAATGAGAAATCAAAGGCATTTTATATGAAGTACTGAAGATGTAGAATTCCAGGATTTAAGATGCAAATTGCATCACTTCTTGACCATCTGTGGAAAAAAGATGTTTTTTTCTGTTGCCTCTACAAGGAGACATATGGAAATGTTACCTTCAAAAGTGAAGCAGAAGATGAACAGAAATATTTATCATGAAAACATGAAAATTTCACAAGTTTAATTTTACTGATGGGAGAATCACAACACAAGCAAGCAAGATAGCAGTCAAATTCAAAGATACTACGAGTTACAAACGAACATCAGAGCATTGCTGTTGACTTCAGTGAATGCAACAGACAGTGGGGTTTGAAATGGAACAAGTGGCATTATGCTCTTCTCTGTGCTCTTCTCATGGCTGCTGTTTCATTCACTTACCACTGAATGCCACATTACACAACATAAGTGTATATTTTATAACATGAATACATCACCAGTGAATTTAGTCTCATAATATTATGATGAAATGTTTTCTGTATTCAAACATACAAAAGAATTTTGTGATGATATAAACTAGTTTTGCCTAAATTATTTTGAAAAGATGAGGTAGGAGGCTGGAAAGACCTCTTGATTGCTCTTTAGAATTAAATAGATACAATTTATCCCATAATGTAGTTTTTTGACCTATTTTATATTTTTCAAGGTAGGGTTTCATGCCTGTATATGCATATACTCTGTTCTTATAATAGCTTTTTATTCTATTTGAAAAGAGTATTTTCTTACCTTGTGATCTTAATGGTTTTCCAATACAAATACCCACATGCTTCTAAAATACTTAAACAGATTTACTATCTGTGAAAGCCTTATTGTTTGATTTAAAGCTCATGTTTGTTTTTTCATGCTGCCTATATAAGAGTAAATTAATATAGGTCTGCCTTTGTAGGATTTAATGGAGAAAAATCAACATTTATATTTTGTTATTTAATTTTAGCATTCGCTAAAATTGTTAAATTAACAGATTTGTTACATAAAACTATTTTACTCGCTCAAGTTCAGATGTTCCAGTTTTCTCATAACCAGGAATCTGTCTCTATGCTGTGACACTCAGAAAGCCTGAAAGAAAAGCACCTGCTACCATCCTAATTTCCAGAAAAGTATTCATCTTATTAGAACCTATTCTAAAACAAGAATTACTGAGAAAGTAAGAGTGAGAAAACCAGCTCTCAGGTCCTTCTAATTAATGCATTTTTTCAATCAGCTGATGCCTGTTTGCAGTGTTTACATGCCAGTATAACAGCTTTTAGAAGTGCATTATTTCAGCAGCGCAAATAAAGCCCCAGACCAGTGTGTAAAAGCTTGTGTAAATCATTTGTTGGATGAGCAAGGAAAGATCTTGAGGCTGAATTCATCATTTAGTTGGGAGTGTTTATGTCCTACAGATGAGCAATCATTATGGTTTAGTGGGTAGTATTTTCTATTTGCAACACTCTTGATGCTTTGCTGCAAAAAACAAATTATGGGAGATGATGAGGATCTAAGTTTTCATTTGAAGGACAAAAGGTAACCTGAAGCCATAGTGGCTAAGTTGTCTTGGTATAGATTTCAGCATTATGGCGCCTTATATATGCTTCCCTGTGTAGGGTCTGTATAGCTTGTGTGCCTGAAGGTAAGAGAACCCCATCCTTACAGCAAGGAGCTGAATAGGAGTGGCTCTTCTGTATGTTAGAGGTGTTGGTGTGCTTTGCCTGTGCAAAGGACTTGTAACCCCTCTTTCAAGAATTTGTTTCAAGAACAAATGCAGGTAAACTCACAAATGGATTCTAGAAACTATTTTAATTTATAGTCATTACAATGAAAAACAAACAAACGAAACCAGAAAACCCTCTGTCCTTCATCCCTGAAGCACAACAAAGCCTGGCTGATTTCTGTGCATGAAGTAAGGAAGAGGAGGAGTCCATGATAGATAGTATTGAGTTGCTACTTAGACAAAGTAGTAGAGAAGTACTTGCCTTCTATCTGATTCCATTAATTGAAAGGAGAACAGATACAGAGACCTTTATTGGATGCACACATTTGCTTGAGAAGGTAACAAGCCACAGTTGTCTCCTTTTAATCTTTGCTAATCTTAGCATAGTTAGAATTTATCCTAAGAAAGGAAAAGGATAGACTTAACAAATATTGAATCTAAGTGGTAGAGAGAGCTGGCATGAGGTAATCCTTTGTAGGGCAAAAGGCTGCCATAAAGTACAGTTCCCAATGTCAGTAGCAAATCATGGTTTAAAAATGTCTCCAATAATGGATACGATGTTCACCAGGAAATATAAGCAAACCTTAGCTGTCAGTCTTCCAGCTGACAATGCAAGTGGATACTTGGGGCTAAAAAGTAATTTATTGGATTTTTATTGACATATTACATATCTAGTAAATCAAAACATAGCTATGAATTTTTGAGCTATTGTATTTAAACCTGGTGATATTCCTTAAGTAATAATTAAACTTCATGAGGTAAATAGCTTTAAAGATATTAAATGCAGTCTTTTCTACCTCATCCTTTGTAATCTTTAAGAAAAAGACACATGCTTTTTGTTTGTTCTTAAATGTTCAAATCAAATCCTTCATCTCTTTAATGGCTCTTCTCCATTTCCTGAATTCCCTCCAGCATTTAGAGTTAGTGACATGCTCTGCCCCCTTTTTCCACACATGCACTTGATGTAGCACTGGAAAACCTGTGTTCAAATACAGGCTGCCCTTTCTTCACACTTGAAAGAACTGAAATTGGTATTTTGTGATCCAATATCCTTCCTAGATCTTCTGATTTTATTTTGTTTCCTATCAAAAGTTAAAAATGGCAATCTGAATGAGACAGTCCCATTCATGTTTGCTCTTAGCAAACCGTACAGAATTTGTTTTATACGATAGCCATTTCCACTGCTACCTGTTAAGAGAGAAGGTTTTGCTTCCCCCCCCCCGCCTTTTCTTTCATTTAAATGAATAAAAGATTCATTGGACAGTTATGTTCACAAAGGTAGAGCACAAGAATAAAAATTTCATGTGGAAATATTAATATGCAAGTATTTTACATGAGAGTCTTCAATTATCTCTTCCTTGCCTGACAACTATCTATTATTGTCAGTCTAAGAGGACGTGATTTTGCCAACACGTAAAACCAAAAATATTCCTTACCTAATAGTAAATATCATTTTGGGCTTTGTCTATATTTTCACTGTAAACTCTTTTTTTGCAGAAGGAAGGCCCTGTGGAGTAGAACATAACGAATGCACACACACACACACACGTGTTTTCAGAGCAAGTTGCTCATTGCAGTCAGTAACACATAGGGACCAGAAAGCTTGAGTACATACAGACACAATCTGGTGTTCTAGCTGCCCATCATATTTGTTTTCCTAACCACATGCATAGTAGAGTCATGACAGGATAGCATTCAAAAATCTGTTTTTATCTATTACTAGCTCATGGTAGATTAGATATAATTATCATCTGGTGGCCATAATTATTCTCTTTAGGAATTATTTTTCCAGAGGCTCTTCTAGTGTGTTTATTGCCATTCTATATGAATTCCTCATCAACAGCAGCAAGTTTATGCTCATAGAATCTCTGTGCAATACAAATACAGATGTCGACAATGTCTAACTAACATCAGTACAGAGAGTTCTATGTATTTCAAGGGGACAGTGAACCTGGTAGCTCTTATCAAGTAGGCACTTGGAATTGCATGCCAAAGTCCCATCAACTGTAGTGGGATTTGAGAATATACTTACACATGTATATAAGGACTTTGCCAAATGAAGGTACATATCACAGAGGATAGAAAAAAAATAAAAATAAGATTGCCAAATTCTCAGTCACAGAGTCGATCGTCTGACTGCTCTGTTAGCTCTCCAGAACCAATTTGCTCTTTTTGCATCACTTGGCAATGTATAACATGTTAACAATGTACACTGCAGCCTACGGGGACACAGTGCATATGAATGGGGGAAATAAAAAGGTTCTGTCCTTTCAAGACAGAGTTCCACACAGTGCAATCTGAGATTACTCGCAGTTCCTTACCAGCAGCATCTCCATGCAAACCATCATGCTTTAAAGGAAAGCCTTCTGTGCACTAAATTTTAACTCTTCTATTAAACAGCAGTAAAATAACCTCTGAGTAAGAACAGTTATTTTTCTTCTAGAAGGCATAGCTTTATCAATTAGGAATAGTTACTTTGTCAGCCAAATTTTAATCCCAGGTGTTAATCTGTGATTTAGCTGCCTGTTGTCTGAGGCTATGTATCACTATGCAAATATGCATATTGCTATATAACCTTTGTAGTTAAATTTAGATGATCACTTAAGGAAAAACTGTCAGCTTCATTTTAATTTTCCAAAGTCTTTGTCAGTGCATTTAAGGATCTCAGTTGCCCTGGACTGTTACCCAAGGTACACAGATAATTAAGGAGAGCTTATAATTGAATATTTTGAAGTAATTGTTTACAAAAAAATGCTAAATTGCACCGATGACATGATTAACAAAACAAACTTGACTGGTTTCCTCTTTCACGGTCTCTGTTGCCTCTTTTTGTTTGAGAGTTGTTCCCTGACTTGCTTTACTTAAAACTACACACTATTAATGCATAACTAGTTTATGATAGATGCTGTTTAGTCTGCATTTTCCCTCTGAGACTTCAGTCAGATTTAGGGGCATATTTTTATGAAAAGACGTCTCCTGAGACAAGCGATAGTTGGATTTTTTTAAAGCTAAATGTTCTGTAGTAATCAACTAATTTTCCTTCTACAGATGTGAAAAGACAATCCTTTCTGGTCTAGAAATGAGGAAGTCACAGTAAATGTTTTCTAAAGTAATTGAACTTCATTTAACAGGTAGAAATGCACTGCAGCAGTGATATTTACCACATCAATGATTACAAGGCAATTATAAAATCACACCACCTTATTAAAATTGATGAGAAATGTTATACATATACGTGATTTGTTAAAAGTATCATTGTACCTGATAATTTTACAAAGTATGCAGTGAGGAAATTAACACATTATTCTAGTAAAACCAGGAAAATTTAAATTCCTCAAAACATTTCTTGCTTGCTTTTTTTTTTTTTTAAATGAGAAATCACAGTAAAGATCTTAATTAAACTGGTTTTTTTCCACTAAAGCTGTAGTAACAGGACGGCTTAAGATCAAGGCCTTCTCTGAAAATAGTTCTGCATATTCACATTCCTTTAACAGTTTTCTAACAGCAGCAATGGATGATAGACTTACTTATAGATTTGTCTTTCTGCTTTTCAGTAGCTTTACAGAGCTTCTGCTCTGTGTTCCCTGGTCCAGCTTACAGTGAGTCGGAACATGTGAGTTTGTATAGAGAGTGTGTCGGGAAAAAAAGATTACTGATGAAATTTTAATTTAAAAAAATTATTCAAATCTATGTGTAAAAATATTCTGAGTTATTTTTTATAAGTGCCTATGTGCTCAGCCAAAGAGCAAAAATATTAGCAATATTATCCAGCCAATATCCAGTGAGCAATATTTAAATTTTGAGTCATTATAATGACTTAAAATTAGTATATGGCAGCTATTATACAAATTCAAATAATTATAAAATTGAAGGAAATTGTAGTTTGCTCCTAAAATTTCAAAAGCAGAAACAGCAGTTAAACTACTTAGATTATTCTTTATGAGATTGTCTGCTCAGATCTAATATGAAACTAATTCAATTTTCATACCAAATTAAATAAATTGACTAGAGAAATCAACATGGAAAATTCAGGAAAAAATAAGGACTGCTACCATCTAATAGTTTCTTTTTAAACTTACTGTTAAATTTGTTGTTCGTTCAAGAATTATGAAGGTGACACCGTGTGGCAATAAAGAATATTGCTCCGGTGCTCGCCACCGAAAGGGTGGTTTAAGCTGCCTTCTCGATCTATACAAACAGGAAAATGTTGTAATTGAATCAGAGATTTGGCCAGTAATCTTTATCTCTGGAATATACTCTATTATACACCATGTTAATGCTCTTAGATTCAAAGTGTCTTAATTTAAAGAGTTTTAAGCAATCTTCACTTTGACTATTTTCTATTTTTTTTATCTTGCTCTGTGGCTCTGGTAATAATTTTCCATCTTTACATCAGTACTTCCTGAGTGGATTTAGAGACTGCTCCTCGGGTTCAGCCGAATGTTACGTTTGCTCCTGAATGCACAGGAAACCCGAGCATCAGGTTAATCGCCTCTCTCAGTAGATCCCGTGTTCACAGATACGCCTCTTAAAGGCAACACCGAGCATCTACAACATGCCCGAGGGCTACGCAGTGGTACCTGCGTGCCTGCCACATGACTGTTTGTCTGTGCAGAGGCTAACAGGATGCTTCAGTGGTTTTACAGGATGGTGGGAAAGAGGTAACCAAACCATCGCAGGTTTAAGGCTGCTCCCCTGGCGCCTTGGCTGGTACAACTGCACAGTGCTGAGCCTCAACTGATGAGGTTTCTAATCCTGGTATGAGTGTGCAGGAGTGATCATGTAAGTTCAAAGTAAAGATTTTCTTGTTCCCTTCAGTTTTAGCAGTGCGCTTAAAGGGTAAGTTGAGATTGTGTTTACGATTACGTCTGTGTTTACTGCACTGCATGAGTGATAAGAGTTATGAACTAAGAAGCATATTCCAACTGCTTTCCTGTAACTTAGTTCAGAAATTAAAATTGAGGGCTATTGTGAGAGAAAAGCTGGTAAAAATGTTGAATAAATGGGTGATGGATTTCCCTCAGTAGGTGTCCAGATATCAGCCAAAAAGGTATTAATATTGGTGAAAGCAGTAGTTAAATGGATTCCATCTTAATGAAATGGTTTGCCCTGGAAACAACACAGAAGAATTTGAAATATCGGATGACATCCAGCAATTTATTAGAGGAGTAAAGAAAATGTGGCAGAATGATAATGATGTTCTTACTTCTAAAGTCTTTGTTCCACTGGAAGAAAGGATGATAAATAAAAGTGATGTTGAGTTAAGAACACTGTAACAAACTACTGAGAAAAGAAGATGGAAAGGGGTGGAAAAAAATCTTTTAAGGCTAATATAATTTTAGGAAAGGATCAATAAGGATTTTATTTAAACCTAAGGATATTTTGTGGTATTTCAGCGGCACATTTGATTATAAGAAATGATTCTGTAGTTTTATTTGAGAACTATTATCCAGATTTTTCTATATCATAGCATTACAGTAATGCTCTAGAAGGGTAGATACTGGTGACTGCTCTAGCAGAATTTAACATTAAATATCACTTAATCCCACAAACGGCCAACATCACAGGATGATATAAATATGATTATGAGTTGACAGAAATTAATTACATTAGACCAGTAAATGAAAGATCTTTAAACCTGTGACATACAAATTGTAGAATGAAGTGAAAAGTTGCAAAGTAGTCAGTTGTGCATATGGTCACACTGTAAAGATCAGTTTACTCTTCTTTCAGTGAGGGATTAGGCAGGTACAAGGGACAGTACAGGTGGTTAGTGTGGAACAGCTGACATGCTGGATTTTAGTGCATAATTTATAATTATTTGTATACCCATTCCATGAGGTTCTCATTTTCAAAAGGCAATATTTCATTCATCAAGGGAACTAATTAGTAGAATCAACTAGTTAAAGAAGCTGTGCAAGACTATAAAAATTTTAAAAACTGTGAGTCTGCATCTCACACAAAAGGGGTGTGGAGAGAGCCCATCTAATTGGGGTCTAATCTGGTGAATTACCATCTGTGAAGTGTCAAGCAAGCTGATGACCTACATGGAACAAAAAATCATGTCATCAGAGAAATAATACTAACTCTCAGAGATCTCCTATGTAAGAGTAATATGAGAATTACCAAGATTCAAGAATTATATCTGCCTAAGTAAAAAAGTAAGTAAAGTAAAAAAATACCTTCTATTTTGTATTATTTGTATATATAATATATACAAATATTATATATATTTTATATGTTTATATTATACATGTTTATATATTTTTATATATCTCTCTATATAAGCTGTTCACACCCAGTGCCAGAGTCCTATTCCTGCTGCCCAAGGAGTATCAAACTGGCAGGTTTTGTCAAATAAACCAGCTTCACAACAGCTAGGGATAGTGGCGCATCAACCTCATTGTGAAGCTGGAAAATCTGGGATGGGGGTAGGGTTCGAGGCTGTTACTGTCTTTCTCCAATGAAGACACTTAGTGCCTCAAATCTACTTTACAAAGAAAAAAATCCAGCTACATCTGTAGGAGAGCAAACACATCCACAAAACAACTAGTCTGCACACCTGCTATTGACCTTTGCTTATATGAACTCCCAGTCCATTTCAGAAAGACTTCTCTGATCCAATACAACAAAGAAATTCAGTGAACTATATCATTTCCATGAACTCCTAATGGCTGCTGCCATGGGAGCAGCAGAGAAAAGCAGAGTCAAATCTTGACCTCTTTGAAGGCCAGTAAGTAAATAGGGATACAGCACTGTCACGAGGCAGGTCTTAAGGCACATTTTGCATTGACTGCAAGCATTTGACTGCCAGATTCAGTGACTATCTCACATCAAGCCTGGCCAACTGTGCAGCTGGCAGGCAGGAAACTGAATAGACTGGTTGTGCAGTGGACAATAGCAAAAGCTAATACACACACACATACACAGACACAAATCAAACAAATGTACATTCCTGAGAACGCAGGCTCTTCTTAAACTGTTTTGTTGCCATCACAAGAGCAGCCACCAGCATCTGTTTTAAATGATGATCTTACTTAACATTTGTACTGATGGCTCCAGGACAGAACAGAAAAATTAGAAGTGAACCAATGATAAATAGCACTAATCAAACAGCACTCTCAGGAAGAACTGGAGAAGGCAGAAACAACAAGATTGAGGAAATGGGGACAAAGTTTCAAAGTACAAGGTGGTATGTTAACAGATCAGTGAGGAGCAGCCTTCCCATCAAAACCTCCCAGCTAAGCAGAGCAGCTGGAAGCATCTCTGTGTGCTAATGAGTCATGGAGAGACTACTGCTGAGATGCAGCTGCAAAAAAGAAGGCTCAGATAGTTCAAACAGGTGAAGCATTTAGCATTGCCAGGAGAAATCTAATTAAATTCAGACAGTTTTAAATAATCTGGGCCTTATGAATTTTATTGCAGGATGCTTAGAGAATGGGTTAAGTATTTTGAATGCAGTTGGAGGAGATCCACGCAGGTTGGGAAATATATCAAAGACTGGAGAAGTTGTGTCCTCTTTAAAAAGTGAGTGGGGTTGTTGTTGGGTAGAAGAAAGAGGGGTAGTGTTTGGATTCTAGCTGTTGAAAAATGAAATAATCAAAATGCCTCAAGAATTCTGTATGTAATAGATCTGTGCTACTTTCCAGATATAAATTATAACAAAACAGCTACTTTTTGTGTTAAGCTAACAGGTTTACTGGACAACTGAATTGAGTATTGTTATTTTCTAGTCCCGGTAACAAAGGTGGCTTTGGCAGTCCTTTTATTTTCTCTTCTTGAATAGAAGTAACTAGATATTCCATCTTAAAGAAACTAATAATATTGACTTAGGCATCAGTGTTCTTTGCAGCTCAGAAGACAAACCCTGTCCACTGTACTTTTCTGTGTTTCCCCATGGGCTGCATCCTGGTTTAATTTATCCACTGTGAATCGAGCCTCCCAGGTGATTTCTGGTGCCTGTGCACTGTTTGTTAGTAGAGCAGAGCAGATGCTTGTTTAGACCCTTGGAGGTGTGTTGTTATATGTTGTTCTGCTACAAGATTAGAGTTAGAAATAGTCTTCAAATAACACATTTGTATTTGCTCCTGGGAAAAAGTTTCTGTCTGTGTATGGTTCAGGCAGCTGGTATATGTGTATGTTTGAAGCTCAAGATACCAGATCAGTCTGGGGCTCATCTGTGTGATTTCCAGCAACTTCAAAGGAACATGGTTAGTCATGTGAGAGAAAAGAAAATTGGAAAGTTTGGTTTATCTTTATTTAACTTCTTCTGTTGCAACGTACTTGCTTTGTGCTTTTGCTTTTCGAAGTTGTGGCTGCTATATAAAACAGTGTGCACACAGCTGTAAAAGGTCTTCCTCAATGTGTTGCTCAGTCATTTATAAACAGCTATTTCTCAAATTTGATTTTTAGGCAAAAGTATCATAAAGATAATTTAAAAAAAAATACTGGCAAGTGTGCATTTATCATTTAAGTGTAATCCCCATAAAATGAGGTGTGAAGGATGAGAGAGTACTGTGAAACAAAACCCAGCTCTCTGTTGCTGGTAATATCCAGCTAAATAAAGAAGAAATTTGTCTGGTGCTTGGTAGTACCTTCTCTGTATCTTAACATTTTAGTTCCTTTTAATTTCCTAATTATTGTACTTGAGCATAACCTGTTTGTTATTAATCTGGCCCAAAGTGAGACATCCTGCCTTAAGTAATGCTGGGCTGTTTGAGCCCAGGTGAACAGAGCTGTCAACAGTTGAGCTGTCTGACAAAACAAACAGAAGTGTGATCAAAATCCACTGATTGCTTCATCTCCTCTTCCCCCAGTGTATTAACTTGATTAAAATAATCACAACAGCCAGAATAAAGCTGTAAGTGTGCTGCATCTTGTTCAAATAGCATCAGCGTTAAACAAACTGTTGGAAGAGGAGGTTGCAAAGTCAAGCCCTGCCAAAATTGGCACGTTCCAGTATGAAGGCCTTAGCACAAGCCAACTGAAAGTTTGCATTATAATATTGTTTTAAAATAATGCTTGCTATTTTTGCAGTGTACTTGTTCATAGTTCAGATCTTTCTTACCGAGTAGCTATTCCATAGTTCAGCTTATTCCTCCCATGATCCCGTGCTTTATTTATAAAGTTTCCATATGAACAGACTAGCTGTTTATTTATCATCATTCAACATCTGCCTCTAACATGGCTGTTGTTATCTTCCATTTCTACGGATAACTTCACCAGTAAATGTGTATTTCTTGAATGATTGCATACAATAATGAAGGAAGAAAGTATTTTATGACCCAAAGGCATCACCATCAAACCTACTTGCTGAAGGAAATCTGGAGTTGTCTAGGATGTATTTTTTTTTACTGCACATAAATTCTGAAATGGAAATCTGCTTGGCTTCAGGTGGATTTCTGGCTTTTAAGCAATCATGCAAACTTGTCTATGGGTGTTGTTCAGGCTACATAGAATGGGCACAAATTAGAACAGTCTAGTCAAAATAAACTGCCTAGTATCATGTGAGAGCCACTCTTGGATACAAATAGATTGGAAAACTGCCAGTAAAACATTTTAACAAATGGGGATATTGTTCTTTTCCAGCGAACTCACACCTCATAGGGCATCCCCTGTACCTAATACTGCAACAAAAAATTTACTTCACTGCCAGAGAAGCTCCAGTTTATTTCTTCTCTCAGCCTTGCGGCTAAGAACACTCAGCTAAACTGGGTGATTTGGGTCTGCTCTTTGGACCCCACAGCTTTAAACATTTATTCCAGCTGCCACGACATGCATTTGCCCTCTGTGATTTCATTTCTCATGCATGTTACACCACGTGGAATTTCATATGGTATTACTATTTTTGTTGAAACAGAAGTTTACTTTTTTGTATCCAAGACAGAACTCAAAACATTTCTGTTCCTTTCTTCAAAGCACAGTGATTCCAGACTTCAAAGAAAGGGTCATCAGATTATTTTTTAAAAAAATTTTTACATTCTTCAAAATTACAGTTATTTTTGCTACAGCCAAAATACTCTCAAATAACTCAGCGAGACAGTGTAGCATACCTTCAAATGGTACTGGGCAGCGGCAGAAATCTAACAAGCAAAGTATCAGCTCACACTGGTGTTTGGAGCTTGGCAACTGAGAACATGAGCTCTTATAATGAAAAGACCCAAGAGAATCATAATGACAAACAGTGGTTTCAGTTTGAACTGTAACTATTCAATGTTACATCTAATATTCAGATGCCACCTGCTAATGGAAACACTTCCTAAGCTAGGACCTTTGAAGACAAGAAAATGACAGCTGATAAATGAACTCTACTTCCTGTGTGTGGCCCTAAACATTCAATATCTTGCTTCTGACATCAGTCTCAAGACCTCAGGTAAATACTATTCCCCAGAAAATGAAATTAAAAAGTAGGAATTAAGAAAATTAATGAAAATCCTTTACTGGAAACAGGCAGAGCTGTGTGTTGCTCTACCCACACAATCCTTACATGAGCAAGCTGCCTACGGTGAAGAATTTTGCAAAATGGCAAGTAGAGTTCCTCAGCCCTTTGTAAAGCATAAGACAATGTTTGTACTGAGTCATGAGTTGCTTTAGGAGATTGGTGTCAGGCCCTGAGTGATCTTCCCCTGACCTTCCTTGGGGTTTGGCTGCCCGAGATCAAGGCCAACTTAGAAATAATACAGCTGAAGGCTTTGAAAGAGCAAGCAAGCAGATGTGTCCTTGGAAGCTTTCTCCAAGCAGGCCAGCTAGGAAGATGTAGCTGAGGCTAGCTGGAGTTGGTGCTGCTCTGTCATCACAAGCATCCCTGATGACAAGGGCTGTAGGTTGCCTGCCCTAGCCCTGCTCCCTCGCTGGGAGTGGTGGGACAGGCCCTGTCTGTCAGCGTGTATGCATCTTTGGGGGAAAGCGTAGGGTTAGAGGGGTGTTTCTAGCTTTCCAGAAAAGCCTTTAATACTGTGCACACTCTATGTCAGTGATTGAACTCTTTCCAGTTCTTACTTCTCAGTTCTGAAGTCACACTGTGGTATTTTATGCTGAGCACACTGTGCTTTCCAAACAGGCTTGAAAGTAAGATTTTTGCTCCAGTTCCTATTATATCAATTTCAATAATAACAGATTAACTCACTGCTACAAAATTAGTGATGGGATATATTGCTGAATCTCTCCCAAAGCTGTCGAAGCTCCACAAGTTCAGTTTTATCAACTCCTGGCTCAGCCTCTGCCTGGTGATAGATTCCCTTCCCAGCATGTTCCTGTGCACTTGAAAAAGTTGCATCTGTGTTATTCATACAGCTGGAAAACTTCACAAGTCCATCTTTCAGTGTCTTCCACTCTACATATTGCCTTGTACTCTGATTGTATTTCCTAATTCACAGATAATAATTCTAATGATTTAAGGAAAGCCAAAGTGTTTGTAGAAAACAGCTTATTTGCCTACGTCCCCTTAAAAATAGATCCAGATGGTATTTGTGGGTACAGCTTGTGGACATGCTCAAGGACATGTCCTTCCAGAGGAGGAAGAAACCAACTTGTCAGCTCTGCTCTGCGTAGGGGCTGAGCTGTGGTGAAACAGAAAGGGGAAGTAAAATCCAATCAAGCAGCAAAAATTATCTAGGAATCTATTGTTTCATTTTAAAAAAGGAAATGGCAGTTTCACTGAGAATTTTAAAGCTGTCTCTTCTGCAGAAGAAAATTAGCATTCATTTCCTTGAAGAAATTAATTTCCACCATATGTTTTCAACTCTTATTCCTTCGGAATACAGATGTGGGTCTGGAACTGCAAATTAACTCTTTTCTATGGAGACATTTCAGACTTTTAGGAGTGCTTGCAGGCAACAGGATGCATGTCACACTTTCAGAGATCCCTTATAGTCCTATTTCCTTCAGGAAGTTTTATCCCTTTCAAAGTCAATGGAAGATAACCATATAAAACTGAAAATGGAATGTTGAAAATGTTATTTTAAAACTCCATTTTTTAATAATAACGAGACATTTCCTTCCTAGGATCTGGCATTACTTTGTAACCTGGAAATACTATACAAATCTCTAAGTTTCTCCAAGTTGTTTTTTATTTCTGTGATAAGTAGCTTTACAATTTACATAGAAAAATAAGACAAAAAAAGTCTTTTTTTATAGCTGACTGTTCCTGAGAACTTGGGAAGTCTGGAATCATGTTGAGTCCAGGTTATATCCTGAAGTGAACACGGTTTCTGTTGCTAACACAATACATTCAGATAGTGTTGCAGTGACTTGTGATGAAGCAGTTGAGAAAATATTTTTGTGGACATAAATATTATTCTGTTAGTTCTCATGTCTAAAGGGTAGATTCTGACAATTTAGGATGGGATTGTCTCACACAAATGAGCTGGTATAGAATGGAGAAGGTAAAATATTTTCTGATTTAAAATACAACAAATACACCTAAAACATGCATCTAAAGTAGGATATTCTTTTGGCTCATAAAAAGGCTCTTTTGGCTCTAGCAAGAAGAGACAATGGCTTTGTGACTTTCTATGTAATATTGGAAATAGGATTCTAGAACATACTCAATCAGGTACAATAGTTAACTTGGAGCTAAATCACAGTTTTCTGTGTATGTGCAATGTTCAAAACCAACTGATATTCCCCTGCAGCGTTTCCAGTAGTTGATCCAGTGGTTAATCATCCACACTTGTGAAGACATGCGGGGTTTTTTTTTCCTCTGAGTTTCTCTGTGCTCATCTGTAGTGAATTAAACTGTAGAGCTGTATAAGCACTCTTCTAGCTGCTCAAATGATCTCCAGCCTTTAAGATAAACAGAGATTCTTGAGGTGGTTTTTTTTTTATTTTATATAACATGTTTTGTCTTCTACTTCTTTGAGTAACTCTTTTAGCTCTTCTTTCATCCATTGTCCTTATAACTGCAGCTTACTCCGAATCAGGGCTTTGATCATTGCTTAGTACCGCAGCAGCTTTTCCTACTGGATGTGGGACCCACTCAGCCCCACAGAATGGCCTCGCAGCACTGATGGGTCATCTCTTTCCCCTGGCACTTACCATTGCACTCCCTTCTGTTGTTATCATGGAGACAAGGGTCCAGATGTGTTTCTGTGAAGGGCTGTTGTGCCCTTTGTTAGAGTCCTGAGGAAGTATTTAGATATTCAGGCTGACAGCAGAGGAGAAGAGACAGAGTTGTGTCTCCTTTATCTGAGTCCTGCCTGGCCAATATCAAGCTTTTTTTTTTTTACTTTTTTTTTTTTTAATACTACAAGAATAGCCTCCATCCTCTACTCCTGAACACACATATTACCATATTGAATTTCCTTTGTTGATTGAACATGCCTTCCTTGATCACTCATTGATTCAACAACTAAATCTATCAGCATTAACTGAATTATTTTTGTCCTCAGCTCTGTGAAAGTATAAACAAATGTAAAATCAGTCCCAGAAAAGTGTGATGAAAGAAAAATAGACATTTGGTGATATTGGTGATATTCCCTGTTTACATTGCATGTTGAGACTTATCTGTTACTCAGCTTTTAATCGCATTAGTATGTGCCTCGATGATTTTTTAGAAACTGAATTTATAAATTCATAAAAATTACACCAACTTAATTTGACAAGATCTATTTTCCATGTACCCATGTTGATTAGCAGTAATTATATTATCTTCCTTTAGTTGCTTATTACTTGAATCCCATATCAGGCTCTTAATACTGGCAGCATGAGACCTTTCACTGATGACACTTACACTGTTTTCTCCATGATAATGCAAGGTGGTTTTTGGGGTTTTTTCCTTCTAACTATTCCAGATAGATGCTTAAATACCTATTTATCTTGTTCACTAAAATGTTATGATAGTATGAACATAAATCTTAACTGAATAATACATGTCATTTGGTGAAAGATTTGACCAAAAGGTTCAGAAGTTTTTTAGCCTGAGTCATCATTTCTCTAGAAACTTGGGGATTTTCATATTTTAAAAATGTTTATACAAAATTTTAGTTTTTTAAATAATTTTAGCGTTTAATGTTTCTGAACTGAGAATGTCATTCATATTTCAATGGTTAATCTTCCTTTTGTAGTTTGGTGACATAGGAAAAAAAATTGTTAAATTTCACACAAGCAAAGGTAGAACTCCTGTATGGTTGTAGATGCAAAAGATCCAACATTATATGTAGGAAGCTAAATGTAAGGTATATTACAAAGACAGACCTGTGAGTTAGATTCTTAGCTACTAGTGGAGCACAGTGATTGATATCTGTTAGATTGTGATTGCTATCAAGTCCAAGATAAAAAGTCCTATATATAAATTTGATAACTGAGTGGTTTTCTGTTCTCTTTAATAATATTTGGAAAGTTTGTGTTTTTCATGTAACTGTTTTCAGAAGATGGTGGGGAGAGGTGTTAATCTTTCCAAATTCTGGATCCAGAGTAGCACATCTGGGATGCATCTAAAAGAGGAAATAAAAAAGTGTATTCCAGCTAGAGTGTTTTTTATAGAAGAAGAGTTATGCAGTGGTTAACATGTTATTTTCCCCTGCAAAACTTCTAAAGAGAGAATGACAGGTAATAGGAAGAAAAATATTCATTGACTTTTTGCAATGGTTGTTAAAATCCCATACTTCAATTCAAGCTGGACTGTATGTCATTGAATAACTCATGAATTATGTGGAATCATCCTTCTTGTGTACCTTGAACATCCCTTTAGTAGGGTGGCAGGATGTGTTGTACAGAGGATTCATTCCCATACTGAGTGTTTAAACACTATAAAGATGCAAGGCAAATCTGAGTCAGCAGTCCATGCATCTTCTTAAATTCAACCAGAGTATAAAGTGGGTTGAACTTGGCAAGTGACAGCATCCTGACATGGAAAAATATCTGTACTGGATCGATGACGTTAAACTATCCCATGTGAAGAAGCAGGGCTTCTAGGGTGCATCACTTACTCTTAAGAAGTAAGTAGCAGGAACTTGAACTGCTCATCGAGTATTTTTCAATGCCAATCCTGGCATCCAGGGTAATTTGGGCAGTGCTGGAAGATTAGGAGTGTTCAAACGGGAACTATTGTGTGTTTATACAGCAGAATAGTGGGGAATCAGTTCTCCAGACACAAGCTTTAGTTTATACCCTTAAATAGCAGTGGTAGGGAGTTAGAGAAACACTGCAGGAAGAGACAGGGTACATGCATATCACTGCCATCTGGAGAAGCCCCCTTTCACTTGTTTCCGGTAAAGATGCTGTGTTTCCAAAGAGAAAATTCCAGGGAGAAGGAATTTGTTTCAGTAGCACAACATTTGTAATCTCCTGGAGTGTCATATGATAACCTGCTTGCAATTGTCCACCATGTAAACATATGTTTAAATGAAAGTTTCAGCTAGTTTTGGAGTCTGGCTTGAACAAGAGGATTTGAAGATATACGAAATAAGGCTGACGTGATTGTTACCGTCAGGAAGAGGCAGAATTAGGCTTCCTTATGGAGGTTCTTTTCTGCATGAGCAGGGAAACATTACCTTTAGCTGCTGTGTTCATTTCTCTCAAAAGAGATGACTTTCTTTTAGCTGTTCAAAATAAAAATGCAGAATAGAATTGCTCGCCCCAGACATGATTTGAAATTTAAATGGCTGCTTTTCAACATTCAGAAATCAAAATAGTAATTAAAAAATAAATAAATTCTTGTGCCTAATCCCCCCATTCTTAAAGATTTGCATTTTATTTGTTTTCCCAAATATAATACTTGTACTTTGAATTCCATCATATCTTTTCTAAGGTCAATTTTTTATTCTGATGACGTGCCTATAACCTTTCCTGCCTTGATGTCATGTACTATTTTTAGAGTGTATTCTTTATTATGTGTTTTACAACATTAGTGAAAGTACTTAATAGAATTTGATCCCTGATTGTTTTCTCCTCTTGCTCCCTGTCACATTCCATTTGCTTCATCATCTTAATTTTGTGTTTATGCTCCTCTAGTTTCCTTCTTGCCTTAGGGATTTTTTCCAAGTCAATTATTATCCCTTAGGCAGTTCCTTTTCTCCTGGGGACTCTCCTTCTCTTTTTCTTAGCCTTCCTAAAAATTAACTGGCTGGCTTTACATTAACACTCTACAGTGGATTCTTCTTGCTTCACTTTCTTTGATTACAGTTATTTTTTTATGGTATATGGCAAAGTTAAGGCATTACTGTGCGGTTTTAATGCATGCCTGGTGTTTAGCAATCCTGATGTGCGAAGCCGTGCTGCTGTTGGGGGCTGGTTCTGTGAAGGGCAAAAGGCTTGGCAAGGAAAAGAATTTCAGTGCAGGTGTTACAGACCCAATGCTGAAGCTCAGACCTGATGCCATGGCAGATACAATACATCAGTTTATTCCATGAGTAGTATCTCACTTCCCTGAAGGAAATGTTGGATGGAATAATAGTATTTGCCTGTCTGTGTAAGAGCACGTACAAAGTGTAGTGCAGTTCAGCTTTGGGTTTAGAGTGTCTGAAACTACAGGTTCACTGAGCTTTTTCTGGAATACAGGAATGTCAGTGAGGCAATATCCCTCTAGTCTAACTTGACAGTGACCATAATCTTGCTCCAGGAAAGAATGGCTATGGTATGATGCGGTGTCATGTTTTCCAAATGCGAGACTGTCACTGATACAATGTATATGCTGAAGTATGGCCTAGCAGTGTTCTGCTATTTTACCCTGATGTAACCTTGGATGGTATGAGTCACATGGGCATTTTAGGCCTGTAAAGCTTTGCTGTGTGCTCTGGCAGAGTTGTCTTGTGACAACTGAAGTTTAGGGTTTTTTAATTGGTTTTTCCCATCTTCCCCTTAACAAGGAGCATCTGTCTTAAAATGCTCCCTCCATACTATCACTAGTGCAATGAGTACAAATAGAAGTAAGAATGTCTCTTTACTTCTTGCAGACACTAATTTTACCCAGCGTCCAAGCAATATCATGGGACTACAAACAAGTATGATTCCACCTTGCACAGGCACCTGGATTTCAGCCAGGCTCACAGTTATTATTGCAGACTGAGATCGTGATCCACAGCATTACTACTCTCCTGTGAACATATGGCTTGGAAGGACAAAAAGTGACCCAAAAATAAGAACTTTGTCTCTAAGTACCAAATGTCTTCAGTGCATTGGAAAATCAAATTCCAGAACCTCTAAATCAAAATTTTCTCAAATATTAGTTGTTTTTATTTTGAATTAATGCAAGTCACAAAACTACTCTCTTCTTTTTACGGCTTCAGACTTTCTGTAATTCTGGCTAGCTAAGACTTAAAGAGGTTTTGTAATATTTAAGATCCATCAAACAGTGGTGTTTAAATTGTAAATGTAGTTTACAAAGAGAAACCCATTGCAGAAAATAAATTTGGCTGCAATCCCATCATAATTTTGAGTGTAGTAAAAGAAGGAAGTCTGCAACAGATTTTGAAGCCACAACAGCATTAATTACAAGCACAAAAAAAAAAGTCAGAATTGTACTTTAGAAGACTGGAAAAAATATTTCAAGTGTAGAAATTGCCAGAATACTCCTGCTGTGGTTTATAACTCATTTGAAAGACTTAATTTGAACTTTTTGGTCTTAAAGGTTACATGCTAAGATGTGTATTCGTTGTTTTCAGAGAAAATTCTTTAATTGATTTTTTTTTTCTTGGTTCAAAGTTTAAAATTCTAGTGGAAGATAAATTCACTTCCTTTCATACCAGACAGACTTTTATGGCAATTTATTGTACATTTATGTTTTTTCCTCTTGTACTTCATAACAAGAAATCATGCTGGAGCCCAGGCATGGATTTAGAGACCTATGGAAACACATTTTTAAACTCCTTATTGCACTGTAATAGTCTGGTGGCAGAGGGAGGAAAAAAAAATGCTTGCCAATCCATTGCATGCTATCATACTTTTTTACTTTAAAATCATTGTAACAACATACACATATTTGTAACAACATGAAGGCATTTTGGTCTGTTGTATGCGTTTTCTGTTTCCCCCAACTCAAGCATCTAGAGGACTGTCATAAATTATACGTCAAGGAATCAGCGTTTCATTTGGTGTCACTGAGGGATTCTGTACTGTTTCACAGTGGGAATAGCTGAATTTTAGCAGAAGTGGAAACAATTTCTGAGGGTTATTCCCACAATTACATAAATTTTAATACTTACTCATGCCTTGTCCAGTAACAGCAACCACTACTCCTGTGGCTATTTGGGGGGTTGCGGGTGTATGGTAGTATAACCACATCCTGTCCTCCCTCTACCACAGATATTTCTAGATTATTTTCTCTGACCATGGGTGATAGAAAGTCATCGTCTTAAGAAACTTCCTTATTGAATGCATTCCACTGCTGAGCACAACAGTGGACCACTACTGTAAGAAAGGTTTGGAGTATTTTTCCCCTTCTGATACTTGAGCCTGCACGAAGCTGTTGCCAAACTTCTTAAAACTGAAGTAGCATTAAGCAATTATGCAACTGCCAATAGTAATTAATCTAACAATTTACTCATTTATCGTACTTAATGTTCTTACCTTTTTGAAAATCTTCAGACTAAAATTATATTTAATATAACTTTTGAATAGATCTCTTTCTCCCCTATTTGTTTTTAGGTAACATTTTCTGAGTGAGTCTTCATATGCCAGACATACTTGTTTATCATGGACTAACATAAATTTATGTGTTGGGTCTAAAAAAAAAATCTTAAAAGCCAGCAGTAGGGGAATGAGGTGGCTAGTGTCTACAAAACTTGGTGCAGACTTTAAAACTGCAGTTGCGACACTAGTCAGATGGAGGATTTTTAATTGATTTCTTATAGATAAAATAGGAAGTAGTAGAATTTACCTCCTTTTTTTTTTTTTAGTGTGTTTGTTAAATATGGAAATTTAGCTAAGCCAGGCCATATAGAAGCATCTATGTGGGCTTCTGATGAAGATTATTTCCATTCAGGCCCAGATTGATGAATATACAAATAAGTTGTTAAAATGTTTCTGTAGTTCAGACATAGTTGACAGAAATGGATCAATTTTTATGGAAAAGATCTGAGTCACCTAATCCAAACTGGATCATGTCTCAGCCAAAGGACACATGATTCTGTCCCTTTGGATCTGCCAGTAATAGTATTTTTATTTTCTGCTCCTTAAATTTTTAAAAAACCTGTTATGGTTAGTTATTAAGCAGAGGGTTTTTTTATTTGTTAGGTCAGAGTTTGGTCTAGGCAGGGCCAGCTGAGGTAACTGGAGATAAAAGTTTTGCGGGTAAACAGTGATGTTCCAAGAGGCCCAGCATGAATGCAGTGAAGAAGGCATTCAAGATACAGACTAAATTGTTAAGCTACCTTGACTTTAAACTATGGAACAGACCCATGTTAACACAAATACAAATGCTACCTCCAAAATTTTAGAATTGAAACACTTCTCCCCCCTCCTACAAAGTAAAATTTATACAGAAATATAAAATGTAGTATAGAGAGTCATAATGTTGCTATTATTTGAATCAACTATAACTGATAATCTATAAATTAAAACTCGAATAGCTATTTTGTATAAACCAGATTTTATGTTGGTTAAAGGAAGCAAGGGGTTAAGACATTACCCCAGCTAAATCTATTACATATAAAATGGCTAAAATGGCTTTGACAAGCTCATTAAAATTAATACGAACATTTCAATGGGACAGACTGGCTGTCATAAATTATTCAGGAAAAGAAATTGTGCTATTCAACAAAGCATGCATTTTTAATTAAAATACATGCAAAATTTTAACTAGCAGCTAATTTCCATTTCACCCTGACTTACTAGCTTTATCTTCTTGGGGTTTCACAACAAAATGAGTTACAATAAACACACCCTCTATTACAGCATTATGGATCACTTAACTTTATTACATAGTGTAGCCATGGTTACCAGTCACTGAAAAAGAAGAGACATAAAGACTTGATAGCAGTTTATTGCTATCCATGAAACCCTAAATCAGATTAATTTCATTTCTTTTTAGACGTGAACTGGAGCTACTAGTTGCTTGTCAGGTTTAGGTGTGCATATGTGTGTCTGCACATGTAAACAGTGTGTCATGTCACCAGGACTGGGGTAAACCCACTTGCAGGTTGAGGTGGATTGAGCAAGTGGTATATATGTTGATAGTTCCTGTCTGGTCTGTATAACCTGAGAACACAAAAATGGACAGAGAATTCCTGTCCTTGTGACTTCATTTCCCTGCTGTTCAAGACTGGTCTTATAAAATCTTTGATGAAACATTTTAAAATGTTTTAGGTATTTTCTCCTACTCACCCTGCTGGAAGGTTGTGATGGTTAGGAAAGTGCTTGTAACTCCCAGTCTGTATTTATGTGTATGTTTAGGAACCAGTACTGTGTTTATCTAACTAAAAATAATTTTTTGGTCATCCACAGTTTTCCTTTTTCTGGATAGACAAGTATTTCTAGTTTCCTTTTGAGATCCCTTCTTCTCTTCTGTGATCTTTTAACTATTCCTTCTCTGCAGAAGGGCTCAGTGAAGAGATCCAGCACTTTAAGTTCACTTGTTTTGAGCATACATGAGCAGAACTGTGCACTGTGCTTCAGAGGAGGTCTCTTCAACCTCTTATATGCTAGCATTGACAGGTTGCTGCCCCTCTCAGAAATTTTTTATCACTATATATATGGATCTTATTGATATTTGGCATGGAAATGATTGTGGAGCTCTTGATTAAAAGTCACAGTACTTGTACAGCGCATGACGACTGAGTTGAAAAGACTCCCAAGCAAAGCCTAAGGGCAGAATGAGTTGAACAGAAATGGTTCAGTAAACCCCCAGCAGCTTTGCTGACATTACATGTTTAGTCAATGTAGTTTTACCTTGTGTCCCTCCTTGTTTTGTTCTAAACTGCTCAGCTCAATGCACAACTCTTGGTGGCATTTTTTTCTGGAAGATTTCAGAGGATGTCTGTGTAGTTAAAATAGCAGAAGACTTTCAAAACTGACAAAAATCTAATACTTTTAGGAGTTTATGTGTGTGTAAATAAAGGGATGAGCTAGACTGTTCTTGAAACCACTTGAATTTAGTCTTATAAGTACTGTAAAATCTGTTATTGTACCAACTTAATTTAATGCTTGACAGACGTTCCCAGAAAAAACTTCCAGATTTTTTATAGCATCTTGTTTTCTCTAAGAAATGACATTTCATCAAAACTCCATTGAAAAAAAAAAACACCCCACAACAAACCAAAACAAAACCATAAGATAAATTGACTATCTCTGTTAGTAATTATTCATTTGCCCCAAAAAGTTTTCTACTGTTTTAAAATGTTTGGAAGTATTTGAAACAGTAAACTCTTCTGATATTGTTATGTGTTTTTTCAGTATAGAAAAATTTCCCCTTGTATTCTAGAAATAAAATACTCCAAAATATCTTTACACATTTGATTCTATATTCTATACCACTTCAAACTTTTTTTCCCACTTTCCTTAACTCCTCAGGCATGGACATGGATCTTCACAAAGGTTTACAGTTAACACTTATAAAGCATTCCTGTTTCTGATTGGAAATTCTTGTTTCCATTGCATAATACATGTATCTTAAATTATTTGCATCCCTTCACCTTAAATGACTCTAAAAGGGTGTAACACATTGTGCATTATTTGTGAATAATGCACAATCCCTTGAGAATTTCTCTTCCGTTATCATACTGAAGTGACTTTCATATATTGAGCTCAGGTTTGAGAATACGAGCAGCAGTGTCTTCGTAGAAGCTCTTCTGCGACATCATCTGGCTAAATTGGCCCTTGCAGTATAAAGCCGGCATGTAATAATAATAATAGTCCTGGCTGGGATCCTTCCAGATCTATTAAGCCCTTTCAGTTTCTGATAGGTAATTATTTTGCTCCGGCCAAAACTAAAATGGGTGATAATATTTTTGGAACTCATACTATCAAAAATTTGGCTCCTAAATAGAGAGCAATGATGATGAAAGTTATGCATGGATTTTAAAGTATCTTAGGAAGTTGAAGAACCAACATTTTTTCATTTGGAAAGCTACAGCACAAAAGGTCTTGATGGAACAGTGATGTGGTAGGTGCTCAATCAACAAAAAAGGTCACTGAGATCTAGGAGTGGGATATATGTGACATTAATTATAACCATGTCATGTATGTGCACCCCATATATGGCTTTGAAAATCTTCCACAAAGAGGATATACATTCTCTGGCATGAAGAATTTATATATGTAATGGGGAGTTCAAAAGCATTTTGAAGTTTTTGGAAGACGGAGAATAGCTTAACAATAGCAATGAAAAAGGATTCTCTTTCACTTAGACTATAGATAAGGACAAAGTCTTACACTTGCATATTGTATTATAGAATAATTTTTCTTGAATTTATACTTTCATTGTTCAGGGAGAAAGGATGAAACATGGATTCTGTTTTTCTATTCTTTTGTGGTGTAAGATGATTTATTACAGTATTATGATACATTGCTAATTCATAAAAGGCTTTTGTAAATCTCTAGTAGTATATGAGAAAATTATGTTCATATCAGTCTGTCTTCAAATTGCCAGATTATAAATGGATTTTTATTAAAATAAAAAATAAGGCAGTAATAGTAGTACTAAGGCAATGTTTTCCTGTTTATTAGAATCTTGTAATGATGCAGGCTGTTGCAAAAACTGAGCTTGGTATTTGGGAGGGAGGGTGTTGGTTGTTTTGTGAGTTTTTTTCCTGTAGATTAAGTTGTTACGATGACTGAGAGACTGTTGAGAGCTTCCTGGGAGAACATGGAATATAGTATGAGAAGCCAACCTTAAAGCTGCACTTTCTGTTTTACAGTTTATCTAGCAAACATATTAATGATTTTTCTTTGCTGAAGAAAAAAGCTTGGCTTTCACAAGGAAACTTGCCATAGCATGCATTGTGGATGATACTCAATTTCAGATCAGCTGAAATAGGTGTGCTGGCACTTTTCCACACTATCTAGAATTATTAGAAAACCTTCTAAGTATATTTTCAGTGCATCATGCAAAGATCTTATTTCTACTGATATATTGATAATGATTGCATAATCAGTGGGTCGGCAGAGTCATTAGAGAATGTATTACAGCATTTTTGTGAGAAAGAAAGACTTTGAAGGAGTCTTGAAACAGGCTGGTACCTGGTATTCAGTATTCAGATGTACATTCAAGCTCCCCTACTGCTTGGGACCAGAGGAACCACAGACTTCATTGGTTGGCACCTTATCTGAGATACATCAGAGATGCTCAAGGACCTTTTGTTGTGTCTTAAAGATTATATGGAAATAAAGGAGTTGTTTCAACTAGGCTATTTTATGCCAGGTTCCTGAGATTCCCTGCCTCTTCAGGGGTTTAGCTCACTGCGCTTAAGACCAGCTCACTGAATCAAATTGTTGAGAAGATGGAGCCTTTCAGTGTTGAGTCTTAGATGTTGCTGGATGGAGCCTTTACTGAGGCTCCCTCTCCCTCACACTTTGCTCCGCAGGAGCTTTTACACCAAGACGCTTGTGCTTGAAGATGGCTTTGCTACAAAGAGTTGTTTCTATTAAAACAGTACTCCCAGGACTAGTTAAAGGATAAAATAACTCATTTTTGTATTCTGTTTGCTATTCTTTTTTGCTTAACTGTTCAGTATTTAAATAACTTGCTTCTGTATTCAGTCAGCCAAACTGTAGTTGTCTAGATGGTTTCTTTATGAGCATCTGGCTTCCTATCTTAGCTCATTTTGTGTTCAGTTGCCTTGACCGTTTAGAAGAAATATGTAGCATCACCTTACATTGAGGAGCAGAAAACATACTTATTCTAAGCAGTATATCTCAGATCTTGCTGTCAATCCTGCATGTTTTTACAGCCAATAAAAAAACATAGCAGATTTTTCGTGCATTCTTTCCTACATTCTGTTTTCAGTTCAGTTGAGTCTAAATCTCACTGAAGAAACCTTTTCATTAAGGAGACAATATTTGACTGAATGAAAAGCAAATGACAGCTTTGATGCTAGATAAGAAATTGGATTTTCCACAGCAATAGTCCAGTCATATCAGCCTGTGATTGGCATTTGCTGTTTAGAAAGCAGCAGAGTAGTCAGGTATTTGCCCCTCTATAAGGACTGAGAGCTGTCTCAGCTGATGTTCCATTGCTCCTCCTTTTTCAACAAGGTCTGTTTGGATTTTGCTGCAACTTGATTGTAATTTGCTTTAGCCAGAAAGAGCTACATATGGGGATCTAATCGCTGCTGTTGCAATTGCTCTGTTGCATAGAAGACCACATTTTGGTCTGAAACCTGTTTTGTTTGGAGCTTTTGTTTACATCAGAGGGGGAAGAATATATAAACCTGTTGGTTGAGACCTAACATGAAGGGAAGACCCCCATATTCCCTCCTCCTGCCAGGAGTCCTTAGGGTCAGGGAGACCTAGCGAAGGATGGTGGTTCTGGGGACACCTGGTAGAACAACAGAAACAAAGTGGGCATGCTTTGCATGACTCACAGATTTTATTTTTTTAATTAAAATGTACATTTTAAATGTGCTTTTCTGTTACAATCTTTTTGTGATCTGAGAAAGTGTGTGCTCACTGCTACCCATGCCCTTCCAGGAGCTGAGATAACAACAAAGTGGGAACAAAAGCTGTGAAGGTCACTGAGATCAGCTAACAGGGAAAGCCCCAGGCAAAACTGATGGCAGAACAGAGCAGGGAGAGGAGGAGAGGATAAGCACATCACCAGTCTACTCCTCTTTGCTGGGCCACAGCAAGTCTAGTTACTACTTTTAGATGGTGTTACTGCAAGAGAAAAGTAACCAGTGGGCTGGATGGTTACCTCCTTAGAGAAGACCTACATGCACTGTTACATTAAAAATTGCTGATTTTCTTAGGCTTTTCTCATTCTTTAATAAAATATATGGTTTTCTTAATTAGTATTTGTCACTAATAAAAATGAGCTTTTAACATGAGCATATTTAATGTAATTTTACCATCCAATTAATGTAAAAAATAACCTCCAATTTCTAGGAAGAGGAAGCCAAATGCTGTTATTCCCATTGCATAGATGCTACTGAAATACCCACAGTCCTTGCTGCTTTGCCCTAAAGTTCACGACACTGTACAGTGTACAACTATCCAGGCCTGTATAGATGGCTTTCAGTTTTTAGCAGTTTTAGTCACGTTTTTTAAGCAGGTAAGACAGGAATTAAGTTTTCCTTAGACACAGAGGCCATCTTGTGGCAGAATGATGGTAGTTGTATTAAGATACCAATATAGATGGAAAAATGAAGTCCACTTTGTTACAGTATTTCCAGTATTATTTGTAGTACCATCATACACTGAAGCATGATTGTGCTGGTTTTGGCAGGGGTAGAGTTAATTTTCTCCATAGTAGCTGGCATGGGGCTGTGTTGGATTTGTGCTCCAAACAGTGCTGATAACACAGGGATGTTTTAGTTACTACTGAGCAGAGTCAAGGTCTTTTCTGCTTCTCACACCACCCCACTAGCAAGGAGGTACACAAGAACTATCTATATCTATAACCCATACCATATGACATCATACTCAGCAATAGAGCCAAGGGGAAGGTTGGGGGGCAGGGGCGAACACTTCTCAGGGATTGGCTGGGCATTGGTCAGTTGCTGGTGAGTAATTGTTTTCATTTGCATCACTTGTCTTGGGTTTTATTTCTCTTTTTCTTCATCACCATCATTAGTATAGTTAAATTATTCACCTGTTGGCATCTCAACCTGTGGATTTTCTACTTTTACCATTCCAATTCTCTTCCCCCATGCTGCTGCGGGAAGAGTGAGTGAGGAGCTGTGTGGTGTTCAGTTACTGGCCAGGGTTAAACCATGACAATGATCATAATGTATGGACATTCTGACAGTATCTGATGAACCTGCAGCAGAATAGTCATTACTAAAGAGAAGGCACTGAGACAAAAGATCTCATGACAGAATGTGTTAGGGCACTCCAAAAAGTCTGATAAAATTTTCTGCTAATAAGTTAGATTACATTTTAAAAACATCTTTATAGAAAAAATTTTTAAAAGGAAAGGCTGGTTATGTTACAGAAAAGGATGAAGTTCCTCAAATATTCTGCCTTAAAACTAAAAACAGATAATCCTACAGAATGAGACATTACTGAATAGATTAATTAAACTCATACTATTCCTATTTTTCTTTTCATTTGCAGTGCAATTTTCTCATTTCTGGTAGTTATTTAGAAATGTTGCAAATATATGACCCCTGAAAATAAAAAATCCAGACTGGCAATGCATATCAAAATTAGGATCTGTCAGCAAGACTTACAGGGATTCTAAATAGTCTAAATATTAATAAATTTTAATAACTTTTAGATTAATATTCAAAGTTGGTGGAGGCAAGGGGAGAAGAAAATAATTGGTGCCTTGAATTCAGAAGAATAACAGTAACTAAAAGGTAATTATACACAGGCAGGGGGGAGAGATAGAGCTGCACGCTGCTAGAGCAAGTAAGGAAACTGCAGATGTGACAGCCTGTGTGGTCACAAATTAACATTTGTATATTTGTGTGTGTAAATAGCAAGCAGTCAGCTTTCTCCCAGAATCCTGTGACTCCCTGGCGCTTGCTAGCTGTGTTGAGCCTTTAGCAGAAATGTCAAAGTTCAGTGTTTAGAGAAATCGGTGGTGTGCTGTATGAGGTGGATTGCAGTAGAGCCACAACTAACTGAGGTCTGTCAATTAGGATATTATTTCAGTAGAAACACAGTTATAAAAATCCAACCCTGCTATTGCCCTGACTTTTAAAAATTAGATTAGTCTTACTTAGCATTCTGGAAAGAAATGAGTTTTCAGAGATTGAAATACGTGGCTAAGGCATGGCACAAATACACCCAGTTTATTAACTGCACCTTCAATACAAGAACCCAGCATAATGAATGACATTTTAAAGGATTACATTTTAAAACTTACATGAAGAAATACTCCTTTTCCCAAACTTAATGGTAACCTGAAAAATCCATTACCATGACAAAAGTGAGGCAATAAATCTGGTAAATTCTGGAAGCAGATTAGATATTCACATGCGGTAACAGTGAATTCTGCTGTGACATTCACAAGGATAAAGCCATTCACTGAGAATACAAAAGTCAGGATTAATTACTAACAAACATGAAAGAAAGAAGAAATTTCCTCTGAGCATTGTCATGATCTATCATGCTTTCCTCTGAAGAACCTGGTAGCTATTATTACTGGATATAGAGTAATCTATACCTCATGGAACGATTAATGAGATTTTGATAAACTATGGTGAATAATTCCTGATATTTGTGTAGAAATATAATTCTATGTCAACTGAGTATGGTACGTGCAAATAATCAAAGTCCTTAGAAATCTGTGCAGATCAAATCCTCCATACCTATATTTTCAATAGCTCACTTGTGCACAAGAGAAATGTTCGCTTTTAGCAAGCAAGGACATTGGTATTATACTTCGCTTTAGTAAAGAGGTTGCAAAGTAACACATAAATAAGCAGCCTGATCCTCGACTGGTATCCCTGTCACTTGTTCATTCACACCTTTGAACAGGAGTAGAAGTAGGCCTGTCAGTTGCTAGCAATTCTGTCAAGTGAACACTTTATTTTGGCACTTAAAACGAAGTTCTTCTGAAAGATCACTTCTGCCACTCTTCTGCAAATAGCGAGACAGAAGCTGCTGTTTATCAGCTGACCTTGGAAGGGACTTCTTCCAGCAGCAAAGCAGCTCATAGATCTGGTGTGTTAAATTATCAGGGCACTTCAGCTTAACAAGCTGAAGTACGCTCCGACAAACAGGTAAGCGTAAAGCAAGCAGTGATGTATTATCTTCTGCAAGCTCTTCTGCAAGCCAATACAGCAAGCTGTCCCACAGGGCCTCTGAAGGGCAAAAATTAGTAAATTAAGAGCATTCTTGTTCTGCCATGTAAATCATTCTTTCTTTTGAAAAGCTTTCTAAAGCTAAGACCTCCCCAGCTAAATGTGGTTCAGGTTTTACTTTCATGAAAATATCATCACTTATTCCTCAGCACAGTTACCAAAATTACATTTGACATGACATGAATTTAGTCAAAAGCAGATTCAGCAGTGATCTACAACTTTTGGAAGTACATGGGAAAAGCTAGCAATAAAATAAAAGGGTTTGGGCATTTCCTTTAACTGATACATAACTTATTTTAGAGCTTTTCAGTGCAAACTGAATCTCCTTACACAGAAAATTATATGCTGTTCAAGCACACACATACATACACACCCCCCTGCCCCCATCTTACCAGAGCTTTTGCATTTCCTGGTAAACACATCACTTTTTCTGGTTTGTTTTTTTCTTTTAATATCTTTTAACACATTAACTACTTTGGTTCATGAATATGACATTTTAAAATTTCAGTTACAGGCAAAATAAAGCTTGGCATTTAAAGTAAATGGCAAATATAACAATTATTTCTTTTTATATTAATGTAATATGTATGCATTCTTACCTGATGAATCAGAATAAATTCTGCTTGTGCTTCGTGGACGGTTGATCAACTTTTCACGCTATCAAAGAAAATGTGTTGAAAAAAGATAAATTACTGAGTAAGGAATGAGGTGTAGGAGATGGGGGTGGATTGAAATAAATCAGCATTTAAGATTGGTCTACATACAAAGAGGATTTTTGTCATTAAAAACCACTTAACACCATCAGCAGGTGAAAATCAGTGTATAGCTATTAAAATAATGAAACTAAGTCTGTTTACACCAAATGAATGTCTACTGTATCTTATTGGAAAGTTTATAGTTTATAGTTTTATAGTTTATGCAATTTTATAAAAGTTTTGTCATGTCATGAGTGGTGTGCAGAAACTGGGTGTGTAGAAAATCTGTATGACGCATTCATACATGAAATGGATTCTAAATTTGAATACCGCAGTAGTTTTAACTTGCTGGTTTTGTGTTCTTGTTGCAGCTGTGTACATACCATACTGTTTCAAGGAAAATAACCTTTTGGTAGGTCTAGAAATCATAATATTTTTTGTAGCTATGGTCATTCATTTTACATGGTTCAACTTCTAATTACAAATCACTAATCGTCATCAGAACTCAAAAGACAAGTTCCACTGAAAGTACACAGTTCTTCCCCTTTCTTCCTTTGAACGCTGGAGAGAAAGGAAAAATGACTCTGTCTTTTTACCCTAGGACTGAGAGGAAAGTCTTGTGGGCTTTGCTCTTGTTTCCTACTCCATGTAGAACAAGAAATTACCTCCATAAGCACTGAGCACAAGAGATTAATTTGTATCGAGTGCAGTTCAGCTATTTGTTGTTGTTAGAAGCTGTAATTTTCCTCTTTTAGTGTCCGAGTTATGTTTTTTCACACCCATTCAGTTGTATTTCCTGGGTTTTTTTTCTGCACAGCTTTCCCTGTGAGGCTTGCTCCAGGTTTATTCAGTGAGTTTCTTTTTTCCATTTGTGAATTAAGAGCATGAAGCTCTGACTGTATAAATTACTCTCCTTTTCATGCTGGGCATACTGAGCTACAGCCTTGCTGAGCTTATTTTAAATACTTATTATAATACAGATTCTATATATTGTACTGAGTCGTCTTGGCAGTGGGATTCAGTAAGCACAGGATGCCCACATTATGCAGTGCTTGGCAGCGCAAACCTCCTATGCGGCACTCCGGGTCTGGATCTGCCTCGTCTTGCATGCTTCTACAGCAGTTCCTGGGGTGAAGTCAGCATAACCAGGCTAAAAAAAAGCCCTCAAAATAAAGGCAATACAAAGCTCTTCCCGAAGGGGGCATTGTTTTTCTTCCAACAGTCAGCTTTATTCGGCTTCGTTTAATTATGCATTTATATTTAAACTTATTCTCATTAATGAATGAGAGTTTAGCACCTCAAAGGTCTGTCTGAGATTCTCGGAGTTACTGTAGATGAACTCAATTACCCATGCCTTGACTTTAATCTGAACCACTTTATGCTGCTTAATGTTAAAACAGTAGTAAAACTGATAAGAATCGAGAATGAGTATTGTCTGGAAATAGTGTAATAATATACAGTGCATTAGATCTAAAACATTACGTCTGCCTTTAAAGATTAAATAGCTGTGGTGAAGCGCTAAATTCACCCACGGTTCAGCTGCGCTGGCATGTGGCCCCACTGTTCTTGTTAACAGTGTAAGTAAAATACTCTTGGCGGTCAAAGCAGTTTTCTAGTCTAGAAGGCCCTTCAATTAGCTAAGCCTTTCTGAAGCGGAGGATCACATGCTATTTTGCTGTGAGACAGTCATTAGACATAGAACTTCAGCAGAATAGCAATTTGATAATGCTTCTATATATTACAACAATCTCTTTCTGCAAAGCCTTCTGATTGCAGCCAGTAATACTGAAGTGCTCCGTCAATCGGACCTCTCGGACATGACCGGACTCTCTTAGCATATTAAACAGGACAGACAGGAAAGGAGAAATCAACACTTTAAACAATTTAGCCCAGTGTCACATAGATACAACTGCTTTGTAATTGGTAGAAATATTGCTGATACGTGTGTGCACATACTTGATAGCAGAGACTAATTCACTGTATTTAACTTGTAAATAAATCACCGGTTTGACCAACCAGTGTTTCATAATGCTGAGGAAATGAAAGCTCCGTAAATAGGAATTGGGAGTGAAGATCAGCTCACTTCTGTACAAGTCTAGCATGTTTAAACTGAGAACTGATGTGGGTAGCTGCTTACAAAGTAAACAGCCACTGCTTTTACTAGTGTCAGAAATGCATTTCTTAGAGAGTGGATAATGTGGATACATACATACAAAAATGGCTTATAAGCTGTATAGCTACTGTTTTCTCTCCACAGTTAAAGAGAAATTTAGTTGGGAATTTTACAGAAATAATGTAGTCAAAAAGGTTGCCTTAAAAAGATTCCATCTAGGTATGTCACAACCAAAATGAGGCATTGTGGATGGTTCTAACTTTACCATTGCAGGGGGAAAAAAAAAACCCAACCTAAACAAACAAACAAAAAACCAAACCCAAACAAAACCAATAAACCACCACCACCCCCAAACCTACCCACCCCTTCCCCACAGCTTAGAATCACTGGATGGTTTGGGTTGGAAGGGACGTCGAAGATCACCTTGTTCCAACCTCCCTGGGACACCCTCCACTAGACCAGGTTGCCCAAAACCCCATCCAACCTGGCCTTGAACACTGTAACCTGCTGCAGGGTGTTGCCACCCTCACAGTAAAGAATTTCTTCCTAATCTAAATCCACCCTCCTTCAGTTTAAACCCATTATCCCTTGTCCTATCACTACACTCCCTGATAACCAGTCCCTCTCCAGCTTTCCTGTAGGCCCCTTCAGGTACTGGAAGGCTGCTGTAAGGTCTCCCTGGAGCCTTCTCTTCTCCAGGCTGAACAAGCCCAACTCTCAGCCAGTCTTCATAGGAGGGGTGCTCCAGCCCCCTGACCATCTTTGTAATGAAACTTCATTCCATTTTGTTGAGAAAATTTCTGGCAACACTGAGTGTTTGCAATTTCATGTGTATTGAAACTAATCTGCTAACAGAGGTAAAGTAAGCGTAAGGTATTTATTAGTTCAACAAAATAGTAGAAATGTAAATAGTCTTTGCTCTTCTTGTCCTGCACTTCCTGCTATTTTTGAGATTTTATTCTCAAACCATGAAAGGTTCTCCCAGTATATTGGGAAACTGTCCATCAACAGTTTCACAGCTTAGAGTCAACTAACTCTCAATTAAGACACGAGAGCCTTACTGTGACAACTGGAGCTGTGTAAGCAGCTGTATTAGTGTGACCAGTACTATGAACAACCCAGCTTTGTCAATAAGTCAGATGTGAACACCAGGCATTATGTTTTCATATGTTTGCAAGATTTGTGGCAGCTCAGTTGCTGCAGTGTAGTATACATGTGTTAGAAACTGGCAAAACTGAAGGATCACTGCTGGACTGTGTGTCTGCACACACAAATGTGGTCAGACAGTTCTGGGAGCTTTATCGATATATATTAATAGCATCAGCATATGACTAATTATGGACTGTGCCAGTCTCACTTTGTATCATATGAATATTAATACAAGACTTGTGCTTTAATGAAGTGGCAAATAGCAGTTGCATTTGACAGATGGCTGGTGTAGTTGTTTGTGTAATTAGTGCATTAAATTTCCCCTAACTGTGTTTTTGTATACAGTTGTAACTATTCCCTTCTATTTCTTTTATTTATTAGAAAGTCCACCTAAATGGGAAGATATATCTGATTCAAATATATTGATCAGATCATCGATAGTAAAAACAAGATAAAAGTTCTTATGTTAATTTTTACTGTCACTGCTCCCATCACTGTTAATAATTTTAGAAGACATAATAAGATATGGTAAGTAATTAGAAATTCCTTTTCATTGCTCTGGCGTTTAATTGCACCTGGATCATTATGTCTAATATATGATTCTGTCTCTCTTCCAGTCAATTCCTTTTCTAGCTCAAGCACATTTTTAACTGCTGCAAATATCCTGTTCAAAGAAGTTTACTTTTTGACTATTTTTGCCTGTTAAAAGTATATTATTTTCTATTACTTGTTACACCTGCCACTTAACAATATTGTTATGCTTATATCTGGTAAGAGGGGATATAATAATTCATTTTCCAGTTCCTCCTTAATATTCATAAGTGAATACAATATTTCAACTTCTGTTGAAACTGCCTGAAGTGTAGTCATCAGAATATTGCCTCTCTACCTAGAACCGCTCCATGTTTCTGATCAACTTCCAAACCTCCTTTCTGAGTTCTGTGACCAGAACCAGAGTGTAGTCATGGTGTGGATGCCTCGTAAATAGATGGCATGATCTTGTTGTCAGTTTTGTTTTCTAATAATTTGGAATGTTCTGCTCACCTTTGCATTTGCTGCCAGATGCTCTGGAAGTTTTCAGAGAGCAAAATGACCATGGGACTCAAAAAATGACTTTTTTAGTGTACTAGGTAAGTTAGAGTCTGTCAGTATAAAATTAGGTATGTGCTTCCGCCCCAGCAAAGCACTTGCTGACATTCAAATTATATTGTTTATTTTCTAGACACTCAGTATCATCATATTCTGTGATTTGTCACAGACACCTTTAGTATTCTGAATATTTTGTGCTGTCATCAGACTTTTCACTTAATTATTCAGAAGTTCCTGATTAATATGCAGTCATGGATCTGTGGGGGACTTTACTAGTAATCTTCTTCCCTTGAGAAAACCAATCACTTTTTCCTACTCTTTTTCCTATCTTTCAGCCAGAAAACACACCAAAAGAGAATAGATTTTGTTCTTAAGATATCTGTGATCTTGTTCAGTATGGAATTCAAGATTTACTTGGCTGATAGAAGGTAAGAAGAGGAAAAGAGTAAATAATATTAAAATTTCACATTAATGAATGTTACATACCACTAGATATTGGTGTGGGTGAGAATCCTCGTGTATTTATATACCAATAGTAAGGTATGTTATACTTAATTTACTAATTATTCACTAAAGTCAAATAACCAGCTTCCTTCTTCAAATTGATAACTGAACTAGCTAAATGATTAAGAATTTTTTCTTCTCTATTAAAAACCTGATGGTAGACATTGTCAATTTTAAATTATTATACTGGAGGGACAGAAGATAGATTAAAAAGATGTAACGTTCACTAAATGTAGCCAATTTTGTGTATTAAGATGACACATCACAAGGGAATGTTTTATGTGGATGCTATTCCACATTCTATAGAGAGGAATTTCATACTACGACAGAAAATACAAATCACATAATGAAAAAGTTATCAATATTGAAATTTTTTCAATCATTTTGATCACTGTTTTTGGCCTAATATTTGTGTTTAGTGAAGATTCTGGCTCCTCTGAAATGTCTTTTTCAGAAGCAAAAGAAAAGTTATTTGCAAGAAGCTGAAAAACTAAGCAGATTTTTGTGCATCAGACTTGGGTCCTCTGTGCTTGAACTAATTCAGTTGAAAGTAGAGCCCATACTCCAAAAAGAAACCCCAAACATAAAAACCCCAAACCAGACGTAGAACAAATATTGTCAAAGTCTATCACAGTTCCTGAGGTTTGACTTCATTTCTAATTTACCAGCAATTATCATTTTATGGTTCCTCCATTTATTTCCATTTAAATGAGTAGGCTACTTGGATGCTACTGTGTACTCACATACATTGTATATTCTCACAGACTTACAGACTCTGACCAGACTTCAATATCTCAGCCACACTGGGAAAGAGGAGATGTGGCCTTTCTTCTTAGGAGAAAATGAGTAGTCAGAAATACTTACTTTGAGAAGTCCAAATAGGACATTTATAGCATTTTATATTTATAATATTTATAGCAGTAGACCATATATGCCAACCCAAAACCAAGATATTTGATAATTACTTTTGTGGCCTAATAAATGCTATTCCATCCCTTAAATCTTACTTTTCTCATGCAGTAAGATAAAGTGGAATACTGGGATAAAAGCTAGGTGGTTGGATGGAAGAAAACTAAACGATGCTTAGGGTGTGCCATAGATTTTTAAATTCTTTTTTTTAAATCATTCCACTGGACCTCAAGAGTTTGTATTTCCCTCTCTGTGAATACTTCATATGAAATGTTAGATATGTGGAAGAGTGCTTGAAAGCACATGATTCTTAAAAGAAAACTTACATGTTCTGTGAAGTTATATCAGAAATCTCCTTCTAAAATCTTCAGCATTTAAATTTCTTAGTTTTTACTTAAGAGAGTGGAGATGAGAGAGAAATCAAGAAGTATGCATATGAAATAAAAGATATATTTGCAGGTTAGCTTAAGGAAGAGTAAAGACAATTAAATTCAATAAGAGATTGATCTACACCAAGTATTACTGTACATATTTTGATATTTAAATGCATGCAAATTTGATAGCAGTAGTCTAACAACAAGATTTTATACAGTATAGGGTTATGATACCTAGGCTCCTTGAAAAGATTACAATGACATTTCATTACAGGAATATTAAAGATTAATTTATGTAGCAGTGCCCGAGATGGAGATAATTGCCCACGTGGTTCTATTGCAGCAGCTTATCAAGCATAATAGGAGAATGAGGTGATAGGAGAAAGATAGGTTATGTGAACAATTTAGTGCTCCTACAATTTGCAGTTCTGCACTCCCAAGACAAGTATACAAGAAGTGTATGACCAAAATGTACTAATTTCTTAAAGCAGAGAGCAAAACTTCTGCTAAACATTTTTTTTTCCATGTTCATGCTTGGATGAGGGTCCCTCCCTACCTTCTAAGAGAAATTAGGAGGGTGTTTGTGATTGCTGATGGATCAGAATGGCTCTATCAGTGACTCCTGTGAGTAATCTGTAAAGCAAAAATCATACCAACATCTTTTTGCCTAGTAAATACTTGGTAAGGGAAAAGGGGAAAGATCTCTAACATTATCGAGTCAGAAACTAACCTTTGGCAATGTTAGTGCTAATTTACACAATGGAGATTGGTGTTGATCTTCACCATATGGCAAGGGTTGTTCCCATTCCTTGGTTAACATCTCTCTGGTAATTTTATAAAACACCACTGTTCCTTTGTAATGAGGTGAGCTGTGGTTACCAAATTCATCCACTTCTTTAATTTGGAGCTCTAGTCTGGGTCTTCTTTGTGAATGAAAAATCAGTCTGTAGACTTTCCCAAAATCTTTTCCATTCTCTGCAGTTCATACAAAAAAAGAACCAACAAAAAACCAAAAAACCCACACCAACCAAAATAAAACACTGTATTTAGACATGTGACATCTAAAATAATTCATTAGGGTGAGTCAAACAGAGCTAATCACATGACATTTGGTTGTTATCATCATTATTACATTATATTGAACGTTTGAGGTTCAAACCTTTCTGCCAGCCTGCTTCAGTAGTTGAAATGTCTTCACAGGAAATGTCTTAGCCCCTGAATTGTTGGTATAAGGAATAAGTCATGAAGGCTGTGCTACAAGTTGGAAAGTAAGGAACATGGAGGGGGATAAAATGCATATGACAGAGAGACATAAAAGTGAGATGATATTGTGAATGGAATTAGAAGTATGTACTTTCTGGTTATTTGGGATGGATACCTATCTGTAATAGCAAAACGAGCAGGGACAGGGAGGTAGGTGTATTTCTAGGATTTGTAATTCCATTTTAATTGATACATCTATAAATCCTTTGCATGGCTAAGTAGGCATTCCTTGGGGGCTAGAGACCTCTTTTTGAAGAATAATCCTTTCTTTAGGGTAAAGAGAGTTTTCAATGGGGGAATTTATGTGCAGCATGTTCAGAGGTACAAATACGTATTTTTTTTCCATTCTTTCCAAAACTGACAGAAAAAACATTACATAATTTTAGGTCAAGTTTTTTTAAGCATTCTAATATCTTCTCCCTTTAAGCAAATCTCTGAATAGTGGCAGCCACTGCATAGAATTTTTGAGGCTGATAATGGAAATAGCATTAACGAATCTCTCTCATCACCTCAATTCATAGTGCAACTCAAAAGGAGCAACATTTTGCCCTGGATTTCAGTTTTTAATTTTGCTCATGTTAAGGGAATTTGCACAGATAAAATAGCAGAATGTTACTTTCTGTTTGGAATCTGTTTCCTAACAAATGTTCATCATATTGAAGAGCCATTGCTGGAAACCTGTCTTTTTTTAGTAGAAGATAACATGCCAGCAGTTTCTGAGGCACCAGGTTTCACAGGATGCCAGAGGATCTAAGATGTCTCTGGAGATCATCTTGTTCAATCCCCATGCTCAAAACCGAGCCAGTCTAGAGCAGGTTTCTCAGGATGCTGTTCCTCTAGTACATTTGATTTTTTGAGTTAGGACACTTTCCTGTGCAGTTCAATGCACCTATCATTTACAAGAAACAAACCACTGAAATAGCTAAATGTGCCGTGACTAATCACAATCCACAAATGTTCAAGCACAGCATTTCTGAACAGCTGAGGTGACTGATAATGCTGATCCCCGTGAACGAATTAATTACCTTACCTGAAGCAAAAATATTGCCTCTAAATCTAAAAAGAATCTGCTCTCCTTCTCTTAATGAGAACTGCTGCGTTGGTTCTGGGGGACCAAAATAACCCTCTTCATGGAGATGTTGAAGTTCCCAGGTCAAATCTTTGGATGCAGATAGCAAAACTACTATTTTGTATGGGTTTTCTCTTTTCCGATACAGTATCACGTTAGCCATTGTGCTGCAAACAGCTTCTTCCAGTGCCTGGGCAAAGAGGAGAAGGTATGTGCTTTCCAGGAGGAATGAAAGGCGAATGACAACAAATCTGGATATTAGGGAAAAAAAAAAAGACAAAAAAAAAGACAATAAATAGGTCTATACAAAATCATTTTATCAACCGCCTATAATGCATTATGCAAAAGCACACAGTACTCAGTCTCCAATGGACCTCATGCTATCTCCCTTTCATTCTTGTTTCCAACATGTGAAAGGGTGGAAATTTGCCTGCTTCTGTAGTGAGGAGTACATTGACTCTGTATATATGAATTCAAAATACATACAACTTTTAGATGAAAGTAAAATAGTATTTCCTAATAAGAAATTCCAAAAAATATTATGGGTTTGTTTTTAGAGAGCTAAATCATATTTTCAAATTAAGAATAATATCTGAATTTTCTGTTTCAAGTTTTGTACATATTACATTCTGTACAGTCTGGGAACAGAAGACAAACAAGTGTATATTTGTAGTTATGA
Organism: Porphyrio hochstetteri; assembly: GCA_020800305.1. Taxonomy (NCBI): domain Eukaryota; kingdom Metazoa; phylum Chordata; class Aves; order Gruiformes; family Rallidae; genus Porphyrio; species Porphyrio hochstetteri. Next base: position 25,208,522 of record CM036913.1, on the reverse strand, counting down.
GTAACAAAACTCTATCTTTTTCATACTACAAAGTGGAATAAGAGATGCTGGCAAGTGTACAATTTCTTAACTCTACTAATTTCTGTTGATCTATATACTTGAAAGTAAACATTTTAGTAAAATAATATTATGAAGGTATTATTACATTACCTTTCTAAATGCTCATTTAATTGAAATGATACAAGCCCATTCCGTGCATTCTGGATAATAACATCATCAAACACCTTCCACCCCTCTTCTTTGTTTCTGTGACCTAATAATTTCAACGTGTCACTAAGATTCTCCACATTTTTTTTCATAGAAGCACTCATGGCCCTGGAAAGTCAAGGAATTATAGGAAAAATAATAGTGAAAAATAGATCCTGCAGAAAGGGTAAGCTTGTAGTTGTAGCTCTGCTTTCTCTTCTCTTTCCTTGATGACTACAAGTGCTTTTCCTTACTTGCTGAAAATCGACCTCTGGAACTATAGTCCATGATATGTGAGTGATAGAATTGTTGAAAGAGTAATTTTTTTCAATTCTCCAGAAAAAGAGGGAAAAAAAATTCCATTGTAAGTTCCATTGTGTCAGAAATTTTGACTCGGTTAGCCATTGGAATGTGTAGAGGTAGAGATCAAAAAGTTAAAAGGCCAGGGTAGCCAAACCCCTGAATGGCAAAATAATGATCATAGCAGCTTTGAGGTATGGTTATTCTCTATATTCAATGTTTGGCTTCGATGGAAATGGCTGAACATTTCTTGCTGACAAAAGACTGCACATTTTTCATCAGGATTCCTGCTAGAATCTCTGCGGTCAGCATATTTAAAGATTATACCTCAAATGCTATATGAATTTTCCTGGTGAAGCTGTAGCATGAAAATTCTGGGGATCTGGTCTAGTGTTTCTAACAATACTTCTAAGTATAGCTGACTGTATAAAGGAGCTAACACATTTTTAATACAACAAATTATTAATCAACAACTGTTAAAAATGTTAAAAACTGTTAAAAATTTCATTCTGATTTTTGAAAACGCTGGATTTGTAGTGAAGTTGCTCTTACCAGGGATGGTATGCCATAGCAACCCTCTTTACAGTTGCACTAGTGGCTCTCACATGTTCTGTCTCATGTCCTTGCCTTTTTTTTTCTGGATTTGGAGGACAGGGTAGACTAATAGTGACTGAGCTGTGAAATGGTTGGGCTGAAGGATGTTGGACATAAACCAATGCACTAGTAGATACCACTGAGTAGTACATATCGTGTCTTGCTTTCAGTGTCGATACCAATGATGGTTCAACTGGCTGAACCTAAATATGGAAAGCATTTGTACAATTAATTTACACATTAATAAATCTTTTCTTATGTGCCTGTTTTTTATAAACTGATCTACCTTTTGTAACTAGATTAGAGATTAGATTACCATGGAAGCTTTAGGTTCCTCTCTATCACCCAGGTACAACCCTACCAATGTATCAGCACTTTATACAATGCACAACCAAGTGCTTGAAAGTCATCAAAACCCAAAACCTTTACAGACTAAAATATTTTGAATGTTTTGTTCCTGCCTTGAGTTCAAGTTTTAAGACTCCCGAGGTCCCCCAGATTTTGATTATTTTCTAAGATTTTTCAAATCTGTTATGTATTCACTATTAATTTTAGTTTCTCTGAACTTCAGAATCAATTTGTTTATAGGGGAATGGAGAAACACTGACAACTGAAGAAAATTTTGAGATTATTCTCAGCCTAAAGCTAAGAGGTGATAAAACCTTCTGTTGCACTACCCGGTACAAATAGTGAAGGTCAGGCAAGAAAAAATGTTGCATTAACTTAAACATTGGGCCAAGCACTTGAAGTTTGGAGTTGAAAACAACTGCATTTTTTAAGTATATTAAGCAAAGGTAGATGAGTCTTCTTTTTAGCTAGAGATATCATTGACTACTGACGATATGTGGTTTTGACAAAGTTGACAGGAAACCATTTTGTGTGCGTACAGGATGTGGAGCTGCACTCACTTTTCACTTCTAATAATGGAACAGGTTGCCCTTTAACATTATTGCCATCCTTGCTTCAGAACTGATCAGATAACAGACTTATGGAACAAGTATTTCATACTTCAAGCTCACCTTTAACTGCATGGGTGCTGGAGAACTGAATGTTTCTGGATGGTAATAGAAAGAGATTCTAGAATCCATGCTCAGCTTTTGTAAGAGTCCTGCATTTGGAACAGTGAATGTTTCTTTCTTTAAGCATGACAAGACAGAAAAAACACCCAAATGATAGATTTTCACTTCTGCAAAAGTTTCCTGCATAAAGAGAATTTGGTGTTAATGTACATAGAGGGAAAGGAAGCTGTTTTCCACAGTGGATTAGCACTTTGAGAAGGCAACTTTATTTATAGAGCAAGGTATGAAATGAAGATAAGACAATATTATTGCTACCTGGATGCACAGTTATCTGGTGAACTCTAATCATCATGTGATGTCATTAATATTCCAGTGTTGGATGGGTGAAATGAAATAAACTTATAAACTGGGTGATGAACATGGCTGATTGCAATTCTTCTGCACTTAAAAAAAAGAACCATCCTGTTTCTTTTAGATGGAGTTTGGACTCATACACACAGGATTGCATCTATATAATTGCAAAATCATTCCTCTTAAGTTTGTACTTTTATTAAATAATGCAATGTATTACACTTGTTTACAAAAATCATGAACCATTACTCAATAGTTAATTTTGTGGGATCAAGCACTTGCCTTAACATTACAAGTGAAAAAAAGGACCTTGTTAAATACTAGGTTTCAAATAGAATTAGTTCCTGAGAGAGTAATAAAAGTTCAATTTAACCCTATATAGTGGCAATAGGGCTAAATAATGACAACTTTACTTGTATAACTCCAGAGGGGCTTAACTGGGAACTTGGAATGATGTTTTTACAATGCTTAGCTGAGAGGTTACCAACCTTATGGTTTCCTTGGTATCCCTCCAAAGAAATAGGAGTTAAGTAGTTTGATTGGAAGTTCACATCAGTCACCTTCACCATAATCTCCCGATAACTTCCTCTGAAGCATGAAGTAAATGGGATTGCAATGTTGATAGGGAAAGGGATTGTTTTCTCATCATCAGAGCATTCAATACTGATGACATTGCTGACCAGCTCCTCAGAATCATCCACCACCAAAGAACTAGTGTCATTGACTATCTTACACTTCAGATTCTCCAGAGCAGTTTCAGGGGCTTTGATAAAACAAGCCACTTCATTCTTACCACTCTGTCCCACTAGAAATCTGGAGGGAAAGAATATAAAATATTATTCTTTATATTTTGGTCAGGGAATTATCTTGTATTTTGTGCTGCACTGTTGTAGCATAAGCAGTTCATTCATAAAAATATATGTCAGTGACAAGATGGGAAACTCATGAAAATTGTTATGTTTAGCTTGTTTCAGAACAACTTACACGTTGATATAAAACTGACTAATCAGATCATTTCCTACTGATTTTCAACAATTTTGGGATTATTAACTTTACTGGCTATGACTCAGTTCCTCTCTGGCATTAAAAAAGAATAATTATGCACTCAAATATAAAGTTACAATTTACCTTAGACCAAATGGGAGATCTTCATTGTGCATACTTAAGATGTAAAGTGCTACTGTGTGCATGACCACAGCAGCCGTCTGTAAATGCATTTTGAGCTTCGGCCCACAGATGCTTGTATATATGTTAATAAGCAATATTAATGTACAACTGTTCCTAAAAAGAATATGTGCTTACTCTTTGTTCATCCAGTGCCTAGATTTTTTTATTTCTTCTGAATCATTCATACAAGGATTCACAACAGTAAGATCACAGGTTTGTGCTGAAGATGTGTAGGTATTTTGGTCATTCCTACAAATCCCATGATTTGTTTCCAGTTCACCATCTTCCATTTGCTCTGCCAGTCTATGTGCTTCACTTTTTACCCTTTTTGAAGATTCTTTGACTACTGCCTTTTTTTCTTGTTCAGAAACATCTGTGACAGTTCTGTCATAAATGTCTGTCGATGTCCCAGATAGAATACCTTTCCCACTGCTAGTAAGAGCATCTGGAAAAGCCAGTTCTGCAAACTTTTCAATAACAGAGCTACCTCCATGAGGTTTATCTTTTCTACTGCAATCTTTTTTCTCTGTAACAGAGTTCTTTAGTAGTCTGTGGTCACCATCTTCCTTTTTCATTTGAGATTTTCTGCTAACGTCCTGTTGTTGAGAAGATACATTCTCAGCTGATGATGGAACAGTGTCTTTTTCCACAGTTTTAGTTTCACCTGTCTGGGTTTGATTAATATTCTGACTTTCTGTCTTGTTCACGAAAGGAGTTCTTTGGGATTGCTGATCAGGAGTAGTAGATCCTTGCAGAGAGTCTGTTGCTTCTCCTTCAGAAAAACACACATCTCTTTCTCTACAAGGATTTTGAGCAGTCTGGATCTGAGAATCATTATCTTGCCTGCAGCTGGTGGCATAAAGTTTATTTTCTGCCTCTTGAAGGTGTACGACTGTATTAATCAAATTACCTTTCAAATTCTGCAGACAGTCTATAAATCTGTTGTAGTCTGAGGGAAAAAAATAGGTAACCAGGAGAATTTTGCTATGAAAGCTAGCCAAAAAGGTGAAAACTCTTATACACATACCTAATGAATTCTACCTAATTCTGTACTGACAATCAATTTGTGAAGCACAATGTATTTCCTCACTTCCAATTAATATTTTTGCTTTTATTGCTATTTAATTTCAATGAATTTCTGGAGAATTGAATGCAGACAAGTACATTTGTGTACTTGTCTAAGGCCAACTTTGTATTTGTCAGAGTACTACTGTGGCAACTCTAATGAACACCTTTCTCATGATCAGACACTAGACAATCAATCTAACACATGGAATTGGTAAATGATAGTCAAATCAATTTGGAACTAGCTTTAAAACTAAACATTAGTTATATGAATTTCCTAAATTAGAATCCTGCAAGATTCTGCCAGATAGGTCTCTAACAAAGCTGTCATGCATGAGCTTAATATTAAACATGCTTAGCAGCTTTGAATGTTTTGCTATGGAGAGCAGAGGATAACACACCAGGACATACACTGCACTGACTTAAGCAGCTTGTAGTGTCCAGTTACAGAAATGGTGGAGGTTGCTCATGCATATAACCAAAAACACTTGCTGAAGAAGAATGCACAGAAAGCACTCAAACATTACGTGCCATTCATGTAAGATTTTACCTTTAACCTTTTTTTTTTATGATCCTTCATATCATACACTTTTTCTTATAAATCCTTCCATATATTCTTTCCAAGGATTTCAAATGTCCCCTCACCTTATGCTATCAATCCATAACTGGAACTGTGTCTTTCTCAGTTAGGTATATTGGAAACCTGTCAGAAAATGTCTTGCTTTTCCCCACCAATATGTGGAAGATTTTTTTCATGGTGAGGGTGACAGAGCACTGGAACAGGCTACCCAGGGGGTGTTGTGGAATCTCCTTCTTTGGATGCCTGCCTGTGAGACCTGTCCTATGGAACCTGCTTTGGCAGGGAGGTTGGACTTGATGGTCCCTTGAGGTCCCTTCCACCCCCTACAATACTGTGAATTCTGTGAATCTTATTTCTATTTGCTGCATGAGATCCTGGAAAGCTTTGTCTTCCAGGTTCAATCCAGTGAAAGTTGATATAAATAAGAAATTTGTACAGAGTGAAAAACAATATGATGTGTTCTCCACTTATAATGGACAGAGATGCACAAGGGAAGGACAATAGAAAGATGTGATACAAGTCTTACAGGAAACCACTGGTTTACATTCAATTTATTTAATAACGTCATATGTGGTAGATCAATACCTCATGGTTCTCAATTTGGAAAATAATTTTATTGAGTAAGAATGTCATCACCCATCAATGTGTAATGTTATACGATCTAAATAGGCCTTTCACTTTATCTCTATTTGTGTCTGATTAATTTAAACCTACAAAGAGTACAGTTGAGAATAAAGGGGTTTTTCTTGTTGAACTCACTCTAAAAATTACCCCTTTGCAATACTTTCTCACTTTTAGTGGATCTTGGCTATACTGGGGAGTGGGAGAAGCAAACGCATTTTTAATATATTTTTCCACTGGTAGTTCAAAGACAAAAATGTATATTCTAAGGTAATGCTGGCTTTCCAGGGGCATTTTTACAACAGTGAGCAACTTCTAAATAGTTTACCAGGGCTGAGAAATAAAGCAAAAGGATTGGAAATAACATAGCTTCATTTGTGTAAGAGGTTGTAAAAGACCATTTACTGCCCAGTTTCACTGTAAGGCAACGTTCAAGCTTCCGCAAAATTGCTCAAATTAACCTGTTTCCACCCTGAATTTTGCATTCTCTAAACAAAATTAAAAAACCCCAAACAAATCATGCAGCTCTTTAAACTTCCCTAAACCCAACTTTGAACATAACAGGGTCACCCAAAACAACATTTTCCTCCACCGCGAGTGTGACCTTTCTAATGCCGCAGTGCTTAAAGCCGAGCAAAGACACGGCCTTGTAACTTTACCCTACCCAGCCCTGTCACTTGAAAAGACACCTTTTGCATTCTGCTACAAGGTTAACTTGAAATAAGCCTCCTTTTGTGTTACTCTGCCCCACCCCCCGCAACCACTCCTTTTCTAACATTTTGCTTTCTGGGCTTTTTTTGATATTTGATAACAATGCTTTGGAATACAGTAGCATTTTATAAGTAACTGTCTTCAAACAATTATGCTGACTGTTTTATGGGAAAGTCTCAGATGAGGAAGTAGCTTTTTGGATGGAGAATAATAGTAGATTCTTAGAAATCAGGAGGAAAAAAAATCACATAGGCTATGAGGCCAGCAGGGCAAAGTTAGCTTTATATTGGAGCCTGGAAGCAGGTCATTTTTCAACAAAAATGTTCTTTTATTACTGTGGACCTGTAGAACAAGATTCATAAACACAGGCACAGCTAAAGATATCTGCTTGGAGTCTCTGTCTCTGCATCATGTTGTTAGACCATTACTAAAAGTAAAGTGTTAGTTCTCTTTTCTGCTTGGATGAAAAGCAAGGTCCCTCAGCATCATCGCATGTCAGAACTTAGCATTCAATATACCCCGTCCATTCTGCTTACAGGTAAACCCTTCCATACTTGCCTGGACTTGCTGTCAATTCCTTATGTTTGTCACAGAGAGCACTCAGCAAGTGGCAGGTGTCTTGGATACTTTCTGTAACATTCTCCAGCCGCTGGCTGAGAGATCTGCTCAGCACTTTTGTTAAAGAGGTAAGTCTAAGCATGTACTCCACTGTATCTTCATAATCCAGATCACTTTTCAGAAGCGCATCTCTTGCTAGCAAGTTTAGGTGCCAGATTTTCTCCAGGAGTTGGCCTGATTTGCCTGCGGGTATAATCTTATCTTCAGTCATTTCCATTTTATGTTCAGAATATACTACTAATTTTTTTTTTTTCCAGCTTGGACACTTCCACAAGGTTTTGTCCTTAGTTTGGACAACTATGCTGTCTCACAGCCTATGCAGGGATTTAAAAAGTACTGTATTCCACACAGACTGACAAATCAAACTGTAGCTCAGAAACTCTGAGTTGATGTTGACTATTAAAAAGTTACTAGGTGACAAAAAGGAGTGGCTCTCCTGTGGCTGTGGGCAAGGATTGCCAAGAGATGACAATGTATACTGTGCACCTTTAAGGGGATTATGTAACTCAGCTACATAGCAGTGACAAATTCCGAACTCTGAGTAATTTCTCACTTCAGTGGCTGTAAATGATCAGGACCTAGGAAATCAAGCTTAACTGTGAATTCATAATTATTTAGTCACCAACATGAGGACGTGCAAGTTAACATTAAATGCTGTAGATCACTTGACACAGTTTTCTGACAACCGTTTTTCATTTCTTGTTCAGAGACATCAAATTGGTGGGACAGGTCCCAGCTGCTATACAGTCTGGATGATGTGTTTGAATTATATGTAGGTTTCAGTAAGAGAACTACAAATCTGTGATTGGCAGAAATATTTATTAGCAATAGACATTTAAAGAAACTTGCAGTGTTCTCTGCGTTTTGTTAATATAACAGGGGGAGAAATGTAAAGAGAAAAAGTACCAGCTGAAAGTTTAAATAAGAAGTTTTGTTTGATTCTTTGGAAGTTGAGAGGCAAACTTATGAAAAAACCGTGAGCTCATTGAACTTTACTGCATCATCAAGAGTTGACTCTCTGGGATTCACAGGGAAAAAGCTCTGTCTTAAAGAGTACCCCCCTGAAAGTGGGCACCACTGCTTCCTCCTGGACTCACAACCGTTGGCTCCTGGAGGGAGGGCCAGTGCCTGGTTGGGCTCTTGTGCTGTTCATTTGCTTCAGTGAGTGACATTTGAACCCTAGTACCTCAAATGCTAATATTTGCAATGATTTCCATTTCACCCATCAAGTTCAGAAAAGAAGTCTCATCAGCATTTTGCTGAGCTAGGGAAGGACAGACCTAAACCACACATCAGCAGTTCAGTACTGGGCTAAGTCTGAAGTATCACATACACCAAAATAGGTTATAGTTTAAGAAATGTACTACAAAAATTATTTGTACAGTGTATTTCCTACTAAACATTCATTATAAATATAACTAATGCAGCTTTAAATAGCAATTAAAATGGGACTGTTGATATAAAAGCACACTGAAAATTGCATCTAAGCATTGCAAGAACTAATAAGGTAATGTCAGCAGAGTGCTTTGAAGATGTAGAGCACCGTAGAAAAGTTAAAAATAACAATGAAGGATATAAAGTGTCTTTAATCAAAAGTATGAGCTGAAACCAGCTGTAATTATTAAATTCAAAAGGAAAGTTGCCTTTGACTCATTATAGTTTGATCACACCAAAAGTGTACTGCACAGCTAACACAAAAAGGTATGTGAATCATTAGCCTATTTACCATTTCTGATGGTCTAGAGTCTCCACATTTTCCCAAATTATTCCTAATAAAATGAGAACTCTGAAAAGAACATATCCTTTTATGTATGTAAGGAAGTGAGAAAAGTTGTCTTTCTAACCAAAATTTTGTGGATGTGTAAGGAAAAAAGAAAAGAAGATGGGGAAAATGCATTACTATATATTTACTGTACAGTATTGCATAGACCAACTTCACAGTGTGAATTCATACTGTTCCCCTAACCATAGTGTAGCTGATTTCATCAGCTCTGAATTTTTTTCAATATATGTATTTTCTTACCTTACTTCAGACTAAATCAATGTATGATGTGCAGATGTGAGTTATTAAAAAAAATTAATTTGAGTAAAGATGGGAGAAAAGTACCCACCTTGTAATTCTGTGATTCTGTAAAACTTGATTTTTTAAAAAGTAACCTTTGTGTATGAAATAGCAATAAATGGATCTGATATCAGAATAGGCCATTCGCTGAATGTTGTAGAGCTTATGAGAAACTCACTGTTATAAACATGGTTTTGGGAGGTATGACAAGAACTGATCTATAGTCATGTTCTTTGCTGTAGGAAAACTGTTTTGATGAGTCAAAAGATTAGATATCTAACTCCTGCTTCAGTTACTGCATGCTATCTGTATGTCTATGAATTGTCTATGTATATTCAAAAGAAGACTTTAGTTTAAAAAATACATTTGTCTAAAACATATTCAACAGAAACGAAACTATTCTGATTTTTTAATGTGTAGTTGAAACAATTTCAAAAAAGTATATTGATCTTCTCTGTAAACATGAGTGAAACATGCAAAAAAAAAGCTTTTGTAAAAATATGAAGTACTTCATGATATGTGTCTGTAATTACAGAGTGGTCTGCATAACAATGTATTGTAGAGGCAGTTGGGTAAGCTACATCCTTACTGAAACAGTTGCTCCACAAGCACTGCTATTGGGAGACATTTGAATTTTAAACACATGATTATATATCAGGTCTCATGACAGAAAATGAGGCAGTAATGGCTACTCAAATTACAGTTGACTCTTTCAGCTTTTCAACTCTTCAGCAGTGGTAAAGTGAATGTGTATTTAGCTTTTCTGATGATCAGCACTTGCAGGTCCTTAAATACAGATATTCTTATAGCAAAAGCATAGCTTCAGTTAAAAAAAAATAGTGTCACACCCTATTTTAATTTCAGTCCCACTGTTGAAAAACCTGTTTTATGTGATGTTTTGCTACTAATTCACAAGTTTCTCCTACTTAAAGAATGTTGATAAATTATGTTAGTGGAATTTATTACTCTTTGATGCTATTTAGTGGATAGTCTTATGATAACTATAAAGTCTTTGGGAACAATCAGACATTTTTTACTTGCCACAAACACTTGCCTAAAGGGGTCCAATTGCAGTTGTAACTTTCAGGGTCCTGCATGCATCAATAGGCCTTTATGGCCCAGACCACCCCCACCTGGTGGGTGCAGGTGATTAGCTGGGTCATGTTTGAAGCTTTCTAAACACTGCACATTTTAAAAGTAAATGTTGCTAAAATAAGCAAAATATAACTGGAAAACATGAAGGATAAAGAAAGCAGAGAACATGAATCAGTCAGAAGTATTACAGAACAGTGAGTGTATATTCTGTGAAAATAGACAGCTCCCTACACTAAAGTATAGTATGGAGCATACTGAAGAAAATAAGATACTATAATAGATGGTATATGTGAAAGAGGAAGTTCTTTCAATGCAATATGATAAAGAATATAGTACAAAGGTTATTTAAATAGAATTCGTATCATACAGTTAATGCTGGGGTTCCATAGTCACTTTAAGCTCGTACTTTTGTGAAGTTAAATTCAGCCTGGATTAGTTATCTGAGATGGTTTACTATGCAGCATACCAACTTCAAAGAGGAGGTTGAGACAGCAGGAATAAGAAGACTTGATAAGGGCAATATTACTCCATTATCCTGCAGTGTCAACTTTAGCAGTGAAAGTATAGTTTGATCTTTCAGCTTTTACTGCAAAATACTGAACAGAAGAAAAAAGACACACACACAAAAAAAGAGACAGAAAGAAAACCAGTTCTGGGATACTGTATCAGAAGAAACTCACAAATTGGGCCACTGTAGATCCCTAGCCTCATTGAAAATCCCTGCTGAAAATGTATGCTTTAGGTGAGGAAGAATCAGCCCATAAAAGTAGGATGAAGACACAAGCTATTGTGTTTACCATTACATAGGGACACCAGCTAACTAGTCTTACAAAAACAGACTCCCAGAAAAAAAGACATGGGTGTCCTGCAACCTTTGTCAAAATAGGGTTCTAAGCCTGGGTAGGTAATATAAAGGGGAAAAAATGAAACTAAGAGACAATGTGTAAGAAATAAAAATCCAGGAACAATTGTGATAGATGTAGAATTTTTGCTAGATTGTATCTTTTCAGGTCTTGGGTTGGGTTTATCTATTTTGTGTGAAAGAATTAATAACAAAAGAGTTATGCACTCATGCATCAGAGCTTAGTTCTCCATTTAATGTCACCCTTTTGAAGAGAGATCCGAGTCTTCAGCATAACTACATCAGCAGAAAAAC